>CM036772.1:13180964-13780964 GCA_020796225.1 Arion vulgaris
CCTAGTTTTAAGTACCCTTTGAAGCACTGTACTGTTAGTTAAATACCTAGTTTAAGTATCCTTTGAAGCACTGTACTGCTAGTTAAATACCTAGTTTAAGTACCCTTTAAAGCACTGTACTGTTAGTTAGAGAATACCTAGTTTAAGTACCCTTTAAAGCACTGTACTGCTAGTTAGAGAATACCTAGTTTAAGTACCCTTTGAAGCACTGTATTGCTAGTTAGAGAATACCTAGTTTAAGTACCCTTTAAAGCACTGTACTGCTAGTTAGAGAATACCTAGTTTAAGTACCCTTTGAAGCAATGTACTGCTAGTTAGAGAATACCTAGTTTAAGTATCCTTTGAAGCACTGTACTGTTAGTTAGAGAATACGTAGTTTAAGAACACCAGGAAAGCACACTGTTGGTAGCTAGAGAATACGGAGCTTTAAGAACTCCATGGGAACTATTGTACTGCTAGTTGAGAATACCTAGTTTAAGTACTCTTTGAAGCATTGCACTGTTAGTTAGAGAACACCTAGTTTTCAGTACTCTTTGAAGCATTGTACTGCTAGTTAAAGAATACCTAGTTTTAAGTACATTTTGAAGCACTGTACTGTTAGTTAGAGAATACCTAGTTTAAGTACTCTTTGAAGCACTGCACTGTTAGTTAGAGAACACCTAGTTTTAAGTATCCTTTGAAGCATTGTACTGCTAGTTAGAGAATACCTAGTTTTAAGTACCCTTTGAAGCACTCTACTGCTAGTTAAATACCTACTTTAAGTACCATTTAAAGCACTGTACTGTTAGTTAGAGAATACCTAGTTTAAGTACCCTTTGAAGCACTGTACTGCTAGTTAGAGAATACCTAGTTGAAGTACTCTTTGAAGCACTGTACTGCTAGTTTAATACCTAGTTTAAGTACCCTTTAAAGCACTGTACTGTTAGTTAGAGAATACCTAGTTTAAGTACCCTTTGAAGCACTGTACTGTTAATTAGATAATACCTAGTTTAAGTACCCTTTGAAGCACTCTACTGCTAGTTAAATACCTACTTTAAGTACCATTTAAAGCACTGTACTGTTAGTTAGAGAATACCTAGTTTAAGTACCCTTTGAAGCACTGTACTGTTAGTTAGAGAATACCTAGTTTAAGTATCCTTTGAAGCACTGTACTGTTAGTTAGAGAATACCTAGTTTAGGTACCCTTTGAAGCACTGTACTGTTAGTTAAATACCTAGTTTAAGTACCCTTTGTGGCACTGTACTGTTAGGTAGGGAATACCTAGTTTAAGTACCCTTTGTGGCACTGTACTGTTAGTTATAGAATACCTAGTTTAAGTACTCTTTGAAGCACTGTACTGCTAGTTAAATACCTAGTTTAAGTACCCTTTGAAGCACTGTACTGTTAGTTAGAGAATACCTAGTTTAAGTACCATTTGAAGCACTGTACTGCTAGTTAAATACCTAGTTTAAGTACCATTTAAAGCACTGCACTGTTAGTTAGAGAATACCTAGTTAAGTACTCTTTGAAGCACTGTACTGCTAGTTAGAGAATACCTAGTTTAAGTACCCTTTGAAGCACTGTACTGTTAGTTAGAGAATACCTAGTTTAAGTACCATTTAAAGCACTGCACTGTTAGTTAGAGAATACCTAGTTAAGTACTCTTTGAAGCACTGTACTGCTAGTTAGAGAATACCTAGTTTAAGTATCCTTTGAAGCACTGTACTGCTAGTTACAGAATACCTAGTTTTAAGAAACGTTTGAAGCACTGTACTGCTAGTTAGAAAATATGGAGTTTCAAGAAACCAGGGAAAAATTGGGTTGCTTGTTAGATCTTTACACAAACAGCTGAGATATTTGCACTTTCCACCGAGCATCTTCTGGTTTCAGCAGTTGGTAGTATTCGGGTTTACCAATCTAGTCCATGATGGACACCTCATTATCTGCTGTACATCTCCTTCTGGTATAAGCACCGTCTTTCTTTCACTCTATTATTAATTCCTATTGAACTACTATTCTATCAAACAATATTCCATCAACAAGATTTTACTAGTATTTGGTATATTTTCCGCTATCTTTTCGCTTCCAAGGCTTGTGTGGAATCTTGTGAAGTCATAGAAGACGTTCTTGTAGAATCATAGAAGAAGTTCTTCTTCTTCAGCGATTTCTGGGCATACGCTTAGTTTACTGTAGACCACAAACTGGACATTCCGTTACAGGTCTGTCAAGCTCCCCAAAGCTTAGTTTTTAGGTCGACTGGGTGTGGCTACATGATGCTTCTCAGCTGACCCAGAAGAGGACAGTCTTGCAGGACATGTTCCGGTGTGTTTTCCACCTGCTGGCACTGGCAGGGAGCTGTTTGATTTATTCCTAGTCTATGTAAATGTATGTTGAGTCTGCAGTATTCTGTTTTTCGATAAAATATAATGATCTGGTCTGTTCTACTGAGGTCTTGTGAAATCTTTTCCATAATCATATCTAGGGTTTGTCTTCCAGTCTACTGCAGATATTTTCTTTATGAGGGTTTTGACCTTTTGAAAAGACAGTGGTTGGTAAATGTGCTCTTTAGTGTGCCTTCCTTATCCAAGATATCGGCACTTTTATTGCCTGCAATGCCACAGTGAGATCAAATCTACTGCAAGTGCATATTCTGCCCTTTTGACATCTGAGCAAGTTCTCTTTCTTATTTAGTTCGACTTTTAAAGAACTCGATTTTAAAGTCAAAGATAAAACTAGTTTTCAGTTTAAGAACTTAAATTTTATATCTTGTTGCTAAGATACAAGTAAACGTTAATAAACAAAGATAAATAAATCAATTGTTACGAATTTTATCTCGACAGCATCAATTTCGTTGTCATAGTTACAAAGTGTTATTTACGCACCAATTAAGTGCACAGACTATCTTCAAGCTAAATGCCCAGACAGCAGATCAGCGCCATGGAAACGTGTCCTCTGAATACTTTGAGGGAGAGGAATGGCTCTAAAGATGATCCTGACGGAAAGGAGATGAGTGACAATGAATCTCCCTCCATATCTCCACCAAATAGCAGCAAAACCAAAAAGAAAACTAAATTTGATGATGATGATGACGACGATGATCAACCTGTAAAAGTAAGTCATTCATTTTTTTGTTGATAAATATTGCATGTTTGTAGCAGTTTGCTAAATTTATTTTTCATTTACATGTTTTTTTAATAAGGAAAAAAATAAGAAATAACTCAAGCATAACTGAGTGCCTTCAGTGTGTGTACTAAAATCACCGATTTTTATAGCGGTGTACGACAGTTGGGACGTGAGCCTTGAGGAATTTATTGGGCGAATGGAGTGTAGTCGTCACGAAACTGTTCAGGTTATGATTTTTTTAAATTTATGCCCACAACAGAAAAATATCCTTGGCCTTACCGTGAATTGAACACAGAACTCACGCATGGGAATCCGCGCTCTAATACATCCGTCCAGACGCTTCTCCTCAGTTGGTTTCAGTGTGTATTAAGTTAATTGCAAATCCTTTACAGGACTTTGCGAATCAACCCCAGCTTTTAACGCTGTTTGTGATTTTTCTATGCATTAATACGTTCAGTAGTGTGCCATTGCTTTCTGAACAGCGTGTATTACCAAAGATAAATATACGATTCAAATGTGCTATTCAGTCATGCCAATCTTATCTGCTGGTACATTAGATATATATATATTTAACCACGTTCATTATCATCATCAAATAGCTTGTCCTGGCATAGCTTTGCCACCCCAACAGTTCTTGGGAATTTCTCTCTCTCATAGTCAAGATATCCGCCTCTGCAGCTGTCGTGTTCAAACCATCAGCTAATCCTAAATCCATCTTTTCCGTGGTATTCCTCTTCTCCTCTTTGCCGGCATGCCTCCTTCCATGATGGTCTTCTCCAGCCCTTTATGTCTTTTTATATGTCAAAATATCTCAATTTTCTCTTTCTTATTTGTAGCATCAGCTAGGTTTCTTTGATTGTGAGTTCTTTCAGGATAGATCTATTTGTTCTCTTCTCTGTCCAAGATATACGGAGGACTCTCCTGTAACACTTATATTAAAAACACACAGTTTTTTTCACTGCCATTTTTAACCCATCCAGAAGCACTTCTTCTTCTTCTGCGTTCTCACTAGATTGGGATTTTGGATTCTCTATTAAAGGCAGCCGTCTGCCTCAGATTATCAACCACGCCATACAGTTTGTCTTGGACGCTAGTATAAGTGGGCCACCTCTTTCTTCACAAGTCTGCATACTGGGGGCAGTTCTGTAGGATATAATTCCTATGATTTCTGCTTCCTGTTTGTGCCGACCTCTTTCAGCAGTAAGTTTTGGCCACCTTCGTGATAGTAGGTCTGACATTCTTACGGCGTTGCTAAATCTCCGAGGCAGGTTGGCGACCGTAGAATCCGTTATCCCATTCCTCATTCTGAAGGATCGATGCACCATGTTAAGCGTCTTACGGCCTAGTGCATCCGTTTTCTGCAAGCATTTGTTTCGGTTTAGCATTCCCTAGCGGACACGTGCATCCGATTTCATCCAAACCTCCTTAGTCGCCTCTTACGACATGTGTGGCATGTAACAGTGGTTCTATTCTTTACACCCCAAATTTGGTCCCCGGTAACAACTCGGGCGAGAAGCACTTGAGCCTCTTCGGCTCGGTGCCATGGACATCGTAACCCTTCGGTATGGTGCCACGAACAGCGCAATTCTGGAGAACCTGTAGCTTTTCTACAAGCCCGCAGAATTGAACCGCACTGCTAGGGGGGCTTGTCACCCGTCGTCCAACGCGCTACGAACACGCTGGGCAGGCGGGCCCACGGCCTTGTTAAATATCCATGCTTCACACACATACGTTGCCACTGAAATGTGCATGCTCTTAGTATTCTGAACTTTGTTTTCCTATCAGTTCCGTTCCATACCAGACTCATAGACAGTGAAATAATATTGTCTCTATTTTATTGCGCAGGTAAACAAATTGTCATCTTGATGGACACTGGTAAGAAAGGAAATAATATTAACTTTTTTTCATACCACGATATATATTGAGAAGTACAATGTTAGGCCAATATGTTTTTTGTCCATCGGCACACGATGTGTGATGTGGTCAGCATCAGGTCGGTTGCCTTTATTTTCTAGAAGAGAATAAGAAGTTTTTAAGAACCACAGGGAAGAAACGGAGGCCAATGAATACCATCAATAAATAGACAGTGTACATATAATAGGAGCTTATGGGGAAAACTTTTACTAAACACAGAATTCGAGCAGAAAACCCGTATTTCTTACTGCACTCATTCACTCGTAGGGCTAGGCAATGGGTGCCGTCAGAAAGAAGGTTTTGAGGTTCGCTCGAATCATAAAAGAAAAGGAACCCTTTCATACTTCGTGGGATATAGGTCAATACAGTGTTAGGCCTGTATTTTTCATTGACCGTCGCCACACGATGGGTGATGTGGTCAGTATCACGCCGGCCGCCTTTACTTTCCCAGAGCATGTCTGATACCCAGTTGAGGCTGGGTCGACCTGAGAGCCGTCGCGGTCGGGAAAATTCTACGCGCACTGCGGGAGCTGAACCCAGACCAGCCTTGCGAAGCGAGTTCACTAACAACTACGCTACAGCGGCTCTCGCTCGAATCATTTGTTTAGTAATTTTAATTTTTTTTCTAAAACCCCTAATATCTTTACTTCCTAATGCTTTTCCTGGTATCCAATTGAGGCTGTGTTGATCTGAGAGCCTTTAATTTCCACACTCATTGGGGAATTGAAATTTCTTACTCTCCTCTCTCTCTTCTCTCGTTCTCTCTCTATGTATCCTGTGACGCGCTTGTCTCTTATAATAACATCAAATGCACACCACTCTTCTCTTCTCTTAGCAGACCTCTGTAGTGTTTTTCAGATGTGATTTATTTCTTTCAGTTTTTGTTCTATCATTCTCCTTCAAGGCGTTTTTGGAGTTTTTTCACATTTTCAATTGCCTTCTGTTGTCCATCTTAGTGCGGTTTTTGTGACAAAAAGTTTGTCTTGTGTGTATCACATGTCCAATCTATCCCCAGCATCTCTTTTCGGATGATGTTGTTCATATTCTTTTTCTTACACAGTGCAAGCAGTTGTTGATGAGAAATAGTTTTTGGATGATGTTGTTCATATTCTCTTTCTTACATATTGCAAGCAGTTGTTGATGAGAAATAGTTTTTGGATGATGTTGTTCATATTCCTTTTCTTACACAGTGCAAGCAGTTGTTGATGAGAAATAGTTTTTGGATGATGTTGTTCATATTCTCTTTCTTACATATTGCAAGCAGTTGTTGATGAGAAATAGTTTTTGGATGATGTTGTTCATATTCCCTTTCTTACACATTGCAAGCTGTTGTTGATGAGAAATAGTTTTTGGATGATGTTGTTCATATTCTCTTTCTTACACATTGCAAGCAGTTGTTGATGAGAAATAGTTTTTGGATGAAGTTGTTCATATTCTCTTTCTTACACATTGCAAGCAGTTGTTGATGAGAAATAGTTTTTGGATGATGTTGTTCATATTCCCTTTCTTACACATTGCAAGCAGTTGTTGATGAGAAATAGTTTTTGGATGATGTTGTTCATATTCTCTTTCTTACACATTGCAAGCAGTTGTTGATGAGAAATAGTTTTTGGATGATGTTGTTCATTTCTCTTTCTTCACATTCTCAAGCTGTTGTTGATGAGAAATAGTTTTGGATGATGTTGTTAATATTCTCTTTCTTACACAGTGCAAGCAGTTGTTGATGAGAAATAGTTTTTGGATGAAGTTGTTCATATTCTCTTTCTTACACAGTGCAAGCAGTTGTTTATGAGAAATAGTTTTTGGATGATGTTGTTCATATTCTCTTTCTTACACATTGCAAGCAGTTGTTGATGAGAAATAGTTTTTGGATGAAGTTGTTCATATTCTCTTTCTTACACAGTGCAAGCAGTTGTTTATGAGAAATAGTTTTTGGATGATGTTGTTCATATTCTCTTTCTTACACATTGCAAGCAGTTGTTGAGAAATATGAAATTTTTTACCAGAACACGAGTAAGATCTTTCACATACAAGCTGTAGGAAAAGTGGAAAAATTGGAGATTTCTTATTTTATCATTCTCCATCATTCTTCTTCTTCTTTGCGTTCGTTCTTTACGACCAATTTTAATCCCTCTTTGTGATATGTTTGATCTTTGCCAAGAACATGTATACGTTGCACATTGGTTTGGTAGGCCTCTAAACGCATAGACTTCTACATGTTTAGGATACGTGCATCCGATTTCATCCAAACCTCCTTAGTCGCCTCTTACGACATGCGTGGCAGGTAACAGTGGTTCTATTCTTTACATCCCAAATTTGGGTCCCGGTAGCCGCTCGGGCGCTCCATCATTCTGATCCGTGCAGTACCACCGTTAGGACACAGCGATGAAATATTTCCACAATTATCTCTCCTTTCTTTAAGGATTTCATGCCTTCAGATACGTCGTCTCTTTTTCTTCTTCAATGATTCAGTAACCTTGAGCTCCTAATCTTTGGTTTCAGTGTCTCGACTTATTCCTCTCCGCTCCTCGTGGAGCATATGGCCTCAACAGTTGTTTGCCACACTTCTCGGTCTCTGGCTGTTCTCTTCATGGTTTCTCAGGACAGTTGAGCACTCTTCAGTTACTCAAGAAGACTTCGTCTCCAGCTCTGTTTAGTGTGTCCTCTTTTTTCTTTTGTTTGCGGGTTCCACTTAAGTGCTTGTCTAGTGACACTCGACTGTGTCTTCCGTAGGGTATGCCCGACCAATTGCTATTTTCTCCTCTTGGCTTAGGTTATCATGGGTTGCTGTGATTTTAATGTCATTCAATGCCCGCGTGCCCAGCGTCTTCGTAGCGCGTTGGACTGTGGGTGACTAGCCCTCTGTGTGTACGGGTTCAATTCCGTGGGCAGGCAGAAAAGCCACAGATTCCCCAGATTCACGGTGTTCGTGGCACCGAACCGAAGGGTTACGATGTCCATGGCACCGAGCCGAAGAGCTGAAAAAGCTCAAGTGCTTCTGGATCGGAAAAAAAAAAATGTCATTCAATAATATTTATGGTTTTTATTTTCTAGTTGCCGTTTTGTTTCTATGTGATCCCTAGTAACCTCTGACTTCTGGGGATGCGTTTCCATATAGTGTAGCTCCATCTGTCTGTTACTTCTTCTTCTTCTTCGAACGCTCCATATCAACCACTTGCTAACCACTCTGTGTGATTTGTATTGGAGCCGAGCCTAAGAGCGATTTTACGCTGTGCCAATTATGAGCCTACAAATAGACCAGCACAACCGATGTCTGCGACGCTTTTTGTTTACTAGGGTAGCTTCCCTAGAAAGCTACCTCAGTCGAATCTTACGACATGCCTTGTAGGTCGCAGTGTTACCATTCTTTGCTCCCTTGCGAGCCCCGGCAACATACGGGCGGATCTGTCTGTTACAAGAAGGAAGAAATATATGTCTTAAAAGCACCACAGCCTTTACACATGATAAAATTCACGATATTCTGTAACTTATCATGAACTCTGTGTGTGTTGTAGTTTGATTCTGTTAATTCTTCTTTTTCTTCTCAACTAATTGCTACTTTATAGAAATGTGGGGTTTGTCGGGGGAAGAGAGGGGGGAATAATCTAATGTGTTTGTTCTTAGCACTTTGTAAATTGTTATTCATTTTTTAATTTTCTTAACCCTTTAGCTGCTAAGGACGTATATATACGTTTATTCCATTCACTGCTAAAGACGCATTAATACGTCTATTATTATCTCTCTTCTGTGGGCTAAAGACGTGTTAAAACGGTATACATTTCTACTGGCACTGCTATAGGCGTACATTCACGTTTGTGACCTAGAAACAAAGAGCAGCTATTTTTAGCTCCATTTTCAGAAAGTATTTAGCAGCAAAAGGGTTAAGGCTGTTCATAATGCCGTCGTTCCATCTTCTGCGTGGTCTTCATCTTGCTCTGTACTCATTATACTTTTTTCAATTTGGTTCTCTTTTGTAGACGATATCAGGTTATTCTTGTCAGGTGTCTAAACCATTTAATCTGTTGTTCTTTTATGAATTGCATGACTTGTTTCACATCCAGTCTTCTTCTTATTTTTTTATTTCTAATTTTGTTTCTAATTGTCACACTTGCAGTTCTTCTTAGGCACCTCATCTTCATCGTTATAATTTTCCACTCATTAGCTGCTGTTATTGGCCAGTTAATGAGATTATTAATTGACAAACTGTGTGTTTCAACTTTTTTTTCGATCCAAAAGCACTTGAGCTTTCAGCTCTTCTGCTCGGTGCCATGGACATCGTAACACTTCGGTTCGGTGCCACGAACACTGTGAATCTGGGGAACCTGTGGCTTTTCTGCCAGCCCGCGGAATTGAACCCGCACTCCCAAAGTGCTAGTCACCCGCAGTCCAACGCGATACGAGCACGCTGGGCAGGCGGGAGTGTGTTTTAACTAAAAACGACTACCTTCTCTTTGAAGTAGCGCTGACCTCATTATATGCGTTACATATGACCCCATTTTTATTGACCTCCCAATCAAGAATAACCATGGTTCACATGCTGTTCTTTAAATCCAACTTGTTATGTTATTTCAGATTTATATTCTCTGTACTCATTGATGTCTTCTCTTGATGATCAAAAAGCATTATCTTCTGTGCTTTCTTTACAAAAATGTCCTTTATAATAATAGTGTCTTTTCATTTTAAGCTAACTCAAACCACTTCCACTAGTTTTCTTGTGTACTGTTTACCCTTTGAACTACACTCACACACACACATTCACATATGTACACACTCACACACACACATTCACATATATACACTCACACACACATTCATATACACGACTTACAAAAACGGTGGCGTCTATGGCTTAGGAGATAGGGACTCAGTCAATTAAGCCCGACGTTCGCCCGCCTGCCCAGCGTATTCGTAGCGCGTTGGACGACGGGTGACAAGCTCCCTGTGAGTGCGGGTTCAATTCCGCGGGCTGGCAGAAAAGCCACTGGTTCTCCAGACTTACGGTGTTCGTGGCAACGAACCAAAGGGTTACGATATCCATGGCACTTAGCCGAAGAGCTGAAAGCTCAAGTGCTTCTGGATCAGAGGAAAAAATGACCCGACATTCTGAGTTCGAATCACGCTGCGGACAGTATGGTTGCAAATTGTTTCGAGTGGATTTTTACAAAAGGATGATGGCACCACACGTTCAGAAAGCAAAGTCAAACTACTGAACATAATAATGCTTAGAAAAATCACAAACAGCGTTAAAAAGCTGGGGCTGATTCGCAAAGTCCTGTAAAGGATATGCAATTAACTTTAACTTAGTAAGATTTGAAAAATTACCCACAACATCATAATTTAGTTGGAGACATTTCAAAATACATTTTTACGAATAATTTTTACGACGATATAAATTACGATATTTCTAGGAAATTTTCATCGTTAAACCATAAGATAAGATTAACGTTTTACATTAGTTCAGGGGGTATTCGTTCTCCACATAAGAGTTGATTGATTGATTGATTGATAGGACCATCATCATTGCACTTTGGTGAGCAACCATGTTCCGATCTCATTCTTACACAGGAAAATCTCAGCTGCTGTGCACGAACTACATAGTACCGGCGAGAGTCCCCGATTTAATTTTGAAGATTAACATATTTTGTAAGAAATTTATTGTTAAACTTTTCTAATGAATTTTGCCCGGGCAGCGGTTTTCCATCCTTCTTTTCCCGATTTTGAACTGCCAAGAGTTCTCTTACGTGCTCAAATTGAAGACGGGACCTACGTTTTAAGGCCCGTATTCGATAGGACTAGAAACTCTATCACACCTACATTGAGATCAGGGATCTCTGGAAAAATATTCCGACGACTATACGAGGGAGCGAACTGAGTATCCTTGCACGAGATGCGAGAACATAATCTCTACTCCACGTTGACCCCGACCACATAAGAGTCAGTATTTAAATAACATATACGAACTATGCGTCTGTGTCAGCTTCTGTAGCTCAAGCGATAGTGATCTCAAACACAAACCCAAGCGCACCTGGTTCAAACCCCACGGTGGGCAAGTTTGGAAGCAAATTCGTTTCCGTGGGAATTTTACAAAAGGTAAAAATAGACCTCACCGTTCATAAAGCAATGACAAACTACTGAACATAAAAGTGGTGCCAAGAAAAATCAACGAATCAGTTACTGTGGTCGATGGCTACGTCCTGTCAAGGATGTGCTACGATTTTCATACGAACTATTGAAACTTCCTCGCTAATACCAGAGTTATTATTACAAATTTAACATTTCTGCCCGTGGGCCATACTTTGAAAATAAGTGTTAATGTTAAAACAGAACATATCAACCAGAAGACCATAAGGTTGAGCTTTAAGAAACAATAAATTAAATGATACTGTCACATAAATAGATTACCAACAGACAATGTTCATCAACGTGAACTGATATACAGTCGCTGATACGCTTCTGCGGCCGTCTTTCTTTCTTTCCTTCTTTCTTTCTTTCTTTTCTTCTTTCTTTTCTCCAACCCTGTTTTGCCTCACATGGTCAAGATAAGGAGAGATTTCTAGAACGAGCCATTGTAGGTGTTTCATTAATAGTGTCTTTCGTCGCCTCTGTTATCTTTGATGTCCACCTTTGCTTGGAAGGCCTTTTCCTTTGTATCCTTTGTATCAGAAGAACATTGCTCTTTCGGATGAACTGTTCTGTTGGTAATCTGCTTATGTGGCTTAAACAATTAATTTGTTGTCTCTTGATGAAGTTCAGTACTGATGTTGTACACACTTTTTTCTAATTTCTTCATTTCTCAAACGGTATCTTCTTGTTACCCCCAGCATTCTGCGTAGATACTTCATCTCTGTCGTGACTGCGGCCGTCAAACACATATAATCAGTTACATCCTTAAACAATCTTCTGTGTGCTTTCTACACCTCTCTGCCGGGATGCCTTCCTCCATAATGATCTTCTCCATGCTTTAGTGTCTTTGTATGCGTCTAAAATACATCCGTTTTTTCCACTCTTTTGTGCAATATCCGCCAGTTTTCTTTGATTTTATGTTCCTTCTGGATATATGGTTTAGTAGCTAATAACCAATATTTACTTATCCTCTTCTCTGTACATAGTAAACGTATAACTCTTCTATAACACTTATATACGAAAACACATATATCTTTTTCCACTGCCTTGTTAAATGTCCATGATTCACAGCCATACATTTCCACTTGGAATATGCATACTCTTAGTATTATAATAGTTTTAGATTTAACGCAAAATCTAATAATATTTATTATAGTTCGTTCCAAAATTCGTGATCACACTAAGGTTTAATTTGTACGAGAAATCTATCTGATGGATACAAGTAATTTTGTTCATGCAGTTCTATATACCTCACGACGTTACGAATCCATGTTTAACTAATTGGTAGGTAGCTTAGTTGATGCAAAAACGTTTTTTGTTATATAATTTTGCATAAGCACAACAAAATGATAATCAAAGTTTAGAACTTACAGTAATACACAAAATGATGGCGAATTATTGCAAAGGCGTATTCCTATTACATATTATAAAAATAAAGGTCACATAGTGAACAAATGATACCTTCCACTTCTATAAATGAAAGTAAATGTTGCTTACATACGCCAATGACAGTCGGTAGGAAACATTGTGAACTGATTAATTCCACAGCATTCCCGATTTTGACGTGCACTGAATTGCATTTGGAACACAGAAATACTTAGTTATAGACAAACTTGACAATCGTACTGTAAAATTTCGACAAGTATACCAGATCAACATCGCGGTAAATTTAGTAATAACATATAATAAAATTCCTACAGAACTAAAGGTTTGGGTGAGCAAAAAATACTTTTAGAACGTCGTCACTGTTACCTATATAAAAATGCACAAAATCCAGAATTTCTGTCAAGTGGATGATTTTATATCGGTCGGTAAAGATGATCACGAATTTTGGAACGAACTATAGTTTATGTCTGCTACTTAGTCTAGCAATATGTTTCTTCTAGTTTTATCAAAACGGTCAATAACTAATTTGTAATATAGTAATCACCAAAGTAAAGCTACTATTTCTTTTACTATTATAAAGTTAAATAACTATTTTTCTTAGATCTTCTTATCCTTCTCTTTTCTCAAACGCCCGCTGTTAATTCATGCTAAAGTCATGACGCCTGGTATTGTGTTTCTGACTGATTTTTGCGTGAGGCCTAAATTACTCTTTTACAGATGTCCTCGACCATACAGACAGCCCTCGTCAACTTCAGAGGTACTTGAAGCTGAGATCCTCCAAGTGGGATCGTTGCAGGAAATGTTGTCTGTGTAACTCTTGCCTTGAGTCCTCGTACCATTGGTACTTTCACGGCCAGAGTTAATTAGTGAAGTGGGTCCTCTCTATCGGATTTCCTTCCTTTGGTGAGGTCGTTCCGTACGCATCGCATGATAAACTCTTTAATGATCCTTTAGTGCAGTATATTTGGGCTTAGATCTTCGCCAAAGAGCATTTGCTACTTAATTCTGACTGGGTGAGATCGCACCGGTTTAGGAGCATTCTCGACCCTTCTAGGGCTAGTCACTGGAACTGTCACCTTTCTTGTATTCATTGCTTTTTTACGACCATTTTTCGCCGTATGTCTTGGGCTTTATGATCTTCGCCAAAGAGTATGTCTACAATATGCGCTCTTTCTAACTATATGAGGTCGTTCCGGATTATGCACATTCTTAGTCATTGAAGGCGCATGTGGTTGTTATGCAAACGATCATATTTTGTCGGTATGCTTAGCCTGTATACGATCTGAACCATGGTGTTTGGACGTCATCTTACTCTCTGTAGGATGTTCGGCGTCCGAAAGTATCGCCCTTAGCCAATGTTTAGGTTTGTACCAGACAAGCCTTTGCATTATCAGCCTTACTTTTCTATCTACGGTGAGTTTGTTCTGAGTAGGTGTATTCTCAGCCGTTTTGGGGCTCGTGTCGGCCATTGGTAATTTGCAAGGGTTTACTCTGCATTTTCCCTGGCCACGAAAAACACAGGACTGGGGCTGCGCACATATATTTTAGAGGGTCGTTTCAATCGGCGCTAGCGACGCAACTGACATTTTGCGCTCGCCAACATCCCCCACCTCAGTTCTTCCGGGGATGTTAGTTGCTAATGCAACAGTACCCTGCCCGATTGTCACAGGGAGGGCAGTTTCGTTAGGCGCTAAAACTCAACTTTAGGATTTGCGCTTGGCCAACCTTACCCAGTAAATTTATCTGCGCTAGGCCTTTGATACGGAGTTTGCTTCAATCTTCCCATGTGTCGTCACGATATGTTGCAGTGTTTTCAAGAACACTTGCCGAGACTGTTTATTCGTTACGGATCTTTCTCATTGGTTCTTGCGCCACAACTAGCAATGTTGGGTTCTGGTATTTGCTTCATGAGAATTGGCTTTCTTTCACAGACGCTGCTATTTCTTACTTATATGATCTGAGCCATGCTATTTGGACGTCATCTTAGTCTGTGTATGATGATCGGCGTCCAAAAAGTATTGCCCTTAGCCAATGTTTGGGTTTGTACCAGTCAAGCCTTTGCATTATCGGCCTTACTTTTCTATCCACGGTGAGTTTGTTCCTGAGTAGAAGTATTCTCAACCGTTTCGGGGCGCGTGTTGGCACTTGAAAATTTGCAATGGTTTACTCTGCATTTTCACTGTCTCTGGGAAATACTGAACCGGGGCTGCGCACAGGTATTCTAATCCCACAGCTAGCAATTTGTGGTGCGCCATTTGCTCCAAGGGAGTTAGCATTCGTTTACAGACGACTCGTGCACTGGAGGTGGGGAAGGATCTTGATTAGTGCCAGCTCACTAATCCTGGTCCGGCGTTATCCATATGCGCCTTTGACACCTTTCTTAGATATAATGTACATTACTACTAATACTATATACTACTACTACCACTACTACTATTTTTATTACTATTAATACAATTGTTACTAATAATACTACTACTTTTACTACTACTACAACTTTTACTACATCTGCTACTACTACTACTGCAGCTGCTGCTTCTACTGCTGCTACTACTACTACTACAGGGTATTCAACTTAAAAGCAGCTCCAGTGATAAATAGAAATTTGCCAGGTACGCATTGCATCTCGTCTATTTACTATTTAAACCGGTTCTGACTAGCTTGTCCTACGTCACATTTGTTCATCGCCCCTTCCCGCACTACAATTACACACCATCACACAAACTTGACCTATACTACGTCATAACTGAACCTTTTCATTTCCATACATATATGCCAGATTAGTTCCATTCACAGGCTACTTTTAAGTTGAACACCCTGTATAACTATCACTACTTCTCTACTACAACTACTACATCTACTACTACTGCTAGTACTACTACATCCACTACTACTTTTGACACCACTACTACTACAACTACCACTACTTCTGCTACTACAACTACTAATAACTTGTTGGCTTCTAGTTGAAAAAATATCTAGAAATGTCGCTTTCCATTTTATTTATGAAGATCTACAGTTCATAACACATTCTTCTGATCTGATCACCTTGACCTCTTCTACAGTGCATCGTTAAGTAAATGTAAGCCACATGAACTAGTTTAAAAAAATTAAAAGTAATTTTTCTGAAAAACATTATTTTAAAAAGTAACATCCCACAATTCAATTTCTCTTTCTCCCCTTTTTCTGAGCGGATAAAAAAAATGCCGGCTAAGCAAAAGGTGGACCTCAGAGATAACAGAGGTGAATAAAGACACTGTCTATGAAGCGCACACAAAAGCCCTTTCTAGAATCTCTTCTTACCTTGAAGCTGTGAAGCAAATGAGGACTGGAAAAGAGGAAGAAAGACAAGGTGCGTAGAGAGGCTCGGTCCAGGTGTCTCATTTTTCGACCTGACACTGAAAGACAAAACAGGATTTGAGAATAGATAAATAGAAAAAAAAAATTAATTTCTATCTGGCAACTTCTCGAAATTTGTTATTTATTCACTTCACTAAAATACCAGAAACTAAACACATGGTCGTCCCTACAAAAGGTGGACAATAGAAATAGCAGAGGCATTGAAAGATAGTACGTACAAAACATACATTAGAGCCCGTCTTATAAATCTCTTTGTATCCTGGCGATGTAATATAAATCAGGGTTAGAGAAAGAAGAACGAAATGTATGTCTCCTTCTTCTTTGGGTTCATTCTTTACGACCAATTTTAATCACACTTTGTGATAGGTTTGATCTTTGCCAATATACGTTGCACATTGCTACGGGCACATTGGTTTGGTAGGTCCTTAAACAAAAAGACTTCTACACGCTTAGGACACATGCATCCGATTTCAACCAAACCTCCTCGGTCGCCTCCAACGACATGCTTGGCAGGTAACAGTGGTTCTATTCTTTGCACCCCAAATACGGGTCCCGGTAACCACTCGGGCGGAAATGTATGTAATTCTACAAGTTAATCTATCTATTGGGACGGATTATTGTAATGCATACGAGTTT
Source organism: Arion vulgaris (assembly GCA_020796225.1). Classification (NCBI taxonomy): domain Eukaryota; kingdom Metazoa; phylum Mollusca; class Gastropoda; order Stylommatophora; family Arionidae; genus Arion; species Arion vulgaris. The sequence goes on from CM036772.1 coordinate 13,197,486, forward strand.
GTCTATCGACTCGGATACACGAGTGTTGTGTCTGTTCAGTCTTACTACACTCGATGTTATACATTTGAAGAAAGGAATTGGTCCACCTACCTCCTGCACACTAGGGTTACACGAGTAAAGTGAAGTGACTTCAAATCTCAATTTCTGAAAGGCTATAAGACATTTTATTTCTAGTAATTTATGAGACCCTGAAACGAACTTTACTGAGAGAGGCAGGAAATATCGTTCTCAGTTTCATGGAGGAGATTGAGCGAGTTGCCTAGGATAGAGCGGTATGGAGAAATTACTTGCAGGCACTATGTAACGTATAACGGTACGAGAGGAATTATTATTATTATATTTGTTATAGATTATTCAGAAAATCAACAATATGAAGATGTGACTTCTTTTAGATTGTGCTCCCAAAGAAAAAGTTAACCCTTTCGTTGCTACATACTTTCCAAAGCCAGAACTAAAAATAGCAACTCTATGTTTCTATGTCACAAACGTGAATGTATGTCAATAGCAGTGTCGGTAGAAATGTATTAACGTGTTAACACTTCTTTAGCTTACATGGGAAAGATAATAGCAGACGTGTTAATACGTCTTTATCAGAGAATGGAGAAAACGTATATACACGTCCTTAGCAGCTAAATGGTTTTAAAACAGAAAAGCAGTAATGGAATGCAGACTCTTGATATCTAACATGTAAGGCGCTCAAGACAAAGCTTTGGATATACAAAATATGTGTTAAGGTAGTCCTCCTCTTGGGATCTGGGACATGCTGAAGCAAATACAAAAATTTCTTTATATTCTTATTAGGATGCTCCATATCGCCCACTTGTTAATCACTCTATGTGATTTGTATGTGATCTGAGCCTAAAAGCGAGTGTACGTTGTGCTAGTTATGCGTCTATAAGTAAGCCAGCACATCCGATTTCTGCGACGCTTTTTATTTAATAAGGTAGCTTTCCTATGCCCCTACCTCAGTCGTCTCTTACGACATGCCTTGTAGGTCGCAGTGTTACTATTCTCTGCTCCCTTGAGAGACCAGGCAACACACAGGCAAAATACGAAAACAGAAAATATGGTGTCAAAATTAAGAGGAGTCGAGGGATAATTTCTTGGAAGAATGATTGGGTATACCTGGTAGGGTAACATTAACGCTATCAGACTTCAAGAACTTTTTGATCTTCTTTCTCGATCGTTATTTATGGTCATTTTGATCATTCTTATTGTGATATATAAACAGCCTTTGCCAAGAACGTATTTTTATGTCACACCTTCAGCAGCATTTGGAGCTTCAGTGCTTATCCTTCTGTGATGTGTCCGGTTTCAGCCAGCGTTTACTTGGTTCGCTCTCCGTTCTGTAGCCATCTAGTGTTTTTACGGTGTGAGGTAGCTAGCCCTATACTCAACCTTCTTAGCCGCCTTCTACGACATGCGAGGCAGGTAACAGTGGTTCTATTCTTTACATCCCAATTTGGGCCCCGATAACCACTCATACGACTTTATAATCTAAAAGACATGAATAGAGAGAGAGGAAAAAAAGAGATGATAGTGATGAATTGGACATTTTCTTATGATAAGAAAAGACAAACGATATAGCTTGCAATGCAGTAGTCACCACAAGAGCAAACTGGAACAGGGAGGCCTGGAGATACATAGAGGAAACCTTAAGAGATATAGCTCAAAGACAAGCATAAGACTAGGTTTGAGATAATTGATAGGACCATCATCATTGCACTTCGGTGAGTAGCCATGTGTGCTCCGATCTTTTTCTTGCACTGGAAGATCTCAGCTGCGGTGCACGAACTCCGTAACACCGGCGAAGGTCTGCGATGTAATTGTGAAGATATTTATGTAGAAATAATTTTATTTTAATCTTTTCTAATGAATTTTTCCCGGGCAGCGGATTTTCAACCTGCTCTTCTCGATTTAGAAATGAAAAGGGTTATTATACGTGCTCAAATTAAACACGGGACCAACGATTTATCATCCGTCTCCGATAGAACTAGGAATTCTATATTACCTACACTGAGATCAGGGATCTCTTTAAAAATATCCAGATGGCTCCATGAGGGAGTGAATCTGATACCTTTGGCACGAAAGACGAGCACATAGTCTCTACACCACAGACACCGTTAGAGACATAGACATAAGAATGAATTAGATATACTGTAATTGTATTTGTCTTTACCTTATGATCTCTTGAACGTGAGAAGTACTCATGATGATACTATTTGACAAACATCAATCAATTTACATGATGAGCGTCTGGCCGAATGGGTTAGATCGCGACTCCTATGCAAGAGACCCATTTTCAATTCACGATAAGGCCAAGGACTTTGTTCTGTTGTGGACTTTAAATTTTTTTTTTTTCCCGATCCAGAAGCACTTGAGCTTTTCAGCTCTTCAGCTCGGTGCGATGGACATCGTAACCCTTCGGTTCGGTGCCACGAACACCGTAAATCTGGGAAATCTGTGGCTTTTTCTGCCATCCCGCGGAATTGAACCCGCACACACAGAAGGATAGTCACCGTAGTCCAACGCGCTACGAACAAGCTGGAAGACGGGCAAGGACATAAATTTAAAATCCTAACCTGAACAGCTTCGCTGCGACTGCACTAGCCATGCGGCCATTAAATTCCTCAGGCTCACGTTCCACCTGTCCGACGCCGTTCTAAAAAGCGGTACTACGGGCAGGTGGCGCAATTTAAAGGAAAAAAAATAATAAACAACCCAGTAAAAGTGTGACGATTAAAGAAGAAGTAAGAATCAATTTAATCAAATATTTTGGTTTAGAAATATTGTGTTGTTAAACCAACTATGTTTTTTTGCACAGGATGAGAAAGTTAGCACTGGATGGGTAAGAATTGACATAATTCTACATTTAATCATTTCAAACTTTTGATTGAAATTTTCTCATTTTCCTGATCAAACTTGCTGTTGGTATTCTTTACTTCGACCTTACCTGTGTTTGTTATTTTTATTTCATTTCTTTGTGCATGTTTTTAAGAAGAATTAAAAGGAAACACAATTATAAAATATTAGTAGAGAAAAGTGTGTTGATGCGATATGTAAACATCAGCTTCATCCAAGAGTTCGTAGTTTAGTCAAGGGGTTAGGACATTGCGTTTAGTCAAGTGGTTAGGACATTGCGTTTAGTCAAGTAGTTAGGACATTGCGTTTGGTCAAGTAGTTAGAATGATGGGCTTTGTCAAGTGGTTAGGATATGGTTTAGTCAAGTAGTTAGGATATGCGTTTGGTCAGTGTTAGATATTGCGTTTAGTCAATGGTTAGGAATATTGCGTATCAACGAGAAATTCTGTTTAGTCAAGTAGTGATATTGCGTTTAGTCAATGTTGATATGGGAGATCAAGTGTTAGTCGTTTGGTCAAGTAGTTTATTCGTTTAGTCAAGTAGTTAGGATATTGCGTTTAGTCAAGTAGTTAGGATATTGCGTTTAGTCAAGTGGTTAGGATATTGCGTTTAGTCAAGTAGTTAGGATATTGCGTTTAGTCAAGTAGTTAGGATATTGCGTTTAGTCAAGTGGTTAAGACATTGCGTTTAGTCAAGTGGTTAGGACATTGCGTTTAGTGAAGTAGTTAAGACATTGCGTTTAGTGAAGTGGTTAGGACATTGCGTTTAGTGAAGTAGTTAAGACATTGCGTTTAGTGAAGTGGTTAGGACATTGCGTTTAGTCAAGTAGTTAGGATATTGCGTTTTGTCAAGTGGTTAAGACATTGCGTTTTGTCAAGTGGTTAAGACATTGCGTTTTGTCAAGTGGTTAGGACATTGCGTTTAGTCAAGTAGTTAGGACATTGCGTTTAGTCAAGTAGTTAGGACATTGCGTTTTGTCAAGTGGTTAGGACATTGCGTTTAGTCAAGTAGTTAGGACATTGCGTTTAGTCAAGTAGTTAGGACATTGCGTTTTGTCAAGTGGTTAAGACATTGCGTTTTGTCAAGTGGTTAAGACATTGCGTTTAGTCAAGTGGTTAGGACATTGCGTTTAGTCAAGTAGTTAGGACATTGCGTTTGGTCAAGTAGTTAGAGTGATGGGCTTAGTCAAGTGGTTAGATGACTGGACTTAGTCAAGTAGTTAGGGGCTGGAGTTAGTCAAGTGGTTATTGCGCTGGGTTTAGTCGCAGCCTCCGGTAATATTAGGCCGATTAGCTCAGCAGACAACTCGGAAATTCCTGTTAGTGGGGTTAGTCGGATGATTTTTGTAAATGTTTGATAGAACACTGTACACGTTTTGTAATTTTACTCAATTTTGTGCGTGCATTGTTATTTATTGGCGAAAAATGTAATAATACTGATAGTCTTTAGCGTTAAACTGAATTTATATGTAACATAATATAACCTAGAATGGCATGTTGTGCTGTTTTCAAAATGAATTTGTCTATATACAACAATATTGGAATGCAAGGACACGCGACAGTTGTGGTCTTATTTCCTAGAATTTTTACATGAGCTCGCCGGCCGTATGTTTTTCGGAGACTACAATTTAGTTAAGTGGTTAGGGCGCTAGTTTCAATCAAGTGGTTACACTATGAAAGAACACTGATATCCTGAAAGAACTAAATGTTAAAGGGAATTGGCTGATAAACAACATACTATACAGAAAAATTAATACTTTGGTCATATCAAGCGTCATGATGGCCTGTAAAGAACAATACTAGAAGGCAGGGTCCCAGGAAGTAGAGGCAGACCAAGAAGAAGATGGCTACAAGATATTAAGAAACCATGAACATGACCATTGACCAAGTGTGTGAACTGGCAAGAGACAGAGTGAATTTCAGATGTGCTGCAAAGAGAGCAACGTCCTACAAAGAATACGCACCTTGATGATGATGGTTACACTATTGACGTAGTAGTCTGGTTTGAGTATTACCAGGTAGTTAAGGGATTTGAAAGCTGGTCTAGACAAGTAGCTTTAGTGCGGGTAAATATAAGTTACCAGACGGATTAGCGTAATGCGGATGCGTTCGCATATCGAGTCGGACAAAAGAGGATTGTGGGTTCAATCACACACGTGAGGAAAGGAAGTGGCCCTTCTACCTCCTTCAAACTAGTGTTTAGAAAAATGAAATGACAGGCACTGCATACCATAAGTTCTGAAAAGGCTGCAGAAAATGTTACTATATGTATATATATATATATATATTCAAGCTATATGTTGTATTGACGTTGTCATTTGTTTACACGCCAGTGTATTACGGGGCTCTCAATAAGAGCAAAGAATAGTAACACTGCGATAAGAATAGTAACATGTCGTACAGTGGCGGCTCGTCATTAAGGGCCAGTGGGGCCAGGCTCCACCAACAAAATGTGAAACGTGTATTTATTATTTTATAAATTAAAATATAGCAACCAAAATCCATGATTTATCCGGAGAAAAATGTCTGGCCCCACCATCAAAAATGATCACGAGCCAACACTGATGTCGTATAAGGCGACCGAGGTAGCGGCATAGTGAAGCTAGCCTAGTAAATAAAAAGCGTTGTAGAAATCGAATATGCCGGCCTACTTGTAGGCGCATAACTGGCAGAACATACAATCGCTCTTAGATTTGGATCACTTACAACTCACAAAGAGTGGTCAGCAAGTGGTCGATAAAGAGCGCTCGAAGAAGAAGAGGATGTTTACAGGTTCGAACTAACAGTTGCTAGAGCGCTGAGAGGGACAAGAAGTTGCTAGAACGTTGAGAGAGACAAGAAGTTGCTAGAACGTTGAGAGAGACAAGAAGTTGCTAGAGCGCTGAGAGGACAGAAGTTGCTAGAGCGCTGAGAGGGACAAGAAGTTGCTAGAGCGCTGAGAGGGACAAGAAGTTGCTAGAGCGCTGAGAGGGACAAGAAGTTGCTAGAATGCTGAGAGGGACAAGAAGTTGCTAGAGCGTTGAGAGGGACAAGAAGTTGTTAGAGCGCTGAGAGGGACAAGAAGTTGCTAGAACGTTGAGAGAGACAAGAAGTTGCTAGAACGTTGAGAGAGACAAGAAGTTGCTAGAGCGTTGAGAGGGACAAGAAGTTGCTAGAACGCTGAGAGGGTCAAGAAGTTGTTAGAGCGCTGAGAGGGACAAGAAGTTGCTAGAGCGTTGAGAGGGACAAGAAGTTGCTAGAACGTTGAGAGAGACAAGAAGTTGCTAGAACGTTGAGAGAGACAAGAAGTTGCTAGAGCGCTGAGAGGGACAAGAAGTTGCTAGAGCGCTGAGAGGGACAAGAAGTTGCTAGAGCGCTGAGAGGGACAAGAAGTTGCTAGAGCGCTGAGAGGGACAAGAAGTTGCTAGAATGCTGAGAGGGACAAGAAGTTGCTAGAGCGCTGAGAGGGTCAAGAAGTTGTTAGAGCGCTGAGAGGGACAAGAAGTTGCTAGAGCGTTGAGAGGGACAAGAAGTTGTTAGAGCGCTGAGAGGGACAAGAAGTTGCTAGAACGTTGAGAGAGACAAGAAGTTGCTAGAACGCTGAGAGGGTCAAGAAGTTGTTAGAGCGCTGAGAGGGACAAGAAGTTGCTAGAGCGTTGAGAAGGATAAGAAGTTGTTAGAGCGCTGAGAGGGACAAGAAGTTGCTAGAACGTTGAGAGAGACAAGAAGTTGCTAGAACGTTGAGAGAGACAAGAAGTTGCTAGAACGTTGAGAGAGACAAGAAGTTGCTAGAGCGTTGAGAGGGACAAGAAGTTGCTAGAGCGCTGAGAGGGACAAGAAGTTGCTAGAACGTTAAGAGAGACAAGACGTTGCTAGAACGTTGAGAGAGACAAGAAGTTGCTAGAACGTTGAGAGAGACAAGAAGTTGCTAGAACGTTGAGAGAGACAAGAAGTTGCTAGAGCGTTGAGAGAGACAAGAAGTTGCTAGAACGTTGAGAGAGACAAGAAGTTGCTAGAACGTTGAGAGGGACAAGAAGTTGCTAGAGCGCTGAGAGGGACAAGAAGTTGCTAGAGCGTTGAGAGAGACAAGAAGTTGCTAGAACGTTGAGAGAGACAAGAAGTTGCTAGAACGTTGAGAGGGACAAGAAGTTGCTAGAGCGCTGAGAGGGACAAGAAGTTGCTAGAGCGTTGAGAGGGACAAGAAGTTGCTAGAGCGCTGAGAGGGACAAGAAGTTGCTAGAGCGCTGAGAGGGACAAGAAGTTGCTAGAATGCTGAGAGGGACAAGAAGTTGCTAGAGCGCTGAGAGGGACAAGAAGTTGCTAGAATGCTGAGAGGGACAAGAAGTTGCTAGAGCGCTGAGAGGGTCAAGAAGTTGTTAGAGCGCTGAGAGGGTCAAAGGTTGCTAGAGCGATCAGAGGGACAAGAAGTTTATAGAGCGCTGAGAGGGACAAGAAGTTGCTAGAACGTTGAGAGAATCAAAGGATGCTAGAGCGCTCAGAGGGACAAGAAGTTGCTAGAGAGCTGAGAGGATCAAGAAGTTGCTAGAACGTTGAGAGAGACAAGAGGTTGCTAGAGCGCTCAGAGGGACAAGAAGTTGCTAGAGCGCTGAGAGGGACAAGAAGTTGCTAGAGCGCTGAGAGGGACAAGAAGTTGCTAGAACGTTGAGAGAATCAAAGGATGTTAGAGCGCTGAGAGGATCAAAAAGTTTGTGTTCTGAAGTATTTTAGTGGCTAAGACATTGACGCACTCAAGCAATGAAATAATAACCATAATCAAGTATTTAGATCGATTATGTGGTCAAGCGGTTAATATTGTTGGAAAGGTAAAGTATTAGCGTAATAAAACTGTTAGATCGATGATGTGATAAAGTGAGTAGAGGGATGTTATGTTATGCGATCGATGTCATGGCACATTGGGCATCCCATGTGTGCTCTGTCCTCCACTGCAACAGCCATCCTAAAGTCTATTTGCTCACTGTACTCATGAGAAGTTGATTAGTATACCTTCTCTCTCAATGACGAAGAGGACACTCTCTGGCATGTCCAAACTTAACCCCTAATTCTCACACTCGTTCCAATATCAGAGACTCACCCATGTCGCATAAATGAAAGCGTATCGCATTTATAACATCGGCTCTGTCCATACTTCTGCCCGCTTGACTCCTAGCATTGTTTGCAAGAAAGTCTGCACGCTCGTTACCCTGCACTCCAGCATGTCCAGGTGTGTACAGCCAAGTCAGTTTCTTGAAATATGATCTTCGAATGCTGTCCACCCATTCCACGCTCAGACTTCCAGATTCCATCATTTGAAGCATATTCATCAAGTCTCATATATGCTACATCGGTTCTCAGCACAGATGCACGAACTCCGAAGCTCCGGCGAGGATCGATTAATTGTGCTCTGTTAGCGACTAGTGTGATAGTGTACTGCACAAAACACCAACGCCATAGCTCCAGTAATATACTTAGGGTTCTCCAGAAAAAAAATACTCCGATGAACTGAACGACTCGGATCGGATTCGAACTCAAGAACTTCAGAACGGGAGAGAAAAGACGACTGTATCTCTGAAGAAACCAGAGCTTGATCGTCGTAGTAGTCAATGTGATAGTTTGCTAGCGTTGTTAAGAAGATAAGGTAATAGCTTCAGGGTCGGGCAGTGTATTTTCTCAGTATGATGCAAGTCTTCGAAATGCCGCCCCTTAAATTTTTTTTTTTTCATAAAATAACCTTCAATTGTAATTTAGATTTTGCTGCTTATATCGCCCCCATTACGGTCCAGCCTGATGTTGTCGCCTCTCTGTATCATAGCACCACACGGCTCTGAATAGCTTAGTCCAGAGCTAAAGTGTTGGTCTTGTGAACTGGTGGAAACTGAGGGCAGTCAGATGCGTTGAGCGGTTGGGCATTGAGGTGTTCAATTAACCCTTTCATGCATGAATTTTAGTGATGAATATCGTCTTGTCCGTTACCTTGATTGATTCATTGATTGATTGATATGACTGTTCTAATTTCACTTCGGCGACTAGCCATGTGTGCTTTGATCTCTTTCTTATGCAGGAATATCTCAGCTCCGGTGCACAAACTCCATAGCACCTGCGAGAATCCATATCTAATTTTGAAGATGGTAAAAATGTTTTTGTATGAATTTTATTTTTAATCTTTTCTAATGAATTTTGCCCGGACAGCGGCTTTCCAGCCTGTTTTTCTCAATTTTGAACTGCCAAGGGTTTTTTACGTGCTCAAATTGAACATGGGGTCTACATTTTATCGTCCGTCTCCGATAGAACTAGGAACTCGATCTCACCTACACTGTGATAAGAGATCTCTGGAAAAATATCCAGATGGCTCCACGTGGAAGTAAACCTGGTACCTTTGGCACGAGAGACAAGCACCTAACCTCTACGCCACAGAGATCTCCCCCATGGAGTCACCAGAGACCACTTTGATTACACAGTAGAAGTACACGTTAGCTTAAAAAAGGGTTTAAAAGCCGAAGGATTGATTTCATTGCACCGGGTTTTAGCCCCATCTCTGTCCCTCTCCGCAGAAATTGCATGCCACCTGCTGAGAGTATTGCACAAACCACGAACTCCGTAGCTCCAGCAACAACCCTACGGGTCTCTGAAAAAACTACACTTGTGAACAGAATGGCGATGTCTGGATTCGAACCCACGACTTTCGACTCTTCGGGCTTAACCACTTAGCCACAGGGACCCCAGAGCTTACGTTAGCTTACGACTATGGCAATAGACACATGGTCCACAACTAGTCCCTAGCAGTACATTGAATGCGAAAGAGGTCACGAAAGACGCATGTGCAGCTATGAAACGAAAGAATAGTAGGTGTCCACTGCAGAGGATAATATACGTGAGAGGGCTTTAAAAATAGCATAATAAAGTGTGTATAGTTATGTCAAAGAAAAGTTATTAGATAATTTGTGCAGTGAAGTATCCGAAGTAATAGTTGCCCATCACAAACTTTGATGACAACAGCCTCAAACATGTGTTGTTGAACAGCTATGGTGTGTGCAGAGGTGACAGTAGAGTGCAATTCTGGAACACATTCCACTACAACAGACATATGTTATCAAAGCTAGACATTCAGGTGTGATGTGTTATGTCTTTTTCTCGCAGCTCGTTTTCTCTGCTCCTCATTACGATGTTTCTCAGCTATCAAAATTCCTCTAGTGTTGTTGAAGCGCCCCATTTAGCGATCATAGCTAATGATTCCGAGTACGTGGTGTCTATATCAAAGAATTTTAGAGATACTTTGAGATTTTTTTAAAGCGGTTTTTGTTTGTCTGCCACAACACATCTCCCTACATAAATTGTTTTGGGATTCCTTTATCAGGCATCATTGCAACATGACCGACCCATCTCCTTTAGGCCTTCTGCAGCAATATGTTGATGTTTGAAACCTTGAATCTTGTGAGGACTTCGGTATCTGTAATTAGGTTCTGCCATTTTATTTTGACTAGTCTGCGGAGAAACATTCCAATTTCCAAATCCTGAAACTTATTAAAACGTTTAAAAAGGGAAGATGTATCCTTAAAGAAAACTGTTGCCCGCCTGTCCAGCGTGTTCGTAGCACCTTGGACAATGGGTGACAAGCCCTCTGTGAGTGCGAGTTCAATTCCGCGGGCTGGCAGAAAAGTCACAGGTTCTCCAGATTTACGATGTTCGTGGCACCGAACCGAAGGGTTACGATGTCCATGGCATCAACCGAAGTACGTTCCATGGCACGAACCGAGTTACGATGTCAGGGCACGAGCCGAAGAACTGAAAGCTCAAATGCTTCTGGATCGGTTAAGGAAAAAAAACGGTCCATTTCCAAATTCTGAAACTTTTAAAAACGTTTATAAAAGGAAGATTTAACCATAGAGAAACATGTTTACTTTCTTACGAAATGTTGAGAGCTAGTACTTTAATGAATCTAAAACCCTACATCACCGACACGTTATGTATAAGTACCTTAAACCTAAAATGAGGTATTTATTTTTACATCTAGACGCATTTTGTTTTGTAATGTGTACTGAATTAGCCGCTATAATGGCTTTGCGTTATCTGAAAAATATTTGCGAGCATGTATATCGATTAAAAGAGTTAACCTTACATCTAGTTGTAAATTTCTCTTCTTTGAAATGTCTCTTTCACTGTTGTACTTTGCCACATCTCTTTGATATTGTTCTGTTCTATTTAAAATGATATCTTTCCAAAACTTGCATAAAATTGAATAGAAAATGGTACGTTAATCCCGCTTGATTGATATATAAATAATTTGATAAAGTTTGAAACTTACCTCGTTTTATCTAAAATGTATTTTTCAGTACGATACTATAATTTTCCTTTTTTTTAAATTTTCAAGAAATGTTCAAAAAATTGCCTATTTTTCCGCAATAATGCCCACATCCTCGATCCTCACCCCTTAACCACGTAATTAATAAAACAGACCCTACAATTAAAAGGTTGTCTTGTAAAACGGATAACTAGCGTTATCTTAAATAATTCTTGTCGTTTTCGTGCATTGTTTTTCTTCCTTATATCGTCATGTATTAATCTTCAATTTTCTGAATCCTTTGCTTAAAAAATGTTATTTTTGTCGAAACGCTTATTAATCTGATGTTGTACTTTTAAACTACCTTGCTTTTAACTTTTTAATATTTTTAACTGTAGTAATTCATGTAATAAGATGTGTCTCTTCATTGTGTCTATTGTTGTTATTAAAGCAACAACAACTACTTTTGTTTGGTTGTCTTACTGTTGGTTGATTGCTGCTAAATAATCAAATATTAAGATTATATGTTTAGTTTAGTTTAGTCGTCGGATCACTATCACTGCACGTCGAACAAATTAGTCTATAAGTTTAGTTTAGTCGTCGGATCACTATCATGCAGTCGAACAAATTAGTCTATAAGTTTAGTTTAGTTGTCGGATCACTATCACTGCACGTCGAACAAATTAGTCTATAAGTTTAGTTTAGTTGTCGGATCACTATCACTGCACGTCGAACAAATTAGTCTATAAGTGGTCCGATCTCTCCCTCAGTATGTCCCTCAGAGTGAGGCGAATAACGACACCGGTTCTTTGTTGGTTTACAATTCTTCTTTGTCTGTAAGAGATTAGTTAAGAGATATGTTAAGAGATTAGTAAAACAGTTTTAAGAAATGAAGATGGGGATATGTTGTGCAGTTTCTGTGAAGAAATGGTAAAAGAATCATAAAGAAGGCATTGAAGAGAGAAGTAGAGAGTTCAAAAAATAAATGAACGAACTTTTCTGAGAGAGGCGATAAATATTGAATTCAACTTCATTGAAGAGATTGAACGCGTTGTCAGGATAGATCGGTATGAAGAAATTATTTGCAGGCATTATATAACGTATAACGATGGTACAAGAGAAATATAATAAAACATTAATAGTGATAGTAAGGGGGGCAACTGATGGCAAGAAAACAAGGGCAAGACATATAACTACGAAGGAAGTGTAAAGAGTAGGACAGATCAGAGTGGAGCCCAGCGTCAGAGTGGATCTTCACAGAAAGGAACAGTTTGGGTTATCTGTGGCTAAGTAATATTAAGCCGTTGCCTTGCTTTCCGATAATCAAGGATTCGAATTCTGACAGCGCCGGTCTGTTCAGAAGTGAATTTTTTTTCAGCGACTCATAGGATTGTTGCCAGAGCTAAGACGTTCGTGCTTTGTGTAATATTCTCGACAGGTGTTGTGCACTTTCTGCGGAAATGGGCCGAGCCATATGGGGTAATCCTGATGCAATGAATTCAATCCTTATTCTTTATACCATTGTTTTTAAAGGGACATAATTTGATGGGAATTCACTTTAGTCAAACATCGAGTTACTAAGGGGACATCAAGATAAGATAATATATTTACATCAAAATTTGTTTCAGTATTTGACGCATTTTACTTGAAATTGTGGGCGCTGACTTTAAGGCTGTGTCATGGAACCTTTTTTAGACCATAGAATCCCAAACCTTTTAGGCCCACCGCCCACTTTGCACACCATAAACTTTGTAACGCCCTCTCCCACATATATACATGCTCTATTTTCACCTTGACGTAGAAAATTGATATATATTTTTGTCATACATGGTCAATTTTCAGAATGATTATATGCATGAAATAGAAAATTTGTGAAAAAAAGGATCGTGTAAGATGCACATAAGATGAACTAAAATGTAGAATTCAAATTTTTAATGATTATTGAATCGCAACATCACAAAAAAAATAATTATTTTTCATATTTATTATTAATTTCTTTTCTAAGGAGCCACCGATCCCTAACCACCAGAACAACCCCAAATTCTTCTGAACCCACTGTCGCCCCCTCCTAGAACGCTTCAGCGAACACTGGGGACAGTACCGCCTACTTTGGGAAACACTTTTTAAGACTTTTATATTATAATCAAAACTGGACAGCTTTGAGAATAAATGTCTACGAAAATTATTAAAAGTAAAATGGAGTGATTTCGTTTCTAACAACACAGTGAGAGATAGAACACACCAACAACCCGTATCAAATAGTATAAGGAAACGAAGGTGGAAATATTTAGGTCATGTTCTTAGATCAGACGAAAAGAGACTAAATCGACAAGTCCTTATGTGGTCACCAGTTGGAAAAAGAAAACGTGGAAGATCAAAAACCACTCTTCGAAGAACCATCCAGCAAGAAAGTAAACTATTGGGATGTAAAACCATACAAGATCTCCAACTGCTAGCAAAGAACCGTATCACATGGAGATCTAAAACCTCTGCCCTATGTGCCGCCTTTGGCACGGAAGGAACAAACTAACTAACTAACTAATCAAATTGGCTATTGTCTGTATAGATGTTTAGTTCACAATTAGCCTAGGTATGAACAGTCAGAGTGCAGAACCTTGACAGATGAACATGTGCAGCCATGAATTGAAAGTCGTATATCAGATCACATTTTTTGACTCTACCATTACCGACGGTAAGCTTCTGTAGATACGCGGTAGCAAGCTCGATCAAAACCCAAGAGTACATGGTTCAAATTCCGCGGCGGGAAAATTTGGAAGCCAATTTGTTTCTGTTGGATTTTTACGAAAGGTTTTCTTCTTTTGTTGTCACACTGCTACATGGCTGTTGTCACACTGTTACAGGGCTGTTGTCACACTGTTACAGGGCTGTTGTCACACTGTTACAGGGCTGTTGTCACACTGTTACAGGGTTGTTGTCACACTGTTACAGGGCTGTTGTCACACTGCTACAGGGCTGTTGTCACACTGTTACATGGCTGTTGTCACACTATTACAGGGATGTTGTCACACTGCTACAGGGCTGTTGTCACACTGCTACAGGGCTGTTGTCACACTGCTACAGGGCTGTTGTCCAGTGTCGTGGTTTTCTGGGGTTTTTCTTGCTCTGCTCTGATGGCTTAGGTGATTGTTATTTTTGCTCTTTGCCCAGATCGCAAGAGTAAGAAGGAAAAAAACAAAAGAAACCAATCATTTGTATTCCTCTATGTATCTTTGTAAAATTAAAAAAAGTAAAGGAACCCTTTCATACCTCGTGGTATATAGGTCAATACAGTGTTAGGCCTGTATTTTCATTGACCGTCGGCACACGATGGGTGATGTGGTCAGCATCACGCCGGCCGCCTTTACTTTCCCAGAGCATGTCTGGTACCCAGTTGAGGCTGGGTCGACCTGAGACCCGTCGGGGTCGGGAAAAATTCCACGCGCATTGTGGGAGCTGAACCCAGACCACCAGCCTTGCGAAGTGAGTTCACTAACAACTACGCTACAGTGGCTCTATGTATATTTGTAGTACGGTGTTATTCCCGTATTTTTCATATACAGTCAACCAACACACGATGAATGATGTGGTCAACATCACGCAGGCCGCCTCTACTTCCCACTACTTTTCCTGGTACCCAAATTGAGGTTGAGTCGACCTGACAGGCATCACTGTCGGAAAAATATTCCCCTGGAATTGAACCTGTACCACTAGAATAAGAAGAGGGTCCACTAACAACAACACTACTGCGGCTTTCACTATCATTAATGGTGGTCGATACACTTGACCTTTCACAACTAGGATTGATATTAATATTCATAAAAGAACATCATATTAAATGGTTACAAGAAATTCCTTTGCGAAAACCGGAGGGAATATAACAAGAAGGGTCCTTGCCTGGAACCCGCAGGACAGCGAAAGAAGGGGAGGCCGAGAAATACATGGAGGCGAGATTTGGAGGCGGAGATCAACAATATAAAGAAGAGTTGGAGGGAACTGCAGGAGATAGCTAGAGATAGGAACATCATTTTTATACCTACTTTGTGTTACCAGAGCCAAACATGGACATTGAGCAAAGCGCAGTCACAAAAATAACTACATGTGAAATGCGTTGCCTGCGAAAAGTTACCAACAACACAAGAAAAGACAGAATCATCAACATCAGCATAAGAAAGAAAGTTGGCACAAAACTGTGCTTGAATTACATAGACAAACAAAGAATGAAGTGGTTTGGCCACTTAATAAGAATGCATCCAAACTCCACAGTATACAGAGTCTTCTACAACAGAACATCGGGAAAGAAGGCAAGAGGAAGACCACGGAAAAGATGGTTAGATGGCGTAGCAGAATCCTGTGAAAGAGCAAAGATAACAATCACACAAGCCAGCAGAACAGCGCAAGACAAAAACAGAAAACCACGACACTGGGCAACAACCCGATAGCAGTGTGACGACAAAAGAAGAAGAAGAAGAAATTCCTGGTACTGTCTACAACAGTGAGCCACACTGAATAAATAGAACGAATACAGAGCAGTAGGAAGACCACGCAAAAATCATACACACGATCACTACATCCTCCCTTCCCTCCCCAAAATATCTCCTATACAGAAATAATGGTTGAAGATAACAAGGAGAGATAGGAATGAAATTTCATATTTTTTTCTTGCTGAAACATCAGATTTGGCAGTTTAGCATAAATATAAATTCCTCCTAGACTTTGGGGGACTAAAGATATTCTAAACACAGACATGGACAGAGAATAGAACAAATAGATTTATCCATAAATAAATCAAAATCAAAAGAAAACTGGCTGATGCTACAAATAAAAAAAGAAAATTTAGATATTTTGGACATATAAAAAGACATGAAGGGCTGAAGAAGACCATCATGGAAGGAGACATACTGGTAAAGAGAAGAAGAGAAAGACCACGGAGAAGATGGATTCAGGATGTATCTGATGGTTTGAACATGACGGCTACAGAGGCGGGATATCTGGGTTATGAGAGAGATAAATTCCGGAGGACTGTTGGGGTGGCAAAGTTCTGCTCAGAGCAGGCTACTTGATGATGATGATGAAACACATACATTTAAGAAATAAACTTAAAAACAATAAATACAGGAAAGAACAAAGCAAGAGATCTATTCGGATGATGAATAATAGTACACACTTGGGAAACAGATGAAGAATATGACTAGATAGCTATTTTATAGGAGCCCACATGGGAATAGAAGAGTTATGATGTAGTTAATTCAATGGCTAGAAGTAATAACAAGTACATACGCTGTGGAAGATAACTTAACAACAAACGATATAGATAACACTAGTGATCAATTATAATGATGGGTGACTGAGCACACCAAGGAAATAATTGAATAATATAGCTATATATGTATTCTAATAGCACCCACAAGGGAATATAAGAGTTGAAGTCAATCAGATCACCTTCTTCGAGAGCTATATATCGACTACTTGTTAAACTAGTCTTTGTGATCTGTATGTTCTTCTTCTTCTTCGCGTTCGTTCTTTACGACCAATTTTAATCTTTGTGATATGTTTGATCTTTGCCAAGAACGTGTATACGTTGCACATTGGTTTGGTAGGCCCCTAAACGCATATATTTCTACACGTTTAGGACATGTGCATCCGATTTCATCCAAACCTTCTTAGTCGCCTCTTACGACATGCTTGGCAGGTAACAGTGGTTCTCTTCTTTACACCCCAAATTTGGGCCCCGGTAACCACTCGGGCGATCTGTATGTGATCCGAGCCGAAGAACGATTGTACGTTGTGCAAATTATGTGTCTACAAGTAGGCCAGCACATCTGATTTCTGCGACACTTTTCTTTACTGGTGTAGCTTCACTATGTCCATACCTTAGTCGCCTCTTACAAAATGAATTGTAAGTCACAGTGTTGATATTCTTTGTTCCCCTTGCTAGCTTCAGCAACACACGGGCAAATTAGATGACCAAAAGTTATGACAAAAACAGAGAAAGACAGCAATAAATTAAAACGAAAAAATTTAGAGAATGACTATAACTATGAGACTTTTATAGTCTTTACAGAGTGAGTTGGCAAGTGTTTTACTATGACAACTTATGAGTTTGCGCTTGTCTCTATTGTCTTTACAGACGTTCAGTTGGCAAGAGTTTCATTGTGACAACTTGTGAGTTTTCGCTTGTCTATCTTGTCTTTCATCTCATCCCTACTTCTCTTTTAAAAGATTATGCACCTTTGCGTAATGTTGTTTTCCACATAACTCGGTCATCAGCTAATTTTTCCCATTTGCTGGGACAGATAGAAAAGTTCTTCTTTGATGCCTTGCAGACATCCTTATATATGAGCAGTGGCCTGCTTTGGTGCCTCTTCCTCTCCGAAAGTTCACAGAACAACATTTGTTTTAGTATACGACAATTATCCATTCTTCTCACACGATATCAAAAGAAAATAATTGGATAATGTAACTGATTATGTATTCAAATTATACCAGCATGTGAGTGCACAAATTGTGATATTGAGTAACATTTAGCTGGAAGCAGTAGAACTGGAGGCGAAAAACACTAAACTCGTCTTGATGAAGATCGAAAAACATCATCATCAAGTAACTTGTCCTTTCTGAAACGTAGCTCCCATGAGAGCAGACTTGAAAAACTCTCTGTTTTATGTAAGTAGACCGGCGTCAGCAGCCATTCTCAGATCCTCATTGACATCTTGCACCCATCGTCTTCTAGATCTTCCTTTCATTCTTATTCCAGGCGCCATTCCATTAAAAAATTATCTTGTCTAGACACTTATGTTGTTTGATGTGTTCGAAATATTTAATTTTCCTTGATGTTATGCTCTTTCTCCAACTCTCCTTAATATCAAGTTGCTGCGGAAGAAAAGCATTTGTTTTTTTCCTCTGTCCATGATATTCTAAGTACTCTTCTGTAGCATTTACATAAAGAACAGCTAGATCAAAATTATGAACCAAAAATCAATGTAGAAAGTGATAACTGGAGTACTATTCAACTTTGATTTTAAAAAGTTATTTAAAAAAAAACTATCAGGCAATGATTACTCAGTTTAATGTTATTTGTTTGCATTCGTTCGTTCTTATCAAACAAATTAACCACCTTTTGTGGTTTACCGTGTTTGCACCGATAACATGAGGAAGTTGCGCAACCGTGGTCCCCTACAGCATGTATGTCAGGCATATACGAATTTTAGCCAAAGTGAAGGCATATTATCCGTCTGCGTTTTTTCCTTGGCAACATATGGTTGTGAGACATTGATCATCGACAAATCGGTGGAAAAGATCATTAGTACCTTTGAATGCAAATGCTACAGAAGGGTACTTAAATTATCTTGGACAGAGAAAAGAACAAATTCTTCTGTTCTGCAACAGTTTGATATTAAAGAGAGTTTGCAATTAAAGAACATAAAATCAAGGAAAATTTAATATTTCTGACACATCAAACGATGTGAATGTCTAGATTGGATAATTTTGAAGGAAAGGTGCCTGGAAGAAGAATAAGAGAAAGAGCTAGAACACGATGGATACAAGATGTCATTGACGATCTGAGAAGGACTACTGCTGACGCCAGTCAACTTGCACACATAATATAGTTTTCTTTTAACTCTGCTGTTATGTGAGACAAGTTCTACAAAGGACAAGCTACTTGATGATGATGATGATCAATGCATATTATTGAAAAGATTAAAATCTGTATATATGGTTAACTATAAGACTTTGGTGGCGTCTGTGACTTAAGGGATAGGGACTCGGTCTATTAACCCCGACGTTCTGAGTTCGAATCACGCTGCGTACAATTTAGTTGCAAATTGTTTCGCGTAGTTGTTTACAAAAGGACGATGGCACCACCCGTTCAGAAAGCAAAGGCAAACTACTGAACGTAATAATGCCTAGAAAAATCACAAACAGCGTTAAAAAAATGGGGGTTGATTCGCAAAGGCCTGTAAAGGATATGCAATTAACTTTTATAAGACTTTACAAACAAAACATCCCCTCTTTATAGTACCACATCTGGAGTTATATTGTAGCATGGTATCATATCTGATTAGTTATAGTCAGGTATTTACATCTGACTCATTCCAAAAACTAATTAGAATGAGAGAGCAGACAGGCTGGCTAGCTCTGATACCATATCAGCCGACCAGCCAATGGATAGAGCTGACATTTAGAACGGCCCCATAGAGTGTGGCCGCAAAAAAGATTTTCATTTAAACCAATCCACGTAAACTACTAGATTGCAGGAGCTGGGTTTGAAGATTGGAGTAACAAGAAAAGAACAGCATAAGAGGTATATGAGTAGGCTCATTCAATCCAAATCGAACTGGTACGGTCAGTCGCTGGACACTGTTGGAGATATTGTGAAGGAGATTGGAGCACCTATGGGCATGTCCAGAGTGCAATGAAGATATTCCAAACTGAAACTGAATAATAATGTACATGTGATTTTGTTATTTCTGTTAAAAACACTTTCATTTTTCCGCAAGTTCTATCTTTACCACTTTTTTTCATATCTTTTCAACCTCACATACTTTAATTATCACAGCATACTTTTGTATATTAATTTCATGAATACTTTGAACATCACTATGACAGTTTTGAAAAAAAATGTCGATACTTTTCCTTGTCATTTGCATTTTACCTGAATGATGATGTCAAATGTAATCGAAACTTTCTGTTTTCTCGCATGCGATACTTGCTTATTTGTATTCATTAAGTCACATGTTACTCCCATGTTGTACAGTTATCAGTTATATGAAGACTATCATCGTAGCACTCCGGACATGTCCATAGGTGCTCCGTTCTCCGCCTCAGCAAATCCAGCAGTGTCCAGCGGTCCAACATGCCATTTCGATGTTGATTAATCACTATCCCCTAAGCCACAGACGCCACAACCCACCTTTCTACAAGTAAAAAAATAAATTATACCAAACATTTTCTCGAGCTTCAGAACCTGGTTATCATATTAAGTGACCTTCGATAACATATGCTGCTAGGCACGATACATATTCTTACCTCCTTAAAGGCTAGAACAAATTTAGACACAATTTATACAAAACAGATTTAAGCAGATACACCAGATCTTCCTACCGTGTTGCGTCAGCTTAACAACAACCCCGGCATCTGGTGCAGACCTGTCCAACTTACGATAAGAACCAAAGTAACATTATCTCCCCTGCTTATTGCTTGCGTTCGCACGATCGTTTTTACCAACCAGGTTACCCACTCTTTGTGATCTGTGTGGTTAACGCATAGAACGTGAGTATGTTGCGCCTCGGTTAGACCCCTACGACATATAAAAAAGGTACACTCAAATTTCTGAAGTGTATGCATTTTAATTCGTAAAGAGGAAGACTAAGCAAGGGAGGGAGCGACGAAACAGCTTAAAGAAAATAAATAACAGCTTACAAAGTGCTCTAAAATAAGTACACTCAAGTTCACAACATTACCCCACCCTCTCCACCAACACTTCTATAAAGAAGTAAATTGTGGAATACAAGAAGGCGTAGAGATGTGTACAAGAATTAAGAACTTCCAAAATTGTAGTTGGAATCCTGTGTTTGGTATTTTGTTATTTCCAGAAGCCCCTATTACTTGTACACTGTATATTTATTAATCATATTGATTGCTTCCATTGATTCCACTAAAGTTCTTAAAACTCCCTGGTGGCAAATTAATTAACAGTACACTTCTGAAGTAAAGTTCATCTTAATCACGAAGTATAATATTCATAAGAAAAGAGAACAATTAAAATTCCTACAAAAATATCTTCACCATCTTCAAAATTACATCGGGACCGTCGCCGGGCTACGGATTTCTGCACTGCAGTTGAGACCTTTCTGTATAAGAGAGATATCGGAGCACCCATGGTTGCTCATCGAAGTGCAATAATGATGGTCCTATCATCAATCAATTAATTAATCAAGAAGGACACTATGGAAAATGAAAAGAAACCTTCACGCAAAAATCGTCAAAAGGCTCATATTAATCACGATGACTACGCCTGAATTCATCGCTAGCGAAAAGGAAATTGGAAAAGGACAAAAATGTGTACGTAGTGATAATTGTAAGATTTAAAGCTGATGTCCAGAATGCAATAAAGATATTGCAAACTGAAACTGAACTACCAAAATACGATTATATTAGAACAAATTGTTCTATTGCTCCTTAAAACACCACACAATCTACTCCACAACCCCATGTATCGTTAGAGTGAGATGGTGAGGGAGATAGTGAGAGAGGGAGAGATCAACGGAAACGAATTGAAACATATGATTCCGTCCAGTCCTCTACCATGAACGATTTTGCTGCAATGTTGCTTACTTATTGCAAGACTAGCTCAAAATACAAAAGTCAACTTGATGGTATTTGTTGCGCGGCGTTCCTTGCATTCTGAAGGTTGTGAGTTCAAATCCTGACTGCTTCGTTCGGTTCATAATTGAATTAGTTAGCAATTCAAATGACATGTGGACAAAACTTCAACTGTAGAGCACCACATCTGACGTTTTACTATTGCTTAGTGTCAGACCTGATTGTAGTCACAGAGATTCCGTCCTAGTTGACTAGCGCAGTATTTTTCCACCTTTGTTTACGTTCATGAAACTCTGTACGGTAATATAAAAATAGCTGTCCATCGCAAGCGATTATGACAACAGCCTCAGACGTGTCCAGCTGCACCTCTTTGGTGTGTGCGGATTTGACTGTAGAGTCCAACCCTAGAACACAATCCCCTACCACAGGTGGGGCATGCATGATTAAGATTAGACATGTGGCCTGTTGTGTGTTCTGTTTTTTCGCGCGGCTTGTTCTTTCTGTGTCTGAACGGTACGACTATTCACAGCTATGCGAGCACCTCTTGTGCTTTCTACTGTAGAACATAAAAAAACAGTAATATCTTCTTATTCTTTGCGTTCGTTCTTTACGAGCAATTTTAATCACTCTTTGTGATATGTTTAATCTTTGCCAAGAACGTGTAACGTTGCACATTTTTTTGGTAGGCCCCTAAACGCATAGACTTCTACACATTTAGGACACATGCATCCGATTTCAACCAAACCTTCTTAGTCGCCTCTTACGACATGCGTGGCAGGTAACAGTGGTTCTATTTTTACACCCCAAATTTGGGCCCCGGTAACACAGTAATATATTAAACATAGTGTTGATTTCGTATGTTCTTCAGCTATATTATCGAGGAAGTGAAAATACAGGTCACAATATAAAAAAAAAAAAAAACAACCTACCTGTTGAGATTTTAAAACTTGTTTATATTTCTGTCACATTTCTGTCTTATTTCTTATTTCAAAATCTGTTATTTAATTTAATCTGTCGCTCAAAGCACCACCCATGTTGCTCTATTTTTAACTTAATTTCAGATTCCTTATTTATTGCTTTACTTTTCTATGTTCTTATTTTTACATTCCTATAAACTAAAATTTATGTAATCGAAAATGTCAGTTTAAGTTTATCGACTATTATCTAATTTATATATTCCTTGTTCCAAATCTCAAATGTCCTTTTCCGTTTCAGCATCCTTTAAATGGTTTTAAAGTCGAACGATTTACTTCATTGCGTCTGGTTTGATCCCATATGGTTGGTCCTTCTCCGCAGAAATGGCAAGCCATCTGCCGAAAGTATTGCACAAAGCACGAACTCCGTAGCTCCGGCAACAATATTAGGGGAGGACGCACTCGTGAACAGAACGGCGCAGCCCGAAATCGAACCGACGACCTTCGACTCGTAAGGTAAAGGTTTAACCATTTAGCCACAAAGACCCCTCTGTGGCTAAGTGTCCTTGTTCATATTCACTCGTTTCTGAGACTTAAATATCCGTTTCTTAACAGTCATATTTTGAGGAGGGGGAGGGGAGGGTTGACTCCTTAGCCTCACGATTTAACCTCCAACTTGGAGGACCAAGGTGTCCTTCCATAATTTCCTGTAGTCATGAAGTCATTCAGATCAAATGGAAATTTCCAAATATCAGACCAACATGCTAAAACACGGTTAAATTATGTTACAAATTAATTAGCACACAACGGAATATCAATATTATTAAAATGAGTTCTCACTAAAAATAACTTTGACTCATAGATTAATGTAAACATTCAAAATAGATTACGGATCTAAGGGTTTTTAAGCCAAAGGATTGACTCATTGCACCGGGTTTAACCGTATATAGCTCGGTCCCACTTCGCATTAATGACACGCCCCCTCAAACAGATGGGTCTGCGGTGGACTGGAGGACAGGCGCTGGATATGATTGTGGTAAAGACCCCCTCGGAGACCTGGGCAGAGCAGACCGGATCATTGTATTTCGACTGCGCACAGGACAGTGCAGACTCAACAAACACTTATATAGACTAGGAGTGGGTCAAACAGCTCTCTGCCAGTGTCAACAATCGAAACAGACACAGGAGCATATCCTGCAAGACTGCCCTGTGTGAGCTGTGAAGCAACATGACTACACCCAGTCGACCTGAAAACTAAGTTTTAGGGAAACCTGACAGACCTGAAGCTGACTGCCCAGTTTGTGGTCCACAGTAAATTAAGCGCATGACCAGAGATCGCTGAAGAAGAAAACACGCCATCTGGCGAGAATATTGCACAAAGCACGAACTATCTTAGGGGTCTCTGGAAAAAAATGAACTCGTGAGCAGAATTATGCGGCCCGGATTCGAACCCACGACCTCCGACTCACACGGTCTAGTATAACCAATGAAAGACCCGTCATTAGATTCTTCTTCTTCTTCGAACGCTCCATATCGACCACTTGTCAACTACTCTTTGTGATTTGTATGTGATCTGAGCCTAAGAGCGATTGTACGTTGTGCCAGTTATGTGCCTACAAGTAGGCCAGCACATCCTATTTCTACGCTGCTTTTTATTTAGTAGGGTAGCATCCCTAGGGCCTACATCAGTCGCCTCTTACGACATGCAGTGTAGGTAGCAGTGGTACTATTCTTTTCTTCCTTCCCGTGCCCCGGCACCACACGGGCGCCGTCCTTAGGTTGAAAGTAGCTCCATCAGCATAAAGAACATGTAATCCTTTGCGTAACACTTATATAAGAAACACAGCAGTTCACATTGACTGGAATTACCGATTTCCCGAATGAGCTGAACGGCATTATTTTACTTTTCATAATCAAAATACAATTTGAACTATTCAATAATTTAAACTGTATATTTATTCCAACTCTCTGCTATCAGTGCCAAACATGGCCTCTGAATAAGACAAGAAAGAAAGATTGCAACATGTGAAATGAGATGTCTACGAAAAGCTGTCAATGTTACAAGGAGAGATAGAGTGAGAAACGAGAATATCAGAAGCATTGTTGGTACTATAACATGCATACAGTACATCCAGAAGCAAAGAATCAAATGGTTCGGCCATCTAATGAGAATGGAACCACATTTACTACCATCACGTGCCTACAACAATCGACACTCAGGACGTAGAGCACGAGGCAGGCCAAGAACACGATGGATAGATAATATCTCAGAGTCCCTGCAAAAGCATGGCCTGACAACGTCAAGCGCAACACACTTGGCACAAGATTAGAAAACTAACTCTCCCCACGTCGCTTCACGGCAAATGTGGTTAATATAAGATAAGATATTAATTACAAATCTTTATGCAACGCTTCTCGATATTGATGTTTACGATTAAGTATTCTCACATTTTGTGCAGTTTTAAAAAAAAATCACAATCGAAGGTTATTTTTAATAAAAAATATTTAAGGGCGGCATTTGAAATACTTTCATCTTGCCCGCCTGCCCAGTGTGTTCGTAGCGTGCTGGACGACGGGTGACAAGCTCCCTGTGAGTGCGGTTCAACTCCTCGGCTGGAAGAAAAGCCACATGTTCGCCAGATTTACGGTGTTCGTGACACCGAACCGAAAGGTTACAATGTACATGGAATCGAGCCGAAGAGCTGAAAGCTCAAGTGCTTCTGGATCGGAAAAAATACTTTCATCCTACTGAGAAAGTATACCACACGGTCCTGTTACCGGCTCCACCGTTTCCTCTAAGGCTTTTCCCAACAGTTTGACCAGTCGGGCTAGAGAGGTTCTTCTGGTAATACTACAGTCAGCATATCAAAGATGGAAAAACAGAGAAATCACCTTCATTTTTGTCCCTGGGCACGCAGGAGTTAGGGGTAATGAAGGAGCTGATAGATTGGATGGGTTAGCTACAATATCAGAGGGATCAGCCATGGATCGAAATGACATTCTTCACGCACTGAGAGAGTCGTTCCAAGCAGAGGAGTTTCAGGGCTGTGAATCCCACTAGCTGACCAGATTGAAAGAGATGGGTGTTAATATTGGTGCAGCCTGAAAAGAGCGACATACTTGGTATGCAAAGAGAATGATTAATCAACATCGAACTGGCGTGTTGGGCTGCTGGACGCTGCTGGATTTGCTGAGGCGGAGATCGGAGCACCTATGGACGTGTCCGGAGTGCTATGATGATAGTCCTCATATAACTGATAACTGATCAAAGACGGAAAGATAACATTGAAGAAAATCTAAAAATACTTGGAGTCAGCAAATGGAATGAGAAAACTTAAACATATATAAACGGAGACGAGTGGTGTCTGAAGCAATGAACCTCAATGGCTCGAAAAATGTATGAGAAAGAAGAATATTCTATATAATTATTTTTATTTTTTGCGTCCATGAACTGAGAGTTAGTCATAGTACATAATATGCACATATGACTAATCTTTGTGTGAATGCTGGCTTTACTGAAAAGTCATGCATCCGGCCATTGAGGAAAGCCGAACTCCTACTTAAGAAGTATTTGTAATTTAGATTCCCACGTAAAGGAGCAGGGTTTCCTTCATTCCTTCCACGTACCGTGTGCACACCGAGAATTTAAACTGCACTCAAACATCGGAATTTCTGCGGCATGTAGTCACTTGCGCAGCATGTTTTCAGCTTCGCTATCCTTGACATTATTTTTGCTACAATATATCTTGCTATGTCTTTCGTTACAATGTATCTCTTTGTATTTATTTGTAAATATTTCTTTCTGTCTTCGTTTCGTATCGTAATCTCTTGTGGATGTATTTAAAATAGTTAATTTTTCAAAAGACACATTTGAAAACCTGTTGCAACTGAATGAATCCTTCCGTCTGTGTGGTACCTGGGACTGCAAGGGAAGCAAAGAATAGTACCACTGCGGCCTACAAGGCATGTCGTAAGAGACGATTGATGTAGGACCTACTAAAAGTTAATTGCATATACTTTACAGGACTTTGTGAATCAGCCCCAGCTTTTATCGCTGTTTGTGATTTTTCTAGGCATTATTACGTTCAGTAGTTTGCCATTGCTTTCTGAACGGGTGGTGCCATCGCCCTGTTGTTAAAATAGACGCAAACAATTTGCAACCAAACTGTCCGCAGCGTGATTCGAACTCAGAACGTCGGGGTTAATAGACCGAGTCACTAACCCCTAGGAGAGCCGCTGTAACGTAGTTGTTAGTGAACTCGCTTCGCAAGGCTGGTGGTCTGGGTTCAGCTCCGCAATGTGCGTGGAATTTTTCCCGACCACGACGGCTTTCAGGTCGACCCAGCCTTAATTGGGTACCAGACATGCTCTGGGAAAGTAAAGGCGGCCGGCGTGATGCTGACCACATCACATATCGTGTGCCGACGGTCAATGAAAAATACAGACCTAACACTGTATTGACCTCTATACCATGAGGTATGAAAAGGTTCCTTCACTAACCCCTAGGCCACAGACGCCACCGATGTAGGACCTAGGGATACTAAAAAAAGATAATTGCATACCTTAACAGGACTTTGGGAATCAACCACAGCTTTTTAAAACTGTTTGTAATTTTTCTAGGCAGAGTTCAGTAGTTTGCCATTGCTTTCTGAACTGGTAGTACCATCGTCCTTTGTAAAAAAATCCACGAAACAATTTGCAACCAAACTGTCCGCAGCGTTACTCGAACTCAGAACGTCGAGGTTAATAGACCGAGTCACTATCCACTCAGCTACAGACCCGAGTAAATAAAAAGCATCGGAGTAATCGAATGTACTGGCCTACTTGTAGGTGCTTAACTGGTACAATGTACAATCGCTCTTATGCTCAGATCAGATACACATCACACAGAGTGGTTAACAAGTGATTGATATGGAGCGTTCAAAGAAGAAGTGGAAGAATGAATCCTTCACCCTTTGACCTTTTAGACAAAGTTGAACTGAAGAGCAGACAACCACGTTATGACCGTTATCAAGAAAATCTTCACGGCAATATTGGTACCCTATTGCTGAATGTTACCGTGGTCTGGGTCATTAACTTGGACGTCTGAGTTCGACTGAAGAAGAAGAAGAAGTATACCAGGTAGTGAGTGGGAAGGTTACGAAATGATTGAGTCAGAGTTGATCTAAAAAGTAAATATTCTCAAGCTTTCTTCTCCTTTTCTGAGAATACGCTTATGGATTCTATATACCAATGAATTAAGGTATCTTGCCCAACGCTGTCGCCACGCGTGTGTAGGTCACAGGTTTTATTTTTCTCACCAACAGAAAAATACTGTTGATTTGACCTACTGACTAAACACTATGCTATTGTGACTCTCTTTCTATCTCTCTCTCCCTCTCTCTCTATCTCTCTCATCTCTCTCTCCCCCTATCTCTCTCCCTCTATCTCTCTATCTCTCTTCTCTATCTGGATAATATATATATATATATATATATATATATATTTGAGAAAAATTAGTGTTTCTTTTTTATAAATATATATTTCGTTTGGAACAATATTTCTTAAATATTAATCATATGCTGTGTTATTCTAATTAAAAAAAATTTAGAAAAATTATGTGCATTATATATGTAAATATTAATCATTGATTGTTATATTTTGCAGGATTTATTGCAGTATTATGCCAAAAATTCGACTATGCATGGAGTTCCTACAATAGTTGGATCTGAGCTCTATAGGGGAAGACAGTAAGAACGCTTATTTGTTCGTTTCTTTGATGATGTTATTCATTGAATATTTTTATTCTGTCCATCCTTTTTCATAATGTTTTATTACTATGTCGACTATTACGTCTTGTCATTTTTTTCCTTTATTTGTTTTTCCACATCATACAGGGTGTTCAACTTAAAAGCAGCCCCATTGATAAATAGAAATTTGCCAGGTACGCATTGCATCTCCGTCTATTTACTATTTAAACCGGTTCTGACTAGCTTGTCCTACGTCACATTTGTTCATCGCCCCTTCCAGCACTACAATTACACACCATCACACAACAGTGACCTATACTACGTCATAACTGAACCTTCTCATTTCCATACATATATGCCAGATTAGCTCCATTCATGGGCTGCTTTTAAGTTGAGCACCCTGTATATTATGATACTCTTCTCTCACCCTTATAATAGAGTCTGCAGGCACTTTCTTTATGTCGTTCTACCCAGGGCATCTATGTGGCGGGAGACACAGGTTTAATTCATGGTAAGGCCAAGGAGTTTTTTTTTCTGGCGAGGGCATAAAAAAATAACATTTGAAGAGTTTTTTGGCGATTGCATGAGCCATGCGACCATTACATTCCACAGGCTCATGTCCCTCCTCCCCAAAAGGCGGTATTACATGCAGTAACGACCGGGTTTTTTTTTTTATGGTTATCCTAGGCAACATGTCTGTCGAATGGATTAGAGCGCGGCTCCAAAGCGGGAGGTCCGTGTTCAGTTCACGGTAAGGCCAAGGATTTTTTTCTGTAGAGGGTATAAATGAAAAATTATAACCTGAACAGCTTCGCGACAAGTGCACTAGCCATGCAGCCATTAAATTCATCAGGTTCTAGTCCCACCTGTCCTACACCGTCCTACAAAGCAGTACTACAGGCAGTAACAATATTTTTTAGTTTTTCAAACTTGTTCAATCTTTCTTATCTATGGAATTGAAACCGATATTTCTCGCCTCTCTTAGTAACCTTCTTTTGTTTTAGTGGCTGTTCCACATAGTCTACTAAAACTGGGATTTTTTTTTTGCGATCCAGAATCACTAAAGCTTTTCAGCTCTTCGGCTGAGTGCTATGGACATCGTAACCCTTTGGTCGGTTCGGTGCCCCAAACACCGTAAATCTTGAAAACATGTGGCTTTTCTGCCAGCCCGCGGAATTGAACCACACTCATAGGGGCTTGTCACCCGTCGTCCGACGAGCTACGAACACGCTGGGCAGGCGGGCATTGGTTCAATATAAGACTGAAGACTTGAATCATAGACTGACTTAACGCTAATAATATATCTTCTCTATTGAATGAACAATGCAGTTGTCATGATTATTGACAACACGAATACTAACAACAATCTTAAGCGATCTCCGAAAAAGCACTTTCAACAACAGAATACTAATGTCCAGATTCGAACCCACTACTATCAGAACGTAAAGCAAACTATTCAACAACTTCACCACAGATATTCAACTCATCATAATAATTCATCTTGTTCAGTTATACGTTACATAGGGCCTGCAAGTAATTTCTCCATACCGCTCTATCCTGGGCAACTCGCTCAATCTTCTCCATGGAACTGAGACTGATATTTCCTGCCTCTCTCAGCAAAGTTCGTTTCAGGATCTCCTTATTTCCTCCTCTCTTTCTTGAACCCTTTGTATCTCCAACTCATTGCTCCCTACTATTTCATTCTGAGCGTTTACTCATTAATTGCTGTTTTAATGAATTACTCATTCTCTCAGTAATTGCTTCCACTTCAGTAATTACTATTTCTGTTATCAATAACTACTCTCCTCTATCTTCTTATATCACTTCTTTTATCATCTACTTTTCCTTTACTTTAACGATTTCATTTATAAATAAATTTAATATAGGAAGAGCAGATGATGATGACAGTTTGTTTATAACACATATGTGTTTTTCCACTGCCTTATGTTCGTGGAAGACCAAAGACCACTTTTCGAAGAACAATCCAACAAGAAAGTAAACTGTTGGGATGTAAAACCATACAAGATCTCCAACTGCTAGCAACGAGCCGCATCACATGGAGATCGAAAACCTCTGCCCTATGTGCCGCCTTTGGCACGAAAGGAACAAACTAACTACTAACTAACTGCCTTATTAATTGTCTATGTCTATGAGTATGAAGCATGGACACTTAATAAGGCAGGGGAAAAACATTAATATAAGTGTTTCAGAAGAGTCTTTCGTAGATCATAGACAGAGAAGAGAATAAATAGATCGATTTAGAAAGAACTCAAAATCAAAGAAAACTGGCTGATGCTACAAATAAGAAAGAGAACATGGAGGTATTTTGGACATATGAAAAAGACACGCAGGGCTGGAGAAGAGGACCATGGAAGGAGGCATACCGGCAACAAGAATAAGAGGAAGACCAAGGAGAAGATGGATTCAGGATATAACTGATGGTTTGAGCATAACGGTTACAGAGACGGGACATCCGGCCTATGAGAGAGAGAAATTCCGGAGGTCTGTAGGGGTGGCAATAACTATTTCATTTATAAGAACAAACGCTTCATTTCTGCAACAGTTTGATATTAGAGAGAGTTGGCTATTAAAGAGCCCACAGTCAAAGAAAATTAAATATTTCGGACACATCAAACGACATGAGTGGCTGGAGAATATAATTTTGGAGGTAATGGTGCCTGGAAGAAGATTAAGAAGTAGACATAGAAGACGATGGGTGCATGATGTCATTGACGATCTGAGAATGACTGCAGCTGACGCCGGTCATCTTGCACAGAATAGAGTTTTTCAGGACAGCTGTCATGGGAGCCAAGTTCCGGAAAGGTCAAGCTACATGATGATGATGATGATTTCATTTATTTTCCAATGCTTCAGATAACGTATAATCACTCATTGCTTCTAGTATAATCACTCATTGTTTTTACTACTATTGTATAACTTGTCCAATCCTCAGACTTCCATTTCTGATTACTTGTTAAAACATTTTATTCTTTGTTTTTACACCAATTCACTTTAACCGTATTCACACCCCCACCCCCTTACTGTTTACAGCTCAATTTACTTTACTTCTTTTTCTTTTTAGAACACTCCATATCTACCACTTGTTAACCACTCTTTGTGACTTGTATGTGATCTGATCCTTAGAGCGAATGTACGATGTGCCAGTACTGAGACTACGAGTAGACCAGCACATCAAATTTCTGCGATGCTTTTTATTTACTAGGGTAGCTTTCCTAGGCCCGTACTTCCATCGCCTCTTACGACATGCCTTGTAGGTCGCACTATTACTATTCGTTTCTCCCCTTGCGAACCCTGAGAACACACTAGCGTACTCACCGCACAATTCACTTCACTGTTCACTTGAGAATTCTAAACATTATCCACTTCATAATTTAATTAAGAATGCATTTTCCCATTCACTTCACTATTCTCTTCATTATTCACTTCAATATTCACTTCACTATCAGATGGGGTGTAAAGAATAGAACCACTGTTACCTGCCACGCATGTCGTAAGAGGCGATTAAGGAGGTTTGGATGAAATCGGATGCACATGTCCTAAGCGTGTAGAAGTCTATGCGTTTAGGGTCTACCAAACCAATGTGCAACGTATACACGTTCTTGGCAAAGATCAAACATATCACAAAGAGTGGTTAAAATTGGTCGTAAAGAACGAACGCAAAGAAGAAAAAGACTATTAGATCAAAGAACTATCAGGGGTCTCTATGGTGTAGAGGTTAGATGCTCACCTCTAGTTCCAAAGGTAGTCCTAACGAAACACTTGGCAGTTCAAAATCGAGAGAAACAGGCTGGAAAGCTGCTGCCCGGGTAAAATTCATTAGATTTCAAATAAAAATTCCTACAAAATATCTTCAGCATCTTCAATATTACATCTGGAACCCTCGCAGGTGCTACGGAGTTAGTGTACTGTGACTAAGATATATCTCTGTAAAAATGATATCTAGGCATACATGTTTACTCACCGAAGTGCAATGATGATGGTCATATCAATCAATTAATCAATCAATCAATCAATCAAAGATTAATATATACCTCGGATGTGTGTTATCAATTTTACAATAATGATCGGAATGCTGGAGAAAGACAGAACAAAATATTCCCAAACTTTCCACCTTCCATACAACTTGTATTTTTAATTTTTCTCTGATAGCTGCTTTGCAGTTTACTCGATTTTCAACTGCCAAGTTGTGTGTCGTCCGTCTCCGATAAGACTAGGAAACTTATCTCACATACACTGAGATCTAGGATCTCTGGAAAAAGATATCCAGATCACTTCATTCGTAAAGCGAACCGAGTCCCTGTGGAGTGAGAGGCGAGCACCTTACCTCTGCGTTACAGGAGACCCTCTTGGACTGTATACCAGTGAGGCCACAGGCGCAAATAACACAAAGGGACGACGATGTACCAAGGTCAGTGAGCTGGCACTGATCAAGGTCCTATCCTGTCTCCTCATGGTGGCGCTGGAAACAGACATAGGATCTTGTCTCGCAAAGTGTGTGGGGATCGAGTGAGAGCTACTCTGCTATAGGTAGTAGTTCAAGTGTAGTCACGTCACACAGGTAAAAACTCCTGAGGGAATGCACGCATCTCCTGGCCTATATATACTGGAAAAGTTGCATAAATGCAAAGCAAATGTAAGAAGTAACAAATTATGAGCCGTCTGTAAGCGTATACTCACTCTCCCGGAGTAAATATTCGCACCATAACTGTCAGATCTCGACAAGATTGTTTGAGAACGATGTAACGTGTCGTGCAGACATAAGGGAAGATTTCAATAAACTCCGTATATGAAGCCAAGCGAAGATACAGTTATTGAGTAAGGTTTGTCGAGCGCAAAACCTAAAGTTACGTTCTTGTAGTTAACAAAACTGCCCTCCCTGGAATAACCGGGTTCGGTACTGTTACACGAGAGCAGCGTTTAAAGTTGCATTCTTGTGCCGGTAAAATACTACCTTCCCCAGAAGTACTGGTGTGGGTGATGTTGATGAGCGCAAAATTTAAAGTTGCGTTACCAGCTAAAAATGAAACGATTTTCAGGATGTTTGTGTGCAGCCCCAGTCCAGTGTTTCCCAACGTCAAGGAAAATGCAGAATAACAACTGCAAATTGTTACGTGCAGAAACGCCTCTAAACGTCTCTAAACGTCTGCGAATGTTTCTAATCCGAAAGAAATTCACCGTGTCTAGAAATGTAAGGCTGATAATGTAAAGATTTGTCTCCTCGCACATACCCAAACATTGACAAAGGCCGGCACTTTTTGAACGCGATTGTTCTATCATTGTAGGACAACGTCCACAACAAGCGCACACTCACAGGTTCAGATCATATGAAAAAAATGAAAATCGTGTCATATCCCAAAGGACGTAGTCATCAACTACTGTAAACGAGTCGTTGATTTTCTAGGCACCACTTAAACGTTCAGTAGTTTGCCATTGCTTTCTGAATGGGGAGGTTTATATTTACCTTTTGTAAAAATCCCACGGAAACAAATTTGTTTCCAAACTTGCCCACCGTGGGGTTTGAACCAGGTACGTTTGGGTCTGGGATCGAGCTCACTACCGCTTGAGCTACAGACGCTCAGATCATATAGGCCAATTAAACATTCAAAAATGGATCGTTCGAATGAACGCAAACGTCTAACCTTACAGGTCGTCGCTCGGTACCCGCTCTGGTGAAAATCACACATAGGTCCCACAGAATGGTCAACGAGTGATTGATCCAAGGCCCTCGTGGTAGTAGCTCCTTGGACTATAATTACATGCAGATTGTCCCTTGTGATCAATACGAGATGTATTTAGAGCGTCTACCGCGCTAGAAATGAGAGGATACTGCAGTTGTGACCAATAACCCTATCTGGATAGCAGTCTCCGCAGCACTAAGCATAGCACTACACGCCTTTAGTTATTGGAGGTTTCTGGGCCTGCAAGAAAGTCAGTACTGCCCCCTTCCATTCAAATATATGGAAACGGGTGGAAATTCATAATTCCTGGGGGTCGACATCAACAACATTGTACCAGTATGAGAGTTTTCTAAAATTATTATTGGACCAGGAAAGACAACTTGCTACTCTCAAACTGCTACAAAAACATATGTTTTAAAACAACATTTTCCACTTCGTCTAATATTGCAATTTAGGGTTTCAAGCAAGTTTCCATTGCAGAATATTTCATTCAAATTGTAGAGCTGCTCTACAATATCTGGCATTTTTGTTTCTTCAGTGGTTTGGACATTTAAGTAGAATGGAATACAACCAACCACCAATAACAGCATACAATAATACGATATCAGGTACTAGAGCTAAGGGAAGACCAACAAAAAGATGGATATACAATATATTTAGACCACACTAAATAAACATGGATATAGCGCACGCAACAAGGGTGACTCATCTGGCCCTGGAACGCAAATTAAAGTTCCCACCCCTAAGCTTAACGGCAAGAATGGACAACCAAATCCATCATCCGCCTGGGGAACAGAGAATAGTAGACAACAGACAGTACAAAATAAGATCAATAATGCAGTCAACTTTAATTGATCGGTTACAATAGAGAAGCAATCATTCACGTGAACATACCATGAATTAATCATTTGATAGGGCACACGAAATTTAACATCTCAATCTGTGAAATAACCTAAAAATAATGAGTTGACGATTTAACCAGCGTTAAATATTTCAGTACCATTACCTGATTATTTCAGGAAGACATGTGTTGCGAATAATTTGAAATTATAGCAACTGTTTTTTTTCTTACAGCCCATTTTGGGAACCCTTGTTTTAGAGGTTATAAACTTCAACAGACGACATCCATTCACACCGTCGTAACCTGCCATTTTGGACATTGCGAAGTATCGACGGAGCCAGAACAGAGCCAACTATAAACTTATCTAGAGTTATCTAGAGTTGGCTGTGGTTAGATACAACAATGTTTAAAGTAATTATTGAATTCATTGCTCCAAGATTTTTCACATAGATCGATGACTATCGGCGCAAATAATACGCAAATAGCTGAGAGTATTTGCAAGAATATGAACTCCATACTACCTGCAACTATATAATTATCTATTGAAAATAAATATCTTCTATTGGTCGAAATTCGAATGTACATGTGTTACATGCTGTTGGAACCTAAGGAGGGTGGGAGAACTTAAGGAGAGGGTGGGAATCTAAAGATGGGGTGGGGACCTAAGGATGGGGTGGGGTCCTAAGGATGGGGTGAGGCTCAACGTACTCCCGCACTTGACGCAAAACACGCAGATCATAAAACGTAGTTAACTTGGTTTATGTAAAGGAAAGCAAAGATAAAGAAGAAGAAGATTTATTTCCTAAGAAAATATAATTATGAACCGAACGACGTTAGGAGGATTCTTCTTCTGTGCTCTCACTAGATTGGGATTTCGGATTCTCTAATAAAGACAACCTCAGATTATCAGCCACGCCATACAGTTTGTCTTGGAGGCTGGTGTAAGTGAGCCACCTCTTTCATAACTCGGTAACCGGGTAAGAGGAGAAGAGGAATACCACAGAGAAGATGGATTCAGGATGTAACTGATGGTGTGAACATGGCGACTACAGACGCAGGACATCTGGCCTATGAGAGAGAGACATTCTGAAGGACTGTTGGGGTGGCAAAGTTCTGCTCAGGGCATGCTATTTAATGATGTTACTCCGTCTAGCTAGTATCGTAGTCGAGTATGTGAATCTTCTTCTTCTTCTGCGTTTTCACTAGATTGGGATTTCGGATTTTCTAATAAAGGCAGCCGTCTGCCTCAGATTATCAGCCACGCCATACAGTTTGTCTTGGACGCTAGTGTAAGTGGGCCACTTCTTTCTTTTCAAGTCTGCATACTGGGGCAGTTCTTTAGAATATAATTCATATGATTTCTGCTTCCCCGTTTGTGCCAACCTCTTCCCGCAGTAAGTTTTGGTCACCCTCGTGATGGTAGGTCTGACATTCTTACTGCGTGGCTAAATCTCCAAGGCAGATTGGCGACTGCATAATCCATTATCCCATTCCTCATTGTGAGGGGTCGTTGCACCATGTTATGCTCCTTACGGCCTGGTGCATCCGTTTTCTGCAAGCATTTTGATTCGAACCGACTAGCTTCAGAACTCAAGGCGACCAGTCTCGAGCGTTTCACCAGAAAGGTCATAATCAAACACACCACAGTTTGCCAAAATTTGATTGATCTGTTCTATCATGTAGGTGCCTAAGAACTAGGATGCAACATACAGTCGCTCTTGGCAAAGATCAATTATGCAGCACAATAAGAATAATCAAGATGGTTGTAAAGAACGAACGAAAACAAACAAAAAACAACAAACACAACACTCCGAACATGCAACAAATCATGAAATTATGAAAAAATTAACACAGACAGATTGAAATCAAATGGTTAAAAGTATTACAACATTATATGTGAAACCATTTATGCCGATAGAGATATGTGATAAAACTCGAAGTAAAGAATTGAATGATTACTTTGAATGTTATTGTATCTTCATCTTCTCGCGAACGTTCTTAAGCCCGGGTTCATCATTCTAATGTGATACATAAACAGCCAAACACCAAGTACATGCACAACCTTCAGTAGCTATTGGAGCTCATGTGCTTATCCTTCGGTGGTGTGTTCGGTTTCAACCAGCGTTTACTGGGTTCACTCTCCTTTAGCCTTTTGTTGTCCCCAGCCAAACCTGCAAGGTAGAAGGTTGCTACTTTCTTTTAGGGCCGCGACACTTAGACGTCCTGCCCTCACGGGTTTATGAGCGTCATCTGCTTAGCAAACCGGTCTTTTGTGGACAACTTGGTTTGCCACCCGTCCAGTTTTGTGTACGGTTTGCTCCGCTAGACTTTGATTGTCCCCAATCAAGCTACAAGGCAGCAGTAGTTGTTGTATCCGACTTCGGAAGGTCCACAATGTCCTGTTACGGTATGAGTGGATGCAGTCTATTGAACTATCTAACCCCCATATATATACATAAACAGATTAACAAATAAACTTTTCTAACTGCACATTTCAAACAAAAAATTCCGAAACACTTAAAAAAAACACGAATTTATGCCATTAAATTTATATAATATTCACCCTTGGGGAGCGTAGGTTCAAAAAATAATATAATTACCACAAAAATTGTATGATATTTCTGAGGTGTGCATTTCCTGCCAAAAATATTATATATTTTCTTTTATTGATAGAAATACATCAGAAACATTGCATAATATTTACTGCTGTAATTATTTTAGAAGCAAACAACACAACGCATATTTGGTTTTGGTTTTCTAGAGAAATATGTACATTTTTCATGAAAGCTCACACTTTGTGATCAGAACTTGATGTTATTCATTGAATTTCTTGTTGTTGATTTCTCATTCTTTTTTTAATTATTATTTTGTTTTGGTCTCATTTTATTAATTATTCCTCATTTTCGGCTCTCCACAGGGAGTGTGCCATTTCTGCGGAGAGTGACCAAGTGATATGCGATTTTTTTTTTTTCCGATCCAGAAGCACTTGAGCTTTTCAGCTCTTCGGCTCGGTGCCATGGACATCGTAACCATTCGGTTCGGTGCCACGAACACCATAAATCTGGGGAATCTGTAGCTTTTTCTGCCATCCCGCGGAATTGAACCCGCACACACAGAGGGATAGTCACCCGTAGTCCAACGCGCTACGAATACGCTGGGCAGACGGGCAGTGATATGGGATAAAATTCAGTGCAATGGAGTTATTATAGTCTTTAGATACAAACATCACTGAAATTCAAAATAACGAATATTCAGTGAACCCGGTTCATGATCTCACAGAATAAAATTCTCTTAGTTCAATAATTCAGAACAACTAAATTGAAAAGTCAGACATCAATTATCCCTGAAACACAATTTAATTGTTGATGGGAACAGTTGGTTGATGTTTTCAATGTAATTTCGTTAATGTACAAAATGTGGGCGTCTGTAGCTTAAGCGGTATTGAGCTCAGTAACAACCCAAGCATACCTGGTTGAAACTACGCGGTGGTCAGTTTGGAAGCAAATACGTTCGCATGGAATGTGTACGAACGTTAGAAATAGACCTCACAGTTCTTCTTCTTTGCGTTCGTTCTTTACGACCAATTTTAATCACTTTTGTGATATGTTTTATATTTGTCAAGAACGTGTATACGTTGCACATTGGTTTGGTAAGTCCCTAAATGCATAGACTTCTACACGTTTAGGACATGTACATCCGATTTTATCAAAAATTCCTTAGACGCCTCTTACGACATGCGTGGCAGGTAACAGTGGTTCTATTCTTTACACTCCAGTATCACTCTTAAGGATCTCCAGAAAAAACAAAACTTAACATGCGACATTCTGCGATCGCCTGCTGTCTTCTTCTTCTTCTTTGCGTTCGTTCTTTACGATCAATTGTAATCACTCTTTGTGATATGTTTGATCTTTGCCAAGAACATGTATACGTTGCACATTGGTTTGGTAGGCCCTTAAACGCATAGACTTCTACACGTTTAGGACACATGCATCCGATTTCAGCCAAACCTCCTTATTGCCTCATACGACATGCGTGGCAGGTTACAGTGGTTCTATTCTTGACACCCCAAATTTTCACCCTGGTAACCACTCTGGCGCGCCCGCTGTCAACTCAGGCGGTAGTCATGACGCCTGGTATTGCGCTTCTGACTTATTTTTGCGTGAGGCCTGCTTACCATTTGACTGGTGTCCCTCGCCATAGCGGCAAGCCATCGCCGACTTCAGAGGTAACATGTGAGCTGAATAACGAGATTCGAACTGGAAGCCACAACCTTCAGAAAGTAAGGCAAGAACAGAATAAGAATTATTTTGTAAGAACCTCTGAGGAAGCAACGGAAACAATGAATATGATCAATAAATAGAAAGTGTATAAGTGTTAGGGACTTCCGAAAACACAAATTACCAAACACAGTTTGGCTTTTGACAGTTTCGCTGGTTGTGTTCGTAAGAACGCTCGTATTGTTTGGCTAGGCAATGGGCGCCGTAAGAATTAAGAATATGTGGTTCGAATCCTGTGTTTGGTAATTTGTTCTTTTCAGAAGCTTCTAATACTTGTAGCAATGACGAAACAATAATAACAAAGTATTGTAGTTTTACAAAAATAATAACACTACACAGCAACGTTTCGACCAAAAGATCTTTATCAAGCAAAGGATACAAAAGCGGTGACGAATTGCACTTCTTTCAAGCACACTACATATAGACTACGACAGAAACATCATAACGGTTCTACAACTAAAAACCAATAACGAAATAAATGCAAAACACTAGAAGTGAAAAAAAGAAGAGAAACAATAAAAAAATCTAAATATTTTTATAACATATATACGTTTAACATATACACATATATAATATGGAGCATGAGAAGAGAACGTACTAAGAAGTATAGTAATGTAATGCGTTGAGTCCATGAGGTATATTTATTGAACGCAAAGCAAGCGTCTTACCCACCTCGCACCTGTGACCCCCCAGGAAATACAACATATTTAAACTTGAAGCAACGAACAACACAGGTGTCATCCAAAATTGTTGGGATCTCTGCTAATTCAAACAAACCTTGGTTCCAAAATTGCTATGTCTCGAGATCGCAACCTTGGAGATTGCCAACACGCCATTAAGCGAAAGGGAGTGATCGAGTACCTTATCACTTTTCTCTTTAATTGCCCATTGTATTTTTAACTCTTTCACTCCGTGATTATTCTAACCTTCAGACGTATTTCTTTTTCAATGTATACAAGATTGATTGATAGGACCATCATCAGTGCACTTCGGTGAGTAGCCATGTGTGCTCCAATCTCTTTCTTACACAGAAATATCTAAACTGCAGTGCACAAACTCCGTAGCGCCGGCGAGGGTCCCCGATGTCATTTTGAAGTTAGGGATAATATTTTTAGAAATTAAAAAAAAATCTTTCTCATGAATTTTGCCCTCGCAGCGACTTTCCAGCCTGCACCTTTCGATATTGAACTGCCAAAGGTTCTTTTACGTGCTCAAATTGAACACGGGGCCTATGTTTTATTGTCCGTCTCCGATAGGACTCGGAACTTGATCTCACCTACACTGTGATCAAGGATCTCTTGAAAAATATCCAGATGGCTCTACGAGTGAGGGAACCTAATACCTTTGGCACTAGTGACGAACATCTAACGTCTACGTCACAAAGACCCCTTATATAAAACTGTATAATTTCAAGTTTCATACATGTATAGACATTTCACATTATCTAAAACATGTAACCCATAAAATTGATTACACAAATCATGGACAGATGACGCTCAACAACCCGGGAGGGCACTTGTCTAAGGGTCGCTACCCTAAAAGAAAATAACAATCTGCTACCTTGCAGGTAGGCTGGGGCAACCAAAGGCTGACGGAGAGCGAACCTAGTAAACGCTGGTTGAAACCGGACACATTCCCGAAGGATAAGCACCAGAGCTCCAAATGGCGCTGAATGATGTGACGTAAAAATACGTTCTTGTCAAAGGCTGTTTATATATCACAATAAGAATGATCAAAATTGCCAAAAAGAACGATCGCGAGAGAGAGAGAGAGAGAGAGAGAGAGAGATTACACAAATTGGTAAACAGAGATATCAAATTTACATTTTCTGATTTTTATGTTTTCATATTTTGTTTTCTTCAGCATATTCTGGTCATGTGTAGTTTGTGTGATGGCGCTTTTTCTTGGAACTGTCGTCTATTTTCAAATGAGTAGTTACTACGACTACCCTACAGTTACCAGGTATGTACTCTCAAATGAGTAGTTACTACGACTTACCTACAGTTACCCGGTATGTATTTTCAAATGAGTAGTTACTTCAACTAACCTACCATGTATGTATTTTCACATGAGTAGCTATTACGACTACCCTACAGTTACCAGGTATGTATTTTCAAATGAGTAGCTATTGCGACTACCCTACAGTTACCAGGTATGCATTTTAAAATGTGAAGTTACTACGACTACATTACAGTAACCAAGTATGTATTTTCAGATTGTGGTAAATAAAAAGAAAGTAAACAAGTATGTAGGGCCTCCAGAAACAAAAACAGAATTTAAACCACAAAACTTTATTTCTTACAGCACCATTGTCTGACTCTGCAGATGAGCGTTTTTTAGACCACAACCATCTGTTTTTAGATTGGCAGTCTTTACAAACGAAACTTGGCCTGTAAACACAGAGCTTCTTTGTTTTCAGGTTTACATTGCTGTCTAATTTGTATTATATGTAATGAGCTCCAGCCGGTGCTACGGGTTCGTGCACCGTTGACTGGTCCTCCAGCAGATCAGACAAGAAAATATGCATACAAAAGAAGAGGTAGAGGAGAGAAGAGAAATGGACGTAAGAGATGTAGTGGATAGCCAGCCCCCAGTTGGCAGCTGAGGAACCAGACAGTTAGTTTTAGTGTGTAGTTTGTATATATTTAGATATTTTAATAGCAGAGACTTAGTGTTTGCACTCTCTAAGCAGATGGCAACACTAAAACGAGACATTGACGTAGTAAAAACTAATATACGTAGAGTTGTGTAGAAACGGTAGTAAACGGAGGAGAACGACATAAACACTTGAGATGGACAGACGACATAAACACTTGAGATGGACAGACGACATAAACACTTGAGATGGACAGACGACATAAACACTTGAGATGGACAGACGACATAAACACTTGAGATGGACAGACGACATAAACACTTGAGATGGACAGGCGTGTTTACCATGTCCATATAATATCAAAATAAATATACATCAAAATTATCTATAAGAAGTTCGTGTTACTTTATAATACTCTGTGGATTGTGAGTGC
This sequence comes from Arion vulgaris, assembly GCA_020796225.1. Lineage (NCBI taxonomy): Eukaryota > Metazoa > Mollusca > Gastropoda > Stylommatophora > Arionidae > Arion > Arion vulgaris. The sequence continues at coordinate 13,239,410 of CM036772.1, forward strand.
TGTGGTCAGCATGTGTTCATTCACTATTAACCTCACTATTATTCAAGTGAAAGAAGCAAAGTATAAACGTATGTGGATGTATAAATATATCTCAATGGATTGGAAAGAATTGGAAAGGACTTAAATGGACAAGAAAGAATTGGAAAGGACTATGAGAGAACCACGAAGGATAAGAAAGAATTAGAAAGGACTAAGAAGGCCACCTGACAAGGAGGAAAACACAACAATGTACTCACACAAAAGCCCTAGCCACTCGGCCAGAAACCCAACGTGCTCTCAACGCACAGCCCTTCCTAGTAGGGTAGCCGCAATATAAGGACTGAAATCATACCATCAATAAGACCGAAACTAACACTACCAAAGCAATAATCACCATCCCCACATAAGGAGGAACTATAACAGAGACGAGCTGGACAGAGAAGGTTTAGAAGAAAGACAGATCGACTTGCTCTGAAATATCTACTTCGGTATGAGTGGATGTCGTCTATAGAAGTTTCTAACCTCCAGAGGATTACGTAGATATACTATCCTGGGCATGCGGGTGTTTGAGGTAATGAGAGAGCGGGCATACTTGCACCAACAGCATCGATTGTTGGGGAGTTGAAGATGGATAAGGGAGATATTCTTCGGTCTCATCGCGACTGTCTGTTGGATGAGGACACTAAAATCGATGTTGAATCGATCAAGCGATTTAGATAGTTTGGAGTTACCCGTTGTTGAAGTTGAATTGGATGCCTGTGAGGCAGAGTGAGAGGTGTGTTTAATCAGCGAGCCACAGGAACCATCAGTATGCATACTCTTCGATATCTGTTGGGGAGACCGAGCACCTATGGGTCTGTCTGGAGTGCAATGACGTCAGTTTAGTAACCAATAACCAATAACCAATGTACGGAGGAACGCAGTTCCTTAAAACCACGGTAAAATTCATGATAAAATCTGGTTCATCAGTCTAGGCGGGGATTGAGAGAGCGATTTGCAGTCGTTACGACTATTTTACCATCACTTAGCTGTGTTACCATGTTCAAATACTGGATCCGGCTGACTTTGCGGATGTGGTCACTAGCTGGTTCAACGGTTAAAAGGCAGATCACAGCAGAGCGGTGTGGACCGCATAGAGTGCGGCGAGGCACGTAGAAAGACCTAGTCATCCACTGCATCTGTCACTATCTCCAGTGTTCTCGACTTGTAGTGTCTCTGGAAAAAGATTGTCCTGGACGAGAGAGTGAGGTTTACGAATAGCGCAACTTTTCCGCACTTTAATCCAAATACGTTCAGGTGAACAGTTTTTACGAGTCACTAGGTAACTATTTTCAGATGTGCAACTTTTACGACTACAGTCACTAGGTAACTAATTTCAGCTGAACAGTTATTACAACTATCTGACAATCGCGACTTGCTCAACTTTCTTGTAGGATATGTGACTGCTGCTGTGAATCATCACCAGGTGGAATAGACACCAGACCTTATGTATAACACTGTTGAATCAATTTTTTTAAATCGGGTTTTTTGTTTAATAAAATTTGTCCCTGCAATGTCTGCTTCTGTTCTGCAAAAGCTAGGTATTAGAGATAGATAAGTGTTAAAGAGTATAACATCAAGGAAAATTAAATATTTCGGACACATCAAACGACATGATTGCCTAGAGAAGATCAATTTGGACGGAATGGTGCCTGAAAGAAGAATGAGAGGAAGATCTAGAAGACGATGGGTGCAAGATGTTATTGGCGATCTGAGAATGACTGCTGCTAACGCCGGTCAACTTGCACAGAACAGAGAGATTTTCAGGACTGCTGTCATGGGAGCCAAATTCCGGAAGGGACAAGCTACTTGATGATGATGATGATGTCTGTACAGTCTAGACTTATCAATGTTCAACTGCCAATCTACCTCTGAAGTCGGAGAAGACCCGCCTGTATAGTAGGGGACACTGATAAAAGGGAAAACATGCCTTCACGCAAAAATCAGTCAGAGACGCCGTTCGCGGCGCCCTGACTGTCTGAATTCATAGCGGGCAAACGCAAACTGCCAATGCTTCTTTTGCGTCCCACGTTTGAACACGGAAACTGCGTTTATCGCCCGTCTCCGATAAGACTATGAGCTCAATCTCACCGTCAATGATATTAGAAATCTCTGGCAAAATATCCGAATCGCCCCCAACCGAGTACCTTTGGGACGCGAGATATTCACTTTACTTCCATGTTACAGAGACCTCTTGGATAATGTTGCTGTGGTCATGGTGATCCCCCTACACAGTTTTACATTTACTGAGAGGTCGTTGGTGATGACAGAGCAGAGATAAGCGGAAATAGCATTGTCGTTATCTAGTATCAAGTTGTCTAATAATTATCTGCCCATATAGTCTGCACCAAACATGATGGGGAATAATTTACTGGATTCACGTTGCGTTGGAAATCACATTTCTGCGGTTGTCTCCCCTATCTGAATAAATCATTTGGTGGAGAGAGAGACCACTCAAATTATCGTCAACGTGTTGCCATTCCAAAAACACAAAACGTTCGAATATTGTCTGTTCTCTAATGGATCCCATGGGGTTGTGTAAAGTGAGTGCTGTTCTCACTAATTTGATCATGTTTTTATTTAGTTTAAAAGTGTTGAACTAGCAGAGTAGAGAAGGGTAAAGCGATCAGGTGATGTTGACAGACGTGGGAAGAATCGTAATGATGATTATCATAAATTATTGATGGTGTATAGGAGTGATGAAGATTGTTTAAAGAATGTATTAATTGTGTGAGGACACAGCTTGTTTCTCATCACTGAATAATTATGAGCAGCAGTATTATGTCTATTCCCTAAACCTTGTTTTGGCACAAACTGTGCACCAATCTCTTCCCTGGTCCGCTTCACAAAACTTTATAGTTTGCGTTATATTCCGAAGACCAGCACGCGTTAAGTCGAAAACCACCAAGCGATTTTCGGAGACATGCACTGACAAGGATCGAAACTTCTACCTACTAACATACCGCAAGTGCACACCATTCGTATGATAACGCGTCCCTAGAGACCACTTACATCCGACAATAGAGAGCTACGTACAGCTACTCTATAAATAGTTGATATTAAATATTGCTATGAATACTTAACAGACTAATTGCTTTATTTTTATTTTCCATCTACCTGACATAGGCGTGCGCAGCACACGTAACACGCATGGAGAATATGCCACTGACTGAAATATATGATAGGATTGATACAGCATTGGAATTGAACATTCCTAATTTATTTTTTAAACTCTATGACTTGAAATTTGATATATATATACAGTGGCGGTTCGTCATTAAGCGCCAGTGGGGCTGAGCCCCCAAAAATAATGTGTAACGTGTATAAATTAAAATATAACCTAACCCAATACCATGATTTTTCACACAAAAATATGTCTGGCCCCACCAACAAAACTTAGCACGAGCCGCCACTATATATATATATATATAGATATATATATATATATATATATATATATATATATATATATATATATATATATATATAATAATAAATACAAAACCGTGACATATACTTTACATGACGTAGCCATCAATCACAGTAAACGAGTTGTTGATTTTCTAGGCACCACTTATACGTTCAATATATATATATATATATATATACGATGGCGCATTGAAAAGTAATGCCTCCAAGTCCATAACTTTGTTAATATACATAATTTACAAATAAAACATACATTTTCAGAAAGCTTGAGATGTCCACTACACAATAGAGTCATTATTTTTCGACATAGTCACCTCCACGTTCCACACACACGCCAACGTCGAACTAGTTGTTGCATCCCGTCGAAGAAAAAATCTGATGATTTTTCACGAAGCCAGGTACGCACATCTGCTGCCACATCCTCGTCAGAAGCATATCTGTTTACCTTGAGATGTTCCTTGAGTTTTGGGAACAGGAAAAAGTCACAAGGTGCCAAATCGGGGCTATATGGTGGGTGCGCTAAAATGTCGTCAAAATTGAGACGCTCTAATGCTGCCGCTGTTTGTCTACTGGTGTGTGGACGAGCATTGTCATGTTGAAGGACTGCGTGTTTTCCAGGACGAACACGTAGCAATCTTGCCCGTAGTTTCTTCATCGTTTCCACATACCGATCAGAATTGACAGTATTGCCGCGTTCCAAAAATTATGTGTGGATTACGCCATGGCAGTCCCAAAAAATGGTCATCAAAACTTTTCCCGCTGACGCGACAGTTTTGAATTTTTTGGGGTGGGTGAGTTTTTGTGCCTGTATTCCATAGACTGGCGCTTGTTTTCAGGGTCGAAATGATGCACCCATGACTCATCGCCAGAGACAATTCGGCAGATAAAGTCATCGCCTTCTCGTTCATATCGCATCAGATGTTCCTGACACGTCTGATGTCGGCGATGTTTAATTTCCGGTGTCAGCATGCGAGGGACCCATCTTGCACAAACTTTCCTATACCCTAGCAATACATGAATAATGTGATGTACTCGTTCAGTCGAAATTTCAAGCATTGTAGCGATACCTCTTTGCTTGATGCGGCGATTGACATGAATCAGTTCGTCCACGCGAGCTTGGTGTTGTTCATCCACTGCTGTAATTGGTCGTCCGCTGCGAGCCTGATCATCCAAGGTCATCGTCGCTGGATTGTCGCCTTTAACAGTCCTTGCCCACCTCCTAACAGTACTCACATCCACACAGGCGTCACCATATACCGCTCTCATTCTCCGATGCATGTCGATGGGAACACAACCTTCGGCCGTCAAGAATTAAATCACAGCTCTTTACTTCAACCGAATTTCCATGTATGACGCCATCTTGGGTAATGTTGTGCGCATGCGCAACATTCCAGACACTTGACACTTACTGTTCTGAAAACACACTTACATATACTTTATTCTGATATCGGTGTCAATTGCCTCCGAACACTATTAACAAAGTTATGGACTTGGAGGCATTACTTTTCAATGCACCCTCGTATATATATATATATGTAGATATATATAACTAATACTCTTATTTCCCATGTTCTATCTATTCATCGTTCAGTGTGGATATCCGATACGTAGGAGAGGACGATTTCCCTGCAGTAACGCTCTGCAATCTCAACTACTTTGATGGTGCTCTTGTAGATAGGTATCTTGATAACTTCACAGCATTTCATATGACAAAACTGACTGAAATCACTGGATTTTATTACCGGTTTATTAACAGTATGCTTAACAATACGTGAGTATTATATTTCTTTGTTTGTTGGAAATAAACTTTGAAATATTTATTGTAAATTGTGTGTGTCTTCTGATAGACAAACAGATGGACAGACGGACGAACGGAGATGTAAGGACGGACATACGGACGGAGGTAGAGAGGAAGTGATAGATGAGTGGAGGGAGAGATGGAGGAATGGAAGGTCGGAGGGAGGGATGGAACGACGGATGGATGGAGTGCTCGATGGGAATGATGGGTGGATTGGAAGAATGGATAGATGGATGGAATGGATGGATGAATGAAATAAAGCGGTGCATCGATAGATGGAATATTTGGAAGTGAGGGTTAGGCAGGTAAGATAGGTGAGGTACATAGGTAGGCAGGTAAGATAGGTGAGGTACATAGGTAGGCAGGTAAGATAGGTGAGGTACATAGGTAGGCAGGTAAGATAGGTGAGGTACATAGGTAGGCAGGTAAGATAGGTGAGGTACATAGGTAGGCAGGTAAGATAGGTGAGGTACATAGGTAGGCAGGTAAGATAGGTGAGGTACATAGGTAGGCAGGTAAGATAGGTGAGGTACATAGGTAGGCAGGTAAGATAGGTGAGGTACATAGGTAGGCAGGTAAGATAGGTGAGGTACATAGGTAGGCAGGTAAGATAGGTGAGGTACATGGTAGGCAGGTAAGATAGGTGAGGTACATAGGTAGGCAGGTATGATAGGTGAGGTACATAGGTAGGCAGGTAAGATAGGTGAGGTACATAGGTAGGCAGGTAAGATAGGTGAGGTACATAGGTAGGCAGGTAAGATAGGTGAGGTACATAGGTAGGCAGGTAAGATAGGTGAGGTACATAGGTAGGCAGGTAAGATAGGTGAGGTACATAGGTAGGCAGGTAAGATAGGTGAGGTACATAGGTAGGCAGGTAAGATAGGTGAGGTACATAGGTAGGCAGGTATGATAGGTGAGGTACATAGGTAGGCAGGTAAGATAGGTGAGGTACATAGGTAGGCAGGTAAGATAGGTGAGGTACATAGGTAGGCAGGTAAGATAGGTGAGGTACATAGGTAGGCAGGTAAGATAGGTGAGGTACATAGGTAGGCAGGTAAGATAGGTGAGGTACATATGTAGGCAGGTAAGATAGGTGAGGTACATAGGTAGGCAGGTAAGACAGGTGAGGTACATAGGTAGGTAGGTATGTAGGTAGGTACAGGGCCGTTCCATGCTATGATAAAGAGAGGCGGCCGCATCAGGCGGTACCGTAAAGGGGGCGGCATAAGCACCGAAATTACAATCACAATTGAAGGTTATTTGCAAGAAAAAAGGCATTTAAGGTGCGGTATTTCGAAGACTTGCATCATACTGAGAAAATATACCGCATGGCCCTGGTTAGGTAGATAAGTGTGTAGATAGGTAAGTATGTAGATTGATGAAGAACTGACTCCGTCAGACCTGATAAGATATCAGATAGATAATAGGAGCTTACTTGGGATGGGATTAGTTGTATGTTTATAATTTATAATCGAGTCCTACAAAGACAATACTTTCTTTCATTTTTTCAATCCATTGCCTTCTTGATTTCAAAACATGGTCAAGAATGATGGTATCCAATAGCTTGTCCTGAGCACAACTTTGCCATCATCTTCGTGTCCCGATTGAGACATAAGGCTTCCACAAGAGACTTCGGTTGTTGCCGCTCTGCTGCCTTTCTACAGACCGTCTCCCACGTCAGGCCACACTCCTTCAACTCTCTCCACCGTTCTTCTCAATGTTTCCTTTGAACGCCCAGGCCTTCTCTTCCCATCCGCTGTCCATCTTAGTGGTGTCCTAGCACAATCTGATTTCCTCCTTTGATATTAATGTCGTTCTACAGTGGATTCCTAGGCACACAAATATCCCAGGAAATGACAAGGCAGATCATCTGGCCAAACAGGGATCATCAAAACCACAAATAGACAAACCTGTTAGCATACAAAGTATAAAACAGATTCTGAAAAACAACTCCAGAGAAGATTGGCTGAACCGATGGGCTATGGGGACGACTGGTCGGGACATGTATGCAGAGATGAATAGATCAAACCCCAAGGACAATATAAATCTGCTACAAAGAAAAGATCAAAGCACTATCTTTCAGTTAAGAACAGGACATGTTGGACTGAATCACCACCTACACAGAATAAACCCCACACACCTACCACACTGTAGAAAGTGCAGTCACTCATGTGAGACAGTACAGCATATCTTGATTGAATGTCCTGGACTGCATAAAGCTAGACAAGAACTCCTCCCACCACACCCATCTGTTCATAATACCCTTTACACTAGTCTTCCACAATTACAGAACACATGCAGATTCTACAAACTGGCATTGGCTGCCCAAGAGTGAAAACTCGCAGCTCTGGTTAGAAGAAGAAGAAGAAGAAGTGGTGTCCTAGCCAATGCCCACACTTACATATAACATACATGTCCAAACCATCTCCATCTTCGTCTCTTAATGATGGTCTCCAAGGATGCACAGTCTGTTCGTTTCAAAAGCTCCTCATTTGTTATGGTATTTGGCTATAAATTTTGCAGGATTCTTCTTAAACATTTGCCACTCTAACAGTTCTTCGAATTTCTCTGTCATATGCCCCTGTTGCCATCAACTGTTCAAATCTTCATTCACATCTAAAATTTCACCATCTCGTTGTATTCCATTTCCCCACTTTCTCACTATGCATCCTTCCATAAGTGTCTTCTCCAACTTTTCGAACATTTTATGTCCAAAATACTGAAATTATTACTTGTTGCATGAGCCAGTTTACTTTGAATTTGAGTTCTTTCTTTATAGTTCTATTTGTTGTTTTATCTGTCCATGATATACGGAGAACTCTTCTGTAACACTTATGTTCAAAAGTACAAATATGCTTACCACTACCTTGATAAATGTACATGTTGTGCACCTATAAATTGTCACTGGGAATATGCATGCTCATATTATTATGATCTGTTTTCCTATCAGTTCCATTACATACTATTGTTTTCCTGTCGGTTCCATTTCATACTATGTTGTCCTATTAGTTCTATTCAATACAGATTCTAGTTGTATTAGTGTTACTAAACAAGAAATGATTCAACAGTCTTTTCATGTCCGCCATGTGCTAACAGCGCCAAACATGAACAACGACCACAATGCAGTTGTAAAAAATAACTGTATGTGAAATCCGTTGTCTTTGAAAAGTTAAACCACACAAAAAGTGTCAGTCATCAAACAAAAGTAAAAGAGAGAAAGATGGGACAGAATCTTGCTTGAATTATATTGAAAGACAAATAATGAAGTAGTTCATCCACAAATAATAATGCAACCAAACTACACTGTAAACATAGTCTTATATAACAGAACATCACGAAAGAAGCTAACAGGAAGACCAAGAAAAAGATGGATAGATAACATAGCAGAACCCTGTCAACAATCAACAATATATATCACCCAAGCCACTAAAGCAGCACAAGACAGAAAACCACGAACTGGTCAACAGTATGACCACAAAAGAAGAGTTTTTGTAAAACCATTGCACTACCACTTGACTTTTTTATTTAGTTCCAAACCTCCTCCTGGAAATCGATCGTCTAATGAGCACGTCAGCGAACTCGTCCAAGAAACGTTAAAGTTGGCAGCAAAAACGAAGCCGTACTGTTCCTGGGGAAATTACTATTGGACAGCATGTCCAGCTGCGACAGCACGTATAACAGATATGGGAGTCTGTGTAACAGTAGACGTGAGAAAACTAGCCAAACTCAGGTTTGTAATTTTCAGACTCTCATTGTAATATCTCTCCTACTTTTCCTGTTCATTTTCTTTATCTTCTCTTCCTTCTCTTTTTACTTCTTTTTCTACTTTTCTTTGCCTTCTGCATTTTCTTTTTTCTTCTTCTCGTTCTTCTTCTTCTCTTCCTTCTCTTTTTCTTCTTGTTTCTTCTTTTCCGTCTCCTTTTTTTTCTTTTTCTCCTCCTACTTTTTCATCTTCTTTTCTTTCTTCTTCTTTTTTCTTCTCGCTCTTCTTTTTCTTCTTTTTCTTCTTTTTTTCTTTCTTCGTATTTTCTTCTTGTTTCTTTTCTTCTCGTTCTTCTTTTTCTTTTTCTTCTTTTTTTCTTTCTTCTTATTTTCTTCTTGTTTCTTTTCTTCTCGTTCTTCTTTTTCTTCTTCTTCTTTTCCTTCTTTTTTTTCTCCGGTTTCTTATTCCTTTTTCTTCTTTTCTTCTTCTTTTCATGCCCCTACACTTTCTGCTTCCACTTCTACACTTTCTTCTTCTCATACCTTTTCTTCCTCTTATTTTTCTTTCTCTACTCATTTCCTCATTTGTTTCTTCTCCATTTGTTATTACTATTTTCCTACCTCTTCTTCTTCTTCTTTCTACTTCATTTTTCTTATTATTGTTTTCTTCTTTTTTTCATCTTCTTCTTCGTATTGATATTATTAGTTGCTTCTCTTCTCCTTCTCTAACGTGTTCTTTTTCGCATTGTTCTTCATCTAAACCTCATTCTTCTTCATTTATGTAATTAACCATGCAATATTATCAAATTTCTTCTCATGGTTAAAGTCCCCACTATGATACACAGAACCATATATGAACCTTGAATTGACTACTACATATATTTAGCTAATAACAAGTGTAATGATGCTAATTCTTCGCAATTAGGCACTTTAGTTGTAGTCATTCTTTATATTTCGAAACTATACAGCAGTCCTGCTTTAACATTGAATATCTTTTTTATTGTGTCTACTGCCTCTAATGAGCCTCGCTCTTTTGGGCGGTGTAGTACAGGGAGGACGTGAGCCTGAAGAATGTAATTGCCGCATGGCTACTGCAGTCGGCGCGAATTGTTCAGGTTATGATTTTTCTTTTATGCCCCCGACAGAAGAAAAAGATCATTGGCCTTACCATGAACTGAACACGGGTCTCTCGTACATGGGAGCCGCTCTCTAATCCATTCAGTCAGGCGCTCAATTTTATTCTAACATACTGTACTCCTCATTTTTTAATAGACGAAAGAACGACACCTCCTCGGACGATGCAGACGCTCTACCAGCAATTGGGAATTCTCTTAGAGGACTGACCATGTATGTGGACGTCAGCTCTCAGGCTATCAAGTACAGATCCTATCAGTATCTTGGATACAAGGTGAGATTATCCATGTGAAATAGTGATTGTGTTCGACTATCGTCATGTGAAATAGTGCTTGCGTCGGTCTAACATTATGTGAAATAGTGCTTGCGTTCGTCTATCGTTATGTGAAAAATATCTTGTGATTGTGTATCACTAAATAACATGTATCATGTGATCTTCTTCTTCTTTGCGATCGCTATTTTGATAATTATACCGTTAGACGCGTTCTTATGATGAAGTCAACTGTTGTCTGAGCTCATCTCTGGTGCCATGTAATTTTGAATATATTGTTGAGTTGTAGGGCCAGCATTTCTTTCTATGGAGGACATACAGGGAACACTCTGGCGTTTTTATGATGAAGACGACTATTGTCTGGAGCTCATCTCTGGTGCCATGTAGTTTTAAATGTAGTGTTTTGTTGTAGGGCCAGCATTCCTTTCTAGGGAGGGTATACAGGGGACAGTCTTGCAGGACATGTTCTATGGTTTGATCAGCGGTGCCACAGGGACACAGAGGGGTGGGAACAATCGTAGCCTGTGTAGGTGTTGTGTTTGTTCAGTCTGTTGATCTGTTATCAGTATGTCAAATGATTAATGTGATCTGTTATGCCATGTAAAAGATGTGAATTTCAAATCAAATTGCCAGGTACCTGTTGACTATATAGTATTATTATTTTTGTTTGTGGTAATTCAAAATACACCTTTCATCAACGATAGACATCTCGTTATGGTTAAACTGTTAAACATGGACATCTCTTTGGTTAAACATTGTCATTTAGCAAGGAAATGGAAAAGAAAATGTTATTTTAAATATAAGAGTTACATAATAGTCCTTTCTATATCATGGACAGAAAAGAGAACAAATAGATCTATCCAGAAGAAACTCAAAATCAAAGCAAACTGGCTGATGTTACAGTGGTACAGACAGACAAAAGCAAATAGACAGAGGATGTACATAAAGATAGACAGAAAAAAAGATATGCAATAGCACAGTTTAGAAATTAAAGTTTGATGTATTGCCGTCTAATATGTTGAATAGATGATGTGAGTTCAACGACATTTCTAATGTTCTTATTTCTCAATATTCTCATCTCTCAATCTATCCCGTCTTGTAACATTGACAGCTTGTCTTATACAGTCATTTCCACATGTTGTGATTTCTTTCTTGGGATTTAGTTAAGGACCATGTTTAAAGTAAAAGTAAAGGAACCCTTTCATACCTCGTGGTATATAGGTCAATACAGTGTTAGGCCTGTATTTTTCAATGACCCTCGGCACACGATGGGTGATGTGGTCAGCATCACGCCGGCCGCCTTTACTTTCCCAGAGCAAAGGACCATGTTTAGTCATATATATATAAATATTATACTAATTCCTCATCGTACCGTTATATGTTACATAAGACCTGCAAGCAATTTCTACATACCGCTCTAACCTAGCAACTCAGCTCAATCTACTCAATGAAACTGATACTGATATTTTTTCCTCTCAGCAAGTTCGTTTCAGTCTCCAGGTCGTCCTCTCTTCTTGAACCTTGCATCCCCCTTCAATGCCTGCTTTGAAATTCTGATCATTCTTCTCAAGGTGTCAACATATTCATCTTCACTTTTTGAACCTGTACCACTTAATGCCTGCTTGATTCGTTGATCATTTCTTCTCAGTGTGTCAACATATCTCATCTCCCTTCTTGAACCTTTGCATCCCACTTCAATGCCTGCTTTGAATTTCGTTGATCATTTCTTCTCAAGGTGTGTCCAACATATCTCCATCTTCACTTTCTTGAACCCTTTGCATCCCACTTCAATGCCTGCTTTGAATTCGTTGATCATTTCTTCTCAAGGTGTGTCCAACATATCTCCATCTTCACTTTCTGTTAAGTTGGTACTAGTTATTGACCAGACATTTCTCTAGTAATATAAACATATATTTGTGTATATTTATTTATATATTTAGTAATGAATGATCTCTTCCCTTCTGTTGTCACAGACCGTGCTACATGAACCTGACGAGGAACCTCTTCCTTTATCCAGTGGGTTTCTAGTGAGTGGAGACACTACAGTTGAAGTGGAAGTTACAAAAACAGTAGTAAGTAATCGTTTTATGAACATTCTGAATTTTGTTTTTGCTATGTGTAATGCAGCTAGTAATACTTAAGAGATGAGAAACCACCAAATATATATACAGTGGCGGCTCGTGGTCATTTTTCTTGGTGGGGCCCGGCAAAAATCGTGGTTTTTTTTAGTATTTACTGTGTCTCTAGCGGCCCCTACTGGAAGAATATGTTTAAACTACAAAGCAGAACTCTTAGCCCTTCTGATAGCAACATAGCACTTGAATAAGTCGCAAGCATCTGCAGGCAAGATGGTATTTCTTACAGACCCACTGTTAGCTATACAAGCCCTGGAGGCTAAATCCGCTGACAGCACAGTACAAAACCTAAAAGAGAACTTGCTCAGCTTTCAGAACAGGCAGAAACTCACTTGCAATGGATTCCATCTCACTGTGGCATTGCAGGCAATGAGAGTGCCGTTGTCTTCTTCTTCTTTGCGTTCATTCTTTACAACCAATTTTAATCACTCTTTGTGATATGTTTGATCTTTGCCAAGAACGTGTGTACGTTGCATATTAGTTTGGTAGGTCCCTAAATGCATAGACTTCTACACGTTTAGGACACATGCATCCGATTTCAGCCAAACCTCCATAGTCACCTCTTACGACATGCGCGGTAGGTAACATGGTTCTATTCTTTACACCACAAATTTGGGCCACGGTAACTACTCGGGCGAGTGCCGACGTCTTAGCTAAGGAGGGTAGTGCTAAAGAGTAAATTTACCAACCCTGTCTTTTCAAGAGGTCAAAACCCTCATACAGAGAAAATCTGCAGTAGACTGGAAGACAAACACTGGATATGATTATGGAAAAGATTCCATCAAAGATCTAAGCATAACAGACCAGGTCATTATATTTCGACTACGCACCGGACACTGCAGACTCAACAAAGACTTATATAGACTAGGAATCAGTCAAACAGCTTTCTGCCAGTGTCAGCAGGCGGAACAGACACCGGAGCATATCCAGCAAGACTGTCCTCTCCTGGGTGAGCTGTGAATCAACATGTGACCACACCCAGTCGACATGAAAACTAAGTTTTGGGAAATCTGACAGACCTGATACTAACAGATTGATACTAAAGATAGTTGGCTATTAAATAATATAAAACCAAGGACAATTAAATATTTCGGACACGTCAAACGACAGGAGCGCCTAGAGAAGTTTTTTTAAATCTCTGGAACGCAAATTGAGCATGCCTCATCAGCATGAAAACCAAAAAAAAACACGAGTGTGTCAACTAGTCTAGAGAGCCATATATATATTTGGTGATTTTGTAATATATAATCTCTTCGGTAAATGAGCTGTAAACTCCACGATTTTCATTGTATATGTAGTGAAAGAACTGAAATTTTTCACTTCTGTTGTATTTTTTGCTTGATAAAAGCAATGTGGTCGAAGCATTTCTTGTGTATTTTCATTGTGTTTGTATTGTGTAAATCTCTAGTATTTTGTAACTTATTGTTAAAAATGTTTTTACATGCTTCGTTCAACTCAGTTGACAATCACTTGTCACAACTAACTCAACTGTAGAAAAGAAAAATACAGTAGACAATGTGTATTAATGCAAGGGACAATACCCTAAAACTAATCATATTATTTTATGGTTTGTTAATTATTACTATTATTTTCTATACTTTTATACTATTTTTATATGAAATTGGGTATTAAATCGATAATTAAACAGACTATTTGAGCTAGAGTCCTCGATTAACTGGGAAGTAGTTTGGCTGCGTAAGAATAAATTTATCTTTCGGCGAATGAAAATGACATTGTTTTGGCAATTATCACTGCAATGGCGATCAAAGGTCAGAGATTACAGTGTTACATCTTATGTAGGAACTTGTAAACTTGCCCCAGAAATAGTGCACGACACAATACTTGAAGTATTAGAGACAAAATGAGGAGCTTCAGTACTGCAGTACATATGTTTTTTAATAAGGAGATATTATATAAATAACAGGATTGTTATATTGTTATGATATAATATTTATATTTTAGTGTTATATATTCAACTTTCAAAGCTAATCAGTGTCAAGTTAAAAGTAATAATTACGAAAAAGTAATTTCTAAAATAATAAGTACACGTTAATTATTTTTGGTTTGGTAGGACCGGTTCTTACTGGCCCATAATGACCAGGGGCGTATACTAATTAGGGGTAAAAGATTATAAATTTCAAATTTCAGACTGTGTATGATATTTTAGCGTTATATATCAACTTTCAAATCTAATCAGTATCTCGTTGAAAGTAATAATTATGAACAAATAATGTCTAAAATAATAAGTACAGGTTACTCAATATTTTTGTTGGGGCCTGGCCCCACTGGCCCTTAATGACGAGCCGCCCCTGTATATATATATATATATATATATCATCATCAAGTAGCTTGTCCCTTCCCATAACAGCAGTCTTGAAAAACTATCTGTTCTGTGCAAGTTGATCGACGTCAGCCGCAGTCATTCTCAGATCGTCAATGATATATTGATATTATATATATATTCTTCTCTTCCACCATTTTCTTCTTTATATAAGTGGGGGAAGGGGAGGGAGGTAGTGATCTTTTGTGTTCTTGTTCTAATGCACTTTGTATGCTGGTATTCTCTATCTTTCTCTCATGATCACCGCCCAGACCAATGTACCAGACCTCCCCATAAATTATATTCATGTGAAAATCTGATTCATGCAGCCTTAGCATTGGTGTGTATTACGTCACATCTTCAGCACCATTTGGAGCTCTGATGCTTATCCTTCGGCGATGTGTCTGATTTCATATTCATCTTCTTAGGGCTGTTCTTGATGCCATCACTCCATCTTTTGCGTGGTCTTCCTACATATTGGGAGGTACTAAAACGGAAAGTGAGATCAGTGATTTGAAAGTTATACAGATTCATCACTATCATAATCAGTTTTCTCCGAGCTCAATGATACATAAGTCTGAGACATTAAATGTCTACCACAGTCGATCCTGTGATTTTGTTTTTCTTTATATCCAAGATATAGTCATATGCAACTCTGTTTCATAAGCCTTCTCTCTCTCTCTCTGTCTCTCTGTCTATCTCTCTCTCCTTTGTCTTTCTTTTTCTCGCTCTCAATTTTTCCTCTCTTAAACTCTCTCTCTCTGTCTCTGTCTCTCTCTCTCTCTCTCTCCATCTCTGTGTTTCTTTTTCTCCCTCTCAATGGTTTTCTTTCTTAAACTCTCTTTCTCTGTCTCTCTCCATCTGTCTTTCTTTTTCTCCCTCTCAATTTCTTCTCACTTTCTCTCTCTCTCTCTCTCTCTCTTTCTATAGCCTGTGAGCTCATAGCGCTAAGAGCAGCAACAAATGCTCACTTTCTCTTCTTTTTCCCCTTCCTTTCTTGCCTTCTTGTTCTTATTATTCCTCATGATTTTCCTTTGTTTCAGTTTTAGTTTGGAATATCTTCATTGCACTCCGGACATGTCCATAGGTGCTCCGATCTCCTTCGCAATATCTCCAACAGCGTCCAGCGACTGACTGTACCATTTCGATTTTCATTGAGCCGACTCGTACACCTGTTGTACCGTTCTTTTCTTGCCACACCAATCCTCAAACCCAGTTCTCGCAATCTAGTAGTTGACGGGGATTGGTTTAGATTTTAGATGAAGGTCTTCTCTATGAGGGCGTTCACGATGTCAGCTCTGTCCATTGGCTGGCCCTCTGATATAGCAGCAGAGCCAGCCAGCTTATCTGTTCTCTCATTGCCAACGACACCCATGTGCCCCGGAATAAAGACAAGTGTAATTCTGCAAATTGTTGACGCCTGCATTGATTCAGTCCATTGCCTGTGCACCGAACCGGCCTCCACCTTTCGGATCATACTCAATGAGTCACTCAGAATGCATGCATGAGTTTAGTCTTGTGACTCTAGCCAGAGTAATACATTGGTCACCGCCAGTACCTCCATTGTCATGCTGCTTGTTGTCATACTGAATGCACCACTGGCTTCCTTGACCATTCTGCAACATGAGCTTTCAGAGAAGGCCCACGCAGACTTTTCGTGACGAACTACCGATCCATCCGTGTAAATCACAACGTCGTCTGCTTTGCAGTTTTCATCGATGATGGCTTTGACGTCTGCATTCAACGTCGCAGGATTTCCATCTCTACAACCTTTGTCAAATTTAATGATGGTTCAGTTATGATTTATGTATTACTGTTCTTGTTCTACAGGGTGTTCAAGATTAAAGCAGCCCCATTGACAAATCGAAAGTTGCCAGATAATCTATCGCGTTATGTTTATGTACTATTTAAACCGGTTCTGACTAGCTTGTTCATCGCCCCTTCCCGCACTACAATTACATACCATCACACAACCTTGACCTATACTACGTCATAACTGAACCTTCTCATTTCCGTACATATATGCCAGATTAGCTCCATTCACAGGCTGCTTTTAAGCTGAATACCCTGTACCATTCTCATTCAAGTCGTTTTGAGTTTTACGTGATTTCATTTAACCCCAGGTGTCCATCTCAGTGCAGTTCTTGTGGCAGAGTAAGTATCTATGCGTATCACATGTCTGATCCATCTCCAACGTCTCTTTTCAATGATGGTGCTCATATTCTCTTATTGACATTGTGTTAGCAGTTCTTGGTTAAGTTAGTATTTGGCCAGAACACGTCACTGTGGGAGAGTAGATGATACCAATGTTTTTATACCAACTCTGGATCTGATTTTATCATTTCTGATGTTATCTCTTCTTGATGCCTTTAGTTTCTCTTAACGTTTCTCATTTCAACCATTGTCACATTTCTTTTGTCTAAAACAGAGTCTAAAGTGGAAGGATTGAGTTCATTTCACCGGGTTTTTCCATATGGTTCCATCCCTATCGGGAAAACATTCCGAAAGTGTTGCGCTAAACATGAACTCCGTAGCTCCAAAAATAATCCTTGGGATCTCATAAGAAAATGGGACGTGTAACCCGTTCCAGATTCGAACTCACAACCTTCAGAACGTCAAGCCAACGTATAAACACCACTTTTGCTATAGAGATCACCGATATTTTTTGTCATTTGCATTCATCGTCCATATATAGAGTTAGAAACAAAGAACGAACTCAAAGTCAAAGAAAACTGGCTGGTGCTACAAATAAGAAACAGAAAATTGAGATATTTTGGACATATAAAAAGACACAAAGGGCTGGAGACCATCATGGAAGGAGGCATATCGGTAAAGATAAGAAAAGTAAAACCACGGAGAAGATGAATTCAGGATGTAACTGATGGTTTGAACATGACAGCTGCAGAAGTGGGACATCTGGCCTATGAGAGAGAGAAATTTCGTAGGACTATTGAGGTGGCAAAGTTCTGCTCAAGACAAGCTATTTGATGATGATGATGATGATGAACAGAGTATTGGGAGAAATTTAAAAACTTATTTTGTTAAATATCCTTTGTAATAGTTACTAAAACATCACACATATTTCTCCATTTGTCAATCAGAAAATGGGTTTACCCAAACCTTATAAAGCATTTGGAAGTGGGTCGTGTGTGGATACCCTTTCACCTTCGTTTGTGAACCCACTGAAGAGATTCCAAAAGTACAGCAAAGAGGTTTGTGAAGCGGAGTGTTTGATCAACTTCGTGGTGAAAATATGTGGAGGCTGTAAACATTTCCTCCATCCGGGTAAGTAATGGATGTATGTATAAGGCAGCAAAAATAACATATATATATATGTGTATAGAGCAGTAAACGCCTTTTGCAAGTTCTTTACTATATGGGTAATAAACATGGACAAGCCTACTCAAGACACGGAAGGAGACCTAACATCTTTCACCTTCGATGTCTCTGCAAGATTATGAACATCAGGTGGTACCACAAGATAACCAGATCTGAAGTACTGCAACGTGCAAACCTGCCTTCCATCATGGGCATGCTCATCAGTAGACGACTAAGATGGGGCATGTGAGAAGAAGGAAACTTACAAGAATGGAAATGGAATGTCGCATACCAAAACAAATGCATGGCTATGGACTTTCAGAGGGAAGAGGAACCACCAAGGCAGATCACTGCTCAGATATAAAGATGTCTGCAAGGCGTAAATGAACTTTTCTATAGGTCCCAGCACATGGGAAATCTAGCTTTACAGAGTTGTGTGGAAAGCCATATTAAGCAAGGGCGCAGATTCTCTGGAGAAGAGACTTATGTATGAGCTGAACGACAAGAGAGAAAAGCGAAAACTCAGAAGTTGTCACAGTAAAACACTTGCCAATTGACCGTCTGTAAAGACGAAAAGAAAAAAAAATATTAAAAATATATATATATATATACCATGGACAGAAAAAAAAACCACTGATGTCCTGAAAGAACTAAATGTTAAAGAGAATTGGCTGATAAACAACATACTATACAGAAATATTATATACTTTGGTCACATCAAGCCTGGAACAGATGGCCTGGAAAGAACAATACTAGAGAGCAGGGTCCCAGGACGCTGAGGCAGAGGCAGACTAAGAAGAAGATGGCTACAAGATATTAAAGAAACCATGAATATGACCATCAACAAAGTGGGTGAACTGTCTAGAGAAGAGTGAATTTAAGATGTGCTGCAAAGAGAGTAACGTCCTCTAAAAGATACGCACCTTGATGATGATGATATATATATATATATACACTATTCAGATCGGATGTTTCATTTTCTCCCGTATGATCGTAAGACGGTACCTTCTGCAAATGTTAAACCCACTGCCTTGAGGAGGCTGGCGCGGGGTAGCTAAAGTAAACCTAGGCCCGCCTGCCAAGCCTGTTCGTAGCGCGTTGGACGACGGGTGATAAGCCCCCTGTGAATGCGGTTCAATTCAATTCCGAGGTTCAATAAAGCTGGAAAATTCTCCAGATTTACGGTGTTCGTGACACCGAACCGAAAGGTTACAATATCTATGGCACCGAACCGATGAGCTGAAAGCTCAAGTGCTTCTGGATCGAAAAAGAACACTAATTTAAAATATATATATCGTAATGTGAGTATCGCCCTGTAATCCACAATTTTGAAAAAAATAACCGAACAGTTCACTTAGCTGGGTTAGCAAAAATCCTAAATTTTAATGTGAAATTTCAAGTTATCCTTGCCTTATTCACCCCTCCTCGCAATCAAACATCAATATATATATATATATATATATATATATAAATCCTACTGCATTTGAAAATAGTGGTTTGCCAAAATAATGAAATAATATTGGAGGTATACAGGAGAAATGATGAAAATCAGATCAAAGTTTTGGTCAACCAATATTAACAATTATTCTAAAACGGCGAAGATGTCTCAACCATTCCCTTCTTCATGTATTCATATTTAAGAATTCCTTCTACGTTCCTATTGTGTTCATCATATCTTCATTATATTTTTTATTTTTAAATGTTTTTAAATCTCCTAGGCAACGAAAGTGTGTGTCCAGTAGACCGTCTTGCTGAATGCTACCGACATGCTCAAAGTAAGGGGATATTTCAACTGTTGTTTGTAGTAATTGTTGTTGTTTTAATAGTAACCGTATTAGTTGTAGTATTAGTATAAGTAGTAGCAGTAGTAGTACCAATAGTAGTAGTAGTATTAGTAGTAGTAATAGTAGTAGCAGAAGTAGTAGCAGTAGCAATAGTAGTAATAATAACAGTAGTAGTAGTAGTAGTAGTAATAGTAGTAATATTAGCAGTAGTGGTAATATTAGTAGTAGTAATATTAGTAGCAGAAGCAGTAGTAGTAGCTATAGTAGTATAGGCGTCAGTAGCAGTAGTAGTAGTTGTACCAATATTAGTAATATTAGTAGTAGTAGTAGTAGTAGCAGTAGTATTAGTAGTATTAGTAGTAGTAGTAGCAGTAGCAGTAGTAGTATTAGTATTAGTAACAGTAGTTGTAGAAGCAGTAGTAGTAATCGTAGTAGCATTACTAGTAAGTAGTAGTAGTATTAGCAGTATCAGTAGTAGTAATAGTAGCAGTAGAAATATTAGTAGTAATTTGTAGTGAAAGTAGCAGTAGCAACAGAAGTATAGCAATTGTAGTTGCAGTAATAACTGCAGTAATTGCACCAGTAGCAGTAGTAGTAGTAGTTGTAGTAGTAGTGGTAGTAGTAGTAGTAGTAGTAATAGTAGTAGTAGTAGTAGTAATAGTAGTAGTAGTTGTAATAGTAATAGTAGTAGTAGTAGTAGTAGTAGTAGTAGTTGTAGTATCAGTAGTAGTAATAGTGGTATCTTCTTCTTCTTTGCGTTCGTTCTTTACGATCAATTTTAATCACTCTTTGTGATATGTTTGATATTTGCCAAGAACGTGTATACGTTGCACATTGGTTTGGTAGGCCCCTAAACACATAGACTTCTACACGCTTAGAACACATGCATCCGATTTCAACTAATAATAGTAGTATAATTTAAGACCATGAGAATGTGTCATAACAATGTAACTTTTTCATTTCATAATCTTGAAGACAACCAAGATGGCATACATATCTGTTCCACATGTATCCATGACTTATTTATCAATCTCCAATTATGTATTATTTATTACGTATTAAAATCATTATGTATTAAAATTAATGTTTCAAATTATGTAACAAAAAATTAACTAAAAACAGTACGAAACGGAACTGATAGGAAAACAAAGATCAGAATACTAAGAGCATGCATATTCCCAATGCCAATATATTGGTATGAATCATTTTAATAGCCGTCCATCGCAAGCGATGATGACAACAATCTCAGACGTGTGCTGTTGCACCTCTCTGGTGTGTGCGGAGGTGACTGTAGAGTCCAATCCTAGAACAGAATCCCCGACCACAGGTGGGGCATACATGATCAAGGTTAGACATGTGCGTGTTGTGTGCTCTGTCTTTTCGCGCTGCTCGTTTTCTCTGTGACTCAACAATACGATGATTCTCAGCTATTCGGGTTCCTCTTTGTTGTTACAGCGCCACATTTGGCGATCTTGCGCAAGGGATTCCCAGCACGTATTGTCTATATCAAAGCATTTCAGAGACACTTTAAGAGTGTCTTTAAAGCGTTTTTCTGTCCACCAGCTAAACGTCTGCCCCCTTCAAGCTCGCCATACATCAATTGTTTTGGGATGCGTTTATCAGGCATCCGAGCAACGTGACCGACCCATCTCACTTGGGCCTTCTGCAACAGGGTGTTGACGCTTGGGATCTTTGCTCTTGTGAGGACTTCGCTGTCTGGAATTTTGTCCTGCCAGTTTATTTTTAGTATTCTGCGTAGACAGCTTTGTGTGGAAATGGTTTAGTTTTCTTGCGTGTCTGCTATACACTGTCCATGTCTCGCTTGCGTACAGCAGCGTGGTTAGCACTATGGCTTGGTAAACTTTCAGCTTTGTGACTATGCTTATCCCCTTCCGTTCCCACACAGTGACACGTAACCTTCCGAACGCAGCACTGGCTTTGGATATCCTATTGTTGACCTCAAAATCTATATTTGCCGATCTGGATAGGAGGCTGCCAAGATAAGCAAAGTTGTCCTTTGACTGGAGACGCTGGTGTTTAATGTTGATGACTGGATCGTAATACTGCTCTCTAGGGCGGGGTGGAACATGACCTCTGTTTTTTGGTGTTAATGGTGAGACCAAACCTATCACAGGCCATTGAGAACTTGTCCATGTAAGTCTGCATTTCTTCCGCAGAGTTGGTAGCGAGGGCGCAGTCATCAGCAAACAACAGGTTTGAGATAGTTGATTCTTTTACCTTGGTGAAAGATTTTAACCTCCGAAGATTGAATAGATTTCCGTCTGTCCTGTATCTAATCTTTACCCAATGTTCGTCGCCTTCCCAAAAGACATCCGTGAGCATGGCAACAAACATCATGCTGAAGAGTGTTGGGGCCAGTACACAGCCCTGTTTGACGCCGTTGGTGACATGGAAGGCTTCCGACAGCTCCTCTTCATCAAGTACACGTGCCATCATGCCCTCGTGAAACTGTTGGACGATCTTGATGAATTTCACAGGGCATCCAAATTTTTCCATGATCTTCCATAGACCCTCTCTGTTGACAGTGTCGAAAGCCTTTGTCAGATCGACAAAGACCATATAGAGGTTACGGTGCTGCTCTTGGCATTTTTCCTGTAATTGGCGAGCAGCAAATATCATGTCTGCTGTTCCACGATCTGCTCTGAAGCCACATTGGGTCTCAGGAGTAAGTCCTGTTCCAGGTGATCGATTAATCGATTGAGGAGGACTCTGGCCAGTATTTTGCCAGCAATTGACAGGAGGGAGATCCCTCTGTGATTATCGCAGGCCTGGCGGTTTCCTTTCCGCTTGTACAGGTGGACAATAGTGGCATCCTTTAGTTCCTGTGGCACACGTTCGTTGCACCAAATGGATGTAAATAACTCTGTCAATTTTAGCATCAGCATGGGCCTTCCTTCTTTGTAGACTTCGGTTGGTATTGAGTCCACACCCGGTGCCTTCCCGCTGGACATCTGGCTTGTTGCCTTCTTGACCTCTGCTAAGGTAGGTGAAATATCAAGCTTGGCATTTATTGGGACCTGGGGCATGCGCTCTATGGCTTCATAACATATAGTGGATGGATGGTTGAGGACAGAACGGAAGTGTTCTGCCCAGCGGTTTAGTATCTGAGGCTTGTCAATTATTAGCCTTGCTCCATCTGCATCGAGTATGGGGGTGGGGTGAGACTGTTGAGGGCCGTAAACAGTTTTTAGGGCATCGTAGAAGCGTTTGGAATCATGTCTGTCTGCATATATCTGGATTTCATCAGATTTTTGCTTAGCCAGGCGTCTTGCAATTCCTGATTCTCTCTTGAGCTATGAAGAATAAGGCATGGGAAATGATATATGTGCTTTTCAATATAAGTGTTACTGAAGAGCCTTCCGTATATCATGGATAGAGAAGAGAACAAATAGATTTATCCAGAAAGAACTCAAGATCAGAGAAAACTGGTTGATGCTACAAATAAGAAAGATAAAATTAAGGTTTTTGGAGATATAGAAAGACATAAGGGGCTGGAGATGACCATTATGGAAGGAGGCATATCGGCAAAGAGGAGAAGAGGAGAACCACCGAGAAGATGGATTCAGGATGTTAGCTGATGGTTTGAACATGACGACGGCTGCAGAGGCAGGACATCTGGCCTATGATAGAAAGAAATTCCGAAGGACTGTTGGAGTGGCAAAGTTCTGCTCACGACAAGCTACAGGGTGTTCAAGATAAAAGTAGCCTGATTGGCAAGCTTTGATGTGTCAATCGGGCTACTTTTATCTTGATGAAATTATGTATGTTTGGATATATTCTTAATGCAGTTTCTCTTTCTCTGAGATGCAGAAAGAACGACAACTTTAATACACTAGTTCGTCTCTCATTTGTGTAGCAAAATGGGAAACTATGATGATCTAAGGGACATAACCATGAACATTTTTGTCGTTGTTGTTTTTATCCTTTATTATTGTTGTGTCCCTTTGCGTTACACTTTTGAAATTCTATTTTATAACTTGCCTCAGTCTGAAAGATATTTCACTATTACTTGTAGCTGCATTGGCTCGATATGATGATAATTCTAAATATGTTCTTAAATTTGATAACAAGGTTTTCATGCAGTGGAATATATTTGGAAATACCGTCTTACTTCTACATTTCATTTTTTTCTTCTCTAAAAGTGATGAAAAAAAGAACGGTGCAATATAGATTTGAACCCACGACATTTGAGTCTAAATTCGACGGCTTAACAGAGAACACAAAAAATGTTTAGAAATCCATGATGGCGAAATTAGTTGTTTTTGTTTTTAGTTTTAGTTTAGTCGTCGGAACATGATCACTGCACGTCGAATCAATTAGCCCATAAGTTGCCCGAGTGGTTACCGGGGCCCAAATTTGGGGTGTAAAGAACAGAACCACTGTTACCTGTCATGCATGTCGTAAGAGGCGACTAAGACGGTTTGGTTGAAATCGGATGCATGTGTCCTAAATGTGTAGAAGTCTATGCGTTTAGGGGCCTACCAAACCAATGTGCAACGTATACACGTTCTTGGCAAAGATCAAACATATCACAAGAGTGATTAAAATTGGTCGTAAAGAACGAACGCAAAGAAGATGAAGAAGCCCATAAGTGTTCCAATCTCTCCTTCAGTATTTCTCTCAGCGTGTGGCGACTAACGACACCGGTTCTTTCTTGGTTTACTACTCTTCTTTGTTCGTTTACTACTCTTCTTTGTTCGTTTACTGTTCTT
This sequence comes from Arion vulgaris, assembly GCA_020796225.1. Lineage (NCBI taxonomy): Eukaryota > Metazoa > Mollusca > Gastropoda > Stylommatophora > Arionidae > Arion > Arion vulgaris. Next base: position 13,264,052 of record CM036772.1, read on the forward strand.
CTTTGTTGGTTTACTATTCTTCTTTGTTCGTTTACTATTCTTCTTTGTTGGTTTACTATTCTTCTGTTGGTTTACTTATTCTTCTCTTGTTGGTGTACTATTCTTCTTTGTTGGTTTACTATTCTTCTTTGTTCGTTTACTATTCTTCTTTGTTGGTTTACTATTCTTCTTTGTTGGTTTACTATTCTTCTTTGTTGGTTTACTATTCTTCTTTGTTCGTTTACTACTCTTCTTTGTTCGTTTACTATTCTTCTTTGTTCGTTTACTATTCTTCTTTGTTCGTTTACTATTCTTCTTTGTTCGTTTACTATTCTTCTTTGTTGGTTTACTATTCTTCTTTGTTGGTTTACTATTCTTCTTTGTTCGTTTACTACTCTTCTTTGTTCGTTTACTATTCTTCTTTGTTCGTTTACTATTCTTCTTTGTTCGTTTACTATTCTTCTTTGTTCGTTTACTATTCTTCTTTGTTGACTAGCATAGTGTTGTTGTCTAGCTACACCACACTTGACTCTGAATTTTTGCAGTCTGTTTAGTGTTGTAGATTCACCAATATTACTTAAATTATGTACACGACCTCTCTTCCTTAGGGAGTCAGGAGTCAATTCCCCTGATAGTGATGATGATTTTAATTAATTTAATGTTTGCGTTCATTCTTATCTTAACAATTCTTTGTGACCTGACTCATACCATTTTAGATTAATATTCTCCTGGGAGGAGGGGCGTATGTGGCTTAGGGGATAGTGACTCGGTCCAATAACCCCGACGTTCTGAGTTCGAATCACGCTGCGGACAGTTTGATTGTAAATTGCTTCTCGTGGATTTTTACAAAGGACAATGGCACCACCCGTTCAGAAAGCAATGTCAAACTACTGAACGTAATAATGCCTAGAAAAATCACAAACAGCGTTAAAAGGCTGGTGTTGCAAAGTCCTGTAAAGGATATGTAATTAACTTTTATTCTCCTGTGTAATATGTCTTTAAAAGAAAGTGCTTTAAAATTAAAAAAAAAGGAGATAGAAGTGTTTAGGACATACATTAAGAATCTAGAAGACCAGACATCCACATAAAAAGAACAGCCAGAGACCGAGAAGAGTGGCGAACAACTGTTGAGGCCCTATGCTCCACGAGGAGCGGAGAGGATTAATGATGAGACATCCACATGTGGCTCTGAAACGGAACCCGGGCGGCATGGAAGATAAAGGACGACCTAGACTAACATGGAGACGAACTGTAGACAGAGAGATGAGGTGGGAAAGACCTGGAATAAGCCTAGTTGGCTTCTTTAAGACAGATTTGTTTGAAGGAAATGTGTTTATGCCTTATGCTTCGAGTTGAGTTATTGTTCTTCTGAGGATCATCTTCATCGCACATCGGATATATTCATAATTGTTCCGTTCTCCTTACAAGCATGTATCTCAGTGTGTTTAGACTAACAACACCCGTTCTATGTTAGTTGATGCATCTACTGGTGTTTCTCATGGTTTTCCCGTCCTGACGCACCTATCAGTGTGCACAACTTGCGCAACTGAGATAGAGTATACCATTTATCATCGTTGAAATCTTCAGAATCAAGTTGGATTAACAGAAAAAGGATACTACATTGACTCGTATCTCTATTCTAAGCAAACTTTTTCAAATTCTTTTTTTTTACTTTATCATTTATTTTGAAACAAACTAAACAAGTTTAACTTTTCATAACTTTGTATTTGTCCCCATGCAGGAAAATATTATGGTACAAACGTTAATGGAAGTAGTGAAAAAAGTGATTGCAAGTGTCCGATGCCATGCAGACAAGCTATGTACCAAGCTGCTGTAACAACGTCACCTTTCCATAAAACACAGTTCTTCAAGGACATTCTAACAACAAAAAACTTGTATGTGTAATCATTTTATTACAACATTTTTCCTCAACATTTTGCTGAACTTTAAAATTTTTCCAACATTTTGCTGGAACATTTTTACTCAACATTTTACTCCAACATTGTTGCTGGAACATTGTTGCTGAACGAATAATTCCTCTAGAATCTTTTGTGTCGAAAAATTTCACAAGAACATTTTTACTAAAATAATTTTTCTTTAACATTTTGGCTACAACTGATTAACTAGAATAAATTAACTAGAATAATTGAGAATAATTTTGCTAGAATAATTTTGCTAGAATAATTTTGCTAGAATAATTTTGCTAGAATAATTTAACTAGAATAATTTTACTGTAATAATTTAACTAGAATAATTTTGCTAGAATAATTATATTAGAATAATTTTACTGCAATAATTTAACTAGAATAATTTTGCTAGAATAAATTTACTAGAATAATTTTGCTAGAATAATTTAACTAGAATAATTTTGCTGGAATAATTTTACTAGAATAATTTTACTGTAATAATTTAACTTGAATATTGAATAATTTTGCTAGAATAATTTTAGATAATTTACTAGATTAATTTTACTGCAATAATTTAACTAGAATAATTTTGCTAGAATAATTTTACTGAAATAATTTAACTAGAATAATTTTGCTAGAATAATTTTACTAGAATAATTTTACTGCAATAATTTAATTAGAATAATTTTACGAGAATAATTTTACTGTAATAATTTTACGACAATAATGTTACTGCAATAATAACTAGAATAATTTTGCTACAATAATTTTACTTGAATAATTTTACTAGAATAATTTTACTAGAATAATTTAAATAGAATAATTTGCTAGAATAATTTACTTGAATAATTTTACTAGAATAATTTTACTGTAATAATTTAACTGATATTGAATAATTTTGCTAGAATAATTTTACTAGAATAATTTTACTGCAATAATTTAACTAGAATAATTTTGAGAATAATTTTGATTTTTAATAATTTCTAGAAACTAAAAAATTTTACTGAAATAATAACTAGAATAATTTTGCTAGAATAATTTTACTTGAATAATTTTACTAGAATAATTTAACTGAATAATTTTACTAGAATAATTTTGCTAGAATAATTTAACTAGAATAATTTACTGTAATAATTTAACTAGAATAATTTTGCTAGAATAATTATACTAGAATAATTTTACTGCAATAATTTAACTAGAATAATTTTGCTAGTATAAATTTACTAGAATAATTTTGCTAGAATAATTTAACTAGAATAATTTTGCTGGAATAATTTTACTAGAATAATTTTACTGTAATAATTTAACTTGAATATTGAATAATTTTGCTAGAATAATTTTACTAGAATAATTTTACTGCAATAATTTAACTAGAATAATTTTGCTAGAATAAATTTACTGAAATAATTTAACTAGAATAATTTTGAAGAATAATTTTACTAGAATAATTTACTGCAATAATTTAACTAGAATAATTTTACGAGAATAATTTATTTTAATAATTTTACGAGAATAATGTTACTGCAATAATAACTAGAATAATTTTGCTACAATAATTTTACTTGAATAATTTTACTAGAATAATTTTACTGCAATAATTTAACTAGAATAATTTTGCTAGAATAATTTAAATGAATAATTTACTGAATAATTTAACTAGAATAATTTCTAGAATAATTATACTAGAATAATTTTACTGCAATAATTTAACTAGAATAATTTTGCTATAAAATTTTACTAGAATAATTTTCTAGAATAATTTAACTAGAATAATTTTACTGAAATAATTTTACTGAATAATTTTACTAATAATTTAACAGAATTTAATGAATAATTTTCAAGAATAATTTTACTAAATAATTTACTAAATTAATTTTACTGCAATAATTTAACTAGAATAATTTTGTAGAATAAATTTACTGAAATAATTTATAGAAAAATTTTGCTGAATAATTTTACAGAATAATTTACTGAATAATTTAAGAGAATATTTTGGAGAAATAATTTTACGTAATAATTTTACATGATAATGTTATGCAATAATAGACTAGAACAATTTTACATAATTTTACTTGAATAATTTTACTAGGATAATTTTACTGCAATAATTTAATAGAATAATTTTTGCTAATATATTTCAAGAAAAATATTACATAGAATAATTTTCTGCAATAATTAACTAGAATAATTTAAGCTGGAATAATTTTGACAGAATAATATTTACTGTAATAATTTAACTTGAATATTGAATAATTGCAGAATAAAATTTTACTGAATAATTTTACAACAATTTAACTAGAATAAGTTTGCATAGAATCAATTTACAAGAATAATTTTGCTGAATAATTTTAACAGAATAATTTTGCTGGAATAATTTACCTAAGAATAATTGTCTGTAATAATTTAATTGAGATATTGAATAATTTTGCTAGAATAATTTTACAAAGAATAATTTACTGCAAGGTAATTTAACTGATAATGTAGAATAAAAACTTACTGAAATAATTTAACTAGAATGATTTTGTAGAATAATTCTTACTAGAATAATTTACTAGAATTAATTTTCTGCAATAATTTAACTAGAATAATTTTGCTAGAATAAATTTACTGAAATAATTTAACTAGAATAATTTTGCTAGAATAATTTTACTAGAATAATTTCACTGCAATAATTTAACAAGAATAATTTTACGAGAATAATTTTACTGTAATAATTTTACGAGAATAATGTTACTGCAATAATAACTAGAACAATTTTGCTACAATAATTTTACTTGAATAATTTTACTAGGATAATTTTACTGCAATAATTTAACTAGAATAATTTTGCTAGAATAATTTTACTTGAATAATTTTACTAGAATAATTTTACTGCAATAATTTAACTAGAATAATTTTGCTGGAATAATTTTACTAGAATAATTTTACTGTAATAATTTAACTTGAATGTTGAATAATTTTGCTAGAATAATTTTACTAGAATAATTTTACTGCAATAATTTAACTAGAATAATTTTGCTAGAATCAATTTACTAGAATAATTTTGCTAGAAAAATTTAACTAGAATAATTTTGCTGGAATAATTTTACTAGAATAATTTTACTGTAATAATTTAACTTGAATATTGAATAATTTTGCTAGAATAATTTTACTAGAATAATTTTACTGCAATAATTTAACTAGAATAATTTTGCTAGAATAAATTTACTGAAATAATTTAACTAGAATAATTTTGCTAGAATAATTTTACTAGAATAATTTACTGCAATAATTTAACTAGAATAATTTTACGAGAATAATTTTATTTTTAATAATTTTACGAGAATAATGTTACTGCAATAATAACTAGAATAATTTTGCTACAATAATTTTACTTGAATAATTTTACTAGAATAATTTTACTGCAATAATTTAACTAGAATAATTTTGCTAGAATAATTTTACTTGAATAATTTTACTAGAATAATTTTACTGCAATAATTTAACTAGAATAATTTTGCTAGAATAATTTTACTTGAATAATTTTACTAGAATAATTTTACTGCAATAATTTAACTAGAATAATTTTGCTGGAATAATTTTACTAGAATAATTTTACTGTAATAATTTAACTTGAATATTGAATAATTTTGCTGGAATAATTTTACTAGAATAATTTTCCTGCAATAATTTAACTGGAATAATTTTGCTAGAATAATTTTACTAGAATACTTTTACTGCAATAATTTAACTAGAATAATTTTACGAGAATAATTTTACTGTAATAATTTTACGAGAATAATGTTACTGCAATAATAACTAGAATAATTTTGCTACAATAATTTTACTTGAATAATTTTACTAGAATAATTTTACTGCAATAATTTAACTAGAATAATTTTACTAGAATAATTTTACTTGAAAAATTTTACTAGAATAATTTTACTGCAATAATTTAACTAGAATAATTTTGCTAGAATAATTTTACTAGAATAATTATACTAAAATAGTTTTACTAAAATAATTTCACTAAATTAGTTTCAATGCAATAATGTTAGGGGCATAATTTTACTAAAATAATTTTACTGATATAATTTTACTACAATAATTTCATTACAAGAATTTCAATGCAATAATTTTACAAACATAATTTTACCATAATAATTTCACTAAAATAATTTTACTAGAGCCGTTTTACTATAATAAATTTTGTAGAAATACTTCACTCGAATAATTCCCATATATTTAGATAACTGGCCTCTCGCATATATACTCCTCTGTTTTCATCCTGGTTTAGAAAAGGCATTTACGGATTTAATTTAATTGATGATCTTTTTTTTGTTGTTAGCAAACTTGCTATGTTTAGTATTTTAATTGTCTATTCGTTTCATTGTGTGTGTCTATGTTTTGTATACAGGACCATGAACCAAACAGTGGTTTACTTCCATATCTTTTTCTCTGATCCTGTTGTGTCGGAAATGAAACAAGTGGCTGTGTTTTCAGCAGAAGGACTGCTAGGTATGTCAAATTTGTTGTTTTATTTTTCATTTTTCAAGATAAATAACTCAGGCCATAGCGAAGTCGAAACACGCTTTGCTTGCCCGCCTGCCCAGCGTGTTCGTAGAGCGTTGGACTATGGATGACAAGCTCCCAGTGAGCGCTGTTCTATTCCGTGGGCTGACAAAAAATCCACAGGTTCTCCAGATTTACGGTGTTCGTGGTATCGAACCGAAGGGTTACGATGTCCATGACACCGAGTCGAAGAGCTGAAATCTCAAGTACTTCTGAATCGAAAAAACAACAAACAGACACGCTTCGCTAGTAATGTGGTAACGCCGCACTGTGGTAATTTCGGGGTCCAAGTCTACAAAATCTGTCGGTGTGCACATTGTATATTGTTGGATTATAGGTTTCATGATCCTTTACTTGGGAATCTAAATTACAAGTACCACATAAGTCAGAATAAGATTCGTCTGAATGACAAGCGCCGTGTTAATTACGAGGTTCAAGTCTAAAAAAACACCCGTGTGTTGCTGAGGCCCTCTTTATGGACAAAGAATAGTACCACTGTGACCTACAAGGCATGTCGTAATCGGTGACTAAGGTAGGGACATAGGAAAGCTACGCTAGTAAACACAAATCGTCGCAGAAATCGGATGTGCTGGCCTACTTGTAGGAACATAATTCATCATCATCAGGTGCCGTCTCCACATCGAAGGTTGGCTGAATGAATCTCCAGCATCCTCTGTCTTTCGCTTTGGCGTTGCACTCTGTCAGACTGTAACCTGTCCATTTCTTAAAGTTTCTCTCCCACTTATCTCTCGGTCTTCCTCTTGCTCTTCCCCCTCAACTTTCCCTCTAGTAAATGTTTTATCATGGTGTTATGTCTTTTTATGTGCCCAAAATACTTTACTTGTCTGAATTTTATTTCTCTTAATAATTGTTTCTTCATGCCTAGTTTTCCTCAAACTTGTTTATTTGTCTGTTGTTCTGTCCATGAAACTCTGCCTATTCTTCTATATATCCACATCTCAAAGGAACATAACTAGCACAACGTATAATCACTCTTAGGCTCGGATAACATACAATTCACAAAGATTGGTTAATAAGCGGTCGATATGGAGCGTCCAAAGAAGATGAAGCTAATCTTCTTCTTCTTTGTGTTCGTTCTTTAAGATCAATTTAATCACTATTTGTGATATGTTTGATCTTTGCCAAGAACGTGTATACCCTAAACGCATAGACTTCTACATGTTTAGGACACGTGCATCCGATTTCAGCCAAACCTCCTTCGTCGCCTCTTACGACATGCGTGGCAGGTAACAGTGGTTCTATTCTTTACACCCCAAATTTGGGCCCCGGTAACCACTCGGGCGACGAAGCTAATGATCAGGCAACATTTTAATTCTGGGGTTCAAGTCTTTAAAAAGTATGTCGATGTGTACACGGTAATTGGTTGGATTACAAGTTTCGTGATCCTTTACTTGGGAAACTAAATTACAATTACCTCAGAAGTAAAGTTAAGATTCGCCTGAATGACTAGGGACACTGGTGATAAGAAATGCTAACCTTCACGCTAAAGAACAGCATGGTCATATTAGGCATCCTTACTACACATGAATTACACATGGGTGTCTCTGTGGCTGAGTGGTTAAGCCCTTTGCCTTGTGAGTCGAAGGTCGTGGGTTCGAATCGTGCCGTTCTGTTCACGAGTGCAGTTTTTCCAGAGACCCCTAGGATTGTTGCTGGAGCTACGGAGTTCGTGCTTTGTGCAATACTCTCGGCAGGTGGCTTGCCATTTCTGCGGAGAGGGCCGAGCCATATAGGGAAAACCCGGTGCAATGAAGTCAATCCTTCGGCTTTAAAACCTTTTAAACTACACATGAATTCATAGCGGCCAATGATTTTTTTTTTTTTATTCAGTCCATACCAATGTTATTTTTCTTATTCGTTTGCCAGTTATAGTTCTTCTAGCGCTCGATATCAACAACTTGTTAACACCTCTTTGTGATCTGTATGTGAACTTACGTTATGCGATTGTACGTCGGGACAGTTATGCTCCTATAGAAAAGTTAGAAAATCCGATTTTTGCTATGCTTTTTATTTACTAGGGTCGCCCGAGTGGTTACCGAGGCCCAAATTTGGGGTATAAAGAATAAAACTACTGTTACCTGCCACGAATGTCGTAGGAGGCGACTAAGGAGGTTTGACTGAAATCGGATGCACGTGTCCGCTAGGAATGCTAACCCGAAACAAATGCTTGCAGAAAACGGATGCACCAAGCCGTAAGGCGCATAACATGGTGCAACGACCCTTCACAATGAGAAATGGGATAGCGGATTCTACGGTCGCCAATCTGTCTCAGAGACTTAGTCACGCAGTAAGAATGTCAGACCTACCATCACGAGGGTAGCCAAAACATATTGCGGGAAGAGGTCGGCACAAACGGGAAGCAGAAACCATAGGAATTATATCCTACAGAACTGCCCCAGTATGCAGACTTGAGAAGAAAGAAGTGGCCCACTTACACTAGCGTCCAAGACAAACTGTATGGCGTGGCTGATAATCTGAGGCAGATGGCTACCTTTATTAGAGAACCCGAAATCCCAATCTAGTGAGAACGCAGAAGAAGAAAAAGAATTTACTAGGTAGCTTCTTGCCACTTCAGCCGTCTCTTAACCCTTTAGCTGCTAAGGACGTGTATATACGTTTTTCCCATTCACTGCTAAAGACGCATTAACACGTCTGTGATTATCTATCCTCTGTGGGCTAAAGACGTGTTAACAGGTTATACATTTATACTGTCACTGATATAGGCGTACATTAACGTTTATGACCTATAAACAAAGTGTGGGTATTTTTAGCTCTGTCTTCGGAAAGTATGTAGCAGTGAAAGGGTTAACACATGTTTTGTGGGTTGTAGAGTTACTATTTTTTGCTTCCCTTGTGATCCCCAGCATGAATTCATGTGTAGTCAGGTACCTAATATGCACATTTTACTGATTTGTTTTTGTAAAAAGCAAACTAGTCACGTCAGAGATGAAGTGTCTACGCAGAATGCTGGAGGTAACAAGAGGAGACCGGTTTAGAAATGAAGACATCAGGAAAAAGTGGGTAAAACATCAGTACTGAACTTCATCAAGAAACAACAAATTAAAATACAAAGAGGTTTGGAGGCAAACACCCACAAGATTATATCAGCAGACTAAACAGAAAACCGCACACAAGTCGTTCGTCTAAGAACAGGTCACTGCACACTCAACCATCACATGCACAGAATAAATCCTGCTCAAACTGAATGCCAGACAGAAACACAGACTCCAGAGCATATCATGCAGTCATGTCCATCATACATACAAAACGAAATATGGCCTCATGAAACAAAATTTACAATTGCAAGTTTTGGGGAACTCTCGAGAAACTTAAACTGATATACAGTTTCATATAGGTAACCTATCACATGGTTTAGACGAGCATACGAAACCAAACGCAGAGAAAAAGAAGAAGAAGAATTGAGTTTGAGTATCCTTTAAATCATTATTTATCTTCATCGTTCGCATTTAATTTCAACAGGAAACATCGGTGGCCAGATTGGACTTTTCATGGGATTTAGTTTGATCACAGTTGCCGAAATGTTGGAACTTATATTCCTTTTGGTCACCAGAGGAAGAAATCTGGACGAGCGTGTAAAGAGGCATAAGAAATCAGAGGCGGCTGCCAAAGCTGCACTGCAGGCTTGAATTTATGATCAAAACTGCTCCCAATGTCTTATTATGAATTTTATGATAAGTCAATGTCTTATTATGTCTCCCAATGTCTTATTATGTCTCCCAATGTCTTATTATGTCTCCCAATGTCTTATTATGAATTTTATGATAAGTCTTAAGATGTGATCGTTTAAATGTTTACAAATTTCATGCACAGGGTGTGACTCAGACCACTGTGACATCTGCTTTCTTGACATTTCACAAAACAGCAAAATAAATATATAATGAAGACTATGATACAATCAGTCTGAACAAATAATTATAAGTAACGAATATTGATTAGAAAACTACAGACCTTCATAAGTGGATGTTTACGTAGAATAGAGGGACTGAGATGGTATGATAAGATTAAATCATTAATTTGATTAGACCATCATCGTTGTATAATGGTTAGTAAACATGTGTACTCCGATCTCTTTCTTACACATCAAGATCTCAGCTGCAATGCATGAACTCTGTAGCACCGGCGAGGTACCCCATATAATTTTGAAGATGATGAAGACATTTTTGTATGAAATTTAATTTAATTTTTTTCATATGAATGTTGTCCGGGCAGCGGCTTTCCAGCCTGCTCTTCTCGATTTTGAACTGTTTAATGTTATTTAACGTTCTCATATTGAACACGGAACCTACGTAGTATCGTCCGTCTCCGATAGGACTAGGAACTCGATCTCACCTGCAAGAGATCAAGGATCTCTGAAAAAGTATCCAAATGGCTCCACGAGAGAGCTAATCTGGTACCTTTGGCACGAAAGTCGAGCACCTAACTTCTACACCACAGAGATCACGATAAGATTACAAACGAGGAACTCTGAGAAAGAACTAAGCAGATACCTGTGGAGAAGGAGCTAAGGAAGAGACGCTGGCGATGGATATAACGCACATTGAGAAGACCAACTGGAAGCATTGCAAGACAGGCACTACTTTGGAACACGAAGGGAAAGAAGAGGAGGGGAAGTCCTAGACATATCTGATAGATTCGTTGGGGCATGAAAAGTGAAGAAGAAGAGAACGAAGAAGAAAATAATAGAGTAAGTCTATGTACGACTATGGATTAGACCTGACTGTGCATCCTTGGAGACCATCATTAAGAGACGAAGATGGAGGTGGTTTGGACATGTATGTTGTATGCCATTGGCAATGACAGCTCTCAGATGGACAGCGGATGGAAAGAGAAGGCCTGGACGTCCAAAGAAAACAAGGAGAAGAATGGTGGAGAGAGAGTTGAAGGAGTGTGGCCTGACGTGGGAGACGGTTGGTAGGAATGCAGCATAACGGCAACAGTGGAAGTCTCTTGTAGAAGCCGTATGTGTCAATCGGGACACGAAGAGGATATAGATCAGTGTTACCCAACCTTTTTTGTGCCATGCCCCACCAAAGCTTTTCGGAAATTCGTATGCCCCCTCATCCTTTTTTATATTATTTTTTAAACTTAAGCAACGGGATTGTGAAGCAACATTAATTTTTGTCAACGGAGATCCAAAAGCCGATATATCGGTTTTGCAACATCATGAACATTAAACTCTGAACGAGTCCATTGCCCCCCTTAACGATGAAAATGCCTCCCTGTGGGGCGTGGGGCCCACGTTGGGAAACAGGGATATAGATAAATAGATTAGACCTGAAGATGAGATTTCAAAAAACAATGACTAGCAACAATGTGAAAACTATAAAGTTGAAAGTGGGCTGATTTAGTCAGAAGTCAATGAGTTCTCAGTTACATGAAGACTATCATCATAGCACTTCTTTTTCTTCTTCTTCTTCTGCTCCATATCGACCACTTGTTAACCACTCTGTGTGATTTGTATGTGATCTGAGCCTAAGAGCGATAGTACGGTGTGCCAGTTATGCACATAGAAGTAGGAGAGCATATCCGATTTCAGTGATGCTTTTCAAGTACTCGAGCAGCTTTCCTACCGCCCCTACCTCAGCTTACCACATGCCTTGTAGGTGGCAGTGTTACTATTCTTTGCTCCAGAACCACACGGATAGAAGCAATGCTATATAAACTGATGGGAGCATCCATTGCATAAATAAATATCACAAATATTACAAATTTTCAATGTTAACAAAATATAGATGTGAATTTACGTTGCTAACATTAACAAAATATAGATGTGAATTTACGTTGCCACAATTAACAAAATATAGATGTGAATTTACGCTGCTAATTTTAACAAAATATAGATGTGAATTTACGTTGCTAACTTTAACAAAATATAGATGTGAATTTACGTTGCTAACTTTAACAAAATATAGATGTGAATTTACGTTGCTAACATTAAGAAGACAAATATATGTGTAAACTTTTCAACATCAACAAAATAATGATAGGAATGTCTGTTGCGAAAGTAAACAATCAAAAATTGTGATTCACCATTTCTAACATCAATAAAATAATGATAGGAATGTCTGTTGCGAAAGTAAACAATCAAAAATTGTGATTCACCATTTCTAACATCAATAAAATAAAAAGGTAATACTCTTCTTCATCTTCACCATTCAGCAACCAACGGAGCACAGGTCTTCAACAATCTGTATCTAGCGCTTTCTCTCTCCTGCCATCTCTCCTAATTCGTTCCATGTTTTACTTATCGTTTTAATATCAGTTTCCAGCTCTCTTCTCCAGGTATGTCTATACATTCTCTTACTCCTCTTTCCTTGTGGGTTTTAGAACAATGTCTCCCTTGCTATGCTTCTAGTCGGTCTCCACGATGTATGTCCTATCCATCGCCAGCGTCTCTTCCTTAGCTCTTTCTCCAATGGTATCTGCTTAGTTCTTTCTCTGAGTTCCTCTTTTAATCATATATTTGACATTCATAAAATAAAAAAGGTGATTTCCATTCTTGACATCCATAGAACAAGAATGTGATTCATCATTTCTAAAATCCATAAGATAGGATTCCCATTTACGACATTAATAAAATAAAAATGTGATTCCAATTATTGACTTCAATAAAATCATCATCATCATCAGGTGCCGTCACCACATCGAAGGTTGGCTGCAATGAATCTCCAGCATCCTCTGTCTTTCGCCTTGGTGTTGCACACTGCAAGACTGTAACCTGTCCATTTCTTAAAGTTTTCCTCCCATTTATCTCTCGGTCTTCCTCTTGCTCTTCCCCTCAACTTTCCCCTCTAGTAAATATTTTATCATGGTGTCATGTCTTTTATGTGCCCAAAATACTTTACTTGTCTGAATTTTATTTCTCTTAATAATTGTTTCTTCATGCCTAGTTTTCCTAAAATTGACTAATTAATATTTCACATGTAAAATGTATTATTAATTGTGTGAAATGTATTTTGAAATTCAATGTTTTCTTGTTGTGTATTTTTCCCTCAGAATTTCCATATTTTGTTATTGAGTTGACACATTTTTATTAAATTTGATATTTAAACTGTTTTCCTTATATTGCACCTAACTTTAATGTTTCTTATTTTCTGGAAATTGTTTTCACTTGTATTGTTGTTTGCTTCTTTCCGATCCTAATATATGCCAGCGAGAGTTGGAAAATGCTTAAAGATATAGAAAGTAAGTTGAATGCATTTGAAAATAGATGTCTGAAAAATAATGACCATAAAATGGAAAGAATTCAGGAGAAGTGATGAAATTAGAGAAATATCTGGGCAACCACTAGTAACAACTGTTATAAGAAAGAGAAGATGGAGATATGTTGGACACACCTTGAGAAGAAATGATCAAAAATATGAAAGCAGGAATTGAAGTGGAATGCAAAGGGTTCAAGAAAGAGAGGATGACCTAAGGAGACCCTGAAACGAACTTTGCTGAGAGAGGAAGGAAATATCGGTCTCAGTTCCATGGAGGAGATTGAGTGAGTTGCCCAGGATAGAGCGGTATGTAGAAATTGCTTGCAGGCCCTATGTAACGTATAATGGTATGAAAGGAACTACTGTTATTTATTTCCAAAAAGCTTACTCCTTTCACTGCGTAATGTGTTGTTACCTCCTGGCGCACTTATATTTGACATGTATACTGAATTAGCTAGTATATCGGCTTTGTGTCGTCTTAAAAAAATATTGCAAACCTATGTATCGGTTCTGAAGAGTGAACGGGTTAAACTGTGTTTATCTTTTTGGTGATTTCAATGTCAGTTTTTTGTATTGTTATGTAGAACCAGTCTAGTTATATGGAAGTGAAACATGGACATTTAATAAACATCTAAAACTATCATGGAAGTAACATAAGGATTGTCTCACAGAAGATTAGTAAGAATACACTATATATCTATGTGAAAGCTGCATTAGCATAGTTGATAGTCGCTAACTTGTTAAACCCTTGCCTTGGGAGTCAAAAGTAGTGACTTCGAATCGGGACCGCACCGTTCTGTTCACGAGCGAATTTTTTCCCCAGATATCCCTATGATTGTTGCAGGAGCTACGGAGTTCAAGCTTTGTGCAATACTTTCGACATTTCTGCGTAAACAGAATAAACCATATGGGGTAAAACCCGGTGCAATGAAGTCATCTTCTTCTTCCTCCAACGCACAACATCGACCACTTGTTAACCACTTTGTAAAAATATGTATGGGATCTGAGCCTAAGAGCGATTGTACGTTGTGCCAGTTATGCACCTACAAGTAGGTCAGCACATCCGATTTTTGCGATGCTTTTCATTTACTAGAGTAGCTTCCCAATGTTCTACATGTCTCCTCTTACGACATGCCTTGTTGGTCGCAGTAGTACTATTCTGTGCTTCCCATGCGGGCTCTGGCACCACACTGGCGCAATGAAGTTAGTCCTTTGCTTTTAAACCCCCTTTGTAATCAATGTGCAATATATCAAAGTTCATGTGAGAGAGATATTGTATTCTTGTATCATTCATATTCAATGTGACATTTGTGAAAGTACATGTGAGAGATTGCATTCTTGTATCTTTCATATTGAATGTGACATTTGTGGAAGTGCATGTGAGAGAGAGAATTGCATTCTGGGATCATTCATATTCAATGTGACATTTATGAAAGTACATTGAGAGAGAGATTGCATTCTTGTATCATTCATTTTCAATGTGACATTTGTGAAGTTCATGTGGAGAGAGTATTGTATTCTTGTATCATTCATATTCAATGTGACATTTATGAAAGTACATGTGAAAGAGAGGTTGAATTCTAGTATCATTCATATTCAATGTGACATTTGTGGAAGTTCATGTGAGAGAGAGATATTGTATTCTAGTATCATTCATATTCAATGTGACATTTATGAAAGTACATGTGAAAGAGAGGTTGAATTCTAGTATCATTCATATTCAATGTGACATTTGTGAAAGTACATGTGAGAGAGAGATTGATTCTGTATCATTCATATTCAATGTGACATTTTGAAAGTACATGGAGAGAGAGTTGATTCTGTATCATTCATATTCAATGTGACATTTATGAAAGTACATGTGAGAGAGAGGTTGAATTCTAGTATCATTCATATTCAATGTGACATTTGTGAAAGTACATGTGAGAGAGAGGTTGAATTCTAGTATCATTCATATTCAATGTGACATTTGTGAAAGTACATGTGAGAGAGAGAGATTGCATTCTTGTATCATTCATATTCAATGTGACATTTGTGAAAGTACATGTGAGAGAGAGATTGCATTCTTGTATCATTCATATTCAATGTGACATTTGTGAAAGTACATGTGAGAGAGAGAGATTGCATTCTCGTATCATTCATATTCAATGTGACATTTGTGAAAGTACATGTGAGAGAGAGAGATTGCATTCTCGTATCATTCATATTCAATGTGACATTTGTGAAAGTACATGTGAGAGATTGCATTCTTGTATCATTCATATTCAATGTGACATTTGTGAAAGTACATGTGAGAGAGAGAGGTTGAATTCTATTACTATTCATATACGTTTTCGTTAAACAAACTAACATTTGAATTTGATGGAAATTGCTTGTTTATATCATTCTTGTTTAATGTAAGTAGATGCTGTTAATAAAGTCGCTGGGAAGTGAAAATTACGCCAAGACGAGACTACGTCACGAAAAATCTTCTCTTCCACCATTTACTTCTGTATAGAAGTGTTGGGGAGGGTGAGGAGGGTCGGGAGGGGGGAAGAACGTAGTGATCTTGTGTGTGCTTGTTTTAAGGCACTTTGTAAAAGGAACCCTTTCATACCTTGGGGTATATAGGGCAATACAGTTTTAGGCCTGTATTTTTCATTGACCATCGGCACGCGATGGGTGATGTGGTCAGCATCACACCGGCCACCTTTACTTCCCAGAGCATGTCTGGTACACAGTTGAGGCTGGGTCGACCTGAGAGCCGTCGCGGTCCGGGAAAAATTCCACGCCCACTATACGTTTTAAGACACTTTGTAAGCTGATATTCATTTTCGTAAGGCTGTTCTTGATGTCGTCCATCCATCTTTTGCGTGGTCTTCCTCTTGTCTTGTACTCATTATACTTTTTCTGTGTGGCTCTCTGTGGTAGGCGATACCAGGGCATTCTTGTCAGGTATCCAACCATTTAATCTGTTGTTCTTTTATGAATTCCATCCAGTCCTCTGATTTCTTCATTTCTAATTTTGTCTCGTATTGTCACACCTGCAGTTCTTCTAAGACACCTCTTCTCTGTCACGAGAAATATGGTTTTCAAAGACGCCTAAAACATTGTAACGTAGATTGAAATTATTCATCTAGATGCTACTGCTCCTGGCTGGCTTGTATTCGGTAAAGTAGCTGTGAACAAGATTTGTTAGTCAGGAAATTTCAGCACATATTGTCGAATTACTTCTTCGGTGTATTTGCCACCATTACGAAAGACATGTTCCACCAAAATACCCTGTTTTCAATGGTTAACACCATTTCCTTTCAGCAAATGAAATCAAAAGGTTAACACCATTTCCCTTCAGCAATGAAATCGTGAAAAAAAACTGCCTGTGTGTTTGCCGGCGCTCTCAACGGGAGCAAAGAATAGTAGCATTGCAACCTACAAGGCATGTCGTGCGAGGTGACTGATGTCGACCAAGGGAAGCTACTCTAGTAAATAAAAAGCATAGTATAAATCGGATGTGCTGGCTTACTTTTGGCGCATAACTGGCATAACGTACAATCGCTCTTAGGCTCAGATCCCATACAAATCACAAAGAGTGGTTAACAAGTGGTCGATGTAGAGCATTCGCAGAAGAAGAATGAATATAGCAACAGCTTGTTGTGTACTGCTGCATACAGGAATCTGGAATTCAGAATATCATGACTTAAATTTCCATCATTCATGGCGTAATTACTAAAAATATTTTCAAAATTCACTGCATAGCTTCTTCTTCTTCTGCGAACGCTCCATATCGAGCGCTTATCAACCACGCTGTGTGACTTGTATGTGATCTGAGCCTAACAGCGATTGTACTTTGTGCCGGTTATGCGCCTACAAGTATGCCAGTACATCCGATTTTTGGGCTTTTAGATATTCTTGGATTCTCTAAAATGGAGTTAATTCTTATTTTTCATGTTTGTTGGCCTACGCGCTTTGATATAACCAATAAAATGTTCGCCTTAGGTTGAAAGGGCGTGCCTCGGCTTAAAGAGGCTTTAATCCCTACTAAACAAACAAACAAACAATTTCTGGGCTGCTTTTATTTACTAGAGAAGCATCCCTAGGGCCTACATCAATTGCCTCTTACGACATGCATTGTAGTTTGCAGTGGTACTTTTCTTTGCTTCCATCGTGGGCCCCGGGACCACACGGTCATCTGCACAGTGACTTTATAAACACCCTATAAATAAATAACAAAGAAGAGTTGTGCTATGGTATTGTTTGTGTTCAATGTCTATATATGTAATATGACATGACATTTAAGAGAAAGTTTGAATTCTGGTATCAAGTGTGTTTGTTGTGTCAATAAATAAAATGACATTTCGATAAAAACATTGCGTTTTAGTATCACTTTTGTTTAATGTCAATCTTCTTCTTCTTCTGCGAACGCTCCATATCGACCACTTGTTAACCACTCTGTGTGATTTGTATGTGATCTGAGCATAAGAGCGATTGTACGTTGTGCAAGTTAAGCGCCTACAAATACGAGTGTATCTCCTATTTTTGCGATACTTTTTATTTACTAGGTAGCTTCCTAGACCCATACTACAGCCGCCTCTTACAGCATGACTTGTAGGTCACAGTGGTATTATTCTTTGCTTCCCTTGTGGGTCCCGGTACCACACGGGCTTAATGTCAATATAGAAAATGACATTTGGTAGAAAGGTTGTGTTATAATAGCTAAACACGTAAAAACAAAGTACCATAGTTTTACAAAATACAGAGACAGTGACGATAAACAGCAACGTTTCGACTAAAAGGCCTTTATCAAGCAAACAATACAACAAGAATGACGAATTTCGAGGTACAAATGGACGATTACATGTGGAGACATAAACCTAACGAAAATCTGGGAATAAAAACGAACAACGAAATGAGTGCAACACAAAACTGGAAGTGGAAAAGAGAAACAATAAACAATATAGTGGATAAATAACACATATATGGAGCAAACACACACATAGATTACAAGGCACGAGATAAGACAGTACTAAGAAGCATAGGAATGTAATGCGTTGAGTCCAAAAGGTTATCGTCACTGTCTCTGTATTTTGTAAAACTATAGTACTTTGATTTTACGTGTTTTGCTATTTTTCCAAGTTTTACTGCAGTCTCCGCCCTTTTGTGTTATAATATCATTCTCGCCTGTGTGTTGTTGGGGCTCACAAACAGAGCAAAGAACAGTAACACTGCTACCTACAAAGCATGTCGTAAGAGGCGACTATGGTATGTGCCTAGGAAGCTACCGAGTAAATAAACAGCGTCCTATTCTTCTTTGGCTACCAGCATAGTATTCTTGTCCGTACAAAGTTCTTGGAACATCCTTTGAAAATGCAGAAAACTAGACACCAAAATGGGGCCCTGAAATGAAATTCAGGATGAAGAGAGGTACGGGACGACCTATGGAAAGAGGAAGAGAAGAGAACCGCCCGAGTGGTTACCCGGGTCCAAATTTGGGGTATAAAGAATAGAGCCACTGCCACCCATGTCGTAAGAGGCGAGTAAGGAGGTTTGTCTGAAATCGGATGCACGTGTCCTAAACATGTAGAAGTCTATGCGTTTAGGGGCCTACCAAACCAATGTGCAACGTATACACGTTCTTGGCAAAGATCAAACATATCACAAAGTGTGATTAAAATTGATCGCAAAGAACGAACGCAAAGAAGAAGAAGAGGGAACGAACTAAACTGTCTTGTTCAAGACAGATCTGGTTGGAATAAATTTGTTGATGTCTTATGCTTCAAAGGGAGTTTAAAACAAGAAGGGCAGCGTGTTGCGGGACTTACCGGGGGAACAAAGAATAATAACACTGCTACCTAAAAAGCATGTCGTAAGATGCGACTGAGGTAGCGACACAAGGAAGATACCTTAGTACATAAAAAGTGTTTCAGAAATCGGATGTGCTGGCCTAAGTGTAGGCGCATGACTGGCACATTGTACAATCTCTCTTAGACTCAGATCTCACACAAATCACACAAAAAAGGTTAACAGGTGATCGATATGGAGCGTTCGACGAATAAGATAGTAGAAAGAGAGAGAGAGAGAGAGAGCAAGACAATACTCTGATGCTGCAGAGATTCATTATAACGTAATTTAAAAAGCAAAGTACTAGCAACATAAATATATGAGTTATTGAATTATATTAATCATTGGAAATAGCATAGGGGCCTACCAAACTAATGTGCAACGTATACACGTTCTTGGCAAAGATCAAACATATCGCAAAGAGTGATTAAAATTGGTCGTAAAGAACGAACGCAAAGAAGAAGATTTGGAATAACAAAACAAAAATTGGTTAGTATTTGAACATTTTTATTCATAAAATCATAAAATTGTAGACAAATCAATAACAAATGAAGCAATTGCAAGTGATGAAAGTTTAAAATTAACAACTATCACCCCACCCTCCTCCCCCACAAAACGTTAAAAACATGAAATAATTGATTTTTAACCTCACATGACTTCTAAATAAGTGTGCGGTCCCTTTACAGCTGAAAGTGCCAGCAGGCAAATAAACAGTAGTACTACCTTTTCTGTTACGAAATTTACTGTACTTCAGAACATTCGGTTGTCAATTTTCAGATAGTGACTGAAGAATAATTTATACCTGGCAGTGAACACTATTTACCAATGGTTTCACCAGCTACTGTACTTCAGAATAGATGAATATTAGTCATTCTTTCTTTCCTTTTGTCCTTCACTCCTTTTTTCCGTTAGTCGTTGCAGATCGTTAACTTATGATCGATTTCCGAGATAGTGCACGCTCGGTCACTTGATATTCTGTGATTTTGTGAAGTTATAAGATGTATGTAACTCCATCAATCCATCAAACAAAACAGTGAAACAAGTAACAATTATCATGTATCTATTATCTTGACTTATTTCTCTCCGCTCCTCGTGGAGCATAGGGCCTCAACAGTTGTTCGCCACTCTTCTGTGTGTCAGACTGTTTTTTAATGATCTGCCAGGATAGGCGAGCACTCTTCAGCTCCTCAAGAAGACTTCGTCTCCAGGTCTGTTTACTTCTTCTTTGCGTTCGTTTTTTACGACCAATTTTAATCACTCTTTGTGGGGGACTGCCTAGAGTAGTTGATAGTAGCTCGGCCTGCTAACTGTGAGACGCCTCATAGCTCGGGTTCGAACCTACTGTCCGGCATTTGTTCGAGTCCCTGGTCTTACTCAGGACGATAACGTGAGTACCTCTGAAGTCGGAGAAAATCTGCCTGTTTGGCGAGGGAATACTAATTACGAGTACATTGAGCACACGGCTGCCAGTGTAACGTAATTTACAATGTGCACGCTGCTGCCATTGTAAGAAATTGGAATTTTCACGCAAAAATCAGTTTCAGAGATGGAACTTCGTCTGAGTTGAAAGCGGACGAAAGAAAAAAAAGAAGAAAAAAAATCACTCTTTGTGATATTTACCAAGAACGTGTATACGTTGCACATTGGTTTGGAAGGCCCTCAACGCATAGACTTGTAGATGTTTAAGACACGTGCATCCGATTTCAGCCAAACCTCATTAGTCGCCTCTTACGACATGCATGGCAGGTAACAGTGGTTCTATTCTTTACACCCCAAATTTGGGCCCGGTAACCACTCGGGCGTCCAGGTCTGTTTAGGACGTCCTCTTCTTCGTTTTCCCTGCGGGTTCCACTTGTCTGGTAACACTCGACCATGTCTTCCGTTGAGTGTGCCCGACCTATCGCCATTTTCTCCTCTTGATCTGTTATATGCTACTAAAATAATCCCAAGGCTAAGACTATAGCTTGTAAGTAATATCGATGTAAGGGAAGACAATCGTAAAACTATTTAACAAAGGCGAAACACATCTAAAAAATTACTGTTGTTTAACAAAGTCCAAAAGCGACATACAGCGACGTTTCTACAAAAAGGACTTTATCAAGCAAAGAATAAATGAGAAGTAAAGAAATTCAAACTTTCTATACTGTAAACTTCTTCTTCTTCTTTTGTCGTCACACTGCTACCGGGTTGTAGCCTAGTGTCGTGGTTTTCTGTTTTTGTCTTGTTCTGTAAACACAATATGTCAGGCAATAAATCAATAACGTCCCCAAAAATCAGTTATTTCCTTTAGGGATCTATTGTCTGATTGCATATGTCTTCTTCTTCTTCTTTGCGTTTGTTCTTTACTATCAATTTTAATCACTCTTTGTGATATGTTTGATCTTTGCCAAGAGCGTGTATACGTTGCACATTGGTTTGGTAGGCCCCTCAACGCATAGACTTGTACACGTTTAGGACATGTGCATCCGATTTCAGCCAAACCTCCTTAGTCGCCTCTTACGACATGCGTGGCAGGTAACAGTGGTTCTATTCTTTACACCCCAAATTTGGGCCAGGTAATCACTCGGGCGATTGTATATGTTATGTCTGCTGTATAAGAAGTCTGAAATCCTTCGTTTCTGTTGTATCATTTGATTGATGAAAGCCTCTTGGTCGAAACATCGCTGTATATTGTTTTGTACTTTGTATAACTACAGTACTTTGTTTTTACGTGTTTGGCTACAGCATATAAGTAGAACGTTACATGAAATGAATAAACTATACATAAAGTATACTTTTAGTATAATTGACATGAAATAAGTGAACTATACACTGAATAATGTAGGTATAGTTAACATGAAATGAATTATATAGTCATTATTGTCATTGGTAGTGAGCTCGATCACGAACCGAAGTGTACCTGGTTCACACCCCACTGTGGGCAAATTTGGAAGCAAATTCGTTTCTGTGGGATTTTACAAAAGGTAAAAATAGACCTCACCAATCAGAAAGCAATGGCAAACTACTGAACGTATAAGTGGTGCCTATAAAATCAACGACTCCTTTACTATGGTTGATGGCTACGTCCTTTAGAATATGCCACGATTTTCATTTCATACACTGAATAATGTAGGTATAGTTAACATGAAATGAATTATATAGTCATTACTGCCATTAACGTGCAGTGTTTCCATTCTGAGAGTACGCTGTCGAATTTATAAAACAGGAATTAAGATATCTTGTCCAAGCTGTCGCCATGGCTGTTTTATTTTCTCTCAAGCAGTTAAAAAAAACCTCTAAAGTTGATCTTAACGATGGGATCGAACACGGAATGTTTCGATCAGGAAACATCCTCCAGGTTAACCATTCGTCCAGGACAGTGCCAAAGAGCAAATTTACCAATCCCTGTCTTTTCAAGAGGTCAAAATCCTCATACAGAGAAAATCTGCAGTAGACTGGAAGACAAACATTGGATATGATTATGGAAAAGACTCCCTCAAAGACCTAAGCAGAACAGACCAGGTCATTATATTTCGACTACGCACCGAACATTGCAGACTCAACAAACACTTATATAGACTAGGAATAAGTCAAACAGCTCTCTGCCAGTGTCAGCAGACGGAACAGACACAGGAGCATATCTTGCAAGACTGTCCTCTCCTGTTAGAGCTGAGAAACAACATGTGGCCACAACCAGTCGATCTGAAAAATTAAGCTTTGGGGAAACCTGACAGACCTGAAGCTGACTGTCCAGTTTATGGTCCATAGTAAATTAAGCGCTTGACCAGAGATCGCTGAAGAAGAAGAACTATTCGCCCAAGAGTACTGTAAGTAATTGCACGCACTGAATTGGCAATTGTGCTTAAGAAATGGTGTAGAAGCTGTTGAGATAGTTGCCTCAAGACCCACTCCTAGCAGTTTCTATGAAATTGCCCACAGTTACATTTAGAAATGCATGTATTTGCTAAAACTCGCAGAAATGTATGCTGCTGGTCAGTGGCGGCTCGTGTTCGTTTTTGTTGATAGACACACATTTTCGGGAAAAATCATGGTTTTGGGTTAGGTTATTTTTTAAATGTATTAAATAATAAATGCAAGTAACGCATTATTTTTGGTGGGCCCGGCCCCTCTGGCCCTTAATGACTAGCCGCCACTGCCGCTGGTATCCTGTGAAGTGTTGGTAGCAACAGTGAATTGTTAATATAAAATGTGTTCAGAACTTTGAACGCAGTCATCAACCTCTCTCGGATTCTGTTTGAAATGGTCTGAACAATCGTTTTGGTGGTGCAGTAGGTCCTGTAGATGCCAAACTTCCAGGTTTTGTTGCTGTTGGAATGTGGATTTGAGGACTACTTCTTCTGGCAAGCGTATCAGCGGAAGATAGTCCATGTTGGTGAAGCTGTGAAATAGAGCTTGGATGAGGGAATGGTATGCCCGCATTGGAAGCAGCAACTGCAGCTAGCCTTGCAGAATCTATTGATGTCATGAAATGTGAGGGCGATATGTGTGAAGACGATAGAGCAGATGTTTGTGCTGCTAATACAGACAAAGCACTGGAATCTAAAGAAGAATGTAAAAGTGGATTTGTTGGCCCTAGATAATTGTTGTGTGTTCCTGGATGAGAACTCATTCCAAATCCACCTAAACCGTTTGATCGCAAATATGCGTGAGTCAGATTGCCCACAAATTCTGAAGACGTTGGAGGGGCTGGTCGTACTGCTGGAGACATTTGAAGCTGATGAGAAGGGGAGAAGCCTGAAGGATGTCGAGAAAGAGGAATCCCTGATGAAGGGTAACATCCTAATGATTGTGATGGAGGTGGCATTCCATACGGATACGATGCAGCAGCGGCGGCTAGATATGCATACAGATGGGGGTCTGCTATTCCGTACGGCCATGCTAATGCCATTCGCTGTCTCTTATCTTTCATTCGACGATTCTGGAACCACACCTGTGGGAAAAAGTGAAGAACGAAAGTGTAAGACATAGTAACGACATGTCCTATGTGATAATTATGTATTATGTATAGTTGTATTATTGAAGACAACCTTAAATTTATAATATACAAACACAATAACAACATACGTTTGTCAGCAAACAGAAGAATAACTAATGAAATACAACACAGATGCAACAAAGCAAACCAAATAATAGGTGAAATGGCGTCAATTTTAAAATGTAAACATGTCACCAAGAACACAAAAAGAGCGATGTTTAACACAATCTTTCTCCCCACATTATGCTATCAGTGCCAAACCTGAACCCTGACATCGAATGATAAAAGAAAACTAATCACGACAGAGATGAAATGTCAACGCAGAATACTGGGAGTATCAAGAAGAGGCCGGTTTAGAAATGAAGACACCAGGAAAAAAATGGGTACAACATCAGTACTGAACGTCTTCAAGAAAAAAACAAATTAAATGGTCTGGCCACAGAGGATTACCAACAATCAGTGCGCCACAAAAAGTAATGTCCGACAAAACCGATAAGACGGATACATCACAAAAGGCCGGCCACGCAAAAGATGGATCTCAGAGTTATGAAGCGCACACAAGAGCTCGTTCTATAAATCGCTTCTTATCCTGACGCTGTGATGCAAAACAGGATTATAGAAAAGAAATAATAACAACACACAATATAAGTAGTTTTACGGAGCACATGCTCTAGTGAAGATTTGACCAAATGATGTTTATCAAGCACAAGATACAGAACAATTGCTCTATATAGAGTACACTACACCCAATATTGTACAATTAATGATTGGAGGAATTATCGAGTAAAAATTCTGATTAGAACGAAAAGTATGAGGTTTTATTTTTATTTTAGTCGGTAGGTTACTACACGGAAAGGAAAAAGACGAGATTCATACCAGATTTAAATTGTGTATACTTCCTGTATAGAATTATTAGATTCTTACCAAAGATTTAAATTGTGTGTACTTCCTGTATAGAATTTAGATTTTACAAGATTTAAATTTGTACTTCTGTATAGAATTATTAGATTCTTACAAATATTTAAGTGATAGCTAAGTAGCATCATAGACGGAACGGAAGCATTACAAGACAGACACTGCTTTGGAACCCGCAGCAAAAGAGGAGTAGGGGAAGGCCTAGACAGACCTGGAGAAGATTGCTGGTGGCTGATATTAAAAGGATAGGTAAAACATGGAAAGAATTGGAAGGGATAACAGGAGAGAGGAAGAGATGAAAGAAGTTTGTTGAAGACCTGTACTCCGTTGAGAGTTAAAAGATGAAGTGAGATAGCATCATGGTGGCTAATATGGAGTCACGAAAACTGCACCGAGATGGACACCAGAGGGTAAACGAAAACGTGAAGACTCAAAACAAGCTGGAAGATAACAGTAGAACAAGAACTGAAATTAATGAATCATAGCTGTAATACAATACAGAGGAAGACCAATAATAGCGAAGAATGGTTTGTATTTGTTGTTGGAATATCGGCCAGAGATGTCCCAGGCTAGAGGCAATGTACGGAAACATCTATGTCTGATATGGTTAGACCGGATCAGATCTCATCTGGAGAATGCACGCTAGAAGAAGAGCTAGTGACAGTTGTTCACAATGTTTTATCAAAAAGCAATTTTCCAAGTTGGGGAGGCACTTGCCTTAATCATGACCCTAAGCGTATTGATTGATGAAATTTATAATATAAGGCCTACTAGCTCAGACGAGAAATCGAAATTCTGTTTAATGGGGTTGGTTTTGTAAATGTTTGATAGAACACTAAGCGTTTTGCATATTGACGCAATTCTGTGAGTCCATGGTTATTTATTGATAACAAGTGTTAATAATACTGATATTCCTTTGCTGGTCCCGTGTTGGGTCGGGGCCAGCAAAGAATAGTACCACTGCGACCTACAAGGCATGCCGTAAGAAGCGACTGAGGTAGGGAAATGGGAAGATACTATAGTAAATAAAAAGCGTCGCAGAAATTAGATGTGCTGCCTACTTGTAGGTGCATAACTGGCACAACGTACAATCACTCCTAGGTTTGGACACAGCCAACTCCAGATAACTAGGTCAGACAACTGACTGGAGAATCACTGATCTAGATCAGAAAAGGGGGCCGGAAAATATAGGTTTGATAGAACACTGCAAGCTTTTTGCAATTTTACTCAATTCAGTGAGTCTATGGTTATTTATTGGTGAAAAATATTCATAATATTGATATTCCTTATTGTTAAATTTAATTTGTTGCATAGTATAACTTCGATTAAGCATTTTGTGTTGATTTTAAAATAAATTCGTCTATATACACCAATACTGGAATGCGAGGTCACGTGGTGTAGATGGGGTCTAATTTCCCATAATTCTTACCTGAGTCCGAAGGCCCATAATTTTATAGTTGGCTCTGGCTCGGATCACATACAAATCACAAAGAGTGGTTAACAAGTGGTCGATATGGAGAGCTCGAAGAAGAAGATAATAAACATTTTTTTTAATTTTCCTATTCCCACCTGTCCCCAGAACGCTCACCTTTATTGTAGCCTCAGGAAGATTTAAGGATGTTGCCAATTCACACCTTTTAGGTCTAGATACGTAGTTTTCTTTGACAAATTCTTTCTCCAGACACCCAATCTGTTCTCTTGTGAAAGCAGTTCTATATCGTCGAACTTGATTCTCATCAAGAAGTGAATCTCCTGCAAAAATAAAAAAAATAATGATGAATCATTATTTGAGAGCCGCAATAGTGTAGTTGTTAGATAACTCGCTTCTTATTCTAGTGGTCCGGGTTCAATTCAAGTGTGCGTTGAATTTTATTCCGACCATAACAGCTCAGGTCGACCAAGCCATAATTGTGTAGTAGGAAAAGCATTCTCGTAAGTAAGACGGCGGCGTGATGTTGACCACATCACCTATCGATACCTGAGGTCAATGAAAAATAAGGGCGTAATATCGTATTACCCGATATACCTCGTGGTAAGAAAATGGCTTCTTAACTTTATATATATATATACAGTGGCGGCTCGAGTCATTTTTCTTGGTGGGGCCAGACGCAAATTTTCGGGAAAATCATGGTTTTTGGGGTATTTACTATTACTTATCTATTCAGGAAGCTTTCCTCCTTTCGATTATTGGTGGGGCCAGGCACCACTGGGCGTTAATGACGAGGGCCATGTATATTATATATATATATATATATATATATATATATATATATATATATATATATATATATATATATATATATATAATTTAAGAGAAAAGTAAACAGAAAAACGTACTCATTGTTTGGAAAAGTGGACAATGAACTTTTCTTCAACTTTGCGATCGCTTGCATATGCTCAGTCGTGACTTCTGATAACATCCTGCCGGCGTGCTTAGGTAAATATTCTAGGAAATAAGACCTCAACGATCGCGTGATCCTCACATTCCAATGTTGTTGTTTATAAACAAGACAAGTTTAAAAACAACACAACATGATAAATCAAGATTATATTATGTTAAAAGTAAAGTTTAACACTAAGGAATAAATAATACTCCTGTTCGTTTGCTTGATAAAGGCCTTGTTGGTCGAAACGTTGCTGTATTTTGTCATTGTTTTTGTAATTTGTAAAACTACAATACTTTGTGATTACGTGTTTTGCCAATCGAATAGTTTTACTGCAGTCTCATCTATTTTGAACAATTACGGATATCAGTATTATTAATATTTTTCATCAATAAATAAACATAAAGTCATTGAATTGTGTTATATTGCACACAAAAAACAAACGTACGGTGTTCTATCAAACATATACAAAAACCAATCCCCATTAAACAGAAATTTCCGATTTCTCGTCTGAGCTAGTCGGTCTTCTGTTGCCGGGGACCATTGCTCAGTCTACACTACAAGAAGGATCTAAGTTAGTGGTTTCACTTTGGTAAATGGATGTATGAAAAAAATAATCGCTCTACTTATGTGATAAAACTACAAAAACGATAAAGAAAGACTTTATACGTTAAACTTACAAAGATGATAACACTAAGATCATGCATATTTCCAATGGGAACGTATGGATGTGAAACATGGACATTTAACAAGGCTGGTGGGAAATGTAGGCTTTCGTATATACGTTTTACAAAGGAGTTCTGTATACCATAGACAGAGAAGAGAGAACAAATAGGTGTATTCAAAGCAAACCTAAAATCAAAGAAGTCTGGCTAACATTACCCAAAAAAAAGAATAAGACAATTGAACTATTTTGAACATATCAAAGATTTGGGAGAAGACCATTATGAAAGTAGGAAAGAGATGGAAAAAAACTACTGAGAAAATGGCTTACGAGAGAGAGAGAAGAGAAATGGCTTACGAGTGAAGAGAAAAGAAAATGGCTTACGAGAGAGAGAGAAAGAGAAATGGCTTCAAGAGAGAGAAAGAAAATGGCTTACGAGAGAGAGAGAAAGAGAAAATGGCTTACGAGAGAGAGAAAAGAGAAATGGCTTACGAGAGAGAGAAAGAAAAATGGCTTACGAGAGAGAGAAAGAAAATGGCTTACGAGAGAGAGAGAAAGAGAAATGGCTTACGAGAGAGAGAAGAAAATGCTTGTTATTTAGTTTTTAAAATGTTTAAAAATGTCATATAAAGAGGGAGTATACAATTTATTGAACAGGGTTTCCCAATCTTTTTCTTCGAACGCTCCGTATCGACCACTTTTTAAACCACTCTTTGTGATGTATATGTGATCTGAGCCTAAGAGCAATTGTACGTTGTGCCAGTTATACTCCGACAAAGTAGGCAAGCACATCCGATTTCTGCAACTGTTTATTTATTAGGGTAGCTTCTCTAGGCTCCTACCCCAGTCGCCTCTTAGACATGCCTATGTAGGTCACATTGGTACTATTCTTTGCTCCCTGTGTGAACCCGTCAACACACTGTGTGTAAGTGTTCAAATATATTTATCAGTAATACCAGGCGTTACCAGGTGCTGTTAGATTTATTGAAAAACAGAGACTCAAATGGTTTGGCCACTTGGTCAGAATGAACACGAATACACCAGTTGCAAGAGCGTACAACCTGAAAATGGAATCATCAAGAGGAAGGGCAGACCAAGAAAAGATGGGTTGATGGAGTTACAGACATCTTAAAACTCCACAATACCACACCATATCAAGCGACCGAGCGTGCATTATCTCGGAAACCGATCATCAGTTAAACCTGCTACGCCTAGCGGCAAAAAAGCAGTGAAGGACAAAAGAAAGAAAGAAAGACCAATGTTGGTTAGCGGTTAAAATACAATTGCAAACTACTGAAAATCATAAATAAGTCTGGTACTGGAAATTTCAACATTTTTCCAGTTTTAGACATTGCTTCATTCGTGGTGGATAAGAGGGTTGTATCTGAACTGATATCACTACAATTATGTCAAACTCACTTAGTACCAGGTGGTCAGCGTGCCAATTAATAGCCCGCAATTACCAGTGGTCAGTTTAAACCTCATGGACCACTTAACCATCTATGACATCACAAAGAGCAACTCATTGCCGGCGGAAACCCAGCGTGTTTTCCAACGCGCATATAAATTTGGCACTAACTGTTTCTCAGATTGGGGATGTTACCGGAACCTGGTGATGTATGACAAATCTTGATGTGGTTCTGATGTCTACTAATTGAAAATTCATCAAAGCAGATGGTATCTAGTACATGGACATGATAGTGCTAATTAGTTGATTGATAGCCCCTGAAGTCCCAGAAATTGACGGTGGACACTAATAATAAAGAAACCAAGACACTAGACAAGAACCCTGTAACAGTATATTGTCTAATGTATATTCCCAGGTGGAAGATGTAGTTGACTGTCCACTCTTGCCGTTAAGCGTAGGGGTGGGAGCTTTAATTTGCGTTCTAGGGCTAGATGAGTCACCCGTGTTGTGTTATATACGTGTTTATGTAGTGTGGTCTTGATATTGTCTATCCATCTTTTCTTTTTCTTCCCTTAGCTCTAGTACCTGATTTGTATACTCTTTTTATTGAATGCTGTTATTGGTGGTTTGTATTTCATTCTCATTAAATGTCCGAAACTAAACTAAATATGGAAGACTAAACACACCTAGCACTAAATCTGAGCATTTCATATATTCAGATCACTCGTAACATGGACCATTATAATGGCCCGGTCGTCTTTTTTTTTGCCATATATGGTCCGGTCATTATAATGGCCTTGTCGTCCTTAAGGGCAACAACGAAACACGATGGGTCAAATCTCATCGGTCGCTTTTAAGTTAGTGTTTCTCTTATATCAAGTTATTGAAACTAGGCAGACATGAAATAAGAAACAGTGTGATAACAAAAACACATTATATCTCATGAATTTGAACCTGGAACTACGCTCTTACGAAACAACTACGCTATAACATATTTTGTTTTAATGGGACTGTAATCGGGGATAAACAATACGATTATTGATTTTCTTTGTTATCTCCCTTAATTCATAAGAGATTGTTCTAAACAGAAGTTACTTAAAGAGAAATAACGTGGAACTCGATAGGTTTAGTGGTGATGAACACTGGTGATAAGGAAGGTAAGACTTCAAGCAAAAATCTGTCACAGGCTGAATTCATGGCAAGCAGACACAAATATTAAATTGTTGAAATAAATGCACTTAAGAGAAAAGTTCTTCTTTGTCCATATATATTTTAGCAAACACACAAATTTATTCTTTGCGATCACTTTCCTCTGTTCGTCCGTAGCCTCCGATAACAGAAGACCGGCGGACTCATGTTAAAATTATAGGAAATAAAACCACAACTGTCGGGTGACCTCGCATTCCAGTGTTGTTGTATAACGACTAATTCATTTGAAAAACAACATAACATACTAAATCAATGTTATATTATGTAACAAGTTCAGTTTAACAATCAGGAATATCAATATTGTTTTTATTTTTCATCAATAAATAACCATGGACTTATAGAATTTAGAAAAATTACAAAAAAAGCTTAACGTGTTCTATCAAAGATACACAAAAACCAGCCCACGACCACCCCCACCCCTTTACCGTATTAAGCAGGAATTTTCGTTTTCCCGTCTGAGTTAGTAGGCCTTATGTGGTCGGAGGCCACGGCTCGTCTAAGCCATGAAATGGATTGCCTCAATAAAACTGCATGTCAATTGAAGCTCCTCATGAGTTCCTTATAGTTTGGTCTGTAAGCTTCGTACACAAGACCATATTTCCTTTTGTTAGTGTATGTATGATGGACAGGACTGTATGTATGATGGACAGGACTGTATGTAGTGCTTGAAGTTTTAGTCTACAACTCCTTTTAAAATTAATTACAACTCCTGCATGTTCCCTTCTTTTTTTTTTCTTTTATTCGATCCGAAGCACTGGGCCTTTTCAGCTCTCCGGCTCGGTGCCATGGACATCGTAACAATTCGGTTCGGTGCCACGAACACCGTAAATCTGGGGAATCTGTGGCTTTTCTGCCATCCCTCGGAATTGAACCCTCACACACAGAGGGATAGTCACACGTAGTCCAACGCGCTACGAACACGCTGGGCAGACGGGCACCTTCTTTTCTTAAATCCTTACCGTCCCTCATCTCTCATTTACTTTCTGTCTTTATGTTTATATGTCTAAATATATTAGCCCTTTCTATCCCTTGAGAATGTCATCATTTTTCTTGTCTACTTCTGGGACATTCTCACCCAGACCACTCGGATTAATCTTTAGTGTCCATAGAGCACTGCCTGCTCAAAAGCGCTGGTTTTGAAGCTGATACAGAAGACTGAAATCATTTAAGAAAAGATCAAACTCGAGAAGACAGATCACACGTCAGCACCAGACTGCAACTGTATAGCGAATAAACTATTTTATTTTTAAAGTTACCCCGAGAAACGGAATGTATTATTCATAATTCGTCTTTGGTTGTTGCCCAGTGTTGTGGTTTTCTGTTTTTGTCTTGCGCGGTTCTGGTGGCTTGGACGATTGTTATTTTTGCTCTTTGACAGGATTCTGCTATTCCATCTAACCATCTTTTTCGCCGTCTTCCTCTCGCCTTCTTTCCTGATGTTCTTTTCATGCTGATGTTGGTGACTGTCTTTTCTGGTGTTGTTGGTGTTGCTGAAACTTTTCGCAAGCAGCGCATTTCACATGGAGTTAATTTTGGGTGACTGTGCTTTGCTCATTGCCCATGTTTGGTTCATAATTGATAGAGATAAAACCGGGACTCACGAGTACATCAATGTTTATACTCGTATATTACTGTGTTTATTTATCGATATACTCATATTTATTTCTATGTCTTCTGCTTCAAACGCTCCATATCAACCAATTGTTAACCACTCTGTGTGATTTCTACGTGATCTGAGCCTAACAGCGATCGTACGATGTGTCAGTTGTAGACCAGCACATCCGATTTCTGCGATGCTTGTTTCTTACTAAGGTATTTTCCTTAGGTCCCTACCTCAGTCGCCTCCTACGACATGCCTTGTAGGTCACAGTGTTGCTATTCTTTGCTCCTTGCGAGCCCTGGCAACACACGGGCGTATATCTATGTAATCCATCTTTATATATAGTTTTTTTTTTTTTTATCTATTTATCTATCAATTTATCTATCCATCTATATCTACATGTGACCTGCCAGGCAGTTCGAAAGCAGGTATGTTTGTGCTAGTAAAACTTAAGAGCGGTATAAACCGATTTACTTAAATTGGTTACATGCTGTCTTTTGATTTTTATTGTTTAGGAATTGATGTCATACCAAAGTGTTTATTCAATATAACACTGGAATACCCTTTTCCGCAAGAGAAGCAAAGAATAGTACCACTGCAACCTACAATGCATGTCGTAAGAGGCGATTGATGAAGACCCTAGGATACTACCCTAGTAAATAAAAAGCAGCGCAGAAAACGGATGTGATGGCCTACCTATAGACGCATAACTGGCACAACGTGCAATCGCTCTTAGGCTCAGATCACATAAAAATCACACAGGTGGTTTAAAAGTGGTCGATATGGAACATTCGAAGAAGAATGTTCTTCTGTTTCATAAAAGATTTCTATTGAGTTATATCTACTCCTGAGATTTGTTATACCCCATCCATCTAATGTTATAAATACTTCAAGATATTTGAATCGACGTACTTGTTTCAGTGTTCTGTTTTTTTATTTTGATATTGTACGTTGTGGTGTTTTGCCCAATTGTCCAGTGTGTTTGTAGCGCGTTGGACGACGAGTGGATAGCCCCCTGTGAGTGCGGTTCAATTCCGCGAGCTGGCAGAAAAGTCATAGGTTCTCAAGATTTACGGTGTTCGTGGCACCGAACCGAAGGGTTACGAAGTCCATGGTACAGAGCCGAATACCTGAAAGTCCAAGGGCTTCTAGATCGGAACAAAATGGTTGTATTTCCTGTTCTAAAATAACAATTACTGTTTTCTTTATATTCATACTAACTCCTTTCCCTTCACTTAATCTCACTGTTAGGTTGATGAAGTCTTTACAATGATAATAATCACAAAATGCGGCATATCCTTACATGACTAGCATCAACTACGTAAATAGTCATGAGTTTATATGCATCATATAAGTTCAGTGTGTATTGCTTCTGAACGGTGAGTTTTTTACCTTGTAAAAATCCACGAAACGAATGTTCAAACTTGCCACCGCGGAATTTGACCAGGTACCTGGTATGTCGGTCACTGAGCTTGATGAAGCTTGACAATGATAATATGAAAAATGACGTGGCATATCCTAAAGGACGTAGCCATCAACACAGTAAACAAGTCTTGATTTCTAGGCACCACTTATACGTTCAGTAGTTTGCCATTGCTTTCTGAACGGTGGCGCCATCGTCCTTTGTTAAAATCAACGGAAACAATTTCAGCAAACTTCCGCCCACCGCGGCAGCGTGATTCGAACTCAGAACTTCGGGGTTAATAGACCGAGTCACTAACCCCTAGGCCACAGACGCCACTCTTTATGATACCTACATATATTCTAGGACTCTAAGAAGGAGGGGAGGAAGGAGGAGGGGGCTAGGGGCAGATCATATTATGATTCGTTGAAAGTATTACAACCATTTACTGTTTGCTCACCAGCCACACACACACAAGTCCGTAATATACCAGCCTCGCACTTCCAAATTGGACCCCTACAGACCACCAGCATGGCTAGCGTCTCTAATTATCCTCCGGATCGCACCACTAAGAAACCACGTCCAGATGGATCAAAGAATTCCTTCATTCAGGGATAATAAGAAAGTCATCAGCCATGACCCGACGTTTGATTGCGATCGCATCCCACCGCCATCGCGCCGCATCTCACTGACTGGACAATTTCTAAACGTTTAGGGGCAATTTCCAAATCGTTAGTAACCCGTTTATTGAAGGGGGGTCAAACAATTTAAAATGTGAAGTGACCGGTGAAGATTACTTGAACATGGTGATAGTTGTTACCTTGTGTGATAGTGCTGATACGGCGGGGCTGAACACACACATAAAGAAATATGAAGAAAATAGTTGGTCAATAATGATCGAAACAAATCAAACAAGAACTTGTTTAGTTACCTTTTTGATTCAAATTTTTTCAGTATCTTCTTTGAGCGCTTCACTTTGACCACTTGTTAACCACTCTTTGTGATTTGTATGTGATCTGAGCCTAAGAATGAATTTACGTTGTGCAGTTATCAGTTATGCGTCTACAAGTAGGCAAGCACATTCGATTTCTGCGATGCTTTTTTTGTTTAACAAGGTTATGAAGCTCATCAGGAGACCTAACTTAGCCGCCTTTTACAACATGCCTTGTAAGTCGCAGTGTTACTAATTTAGCCGCCTCTTACAACATGCCTTGTAAGTCGCAGTGTTACTAACTTAGCCGCCTCTTACAACATGCCTTGTAAGTCGCAGTGTTACTAACTTAGCCGCCTCTTACAACAAGCCATGTAAGTCGCAGTGTTACTAACTTAGCCGCCTCTTACAACATGCCATGTAAGTCGCAGTGTTACTAACTTAGCCGCCTCTTACAACATGCCATGTAAGTCGCAGTGTTACTAACTTAGCCGCCTCTTACAACATGCCTTGTAAGTCGCAGTGTTACTAACTTAGCCGCCTCTTACAACAAGCCATGTAAGTCGCAGTGTTACTAACTTAGCCGCCTCTTACAACAAGCCATGTAAGTCGCAGTGTTACTAACTTAGCCGCCTCTTACAACAAGCCATGTAAGTCGCAGTGTTACTAACTTAGCCGCCTCTTACAACATGCCTTGTAAGTCGCAGTGTTACTAACTTAGCCGCCTCTTACAACATGCCTTGTAAGTCGCAGTGTTACTAACTTAGCCGCCTCTTACAACATGCCTTGTAAGTCGCAGTGTTACTAACTTAGCCGCCTCTTACACAAGTCATGTAAGTCGCAGTGTTACTAACTTAGCCGCCTCTTACAACAAGCCATGTAAGTCGCAGTGTTACTAACTTAGCCGCCTCTTACGACATGCCGTGTAAGTCGCAGTGTTACTAACTTAGCCGCCTCTTACAACAAGCCATGTAAGTCGCAGTGTTACTAACTTAGCCGCCTCTTACGACATGCCGTGTAAGTCGCAGTGTTACTACTCTTTGCTCCCTTTGCGAGCCCTGACAATAAACGGTTAAAATTTAAGATCAATGATTACGGCCATATGAATCAATCAAGTCAGTCTTCTTCTTCTTTGCGTTCGTTCTTTACGACCAATTTTAATCACTCTTTTGATATGTTTGATCTTTGCCAAGACGTGTATACGTTGCACATTGGTTTGGTAGGCCCCTAAATGCATAGACTTCTACATGTTTAGGACACATGCATTTGATTTCAGCCAAACCTCCTTAGTTGCCTCTTACACATGCGTGACAAAGTAACAGTGGTTCTATTCTTTACACCCAAAATTTGGGCCCGGTAACCACTCGGGCGAAGTTAGTAATATCGATCATTTCGAGTTATTTATTAGTAAAATGATTGATTGATTGATTGATTGATTACCCCTGTGTGTTGCCAGGGCTCACATGGGGAGCAAAGAATAGTAACACTGCAGGCCTACAAGACAAGTTGTAAGAGGCGACTAAGTAGGAGCCAAGGAAGCTAATCTA
This sequence comes from Arion vulgaris, assembly GCA_020796225.1. Taxonomy (NCBI): domain Eukaryota; kingdom Metazoa; phylum Mollusca; class Gastropoda; order Stylommatophora; family Arionidae; genus Arion; species Arion vulgaris. Next base: position 13,300,585 of record CM036772.1, read on the forward strand.
GCAAATAAAAGAGTTGCTGAAATCGGATGTGCTGAACTGTCTTGTAGGCTCATTACTGGTACAGCGCACAATCGCTCTTATGCTCAGATCACATACAAATCTCAAAGAGTTGTTAATAAATGATCGATATGGAGTGTTGAAGAAAAATGTATTGATTAAAGTTGGTGTACATTGAAGTGGAAACCTAGTCGTTCGGGAAAGAAAGGGCGCCCTGAGAAACCATGAAAGTAGTGTACTGAAAAGGCGAGATATGTCAGACTCAGTTCCATATTAAAGACTGAGGGGAGCCGGCAAGGACAGTTTACTCTGAAGTCGAAGAAGAAGCGCATGCGGACTCAGTTCCATAGTAAAGACTGGGCGATCGGCAGGGACAGTTTACTCTGAGTCGAGAAGACTCTCCTGTATAGCTGGGAGCATTGCAATACAGGCTTTCGCAAAAAAATCAGTCAGATCACGCAAACAGACGCACTGCGCTAATTTATAGAGGGAACGCGGAAGAAGAAGATGGGAATGCGCTGTATGTCGAAACTGCTTGCATGCCAATAGAACGTAAAACGGTACTGAATGAATACAATATATATATATATATATATCGCGATCATCGCTTAGGCTGATGTACCAGATTTCCCCACGAACCCTGCTGTTGTTTATTAGGACCCTCCGACAGCTTCTCATTTAGCTCTGATATTTTCCGCTCTCGTTCGTTGTTCAGACCTGAAAGCAGTGGAAAGGCCATATATGTGCTCTGCCATCATGTCACCCTGTACCGCAGTGACTAGGCTTGTATGTGCCTAAATTTTAAATTTGACTAGTTCAAAGAATACTATTATAATATTTTCTGCATATTTCTTTTTTTTCAGAGCCATTGGTCTTGAATATCTCATTACATCTTTTGCATTTTACAGGAGAAAAAATATTTCTAGTGATATCATACATCCTTGTCTGTTATCACACATTTGAAGTGTCTTGTTTTGTTTGATATTTATTACTTGTTAGAGATAAGTGTTATTGTTTACACATATCGTTGTCAGAGAAACTTTAGATATCTAACTAGCAACAATTATCTAGAGGGATGGATTAGCGTAAAATATCTTCTACTTCGAACGTTCTACAACAACCACTTGTTAATCACTGTTTGATTTGTATGTGATCTGAGCCTAAAAGCGATTTATATTGTGCCAGTGATGGCCTACAAGTAGCCAGTACTTCAGATTTCTTTTTATTTATTAAGGTAGCTTCCCTAGGTCCTACATCAGTCGTCTTTGACATACCTTGTGGTCGCAGTGGTACTATTCTTTGCTCTAATTGTGTTCCCCGACACCACACGGGTAGCATGTAAAGTATAAGTGTTTGTGACTCAGACACAAGAGGATTGTGGTTCAATCCTTTCCTTCCTCCTTAAAGGACATTAAAAGCAAAGGGGTAAAGAATACCAAAACACAACATGGATGTTGAATATTACCAAATGTCCAGAAGGGACCAGACTGTCATACTTCGCCTCCGGACGGATCACAACAGATACGACACCACCTGTATACTAAATTCAAGATAGGCACCAACGATCTGTGCCCCTGTGGCTTGGCGAGTATGACAACAAAGCATATCTACAGAACTGCCTTCAGTACGCAGACCTAAGAAGAAAGTGGTGGCCCACTTACACCAGCGTCCAAGACAAACTGTATGGTGTGGCTGACGATCTGAGGCAAACGGCTGCCTTTGTTAGAGAATCCGAAATCCCAATCTAGTGAGAACCAGAAGAAGAAGAAGTGTAAACTTCACTGTCATTTGTAACTCACACAGAGATCCACTCACACAGAGATCCACTCATACAGAGATCCACTCACACAGAGATCCACTCACACGAGATCCACTCTATCAGAGATCCACTACACAGAATCCACTCACATGAGATCCACTCACAAGAGATCCACTCATACAATCCACTCATGAATCCACTCACAGAGATCCACTCACACAAGATCCACTCACACAGAGATCCATGTAGTTATATGTCGAGTGTTGTTTTGTTAGGCCAGTGAGTTTGCCTCAGTATACTCATATTCGGGGCAGTTTTGAAGTATGTGCTCTGCAGTCTGGTGTGCCTGTCCACATGTCACATAGCTGAATCGCCAATCTTGAATTTTGTATACATGTGGCTGCAGAGTTGATTGTGTTCTGTTCTAAGCAGCAGAATGACAACTTGTTCTAATCTGGTTCAATCCCAAAAAGTCGAAGTTCCACTCGTGAGGAAAAGAAATGGTCCCCTATTCCGTCACTAGGTCAACCTCTGTGCACTGGGTCTACCTCTGTGCACTAACTAGGGTCTGAAGTTAGTTACATATCCTTTACAGGACTTTGCGAATCAACCACAGCTGTTTTTTAACACTGTTTGTAATTTCCCTAGGCATTATTACGTTCAGTAGTTTGCCATTGCTTTCTGAACGGTGGTGTCATCGTTCTTTTGTAAAAATCCACGCGAAACAATTTGCAACCAAACTTCTGAAGCGTGTTTCGAACTTAGAATGTGGAGTTAATAGACCGAGTCACTATCCCCTAAGTCACAAACGCCACCAACTAAGGTCTAGAGGTGGGAAATGTAATAACCTCATAACTTAAGTTCTGAAAAGGTAATGGGAATCATTTTTGTTGTTAAGAAGTATCTCATGACGCGCTTACTGGGCGACAATATTCAGGAAAACAGAATAGACCAGTTAACATGTCCACCTTAACATGAATCATCTCTGAAGATCTTCCTAAGACCCATCAGATTTGATGCAAAGCTACAGTATAACTTCAGATGTGGTTGTTCAAAGTGGGGTTTTTGTTAAAAAATTCTTAACATGACCATCTGTTCAAATATGTGTCCTATTGGATAATATGTATACACTTTGGTCGAAATTGAGATGCTTGTCCTACATGAGACCTACATGAGAGCTACATGAGACCTACATGAGACCTACATGAGACCTACATCAGGGGAGTAATGTACTCACATTCTCGGAGCAAACACAAATCACAACACAAACAAAACAAACAAGTCCGACTGACTTCATCGGGGTTTCAGCGACTATTGGATTATTGTCCTTCTACCACACAATGTTATGTAGTGTATAGTTTGTACACTGAGCTGACAGTAAAGACGTTGCCTGGCATTCTGAATGTTGTGCCTTCAAATTCGAATTGAATCAGTTGTGTATATTAAAACAGTATTCAGATTAAATAAATGATTGATTGAATAATTGATTGAATGATTAACAGATTAAATAATTAACCTAAAGTATAAATCACATTTATGTTTATTTTCTCCTTTGTTAATATATAGATATCACTGAGAATAGCTGATTATTACATTAATATTTTTCATACCTTGTCAACGGATGTCTTCGGCAGATTCTCCGACTGAGATGGTATAACAGAGTTGTAAACGCAGACCTGTGGTTAAGAACCGGACTGGAACCCATGATGACCCACGTTAAGGGCAAAATAACGATGGGTCGGACATACCCTTCGGAAGACGAGTGCCGAGTCCAGTCGAGTGTCACTAGACAAGAAATTGAGTGGAACCCGCAATGAAAACAAAAAAGAGGACGACTTAAACAGACCTGGATACAAAGTCTTCTTGATGAACTGAAGGGTGCTCGACTATCCAGGAATACCATAAAGAAAACAGCAAGAGACCGAGAAAAGTTGCGAATAACTGTTGGACCCTATGCTCCACGAGGAGCGGAATAAGTAAGTAAGAAAGTAATACAGCGAGTGATTGGTAATAAAGACGCATTGTACAAGTAACTACGCCAATGTAGATTTCCAAAATATAGCATTGTTTACGCCTTGAGCTTTTTTTATTTAACTTTTCATGTTGTTTTTTAAACAAAATTTTCGTGACAGGAAACGAAATGCATGTAATGGAAACAGTGTTCACAGTTATAACTTCACTTTTACGAGACCAAAGGACATACATACACTTTCCCCAGCAGATCGCTTCCTTAGTCAACATTTGTCAACACGGCGGGGATTGTTTCGTCCGCCATCTCCCACAACCTTGTGAACAAATCATAAGAGTTTCTAAAAGATCATTGCTACTGTTTGTTTGTTCCGCTGAGTGGTCAACAATCAGATCTATTACAGACGGTCCGGAGAATAATTGAATCCCCAACAACATGGTAGCGGCGTTGACTAGTGACCACTTGGTGTTTAGCAGATTGTTAACGTTTCAGAACTCGTTGAATGTGTCGACCTCCGTTAATTTAATCCACTTGTTCCCGCTGTTTCTTCCAACAATTATACTATTACAGGTTAGTTTAACGGAAAAGTGGTCCACTGAGATCAACAATACCTGTCGTAGATTTACCTCTTAAACGTTTCAGAAGGGGCTGAAGGTTTAATGATCCGTTGCGAATTGGTTTCTTTGTTTCCATTGTTCGAAACAATTAGGCTATTATTTAACAATTTGAAGGCTCATGGGTTTTACTCACATCAACTGCTCTTAGATCAGAAAACAACGTTTACGATAGGGGATCAGATGTATTTTCTGATCAATTTCATTGTCGTTTTCCAGTCTAGACCTCCCAATAAAACGTCGAACGTGTCAGAAACCACCAAGATGACCATGAGCAAGCAATTCTTCAAGTTGCCATTTAGACAGCATAAAAGTCCATCTCAAGAGACACGATCACCATCAACGACAACATCACACGCACCGAGGGAGCAGTACAAAGTCCTTCTCATTACTAAACCCGGGGCCAGAAAACCAAAATGGACAATATACGATAGTCCATTTTAGGACTAGTCCAAGTCCACATAAAGAAAGAGACCAATATGTTTTGATATAATCAAGAAGATACATGTCTTCAATTTGGTTCAAAATGCGTACATGTGCCTAATCGTGGCCACCCTGTAACACAAGGACGACTAGTTCAGACGGGAAATCCAAAATTCATGTTTAATTATGGCTTTTTGTTATATGGCTTTTTTTTTAAATTGTACACAATAAAATCTATGAGTTCATAGTTATTGATTGATTGATTGATTGATTGATGTCAAATGTTCTGAAAATAATACTAATATTCCTTAACTTTAAACTTAAGTTGTAACATAATATAACTTTGATTTAGCATTTTGTGTAGTTTTTAAAATGAATCTTTATACTACAATAATGGAATGCGAAATCAACGCAACGGTTGTGGTCTTGTTTCCTAGAATTGTTATCTGAGCCTCCCTCCCAGGCCTTAAAGGGTTTTAGGCCGAGGATTGGCTTCCTTTGCAACGGGTTTTACCCCATATGCCTTAGTCCCTCTCCGCAGAAATGGCCCGCCACCTGCCGAGAGTATTATACAAAGTATGAACTCCGTAGCTCCAGCAATAATCCTATTGGGTCTCTAGGCCTTATGTTATTGACTGCCGCGGTCTAATATAGCTTAATTCACAACCTAAAAACAAAATGACGTCTTATTTATAAGTTGGTAATAGAGTCTTCTGATTCAGGTTTCCTGCGACGATCTATTTATGTTGTACATGACAACGAAGAGATGGAGGGTCTGGGGATGTTCTACCCATCCAGAATGGAAGCCAGAACAGAAGTGTCCATCACTAGGGGCCCAGTAGGATTCTCTGGGCTGGTCAATGATACCATACCCAAGTCAGGAATAAATGAAAGACTTATCGGCACATAATTGTTTAGCTGATCTAAACATTCGTTTCTACCAATGTCTTGCAAACAATGCCCCAACTCAGAAGTATCGACATAGCAGATGTCAATATATGCAGGTTGGAGGCTCCTAAATTTATGCTGAGTATGTGTGCGGAGTCACCCGAGTACTTACCTTGAACGATTGCGAAGAACGTTGAAGGGGCTTAATTTAGGGACATGGCCAGGACAGCTGTTTGTCGTCTTCTCGTTTGGGGGAGGTTAAAAGGAGAGAAGAATACTACCTTAATCATCCTTCTTATGTGTGAACCGCAAGTGGAAATCTTTTTAGGACTCAGACTGTGCTGCTAAAGAGAGGACACAGAGCAAATATTGGGGAGCAATGTGCCAATGCGCCATGACGTCGATCGTATAACATAACATAGCAGTCGTATCTAGCACTGATTGAAGATCTCGTTTGTGAAGTGGATAAGACATTTGCTTATCATTCTGAAAGTTGTGGTTTCGAATCCTGACCGAGTCACATGTGCACTTGTTAATTAGATCTTTAGGGTTGTTACAAAAACTACAAAGTTCTTGCTACAGTCTCTGCAGGAGACAGGTCATTTCCGCCGACAAGGACGGGCCATTTCTGGCCTTGACAAGGACGGAGCCGAAAACCGGTTGATGCCAATACTTCTTTGGCTTATCGGACCTGGCACAATATTACAGTCTATTGCATTTGGACAGTATAGTTTTAGATAGTATAGTATTTACCTCATTAGAGCATACCGTATAATGATATTTAACTCAAATATCAAGGCTATACTTCTATATGGAGCGGAGACATGGAGAACAGCCAAGAGTAACTCCAAAAAGTTGCAGACATTCATCAATAGATGTCTACGCATGATACCCCATCTGCGATGGTATGACAGGACTACATGCAGGGAAATGTTGGATAGAGCGAGACACCGGCAAGTGAAACAAGAGATACAGGGCATAAAGTGGTGCTGGATAGGACATACACTAAGGAAACCCCTTGACAACATCACTAGGCAGGCACTCCTATGGAACCCTCAGGGTGATAGACGGAATGGAAGCACACAGGAACACATGGAGACGGAATGCAAGAAAATGGAGAGAGCTGAGAGAGTGGTAAGATCTGGAAAAGATGCTCTTGGATAGGCGGGTTTGTAAGGCCTTGGTTGTGGACCTATATCTCCCTAGGGGCGAAGGGTAAAGTAGAAGAGCACACCCTGCATACATCCGTCTGTAAAGAATTAATTGCTCCAACCAACCCGCTTAATCATGTTTTGTTTCTTTCGATCGTTCTTCTCGATCATATTGATCATTCTTCATTGTGATATATAAACAGTCTTTGCCAATAACGGTGCACCATCATTAGACCCCTACTAGTGTAGGACGGACACATCCGAAACCTAAGTCTTCGGCTTACGGAAATGTTCGAGTCTGCTATCCAGGGCCGTGCCGTGATACAGAGAGGCTGCAGCATCAGGCGGTACCGTAAGTGGGGCGACATGAGCAACAAAATTAAAATTGAACCTTATTTTAAGGAAAATAAATTTAACGGGTGGCATTTGGAAGACTTGCATCATACTGGGAAAATATACCGCACGGTACTACTGCTATCAATTATAACCACGCGACCTCTACCAAAACACAGACCAGGGATTAGGTGATTGACAGATGTATGTACTGATTTAACCAAATCTAAACCTATCATATCTAACGTTGTTGTAACATGTGCAGAATTTAAGTACAATCTATAGACTACTTTATTATTCATTTATAACTATAAACAAGATAGCACAGATACCGTTGTTTGTTCTTGTAGTGAGTAGTTGATATGCACTTATCGTATGATATACCTGTATAATTCAGTTGCTAGAAGGAAAGCTGATAAGGTCTGGTCGATTTCAAATGTTGATATTTCAACTGATCTGCAAATTGTTCTGTATTTTGTCTGTTTTACAACAGATCAAGTACACTCTCTAACTCAAAGATTTGATCGCCCGAGTGGTTACCGGGGCCCAAATTTGGAGTGTAAAGAATAGAACAACTGTTACCTGTAACGCATGTTGTAAGAGGCGAATATGAGGTTTGCTGAAATCGATGCACATGTCCTAAACGTGTAGACGTTTATGCGTTTAGGGGCCTACCAAACCAATGTGCAGCGTATACACGTTCTTGGCACAGATCAAACATATCACAAAGAGTGATTAAAATTGGTCGTAAATAACGAACGCAAAGAAGAAGAAGAAGAAAGATTTGACTTTTAATAGATATTCAACATTTTGATGTCTAGATCCGAACAGGATAAATGTTCCCCAAAGTAGAAGATTAACTACCTCTAAAGATGGCAAAGGATCACCGCATGGCGAGGGACACCATAAAAATGGTAAGCAGATCTAATGCAAAACTCAGTCAGAATCGCAATACCAGTCGTCATGACATCCGCCTGAATTGACAGCAGGCGAACGCAGAAGAAGATTAACTTTAAATAGATATTCAACATTTGAAGCGAGTCACGGGAACCATCATTATGCATACACTATTTCATATATGTTGGGGGAGACTGAGAACCTATGGGTCTGCCCGGAATGCAATGAAGTCAGTGAAGTATCCAATAACCAATCAACATTTGATGTCTTGTCTAGCTTAGAACAAATTCTGTACAACAAAGATTAAACTATAAATAAAAATTCATCATTTTGAATGTCTTTTCTAGATCAGAACAAAACAAATGCATTCCAAAATCGAAGTTTGACTTTAAGTTTGGTGTCTTGTCTCAATGGAAGATACACTAGTAAATAAATGCATAGTAAAAACAGGACAGAAAACAGAATTGATGCATTTGAGATGTGAATATATAGAAGAATAGGCAGAGTTTCATGGACAGAAAACAGACAAATAAACAAGTTTTAGGAAAACTAGGCATGAAGAAACAATTATTAAGAGAAATACAATTCAGACAAGTAAAGTATTTTGGCACATAAAAAGACATGACACCATGATAAAATATTTACTAAGGGGGAAAGTTGAGGGGGAAGAGCAAGAGGAAGACCGAGAGATAAGTGGGAGGGAAACTTTAAGAAATTGACAGGTTACAGAATGGCAGAGTGCAACACTAAGGCGAAAGAGAGAGGATGCTGGAGATTCATTGCAGCCAACCTTCAATGTGGAGACGGCACCTATGATGATGAGAAAGCGGATGTACTTATAGACACACAATTGGCACAACGTACAATCGCTATTAGGCTCAGATCAGATATAACTCATAAAGAGTGGTTTAACAAGTGATCAATGTGGAGCGTTCAAATGAAGAAGAAAAAAGATGCTGGTATATACTGATTGGTTGGTAGAAAACGCAGTAAAGAATGGAGAAACAGGGGTGTACATAGAATACATAAATAATGTTTGAGACATGATCGAATTACCAACAAGGAAAATCTGCCAAAACTATGATGCAGAAATGCAAGCAATCAAGGCACAATTGAGAGACTGTTCCTTGCTTCCTTTCGTTCGCTTGAAATATTGTCTATATATTCAATGTTATCTCTTGTATAAACGTCACTGTCTATTAGCTCACACAGAGGTCCGTGTAGTTTTCTGTCCAGTGTTGTTTCGTTAGGCTATTGAGTTGCCTCAGTATATCATACTCGGGGCAGTCTTGAAGTATGTGTTCTGCGGTTGATGTACTTGTCCACTTGTATACATGGCTATGACGCAGAAATACAAGAAATTTTTTCTTTGTGTTCGATTTCGTATGCTCGTCTAAACCATGAGATGGGTTGCCTCTATGAAACTGCATGTCAGTTGGAGTTCCTCGAGAATTCCCATAGCTTGCTCTGTAGCTTTGTTCATGAGGTCATGTTTCGTTGGTGTATGTATGATGGACATGATTGTAGGATGTGCTCTGAAGTCTGTGCTTCTGTCTGGCATGCACACTGCAGCATGAGAAGGCTTTATTCTGTATAACATGCGCAACTGAGAGACTATTGATCTGCAGTCCAAATCCACAAGTCGTCGTACATTTAACGTATGCAAAGGCAATATTCTGAAGACCAGACAATTCTCATGTTGACATGTTCTACTCTCTGACTGTGCAACCAATGCAAGTTCGTCATGCAATGTGTACCGTCTCTCTGTGGAATTCTGGACATCAAACAGCAGAACGACTTCCAAGGAAAAGAGTGGATGACAACACCAGCTATCCTAGCTACATATTATTTTGTAAAGGATGACTAAATCAATCAGAAGGTTAGCAATATTAAAACAAGAAGTCTACCAAAATATGGGGAAACTAGACGTCGTTCTGCGCGTTATCTTTCTTCTGCGTTGCCCGCTGTGAATTCGGCGTTAGTCATGAAGCCTGGTACGGCACTTCTGACTGATTTTTGCGTGAAAACCTGCTTTACCATTTGACTGTGTCCCTCCCATGCAAGTTGACCTTCGTCGACTTTGCTGCGCGTTATAACTGGAGACAATCGACACAGCGGTTACAATTAAACACAATTAAAGTTTAACAATTCATCCATGCGTAACAAGCTGCACTGAGTGACTGAAAACTGATCAATAAAGAGAGATTAATGTTCCGAGCAGAAAGAACAAAGAGGCAATGGACAGTCGAATAGAAAACCTTAGCAACATCTTAGGCTAAAATTTGGATGCATCGGTCCTACATCCTGTAAGGGTATATGAACTATATGAGGGTATATGCAACGTATTCTCCACCCAAACCAAATAAATAGCAAAGTGTTCATTGAAAAGAGAGAACGCAAAGGAGAAGAAACCATGTGTATATGTGGCTAATCAGCACATAAATGTCAAGACTTCCAAATATGATTGATATGCTGAGGCTTCTTTTTCGAACGCTCCATATCGACCACTTGCTAACCAGTCTGGGTGATTTGTATGTCCTACCTTCCTTCCTTTCGTTCGCTTGAAATTTGTCTTTATATTCAATCCATTGGTATGAACTGTAGCTCACACAGAGGTCCGTGTAGTTTTATGCGAGTGTAGTTTCGTTAGGCCAGTGAGTTTGGCTCAGTGTATCATATTCGGGCAAGTCATGAAGTATGTGCTCTGCAATCTGGTGTGTCCTGTCACATGGCTGAATTGCCATGATTTGTATGTGATCTGAACTCAAGAGCGAATATACGTTTACCAGTTGTGCGCCTACAGATAGGCCAGCACATCAGATTATGCGATGCTTTTTATTTACTACGGTAGCTTCCCTAGTTCCTACAGCAGCTGCCTTTTACGGCATGCCTTGTAGGTCGTAGTGGTACTATTCTTTGCTTCCTTACGGTCCAGCACACTTCATATCATGAGGCAAACTCCGTGGTCCATGAAGCAATACTTGAACAAAACTGCACTGACTTTCACATGAGATGGCACTTTCAATTACGCCAAGAAATTAATAACGCCTACTTCTGCGTACGCCCACTATAAATTGAAGCGTATCCATAACGACTGGTGTGGCACTTAGACTGATTTTTGCGTGAAAGCCTGCTTACCGTTTTATTGGTTTCCTCGCCATTACTGCGTAAGTTTACATAATAAACAAAGAAACAAGGGTAAACAAACACACACACACACACAAGTTACGATACACTTACCTCTGGAACCAGTTCCCATCTGTTGAGACTTCATACTACTCTCGCAGTCTTCTCCGTCGCTTACAGCACTGTAACTCTTGGGACAATCATCGTCATCGTTGGATGATATTCTGATATCATCGTCATCATAGTTCTTGGTCACATCATCGTCAGAAACGTTACCAGCACCCTCCGAAGTATCTAAGCTATTAGCACTGTCATTTAGACCACTATCGGTACTTTGGTTGTGTGTAGCGATACCTTCCTGATGAATTCGTGTCAAATGGTTCTTAAAGAATGCTACATTAGTCATATTTTGAGACATATGTACACCTGTAGTTTTACCTGTATGTGATGAAGAATGCGAAAGTATAATGTCCTTATTTGGTGATCGATTCCGTTCAGTTTCTTTGTGTAGGTAATTAATTTCTTCGTTTCTGAGGTGAAGAAGAAGATGATGATGATAAATAAAACTGGGATTGTTTATAGAATTGCTGCTGAAGTGGTTGTGGGTGCCTCTGTCGATGTCCATCGATGACTGTATTCTTGCTACCGTAGAACGAATGAGTTAAAACTAAGACCATCACAGTATTTCGAAACCAGTTCAAATGTTTGTAACAACCACAAATTCTTGCACTTAAATTTTAAATGTTATAAAACACGTACAGGTCCGTTATGAGAAGCTATGAAACATTTAAATTGAACCATGAATCACACGTTATTTATTTTCTTATTGGAATGACGTGATTACAGTTGAAACACGTTAAGTTTATATTTACAATATCTTGATTCAGCGTAACAACACAAGTATAGAATAAACAACATATTTGTTAAAACTACTTACAAAACTACTCTTGTCCTGAAAGTTTATCATTTCTCATATAGCTCTAGGTATATTTCTAACTTGTCGCTGTATTTATAAATATTTATAACTTACTTAAATTTTAGAAAACAGAAATGTGTCCACTAGAAACTTACCGTTGTAAACATCCTTAATTTCGAAGTCACACAAAATAGTACTGCGATGTCGGTAGCTACAAATTCATGCAAAGTTAGGAAGCGGAATATTTCAAACAATAGAATTAACCACAAACTTACAGAAAGCGTTAAAGTGTAGAGTATTGAACAAGAACTCAAATGAATATGGCAGAGGTCGCCTCGTGGATCAACAGCAGTCAAAAGTAGCAGCAAACGAAAGGGTGGCCCTACTTTTTTTTTCCTTACTCCAAAAGAAACTCTAAGAGAAACAAATAGTTATGTAAAATTTGTAGCAGTTTCCTAAACCTGTTTCCGCCTTCAGCCAATAAATGCTTAAAGAACAGTGGGAAACAAGCGTCTTAAGGGTGGAGCTAAAATAGAAATGCATTAAGTAAAATAAAAGCGTCGTAACTTGTAGGCGGGGTTAGAGTTTCTGGTAGGCGGAGATAAAATGCAGAGCTCGTACGCGTCTGTGTTTACTAGCTTGCGATTTGATATGACCACACAGTGAGGTAGTTGAAATATGTAGGGGAAATCACAAGCGCGACCAATCGTAATAGCATACACCTGTTGTACTGAAATGTTTGAGAAGTTTTATAGTGAAACTGGTTTGATATTTCCTTGAATATAACAAAGTCAGATTTGACCAAATGATTACAAAATTTCATCTCTTCAATCCGAAAAATGAATACACAGTGGGACAGAACTACGATAAGAGAGCAGAAGTGAATGTGAACAAGAAAGATCGGTAGCATCAAATACCTCATTTCCGAAGTTATACGAGTCCCTGGGGTCCCGAACTTCTCTCGAGGATCAGAAATGAGTTTGTGGGTGCTATTCGCGAAGATTTGATGGGGATATTTGACATAGTTTGATGAAGATTGGAGTCGGTAATGGCCACAAGAACCGATAAATATCTAGTCACGACCTGAACCAATCACTTGCTCTGTTGTTCAACTTGAGAAATAGCCAAATTAATGTCTTTTATCACATTCCATTCATACTCTACCTTATATAACATAATTCTCTCAAAGTAATCGGGGTATATCATGGGTATATAAGAGAACAAATAGATATATCCAGAAAGAACACAAAATCAAAGAAAAATGGTTGATGCTACAAACAGAGCGGTGCGGTATATTTTCTCGGTATGATGCAAGTCTTCAAAATGCCACCTCTTAAATATTTTTCTTTAAAATAATCTTCAATTTTGATGCTTATGCGCCCCCTTTACGGTTCCGCCTGATGCGGCCACCTCTCTGTATCATAGCAACACACAGCCCTGGACACAAATAAGAATGAGAAAATTGAGGTATTTTGAACAAATTAAAAAATACGATGGGTTACAGAATACCATAGAAGATATTCAATAATAACTTGGATTTTCCGAAAGGAATTGATTCTTATTTTCTTGTTTGTTGGCCCACACGCTTTGATATAATCAAAACAAGGTTCATCTTCTACTTCTTTTGTCGTCACAGTGATACTACGGTTGTTGCCCAGTGTCGGGGTATTCTGTTTTTGTCTTTGCGCTGTTCTGATGATTGTTATTTTTTTCTCTTTAACATGATTCTGCTATGCCATCTAACCATCTTTTTCGTGGTCTGTCTCTCGTCCTCTATCCTGATGTTCTGTCGTAGAAGACTCTGTATACTGTGGAGTGGAGCATTCTTATTAAGTGGTCAAACCACTTCATTCTTTGTTTGTCAAAGGTTCGTCCTTAGATTGAAAGTGCGTGCATCGACTTAAAGAGCCAGTAAATAGCAACCAAAGCAAAGAGATCATTACATAAGGTGGAATCCCGGCAAAGAAGAATGCAAGAAAATGATGGATTCAGGACGTTACTAATGATTTGAGCATGACAGTTGCACTGACTTTTGAGAGAGAGACGATGTTTAAAGGGTTTTAAAGCCGAATGATTGACTTCATTGCACCGGGTTTTACCCCATATGGCTCGGCCCCTCTCCACCTGCCGAGAGTATTGCACAAAGCACGAACTCCGTAGCTCCAGCAACAATCCTAGGTGTGTCTGGAAAAAAACTGCACTCGTGAACAGAAGGCCGCGGTCCGGATTCGAACCCACGACCTTCGACTCGCAAGGCAAAGGCTTAACCACTCAGCCACAGAGACAATGTACGGAAACCTACCAATCTAAGGTGATCAGAGCGCATCAGATCAGATCTGGAGAAAACCGAGGGGAGGCTGGGGTGATACTTAATAAATTAGCGTTTTAGGACAAAGACACGTATGTATGGTATCACATAAGCGCAAGCAAATTGAATGATTAAATTATAAAACTGACAAAACGAAATTTCAAAGTTTAGCTCAGGACAAGCTTTTGGATGAGGATAAAGCCTTGCATTTAGATTCTATTATTAGTTTTAAATTTAGGAAAAAATATATTAGAACCAGTGGCGGCTCATCATTATGACCATTGGGCCAGGCCCCACCAAAAATATAGTGTAACGTGTACTTATTACTTAATAAGTTAAAATATAACCTAACCCAAAACCATGATTTTTCCGAAAATGTTTGTCTGGCCCCACCAAAAAAAATGAGCACGAGCCGCCACTGATTAGAACTAATATAGCTTCTTGCTCTACTTGTGAAATATTTCTTTATCCAGCTTGTTCCATTGTGACGTAGAGGTAAGGTACAGTTTGTTCCATTGTGACGTAGAGGTAAGGTACAGTTTGTTCCATTGTGACGTAGAGGTAAGGTATAGCTTGTTCCATTGTGACGTAGAGGTAAGGTACAGCTTGTTCCATTGTGACGTAGAGGTAAAGTACTTGTCTCGTATTCCAAATGTTCTCGGTTCGCTCCCTCGTTGAGCCATCGGAATATTTTTTTCCAGAGATCCCTGCTCTCAGTGCAGATGAGATCGAGTTCCTAACTTTATCGGAGACGGACTATAAAATGTCGGTCTCGTGTTCAAGTTGTTCACGTAAAAGAGCCATTGGTCGTTCCAAATCGTGAAGAGAAGGCTGGAAAGCCTTCTCTGGGCTAAATTCATTGAAAGTGTTTTTTTTTAATTCTTACAAAATATTTTCATCATCTTCTAAATTACATGGGGACTCTCGCCGGTGCTACATAGTTCGTGCACTGTCGTTGAGATCTTCCTATGTAAAAAGGAGATAGGGGAACAAATGGGTACTCACCGAAGTGTAATGATGATCTTTATGAATTCTCTATGGCGATATATTTATGAATTCTCTATGGCGATATATTTATGAATTCTCTATGGCGATATATTTATGAATTCTCTATGGCGATATATTTATGAATTCTCTATGGCGATATATTTATGAATTCTCTATGGCGATATATTTATGAATTCTCTATGGCGATATATTTATGAATTCTCTAGGGCATATATTTATGAATTCTCTATGGCGATATATTTATGAATTCTCTATGGCGATATATTTATGAATTCTCTATGGCGATATATTTATGAATTCTCTATGGCGATATATTTATGAATTCTCTATGGCGATATATTTATGAATTCTCTATGGCGATATATTTATGAATTCTCTATGGCGATATATTTATGAATTCTCTATGGCGATATATTTATGAATTCTCTATGGCGATATATTTATGAATTCTCTATGGCGATATATTTATGAATTCTCTATGGCGATATATTTATGAATTCTCTATGGCGATATATTTATGAATTCTCTATGGCGATATATTTATGAATTCTCTATGACGAGATGTTTAAGACTTTTCCTGGTGACTGGGGTTCTGAGTTGTGACCGAGCGACATGTGGGATTTTTCATGAGGACTGTTGCTGGAGCTACGGAATTCATGCTTGTGAAACATACCCGGTTGATATCGTTCGTCTGTGTGTTGCCGGTGTCCACAACGGGAGCAAAGAATAGTAACACTGCAACCTAAAAGACATATCGTAAGAGACAACTGTAGAGGGCCTAGGAAAACTACCTAGTAAATAAAAAGTGTCACAGAAATCGTATGTGTTGGCCTACTTGTAGGTGCATAACTGGCATAACGGGCAATCGCTGTTAGGCTCAGATCATAGATCACATACAATTCACAAAGAGTGATTAACAAGTGATCGATATGAAGTGTTTGATGAAGAAGACGGTCTCACCTACATTGTGATCAGGGATCTCTGGAATATACCTAGATGGCTCCACGAGGGAGCGAACCTGCTACCACTGGCACGAAAGACGAGCATCTAACCTCTGGGGTTCGAATCCTGACCTAACCACATGTGCACAATTTTTCATGAGGACTGTTGCTGGAGCTACTGAATTCGTGCTGTGTGCGACACTCTCGGTAGAGGCCGTACCATTTATACCCACAGAGGCGGTGCCATATAGGGAAACCGGTGCAATGGGGGTCAATCCTTCGACTTTAGGACGCTTTAGCGCCCGAGTGGTTACCGGGGCCCATATTTGGGGTGTAAAGAATAGAACCACTGTTACATGTTCCGCATGTCGTAAGATTCGACTTAGGAAGTTTAGCTGAAATCGAATGCACATGTCCTAGACGTCTAGAAGTCGATGAGTTTAGGGGCCTACCAAATCGGTGCAACGTATACACGTTCTTGGCAAAGATCAAACATATCACAAAGAGTGATTAAAATTGGTCGTAAAGAACGAACGCAAAGAAGAAGAAGAAGAGGAGTGAACGTTTTAGTTCATGCATACTGCACCTCCGTTTTGGTATTACTGTGAAAAACGATAAAACTTAATAACATACTAAAAAACGCTAGCAACCAATGTAATACTTTAGTATTTATGTCACCGGAAACTGGTATAGTAGCGTACAGGCAGTAGCATAAAGCCAAACATAAACTAGGTTCGACATAAGTATTATAAATAATAAAAAGACGAATATTATTATTGCTATCGGTGACGATGATAGCGAATTTGAAATTATGTGTTGTGGACATTCCATAGTTTGAGGTCAGAAAAGGGAACAAGTTTTCGGTGCGTAGACTGTACGCGATTGAACTACATGACACCTTTAACTTTTTCTACGCCCGTGTGGTGTCGGGGCGCGCAAGAGAGGCACAGAATAGTACCACTTCGACCTACAAGGCATGTCGTGGCGACTGAGGTAGGTACATAGGGAAGCTACCATAGTAAATAAAAAGCATCGTAGAAATAAGATGTGCTGGCCTACTTGTAGGCGCATAACTGGCAGAACTTCTTCTTCTTTGCGTTCGTTCTTTACGATCAATTTTAATCACTCTTTGTGATATGTTTGATCTTTGCCAAGAATGTGAATACGTTGCACATTGGTTTGGTCGGCCCCTAAACGCATAGACTTCTACACATTTAGGACATGTGCATCCGATTTCAGCCAAACCTCCTTAGTCGCCTCTTACGACATGCATGGCAGGTAACACTGGTTCTATTCTTTACACCCCAAATTTGGGCCCCGGTAACCACTGGGCGACTAGCACAACTTACATCGTTCTTAGGCTCGGATCACACAAACACACAGAGTGTTTAACAAGATGTTGATATGGAGCGTTCGAAGTAGAAAAACTTGTACTTGAGTATCTTCTTCTTCTTCCTTTCCATATCGACCACTTGTTAAACCACTATTTGTGATTTGTAGTGATCCGAGCCTAAGAGCACTTGTACGTTGGGTCAATTATGCGCTTGCACGTAGGATATCATATCCGATTTCAGCGACCTTTGTTTTACTTACTATGCTAGTTTCCCTAGGTCCCTACCTTAGTCTCCTCATACAGTGTATGCTTTGTAGGTCTTGTACCTTGTAGGTCACAGTGTTACTATTCTTTGCTCCCCTGCAAGCCCCAGCAACACATGGGTTTATTTATATTCAAATTCAATCGACTTACATTCCATATCTTTAGTCATTTTCCAACTCTCGTTGGCGTATGTTATTATTTATAAAGCCGCCCGAGTGGTTACCGGGCCCAAATTTGGGGTGTAAAGAATAGAACCACTGTTACTTGCCACGCATGTCGTAAGAGGCGACTAAGGAGGTTTGGCTGAAATCGGATGCATGTGTCCTAAACGTGTAGAAGTCATACATTTAGGGGCCTACTAAACCAATGTGCAACGTATACACGTTCTTGACAAAGATCAAACATGTCACAAAGAGTGATTAAAATTGGTCGTAAAGAATGAACGCAAAGAAGAAGATTTATAAAGCACTGTGCATATCTCTCTCTCTCTCTCTCTCTCGATCACCGCTTAGACTGATGTACCAGATCCCCACTTGAATTCTGCTGTTGTTTTTAGGGACTCTGTTCCTCCGTACAGCTTCTCATTTAGTTATATATTTTCCGGCCAGGTTTCGTTTCTCAGACTTGCTAGCAGTGGACAGTCTTGCAGTATGTACTATGCATCTAAGTTGAATTTATTCTGTTTTCCAACGAGTGTTTCTTTTCAGTTTTCAAAATAACTAAGTTACAATTTAAAATCTTACACTATATTTGAATACGTAAAACTAATAACTATCGAAGCTCTAATATAGTGTTCTCAAAGTCCATATTACTTTTCTCTTCCCCAATAGAATCTGTGATTCTAACATTTCACCAGTATTCCTTTCATATTACAAAGAAATTACTTTCGCA
Organism: Arion vulgaris; assembly: GCA_020796225.1. Taxonomy (NCBI): domain Eukaryota; kingdom Metazoa; phylum Mollusca; class Gastropoda; order Stylommatophora; family Arionidae; genus Arion; species Arion vulgaris. The sequence goes on from CM036772.1 coordinate 13,319,403, forward strand.
TTAGCTTTACGCTTTTGAAGTGTCAATAAATTGGTTAAAATTTCGTCAAAGATCATTTGGTGCACCTTACAACGTATTCGCGACCGCGGCATTATTTAAATTTACAATGAGTTATGGCACACCGAAACGAGTACGCCGACTTTCTGTTTACTGGCTCATAAATTTGGTAACTGCATTACAAACCTTCCTCAGAAGATTACCATTGTCGTGGATCGGGAGATTGGAGTGAAAAGAACACGTTTTCATAAATACCTTATTTAATAGCTATGATTCCTTCATTTGGTCCTTATTGAAATGCAGTCATTTGCGTCTGATCTGCTGAAAAGATAATGACAATACAACATTAGTTTTGAAGGAAAAGGAAAAGCTTCGTCAAGAAAGGGAGATTACGCTTCCTAACACAGAAACCGGTCTATAATTAGACCAAACATTTTATGATCGTGGGCTCGGAGAAAAGCGAGTCAGGAAAACCATTTGGCCATCAGTGTTTCAATTCATATAAATTTATGTTTTTCAATCACGCATCCCAAAACCGTTGATGTATGACGAGCTTGAAGGGGACAGACGTTCAGAAGGTGGACAGAAAAAACGATTTAAAGACACTCTTAAAAATGATTCAATATAGACACCACATGCTGGGAATCTCTGGCACAAGATCGTCAAATGTGGCAATGTAACAACACAAGAGAAACCCGCATAGCTGAAACGTCGTGTCGTTGAGGCACAGAGAAAAGGAGCTGCGCGAAATGACAAAACACACTGCACCCATATGCCTAACCTTGATCATGTATGTCCCACCTGTGGTTGGGGATTGTGTTCTAGGATTGGACTATACAGCCACCTCCGCATATACCAGAGAGGTGCAGCAGCACACGTTTGAGGTTGTTGTCATCATCGCTTGCGATGGACGGCTATTATTATTATGTTTTTTAATAGTATATCGTCAAATTTTCCGACATTGTTTTTATTGTTTTTGATCAATATTTTGTTAACTTTTAGTCAGTATTTGCCCACTTTTTCATGCGCTTTATATATCTTTCCGTCATTATGTATTATATGTTTTATATGTCTTTGTCGAAACCAAGAGCATATAAGTTAGAGACAACCAGTGTTCAATCATTTCAATCTTGTGCTGTTCTTTCTATTGTTCCATGAATTTCTCTGAGGAAAGTTATGTGATAGTTTCCCCTTGCCTTCAACATCCACATGGGGGACTGCCTAGAGTAGTTGATAGTAGCTCGGCCTGCTAGCTGTGAGACGCCTCATAGCTCGGGTTCGAACCTACTGTCCGGCATTTGTTCGAGTCCCTGGTCTTACTCAGGACGATAACATGAGTACCTCTGAAGTCGGAGAAAATCTGCCTGTATGGCGAGGGAATACTAATTACGAGTACATTGAGCACACGGCTGCCAGTGTAAAGTAATTTACAATGTGCACGCTGCTGCCATTGTAAGAAATTGGAAAAAAAGATTTTCACGCAAAAATCAGTTTCAGAGATGAAACTTCGTCTGAGTTGAAAGCGGACGAAAGAAAAAAACAACATCCACATGAGAAGTTATTCTCCATCTTAGACAACCATTTGTGACTGTCAGGACAATGAGAACCCCTCTCTAACCGACAACAGATGTGTCCACTTATACCGGAGGAAAATCGGTCCCCATAGCTGCGTTAGCCCAGAGAAAACTATAAACTTATGGGCCTTCGGACTCAGGTAAGAATTATGGAAAATCAGACCCCAACTACACCACGTGACTTTGCATTCCAGTATTGGTATATATAGACGAATTCATTTTAAAATCAAGACAAAATGCTAAATCGAAGTTATATTATGAAACAAGTTAAGTTTAACAATAAGGAATATCTTCAATATTATGAATATTTTTCATCAATAAATAATCATAGACTCATAGAATTGAGTAAAATTGCAAAAAAGCTCGCAGTGTTCTATCAAACATCTATATTTTCCTGCCCCCTTTTCTGATCTAGGTCAGGGAACCCTTGTCAGTTGTCTGGCCTAGTTATCTAGAGTTGGCTGTGGTTAGCCGCACATGTGCGTTGTCCGTCCCCCACCTCGAGGAGGTGCAATTGGGAATTTTCCCTTCATCCAGATGAGGCTACAAAGGCATCAATATAAGAAACAGGCAGACGTCATTTTTTCAAACATGTGACAAGGAAGGGAGCTTTAGAACATATTGTAACAACTGGTAAAATTGAGGGGAAACGAGATAGAGGAAGACAGCGAGAGAGAATTTTGGATAGCCTGACTTTATGGCACGGGAAAGCATCAATATGATAGCAAACACCAGAAACAGAGATTTCTGGAGATTCAGGATCGATTACGCCAGCCGGCAGGACCCTGATAATGATGATGATGACGATGATGATAATGTCTTTCTTTCTACCTCATAAACCTGGTCTTATGCATGTCTTTGAGCTCTGCTTCAAAAGTTCTCTATGTACCTTTTCTTCTTCTTTCTTTTATCTCCAATTGAAGCATAAAGCTTCAACGCATTTCTTTTGACCAGCTTTGTCTTGAGCAAATCAGCTTAGTTCATTCCAGGTCTTTTCCTCTCTTTCTCAGTCTACAATTCTCTCTTTCTCTGTCTCTCTCTCTCTCTCTTGTTCTTTTTCGGCCATTTTTATCATTCTTATTGTGATATTTGTTTATTTTTTCCTGATCCAGAAGCACTTGAGCTTTGAGCTCTTCCGCTCGGTGTCATGGACATCGAAACCCTTCGGTTCGGTGCCACGAACACCGCGAATCTGGAGAACCTGTGGTTTTTCTGCAAGCCCGCGTAATTAAACCCGCACTCACAGGGAGCTTGTCACCCGCAGTCCAACGCGCTACGAACACGCTGAGCAGGCGGGCCTTATTGTGATATATAAACAGTCTTTGCCAAGAACGTTTGTTTTACGTTACATCTTCAGTACCATTTGGAGCTTTAGTGCTTGTCCTTCGGCGAGGTGTCCAATTTCAACCAGCGTTTACTGAGTTCGCTCTCCGACAGCTTTTGACTGTCCCCAGCCAACCTGCAAGGCAGCAGGTTAGTCTACAATTCGGCTTCCTGACTCTCTACTTCTCTCTTTTCCTGCAGTTCCTGCGATGTCCACTGCTTTGCATGACTTGGCAGTCATTAATTTCTCACTCTTGGTGCATGTCAAATCGATTGTCATAGTCTTTTTTGTATTCCACATCAGCAGGTATTCTAAGAAGCCTTCCATCGAGTCATCTTCTTCATTTTTTTCTCAATCCTGTTTTTCCTCACAGCGTCAGGATAAGAAGAGATTTTGAGAACGGGATTCTGTAAGCTCTTCATACACAGTGTCGTCGCCTCTGTTAGCTTTGAGGTCCACTTTTTTGCATGGAGGGCCTTTTGCTTTGTATGCATTGTATCGTGGTAACATTGCTCTTCGATGCGCATTATCTGCTGGTAATCTGTATATATTGCCGCACCATTTAATTTGAAGTTTCTTGATGAAGTTCAGTATTTATGTCCCTCGAAACCTCTAGCATAATTCATAGCGGGGGGACGCCCTCAACAAAGATGTCCTTGAGAAAAAGAAAAATTAAACAATGCAAATGCATGAACATATTAATAACAAAGTGTGAAAAGTAAATTAATTTCATATTTTCCTTCGTTTGAAATCGTTTGACTGAGCATTCTTAATATCTCCACTACTTAATACTACGTTACTCTCACATCACCGACTTTTTTTATTTCTGTTATTTCTGTCCTTTGTAACTTTATCCTCTTGGTTGTGTTCATTTCTCGCTGTTGATTGTCCTTTTTTTGTTTTATTCTTCTCTAGCTAAAAATCTCAGTTGAATTTCATATTTCTTTGTTGTTTCTCAAACTGTTGCTGCAATTTTAAAAAATAATATAATTTTTCTTGGCTTGTTCCGTCAGTGCTGTTTGGCAACAGCCGCTGTTTTAGCAGAAGCACTCGGGGTGAAACTTCAAAGAAACCGAGTATTATTGTCCTCCTTAGCACGTCGTAACGACTCACGCAACGGACATATAAAGCTCGCGCCAGAAAGGACAGCACAGTGGTTACCTTGGTGTCCTCTATACTTTTGTTTATCAACCACAACAAAATTCGAAGTCGACAAAAGAATAAAAATGGTGGCTTTTCTCTCAATCGTGGAGCGTTGTTGACACAAAGCTACACCGGGAGATGAAAGCTGTTATAAGCAAGAAATAGGCTCTGTAGCGTAAAATTCAAAGCTTAGAGTACTAATCAGAGAAAGGAATTATGATTTAGCAAGCAAAGGGGGGGTCAAAATTATGACTCCGTGACGGTGTGTTGTTGAAAATGGAATGTATATAAAGAAATATGTTTGAATTGTTCTTCTACTTGCTTCGAGAAATTAATGTATTACGGGCTAAGCCTTTTATCATCTGCGTGGTAATTGATCTACAGTGTTGCTGTTCTCAAACTACCTGTGATCACAGGTGAGGCTTTTGTTGTCTTTGATTCCGAAACGCTACATGAGGTTTAGATCGTGAGCATTGGTTTCTTTAAATGATTCCTAACTGTTAAAATTCGGGTTAGCATAGTTTAAGTAGTAACATGTCCCTTGCCGAACGTCGCATTCATCACAGCTCGCCTTAAAATCTCTCTGTCTTTTGCAAGTTCTCCTGCCACTTCTAGCGTCATGTTGAGAACAAGGAGTTTTTTGCAAGAACCCCAGAGGAAGCAACGGAAGCAAAGATTATGATCAACAAATAAATAATGTACAGATATTAAGAGGTTCTTAAAAAACAAATAGACATACACAGGATTCGAACCACTTACCATCATGTTCTTCTTCTTCTTCTTCTTCTTTGCGTTCGTTCTTTACGACCAATTTTAATCACTCTTTGTGATATGTTTGATCTTGCCAAGAACGTGTATACGTTGCACATTGGTTTGTAGGCCCCTAAACGCATAGACTTCTACACGTTTAGGACATGTGCATCCGATTTCAGCCAAAACTCCTTAGTCGCCTCTTACGACATGCGTGGCAGGTAACAGTGGTTCTATTCTTTACACCCCAAATTTGGGCCCTGGTAACCACTCGGGCGACCATCATGTTCAAAGTTTCTTTGATGTCCCGCTACCGCCTTCGTCTTGGTCGTCTCTTGCCTCATGCTCCAGGAGCCATGCCCTCTAATACCTTTATCTCCATACCGCTGTGACGTTTAATGTGACCGAGATATGTCATCTTCCATGACATGATGTTATTTATGTGCCAATGCTCCATGAAATGCAGGTCTTAGCATAGTAGAAGTCATTGTATACTTCTTTTACGACCCACATAAGAGTTTCTATTCCATCATGAGACTCAAACAGAATCTTTGGTCATCGTCGGTCCTCCAAAATTGCTCTCCAATAGTTGCTCTGTTAGACCAGGTTTACGTTCTTTAACCGGCAAGGAAAGGCAATCCTTTTTTTTTTCTTTTTCCAATCCACAAGCACTTGAGCATTCAGCCATTCGGCTCGGTGGCATGGACATCGTAACCCTCCGGTTCGATGCAACGAACACCGTACATCTGAAGAACCTGTGATTTTTCTGCCAGCCCGCGGAATTGAGCCGCACCCACATAGGGCTTATCACCCGTCGTCCAACGCTCTGCGAACACGCTGGGCAGGCGAGCAAAGGCAGTCCTTAAGACGAATTAACTGGGATTTATTTGGATTCTGCGCCCGTATGTTGTCAGGACTCGCAAAGGGAGCAAAGAATAGTAACACTGCTACCTACAATGCATGCCGTAAGAGACGACTGAGGTAGGAGCCATTGGAAAGCTACGCTAGTAAATAAAAAGCATCGCAGAAATTGAACGTGCTGACCTACTTGAAGGTGTATAACTGGCACAAAGTACAATCTCTCTTAGACTCAGATCACATACAAATTGTCTAACAAGGGGTCAATATGGGGCGTTCGAAGAAGAACATCTGCTTTATTTTGTCCCAAATATGAAACATGAAGAAACCGAATGGGCTTGTCTAACCCTTTAGCAGCTAAGGACGTATATATACGTATTTCCCTTTTACTTCTAAAGACGCATTAACACGTCTGTTATTATCTCTTCTCTGTTGGCTAAAGACGTGTTAACACGCTATACATTGCTACTGTCACTGCTATATGCGTACATTCACGTTTGTGACCTAGAACCAAAGAGTAGCTATTTTTAGCTCAGCCTTCAGAAAGTATGTAGGAGCGAAAGGGTTAGGGATCTATAATCGCTTTACTATCACAACGAACACATGTTCTAGGGCACAAATGACATAACATTAACAAATAGTGAATTAACAAGTTGTTGTTATAGATCAAACGAAGAAGAAGAAGCTAGGAAAGATGGGGATTGTATTCAGTTTAGAGAAAACAATATGGGATGTATGAACGAATCCGAACTCACGAAACTTCACAACCCAAGGCAAACTAATTTACCACTTCGCCACATATACCCACCCCCTTCCACTTCAACCATCCCGCCGCAATTAAATATAATGTGGCCAATATTACACATGGGGCTTTTAATTTCCAGTATCCTTCCCCTCCCCTCATTAAAGTGACATTGCAGAAATAGAGTGTGCTGGTCTAAGGATCTATAGGAGCTTAACTGTCATAACAGACTTATATTCTAAGTCGCAACTCACATATCTCTCTCTCTCTTGATCCCCGCCTAGATCGATGGACCAAATTTTCTCATGAATTATACTGTTGTTTATATGGACTCTGTCCTCCGTACAGCATCTCGCGAAACTGTGTTATCTTCTTCTTCTTCTTTGCGTTCGTTCTTTACGACCAATTTTAATCACTCTTTGTGATAGGTTTGATCTTTGCCAATAACGTGTATACGTTGCATATTGGTTTGGTAATCCCCTAAACGCATAGACTTCTACACGTTTAGGACACATGCATCCGATTTTAGTCAAACCTCCTTAGTCGCCTCTTACGACATGCGTGGCAGGTAACAGTGGTTATATTCTTTACACCCCAAATTTGGGCCCGTAAACCCTCAGCGACAAATCATATATATATATATATATATATATATATATATATATATATATATATATATATATATATATATATATATTTATATCGATTCCCCGCCTAGACCAATGGACCAAATTTTCTCATGAATTCTGCTGTTGTATTTAGGGACTCGTCCCTCCGTACATCATCTCTCGAAACTCTGTGTTATCTAATCACATATATGAGAATACTTGCAATCAAATAGGATGAAATAGCCAGCCTAGAAAAGGATTAGGTGGGAAGCAATCGTTTTAGTCCTTTTCTCCTAGGAACAAGAATATTTATTAGCTAGTAGCGAACTAAACGTTCTGAATTTAAGCGAACACAATTCACCACCATCTTGCTTTTCATCCAGCTTATCATTACTATCATCACCATTATTATCTTTTCTTAACTTCTATATTATCTTCAACTAATTACTAATTAGATAATTTCAACAGGACACAGTCGCTAGAGTCCAGATACAAATTAAACAATAAATAGTGGCACTCCTATTGAGACGATGAATGACAGGTACTTGCTCTTCAGTCGTAAGTGGTCCTTGCGTCCATTGATCATTTGTAAAGGTTCACCAAACTCACATGCCAATCATGTTTGACTGATTTTACCACAGCTTGTTATTACCAGAGATAAACCACTCAAAGTCAGAGCAGTTGGTATTGTGGTCACCAAATCAGTATATACAATTAGTAGTCCATATGAGATTCTATTGAAGACACGAAGAATATATTTTATTGTTCACGCTGTAAAAAACTTCGACATTTTAAAAAGAGTCATAATCATATCTTTCCTTTTTTCTGGTCCATTGAAATGTTGTCCATATCTGCTAAATTTTCTTTTTTTATCATCATCAGGTGCCGTCTCCACATCGAAGGTTGGCTGCAATGAATCTCCAGCACCCTCTGTCTTTCGCCTTGGTCTTGCACCATGCCAGACTGTAACATGTCCATTTCTTAAAGTCTTCCACCCACTTATCTCTCGGTCTTCCTCTTGCTCCCCCAACTTTCCCTCTAGTAAAGATTTTGTACATTTTTTAATTAAAAGAAAATTCAAACATAGGTACGTCTGTAGTTTCTTTTTCAGTGTTGTTTCACTAATTAATTTCGTGACATCCTTAGTTAGAATTATGTTTTAGTTTATTAAGTATTTTGTGTATATTTGTTATCTTGATAACGGCATATGGCCGGAACGTCGAGTGCTGTCTATTTTCATTGTTAATTATTTAATACTGTATATAACTGTCTTTGTTCAATCGCTCATTTACTCGGTATTATCGCAGCCTCCACCACGGTTTTCTCCAGATCTGCGGTCTGACCAGCTCAGATTTGTAGATCTTCATACATCGCAGTTTCACTATGTCAGTGAGTTTACAACTTTCTTGTCTTTGTAGCTCAGACAGAAATCCGTGCAATTATCTTTCCAGTGTCGTGTCACTAGGTCCGTGAGTTTACCTTAGTATATCCTTTCTTGCTTACGGTCTCTAATGTCTTCTTCTTCGAATGCTCGCAATCGACCACTGTTTAACACCTACGTGAGACTTGTATAGAATCTGTGCCAAAGAGCGAGTGTACGTTGCGCCAGTTATACGCCTACAAATAGACCAGAACGTCGTTTGTTTGTTTGTTTAGTAGGGGATTAAAGCCTCTTTAAGCCGAGGTACGCCTCTTTCAACCTAAGGCGAACCTTTTATTGGTTATATCAGAGCGTGTAGGCCAACAAACATGAAAATAAGAATTAACTCCTTTCCGAGAATCCAGTAGTATAACAAACCAGCACTTCCTTTTTTTGCGACGCTTTTTTACTAGGTAGCTTCTTTAGGACGCTACCTCATCCACCTCTTACGACATGTCATGTAGTTCGCAGTTGTACTATTCTTTGCTTTCCCTGTGGGCCTTGGCACAACACGGGAGGCACACATGTCAATGACACTGACATCAAAACGATAGGAAAAAAAACTAGTCACGACTAGTCAAAACAGTCTGCGTAACATTATTGAGATATCAAGAAGAGACCGATTTAGAAATGAAGACATAAGGAAAAAAGGTGGTACAACATTAACACTGAAATTCATCAAGAAACAGCAAATTAAATGTTTCAGCCACATAAGCAGATTACCAACAGCAAACAATTTTCTCCCGATCTGATCTGATCTGATCTAATCACCTCCGATTTGCTGAGTTTCGTCCATCGCAACAGACTCAAAGAAAGATTCTACTCCGATACAGTGGATACAAAGTAAAAGACCGTTCATGCGAAAGGTGGACCTCTGTGATAACCAAGACCACAAAAAACACCGTTTATGAATTTATGAAGCACACAAAAGCCCGTTCTAGAAATCTCCTCTTAACCTGAAGCGGGATTAGAGAAACTGGATTAGAGAAAAGAAATAGATGAAAAAAGAAATCAAACTTTGGACATAAGAAGAATCTCTTCCATTGTCCTGCAAGACTGCCTCCTGTATTTCCTCCCAAGAAAGGAATGCTGGCCCTACAACACAACACTACATTCAAAACTACATGGCACTAGAGATGAGTTCCAGAAAACAGTCGATTTCATCATAAGAACGCATCTAACGGTATAATCATCAAAAAGGCGATCGCAAAGAAGAAGAAGGGCCAAATAAATTGAACACATTATCGCCCGAGTGGTTACCGGGGCCTACATTTGGGGTGTAAAGAATAGAACCACTGTTACCTGCTAAGCATGTCGTAAGAGGCGACTAAAGAGGTTTGGCTGAAATCGGATGCATGTGTCATAAACGTGTAGAAGTCGTATGCGTTCAGGGGCCTACCAAACCAATGTGCAACGTATACACGTTCTTGACAAAGATCAAACATATCACAAAGAGTGATTAAAATTGGTGTAAAGAACGAACACAAAGAAGAAGAAGAACACATTATCGCCCGAGTGGTTACCGGGGCCTAAATTTGGGGTGTTAAGAATAGAACCACTGTTACCTGCCACGCATGTCGTAAGAGGCGACTAAGGAGGTTTGATGAAATCGGATGCATGTTTCCTAAACATGTAGAAGTTTATCCGTTTAGGGGCCTACCAAACCAATGTGCAACGTACCGGAATGCCCAGCGTGTTCGTAGCGCGTTGGACTACGGGTGACAAGTCCTCTGTATGTGCAGGTTCAACTCCGTGGACTGGCAGAAAAGCTACAGGTTCCCCAGATTTACGGTGTTCGTTGCACCGAACCGAAGGGTTACGATGTCCATGACACCAAGCCGAAGACCTTTCAGCTCAAGTGCTTCTGGATCGGAAAAAAAAATGTACAACGTACACACGTTCTTGGCAAAGTTCAAACATATCACAAAGAGTGATTAAAATTGGTCGTAAAGAACGAACACGAAGAAGAAGAAACATATAGAACGAAAGATCAACATACAAACAGATGTGAAAACTACTACGTGATATGAAACTAAATGATAAGAAAGAGACCATGGCCTGCATCACTAAAAAGTGGAAGACGGAACAAAAACCAGTTTTCCGAAACGACCGCTCTGTTCCGACTCTCACTGTGGGCAACCAAGCTTGAAACTGCCACAAACTGTTTGGTGGACAACGCTGAAAAGCTGGGATAACTACCTACGGCTAACTACAATTATTATTGTTTGATAGTGAGAGTGAAATAGGTAGGCCCCAATAAAATGTTGTAAATTCTAAATCTTTGTTCACTGGATGGGAAAAACTAGGCACGTATAAACGGGTGTTGTGACTCCATTTCTTTCTTTCTTTACTCTAATCCTGTTTTAAAGGGTTTTAAAGCCGAAGGATTGTCTTCATTGCACCGGGTTTTACCCCATATGGCTCGGTTCCTCTCAGCAGAAATGGCACGCCACCTGCCGAACGTATTGCACAAAACACGAACTCCGTAGCTCCAGCAACAATCCTAGGGGTCTCTGGAAAAACTGCACTCGTGAACAGAATGGCGCGGTCCGGACTCGAACCCACGACCTTCGACTCACAAGGCAAAGGGCTTAACCACTTAGCCACAGAGACCCCATCTAATCCTGTTTACCAGAGCCAAACATGGACATTGAGCAAAGCACAGTCACAAAAAATAACTACATGTGAAATGCGTTGCCTTCGAAAAGTTACCAACGACACCAGAAAAGACAGAATCACTAACATCAGCATAAGAAAGAAAGTTGACACAGAACCTTGCTTGAATTACATAGAGAAACAAAGAATGAAGTGGTTTGACCACTTAATAAGAATGCATCAAAACTCCACAGTATACAGAGTCTTCTACAACAGAGCATCGGGAAAAAAGGCAAGAGGAAGACCACGGAAAAGATGGTTAGATGGCGTAGCAGAATCCCGTGAAAGAGCAAAGATAAAAATCACACAAGCCATCAGAACGGCGCAAGAAAAAAACGGAAAACCACGACACTGGGCAACAAACCGGTAGCAGTGTGACAACAAAAGAAGAAGAAGAAGAAGAATCATGTTTGCCTCTTAAAGTTAGGATAAAAAAACTTTTCTAGAAAGATCTTTTTTGTGCACTTCATCGCTTACTTCCTTTCGTTTGCTTGAAATATTGTCTATATTTTCAATGCTGTCTCTTGGATAAACTTCACTGTCTTTAGTATCTCACACCTAGGTCCTTGTAGTTTTCTGTCGAGTGTTGTTTCGTTAGGCCAGTGGGTTTACCCAGAGCCAACTATAAACTACTGGGCCTTTGGACTCAGGTAAGAATTGTGGGAAATCAGACCCCAACTACACCACGTGACTTCACATTCCAGTATTGGTGTATATAGACGAATTCATTTTAAAACCACCACAAAATGCTAACTCGAAGTCATATTATGCAACAAGTTAAGTTTAACACTAAAGAATATTAATATTATAAATATTTTTCACCAATAAATAACAATAGACTCACAGAATTGAGTAAAATTGCAAAAAGCGTGCAGTGTTCTATCAAACATCTGTAATTTCCAGATCCCTTTTCTTATCTAGGTCAGGGAATACCCGGCCAGTTGTCTGGCATGTGCTAGAGCCTGGCTGTGGTTTACCTCAGTATATCATATATTTCAGCGCAGAATATACTACATGACACAAGACCTATTGTCTCCTGAGACAAAGAGGCCAATGATGATGATGATCATATATGGTGCAGTCTTGAAGAATGTGCTCTGCAGCCTGATGTGCCTGTCCACATGTGCATATGGCTGAATTGCCAACAGTGAATTTTGTATATATGTGTGGCCGCGGAGCCGATTGTGTCCTGTTCTAATACGCAGAATGAAAACTTGTTCCAATCTGCTAAGTCTTTCTTTCTTTTGTTTCTTCTTTTCTTCAATCATGTTTGCCTCACAGCGTCAGGTCAAGAAGAGATTTCTAAAACGGATCCTTGTATGCGCTTCGAAGATAGTGTCTTTCGTTGCCTCTATTATCTCTGTCCATCTTTTGCATGGCCGACCTTTTGCTTTGTACCCATTGTATCGGAGCAGCATTGCTCTTTGAGTCTGTTGGTAATCTGCTTACGTGGCCGAACCATTTAATTTGTTGTTTCTTGATGAAATCTAGTACTGATGTTGTACCCACTTTTTTCCTCTGATGTCTTCATTTCTCAACCGGTCTCTTCTTGTTACACCCAGCATTCTGCGTAGACACTTCATCTCTGTCGTGACTAGTTTTCTTCTATCATTTGTTGTCAGTGACCAGGTTTGGCACTGGTAACATAATGTGGGAGAAAGATTGTGTTGAACAAAGCTCTTTGCGTTTTATAAATAGTGTTTTTCACAGCATCTGTTATTTCTGACCTTTTGCGTAGACAGCCTTTTGCTATGTATCTAATATAACGCAGTAATATTATTCTTTATGTTGGTAATCTGCTTATATATCCGAACCAATTAATTTGTTGTTTCTTGATGAAATTTAGTACTGATGTTGAACCCACTTGTTTCTGATGTCTTCATTTCTAAAAGATGCGAAGTTTGCTGTCCAGTCCAACAGAATTAATACTACAGTATATTTGTGTTCCTTGCAGTACCTAAGGAAATGAAAAGGCTGACTATCTTGCACAGATCAGAGAGACCTTACTGCAACCGCACCCAGCACATAGCTTTACAAAGACACTCTAGAATAGTAAATAAAAAACGAAGTGAAGAAACAATGAAGGAAACTTCTTCTTCTTTGCGTTCGTTCTTTACAACCAATTTTAATCACTCTTTGTGATATGTTTGATCTTTGCCAAGAACGTGTATACGTTGCACATTGGTTTGGTAGGCTCCTAAATGCATAGACTTCTATACGTTTAGGACATGTGCATCCGATTTCAGCCGAACCTCCTTAGTCGCCTCTTACGACATGCGTGGCAGGTAACAGTGGTGCTATTCTTTACATCCCAAATTTGGGCCCCAGTAACCACTCGGGCGATGAAGGAAACAATACAGAGAACGACTGCCTGCTCTTCTCGACTTTTAATTGCCAATGGTTCTTTTATATGCTTAAATTGAACACGGAACCTACGTTTTATCGTCCATCTCCGATAAGACTAGGAATTCGATGTCACCTACACTGAGATTATGGATCTCTGTAAAACTATTCAGATGACACCACGCGGGAGCGAACCGTGTACCTTTGGCATGAGGGACAAGCACATAACCTCTACGCCAAATAGTTGCCCGGGAAAAATTCCTTAAAAAGATTTTTTTGATCCTTCAAAAATAGCTTCATCATCTTCAAAACTTACATCGGGGCCCTCGCCGGTGCTACGGAATTCATGCAATGCAGCTGAGATCTTCCTATGTAAGAAAGAGATCAGAGCACACATGGTTACTCATCGAAGTGAAATGATGATGGTCCTATCTAATCAATCACTCAGTCAAACAGAGAACGACAACATAAACAAATTAAACAGAAACAGACAACAATCTTCAGAGTTAAAACGTAAGATTGCGGTCTTAGTGCAGTCTTTCATAAAATAGATCTTCATGACTGCAGACTGCATCTGTGAGTCATCAAAGAAATTGCTAGATCACATCCTGCAAAACTGCCCAAGCTATATCAGATTGAGAAGGAAAATCTGATGAACAGGAACGTCTTCTTCTACCTCGTTCGTTCTAGTACTCCCGTTGAATATTGCAGGGTGCACCCCGGAAAAGTCCTGTGTCACAGTTTTAAGCAGAAGCTGTGCTGGTATCTGCATCTTTTGGTCTGGCAAATCCTACTTCAGCATAGCCTTTTTGAGTACCGGGTTAGCTTCTCCCTCTTCGATCTCCACAAATGTATCAATCCTTCTTGTCTGCTTCAGCAGCCGCCTGGGGAGAACGAATGGAGTCGTGGTCAACTCGGTTCTTACACTGACCCTGACGATAGCAGACAGCTATGGGTCGCTGAAGGCTACAATCCAAGGCAGCCTATGTGTAGTCCCCCGAAAGGAAACGGAGCATCTGACCCCTTCAACATGAACAATTCTTTGGAGCAAACTGTGTAGAACAAGCAAATACCTCAAATCACACTGCCCTGTTTATAACCCACACTAGAACAGTCGGATATCAAACATTTATTACAGAAATGGAAAAAGAACGACTGCAAGCAAACACACTCAAATGAGATCAAAACAAACGTAAAGCTGAGAATCTTTCAATCAAATGTGAAGCCAGTGCGATTATATGGCTCGGAAACATGGACGACCAAAAAAAAGACACCAGAAAACTACAGACTTTCATAAATGAATGTTTACATAGAATAGACGGACTGAGATGTTATGATAAGATTACGAATGTGGAACTCAGAGAAAGAACTAAACAGATACCAGTGGAGATAGAGCTATGGAAGAAATGCAGGCGATGGATATGACACATTGAGAAGACCGACCGGGAGCATTGCAAGATATGCGCTGTTTTGGTACCAGCATGGAAAGAGGAGTAGGGGAAGGCTTAGACATACCTGGAGAAGAGAGCTGGGGGCTGATATTAAAAGGATAGGTAAAACATGGAAACAATTGGAAGGGATGGCAGGAGAGAGGAAGATCTGGAAGAAGTTTATTGAAAACCTGTGCTCCGTTGGGAGTTGAAAATGAAGAAGAAACAAAGAAACTATCAAACTGCATCCTTCTTTGCCTACTTTTTTTCGTCAAAATAGAACCGCTACCAAAAATTATTATCTCAAAATTTTCATAATCTTTCAGCGGACAACCACATCATTTTTGGGTATTATTCTCTCTATCTAGGAAATTGTTACATGCTATAACTAATGTACAATTATCTTTAGAAAACACCGAATGTCTCGGGTATGACATTGAATAGTTGTCAACCTGTCATAGCCATAGATACAAGGCTAGCGAACGAATGATTTGACTCTTTGACATAAACCCACAATTTCTGTATAGTCTGTCCAGGTCTATAGCTCTGGAGATAATCACCTGATCGTTTAGCTGTTGTTAAGTCGGCCTGTGTTTGAACTCTGAATTTCTTGCTGCGGTGTGTGATAGGGATGTGAAAAACTTTGATGGTTTTGCAATTTTTTTCTTTTTCTGTGCCATTACTGTCTCTGTCGTTTGAAGCATATTTCCTTCTTCTAACGCTTCATATCGACCACTTGTTAAACCACTCTTTGGGATTTGTATGTGATCTGAGCATGAAAGCGATTGTACATTGTGCCAGTTATGCGCCTACAAGTAGACCAGCTCATCTGATTTCTGAGACGTTTTTTATTTACTAGGATAACGTCCCTAAACCTCTACTTCAACGCCTTTTATGCTTTGCAAGTCGCAGTCGCCCAGGTGTTCCGTGGCTCTCAAGGGGAATAAAGAATAGTAACACTGCGATCTACAAGGCATGTCGTAAGAGGCGACTAATGTAGGGCCTAGGGAAGAAGCCGTTGTAAATAAAAGCGTCTCATAAATCGGATGTGCCTATTTGTAGGCGCATAACGTACAATCGCTCGTATTCTTGGATCATATACAAATCACACAGAGTGGTTAACAAGTGATCGATATGGAGCGCTCGAAGTAGAAGAACATGAAGAAGAAAGTCACAGTATATAGTTCGTTCCAAAATTCGTGATCATCTTTACCGACCGATATAAAATTATCCACTTGAAAGAAATTCTGGATTTTGTGCATTTTTATATAGGTAACAGGGACGACCTTCCAAAAGTATTTTTGCCCACCCAAACCTTTAGTTCTGTAAGATTTTATTACATGTTATTACTAAATTTACCGCAGAAGTTGATCTGGTATACTGTCGATCAAATTGACTCACATACTCGAAGACAACATCTATAGTGGCCAAACACGGAGAAGTTGAACATTTACATATTTGGTAGAAGTGCAAACAACGGAACACATGAAATAACTCGATGCTATAGCAGTAGTGCTTCACTAAATTAACGAATATCTGATCTCAGACCTTAGTATATGCACAAAATTATTTAGGTCATGTGATTCTGTGACCTGTGAAGTTGAAATCAACAAGAAAATGATAGAAACTGACAGTTTGAAAAATGTCTACGAAATTATTAAAAGTAATGGGTGATTTCGTTTCACAAATGAAGTAGAACACCAACAACCATATCAATATATAAAAACGATGAAATATTTGGCTGTTCTTAGTCAGACGAAAAATACGACATTAGTGGTCCCGTTGGAAAAACGAAGACCAAGCCATTTGAAGAACAATCCAAAGAAAGTATGGTTAACCACAGATTCACTCTAGCAAGAACCTATCACATGGATCTAACCTCTCCATGTGCCGCCTTGCACAAGACAAACTAACTAACTACTTTGGTACAGTGACGACCTTCCAAGTATTTTTGCCACCAAACCTTTAGTTCTGTAAGAATTTTATTACTATGTTATTACTAAATTTACCGCGATGTTGATCTGGTAAACTTGTCGAAATTTTACAGTACGATTGTCAAGTTTGTCTATAACTAAGCATTTCCGTGTTCAACATGCAATTCAGTGCTCCACGTCAAAATCTGGAATCCAGTGGAATTAATCAGTTCACAATAATTCCTACCGACTGTCATTGACGAATGTACGCAACATTTACTTTCATTTATAGAAGTGGAAGATATCGTTTGTTCACAATGTAACCTTTCTTTTTATAATATGTAATAGGGATACACCTTTGCAATCATTCGCCATCATTTTGTGTGTAACTGTAAATTCTAAACTTTGATTATTATTTTGTTGTGCTTATGCAAAATTATATAACAAAAACGTTTTTTTGCATCAACTAAGCTACCTACCAATTAGTTAAACATGGATTCGTAACGTCGTGAGGTATATAAGACTGCATGCAAAAATTACTTGTATCCATCAGATAGATTTCGTACAATTTAAACCTTAATGTGATCACGAATTTTGGAACGAACTATACTGTTCTTTGTTCCCCTTGCGAGCCTGCGCAACACAAGCGATTGCAACACATAATAATGAGATTTCTCTTAAATATGTCTCGTATTATTCTCATATAGTCTTCTTAGTTTTTATTTTGTCCATACAGTGAGTCTTTGTTAAGAGATCAGTAGTTTTTGTTGTCAACATAGAGTATATGAACACCATCATCCAAAAAGAGATGCTAGAGATGGATCGGACAAGTGATACGTTTGGAGACCAACTCTATCCCAAAAACTGCACAGAGATGGACAATAGAGGGTAAACGAAAACGTGGAAGACCCAAATCGATTTGGATGAGAACAATAGAACGGGAACTGAAAAAAATCAAATCAATTGGAATAAAGTACATGGAACGGTGATCGCCCGAGTGGTTTCCTGGGCCCAAATTTGGGGTGTAAAGAATAGAACCACTGTTACCTGCCACGCATGTCGTAAGAGGCGACTAAGGAGCTTGGCTGAAATCGGATGCATGTGTCCTAATTGTGGAGAAGTCTATGCGTTTTGGGGCCTACCAAACCAATGTGCAACGTATATACGTTCTTGGCAAAGATCAAACATATCGCAAAGAGTGATTAAAATTGGTCATAAAGAACGAACGCAAAGAAGAAAGAAGGAGAAGAAGCCATGAAACGGTCAAGAACAGAAAAGAATGGCATGCATTTATTGCTGTTCGAAGAGCCAATCACATCTCATGCTACAGAACGAGAGAGAGAAATTACTTGCAGACTCTATATAACGTATAACGATACGAGTGGAATAACAATGTTCAACACAATCTTTCTACCCTCATTATGCTAATAGAGCCATCAAACCTGGACATTGACATCAAATGATAGAAGAAAATTAGTCACGACAGAGATGAAGTGTCAACGCAGGATGCTGGAGGTAACAAAAAGAGACCGGTTGAGAAATGAAGACATCAGGAAAAAGTGGGTACAACATCACTACTGAACTTCATCAAGAAACAACAAATTAAATGATTCGGCCACATAAGTAGAATACCAACAGACCTCAAATTGCAATGGTGCTCCGATACAATGGATGTAAAGCAAAAAGCCGGTCATGTAAAAGGTAGACCTCAGAGGTAATAGATGTAGTAGTGGTAGAGATTTCCATTGTTGATTGATGTTGGATGGATTCATACTTGATGGTAAAAAAAATGTATAAACACTATTTTTGAGAGTACATGACAGGTTTATTGGTGTTATCACCTAACCAAAAACACGTCCATCTGTTCGTCTTCATGTGTTTACTAGTCGTTTTCTACCCTGTTACTACACAACTACGTCGATTAGTTTCCCTACGTCAATGTCTCGTTTTAGTGGTGCCTTTCTGCTTAGAGAGTGCAAACACTAAGTCTGCTAATAAAATATCTAAATATATACAAGCTACACACTAAAGTTAACTGTCTGGTTAACTGCCACCTGGGGGCCTGGCTAGCTACTACATAGAGACGAATAAAGACACTGTTTATGAAACGCACACAAGGGTTCGTTCTAGAATTCTCTTCTTATCCTGACGCTGTGAGGTAAAACAGGATTGGAGAAAAGAAAGAAAGAATATATATACACCCACAACTACTTATACTAATCCAGTAAATCTCCATTGTCTCAAAACCAACTCGTTCTTTGCAACATGACGAATTGAACATCGGTGGCAGGGATACACTACAGCTGAACTTAAGCCGGGCAATATGACTATAATTAAACGACAGGTAAGAATATTAAATAAGGGACAAAGTCATTAATTTCGACAGACATCAAAAGATTTCCTACTGGACAGTGTCACCGGCTGATATCTTTACCCGTCTAACAATATTCCTGTACTTATATAGCTTCTACTTGTAATTAATTGTCCCTCGACTAGGCTGACCAAGCGTGGTCTTAAACAGACCAGGCAAGGAAGATATATCATTGCGAATGATTGAAGAAAGCCTGAAGATAAGGATGATCCGACAGTTCTCTGATGACTGCAGCAGAAGTAGTTAAAAGTCGTGGGCCTCGGTAACATAAGGCCGACTAACTCAGACGGAAAAAAACAATTTTTTTTTTAATGGGTGAAGATTTTTTATGTTTGATAGAACACTGTAAGGTTTTTCTGCAATTTTACACAACTCTTATGTGTCCATGTTTATTTATTGATGACAAATGTTAATAATACTGATATTCCTTAGTGTTCAACTTAATTTGTCACATGATATGTCACATGATATATTCTTTATTTAGCATATTGTGTTGTTGTATGACGAAACACGTAATAACAAAGTACTGTAGTTTTACACAATTCAGAAAGAATGACAATACACAGGAGCGTTTCGACCAAAAGGTCTTTATCAAGCAAACGATACAAGAGGAGTGACGAATTTCACATCACACTACATATAAACTTTGATAAAGATATTACAACGGTCAAAAAATCATAATCAACATGAGTACAACAATCCTATGTCCAATAACGTCTTCCGAAAAAAACGGCTTTTGACCATTGTAATATCAAAGCTACTCTAGTAAATCTTCTTCTTCTTTGCGTTCGTTCTTTACGACCAATTTTAATCACTCTTTGTGATATGTTTGATCTTGCCAAGAACGTGTATACGTTGCACATTGGTTTGGTAGGCCCCTAAATGCACAGACTTCTATACGTTTAGGACATGTGCATCCGATTTCAGCCAAACCTCCTTAGTCGCCTCTTACGACATGCATGGCAGGTAATAGTGGTTCGATTCTTTACACCCTAAATTTGGGCCCCGGTAACCACTCGGGCGACTCTAGTAAATAAAAAAACATCGCAGAAATCGGATGTGCTGGTCTACTTGTACGCGCATAACATGGGATAGCATACAATCGCTCTTAGGCTCAAATTACATACAGATCACAAAGAGTGGTTTAACACAAGTTATCATATAGAGCGTTAGAAGAAGAAAGACCACCATTACACTAGATCACCCCTAAAACTCAGCCATCCTTCTTCTTTTCTACCTCCCTCCCAGGTATCTCAACTCACCTGTGTAAATCACCTAACCACTTGTCAGATTTAATGACCTCTCATAAAACAATAACGTATCACGCGAGGACATCAAAGAACTATTGTCCCTTAATCATCTTACCTGCTGTCTTCTGAGTCATTTTTCTTGCTTCACACAAAATCCGCCCGTCTGACTTGTGACTTGCTCTTTTTGTCCCCTTCCTTCTAATGTACTTTCCTTCATTTTCTTTGATTTTTGTAATGCTCCGCTCTAGAAATTCAAAGGGCATAAAGGGGGTTTTAAAGCTGAAGGATCGCCCACCTGCCCAGCGTGTTCGTAGGGCGTTGGACGACGGTGTGACAAGCCCTCTGTGAGTGCGAGTTCAATTCCGTGGGCTGGCAGAAAAAGCCACAGGTTCTCCAGATTTACGGTGTTCGTGGCACCGAACCGAAGTGTTCTTCTTCTTCACCCTTCGACCCTAGGGAAGCATAGGTCCGCAACCAAGGCCTTCCAAGCTCGCCTATCCAAGACCATCCTTTCCAGATCTCGCCACTCTCTCCCCGTCCTCTTGCATTCCATCTCTAACCCCCGTCTCCAGGTGTTTCTGGGTCTTCCCTTACTTCTATTGCCCTCGGGGTTCCATCGGAGAGCCTGTCTCGCGATGCTGTCAGGGTGTTTCCTCAGTGTATGTCCTATCCATCGCCACCTTCTGCTCATTATCTCCTGTTCCACCTGCCGTTGTCCTGCCCTATCCCACAGTTCTCTGAACCGAATTGTTACGATGTCCATAGCACCGAGCGGAAGAGCAGAAAGCTCAAATGCTTCTGGATCGGGAAAAACCCCAAAACCTCCGAAGGATTGACTTCACTGCACTGGGTTTTACTCCACATGGCTTGGTCCCTCTTCAAAGTAATGACAGACACATGCTGAGAGTATTGCACAACGCACGAGCTCCGTAGCTCCGGCAACAATCCTATGTGTCTCTATAGAAAAAAATGTACTCGTGAACAGAACGGCTTGGTTCGGATTCGAAACCACGAACTTCAACTAGCAAGGCAAAAGATTAATCACTTAACCATAGAGGTCCATAAATATATGACACATGTCTAGCAAACTGCTTAGAAATGAAATATTAAAGAGATCGTAAAAAATGGTAAGAGACGTCTGAAAATAACGTTTCTTTTAAATTAAAGAATTAATAACAATAAAAATAATAGTAATATCTCTTCATCGCAAACGATGATAACAACAGTCTCAGACGTGTGCTTCTGCCTCTCTGATGTTTGCACTTGTGACTGTAGAGTGCAATCATAGAGCAAAATCCCCTACCACATGTGGGGAATACATGAGCAAGGAGACATGTGAGCGTTGCGTGTTCTGTCTTTTCTTGCAGCTCAGTTTCTCTGCTCCTCCACGGCGCGACGATTTGCAGCTATGTGAGTTCCTCTTCTGTTGTTACAACGCCAAATTTGGTGATTTTTTGCAAGGGTTTCCCAACACGTTGGTATCTTTTAGAGGCACTTTAAGAGTGTCTTTAAAGTTTGTTTTCTGTCTACCAAATGATCGTCTTCCTCCTTCAAACTCGCCTTTCGCCAACTGTTTAAGGATGCATTTATCAGCCATCCCAGCTTCTTCTTCTAACGCTCCATATCGACCACTTGTTAATCACTCTTCGTTATTCGAGCCTAAGAGCGATTGTACGTTGTGAAATGTTGCGCCTAAGCCTCTTATTATCTTAGACTCTGTATGAAAGAGAACATGTATATGGCAGTATTACGAAATATTGATAATTAAATATGTACTTCAATAGGTTTTTCTTTGGTGAACGCGATCTTGGTAAGCGAACCCGAAAAAAGCATGCAGAAATCGAATTTGCTGCGTTACTAGTCTGTATGTACATAACTGTCACAACGAACTCACTCTATAATGCACAAATCACATACAAACCACATAGAATGCTTTAAGATGTGGTTTGAGGGATTGAATGGAACATAATCATCACACTTCGGTGAGTAACTATGTGTGCTCCGATCTCTGTCTTATACAGGAAAATCGCAGAGCACGAACTCCGTAGCACTAGCGAGGGCCCCCGGTGTAATTTAGAAGAGGATGAGAATATTATGTAAGAATTGTATTTCGTGCATGTAGAGCAAATTTAAAAAAAGGACAAATAGCCATCTGGACCACATTTCTTAGACACATCATTTCTAAGGTTCTCTCTCTCTCTCTCTCTCTCTCTCTCTCTCTCTCTTCTTGATCGTTCTTAGGTCGCTTTTATCATTCGATTGTGAAATATAAGCAGCCAAACATCAAGAACGGCGTGCACGGCCTTAAGTACCTATTGGGCCCGTCTACCCAGCGTGTTCGTAGAGCGTTGGACTACAGGTGACTATCCCTCTGTGTGTGCGGGTTCAATTCCGCGGGATGGCAGAAAAATCCACAGATTCCCAAGATTTACGGTGTTCGTGGCACCGAACCGAAGGGTTACGATGTCCATGGCACCGAGTCGAAGAGCTGAAAAGCTCAAGTGCTTCTGGATCGGAAAAAGAGAAAAAAAAGTACCTATTGGAGCTCAGGTCCTTCTCAGCGTGTTTCTAAGGTTCGAAGCTGGCTTTTATGATCTGTGGTAAATTCCCAAAACTCACAATCATTAGTCGAAATTGGTACATATTATTACTAAGAATCACGCCTCCCTAATTGCAAGAGGTATTTATGTATCTTAACACCCCCTCAAACTGATCATGTAATTATATAAGTTAAACTGAAATGAACTAGACTTAACCGTGATTAAACTAATACTAGAGAAACATAAACAATAAGATACTGTATTCAGAAACTAATACAACAATAACGGACGCAGTGAAACTCATTTGAAACGCTAGGGCAAGATTACGGAAGATGAACATGAGGGCAATGGAAGAGTCTGGGAATTTCCCAGCGTCTCGTTTCACGGAGATTTCTCCAACATTCTAAAGACAAAATGGTGTCGCTCGTGTGCTATCCAATACCGTTATCAATGTAGGGGAGCTAATAGAACAAAGATTTGTTCATCAGACCTTTATTAAAGGGTCAATTTGTAATGAAGCTATCCCGTTACGGATACTCAAGGGTTAATGTCTGTCGATTGAAAGAGGATAACTCTGGATTTGTTGGTGATTCTTATGTCCCCTGAGCGCCATTTTGGATCAGAGGGTGTGATGGCTGCCTTTTCCTGCTTTTCTGTGGGATTTTCAAACCGAAATGAATTGCGCAAATGTTTTGCATCGAATATAAAGGAAAACCAAAGCAATTATACAAGGCAATTGAGAAGGCTGGTAAAATTATCGGAGATTAGAATTTCAAGTGTCGTTGGGCATTAATTCTTCCAACCGCCTCTTCTTTCTTTTCTTTTTCACTTTTACTACATCAGCTTCTTCACTTTCCTTATCTCAACGATATCTGTGTTTAAAATGTCTTTCCTCTTCTCCTTCTTCTTCTTTGCGTTCGTTCTTTACGACCAATTTTAATCACTATTTGTGACATGTTTGATCTTTGCCAAGAACGTGTATACGTTGCACATTGGTTTGTAGGCCCATAAACGCATAGACTTCTACACGTTTAGGACACATGTATCCGATTTCAGCCAACCCCACTTAGTCGTCTCTTACGACATGCGTGGCAGGTAACAGCGGTTATATTCTTTACACCCCAATTTGGGACCCGGTAACCACTCGGCGAGTCTTTCCTCTAATTCATCTACTTTTCGTCTCGTTAACTTTATTTATTTGGTTTCGTTGTCTTGTTCAATTCCATAGTGGGCAGGAATATAGTTTCCGACCCGCCCGAGTGGTAACCAAACCAATATGCAGCGTATAAACGTTCTTGGCAAAGATCAAACATATCACAAAGAGTGATTAAAATTGGTCGTAAAGAACGAACGCAAAGAAGAAGAAGAAGACAATATTTCAAATTAACGAAAGAAAAGAGGAAGAAGGATTAATATCACCATCATCATCATATTTATAAACACAACCAACTTTTTGACCGCTATCATCATTATTATCAATATCATCATCATCGTCATCATCACACTATCAGTCCTGCTCAACTCTTTCACAGAAATCTCCACCCCCCATGAAACAACATTCCACAGGATCCCACCAAATCACCTCACAGAAGCTGATGTTATCATACCAGCATTAGATAAAGTGGGAGCAACGGAGGACTAATTTGAGCCTGGTTCTGTTATCCAACTCGTCAACGAAAAACTCCTTGTTTCGCACTCTTCCTGTCCTCTCCTGGTATGGAAGCGTTGTTAGAATAACTAAGGACACTATAGGTCACTTTAGGTGACGTGTGATGTGAGAACATACTTAAGAGTCTTTAGACCTGGTTAGATGTCTTAAGTTGTGATTAATGAATACTTCACTCCACCAGGCCCTTTACTGGGAGGTGGGGGAGAACAGACACATGTCCTGGTTGTTACAGGGAGACGAAAGGTTAAACAGCAATTTAGAAGTAAATATTTAGTTAGATAAAGTGAAGCATATGCCTTGTAAGTACTTTGTCACCTACTCCGAGGAAGGTAAGGCTTGGATTTATAGATTAAATGATACCTTGGTACTTCAACGGGGATCTCTGTGGTAAAGTCGTTGTATTAGGTTCAGAAGAGTGTGGGTTCGAATCCAGACTCCTCCACATTTGCCTACCTTATGAAAAAACACAGAAAGGAATGGTTTAGCCAATGAGTAAGAACGAAGTTAGACAAAAATTACTTTTTTTTCGATCCAGAAGCACTTGAGCTTTCAGCTCTTCGGCTCGGTGCGATGGACATCGTAAGCATTCGGTTCGGTACCATGAACATCATAAATCTGGAGAACCTGTGGCTTTTCTATCAGCTCGTGGAATTGAACCGCATTCACAGGGGGTATGTCACCCGTCGTCCAACGCGATACGAACACGCTGGGCAGGCAGGCGAAGACTGTTTATAAAAACCTTCTACAGTAGAACAATGGGGTGAAAGGTGAGTGGAAGTCCACGAAAAAATGGACAGATGGCGATATCAAATAATGCCAAAATATTAAGAAAAACAATTAATCTTCTTCATCTTCTTCTTCGAATGCTCCATATCGACCACTTGTTTACCACTCTTTGTGATTTGCATTTAATCTGAGCCTAAGAGCGATTTTACGTTGTGCTAGTTATGCACCCGCAAGTAGGCCAGAACATCCGATTTCTGCGACGCTTTTATTTACTAGGGTAGCTTCTCTAGGTCCTACATCAGTCGCCTCTTACGACATGCCTTGTAGGTCGCAGTGTCACTATTCTTTACTTCCTTCTCTCTCTCTTTGCCTTTACCCCGGGTTGGGGCATAGGCCCTCAACCAACTCATGCCAAGTCTTCCTATCTCTAGCTATCTCCTGCAGCTCCCTCCAGCTCTTCTTTATATTGTTGATCTTTCTTTCTTTCTTTCTCGAATCCTGTATGCCTCACAGCGTCAGGTCAGGAAGAGATTTCTAAAACGGGCCCTAGTATGCGCTTCGTAGATAGTCTCTTTCGTCGCCTCTGTTATCTCTGCGGTCCATCTTTTGCGTGGCCGGCCTTTTGCTTTGTACCCATTGTATCGGAGCAGCATTGCTCTTTGGGTGCACTGTCTGATGGTAATCTGCTTACGTGACCGAACCATTTAATTTGTTGTTTCTTGATGAAGTCTAGTACTGATGTTGTACCCACTTTTTCCTGATGTCTTCATTTCTCAACCGGTCTCTTCTTGTTACACCCAGCATTCTGCGTAGACACTTCATCTCTGTTGTGACTAGTTTTCTTCTATCGTTTGTTGTCAGCGTCCAGGTTTGGCACTGGTAACATAATGTGGGGAGAAAGATTGTGTTGAACATTGCTCTTTTTGTGTTCATGGTGACGTGTTTGCATCTTAAAATTGGCGCCATTTGCCCTATCATTTGATTTGCTTTGTTGCATCTGTGTTGAATTTCATTAGTTATTCTTCCATTTGCTGAAAAATGCTCCCCAGGTATGTGAAATCTTTGCTTGATTTAGTAGATGATTATCGATGGAGATGTTGGTAGTGTTTTCCTCTCTGGCGAATGTCATTACTTCTGTTTTGTCGATGTTAATTCTCATGTTGTATTCGTTACATGCTAACTGGAGTCTGTTGATGTGTTGTTGTAGCTGTTCTTCTGTTGTTGATATGATTGCCTGATCGTCTGCAAAAGAAATTCATTTAAGAGTTCTCCGAGGTTGTTTCCTTCGCTGGTGTTAGCTATTTTACAAATGTGGTCAATGTACGTGATGAATAGCAGCGGGATAGTACGCAACCTTGTCTTACTCCTGACCCTACGTGAAACTTTTCTGATAATCCTGTATTTGTTCTAATCGTACATTGGCTGTCAGTATAAATGTTCTTGCAAAGGTTGATTAGGTGTTCATTAACCCCATAGGTTGTTAGTATTTTCCACAACTTGTGCCTATCTACGCGGTCGAACGCTTTTTCCTGATCTACAAATGCAACGTGTAAATGTTTGTCGGATTCGATAGTCCTTTCTACTAACTGTCTGAGGGCGAATATTGTTGATCTCCGCCTCCAAATCTCGTCTCCATGAATTTCTCGGCCTCCCCTTCTTTCGCTGTCCCTGCGGGTTCCAGGCAAGGACCCTTCTTGTTATATTCCTCTTCGGTTTTCGCAAAGTGTGTCCTATCCAGCGCCAGCGTCTTTTTAACCTGTTCGTTCACTGGAATCTGTCTTGTTCTTCCATAAGTTCCTCATTTGTGACCCTATCATACCATCTTATTCCTCTATTCTGCGCAGACACCAGTTGATGAATGTTTGCAATTTATGCGCTATTGTTTTAGTTGTTCTCCATGTTTCTGACCCATACAGTAGAACTGCTTTAACATTAGAGTTAAATATCCGAATTTTTGTTCTAGATTTGATTTCTTTGGACTTCCAAATGTTTCCCAGTGCAATGAAAGCTCCTCTTGCCTTCTGTATTCTTATTTTAACATCTCTATCTGTTCCACCCTCTTTGTCTACTTTGCTGCCCAAATATGTGTATGATTCTACCTCTTGAAGTTGGATTTCGTCCAGGGAGATCGAGTTGTCGTTTGCTTGGTAAATTCTCAATATCTTTGTCTTTCCCTTATGAATGTTCAGCCCTAGTTGCTGGGACCTTTGATTCAATGTGTTTAGCTTATACTGCATCTGATTTCGTGTATGTGACAGAAGGGCTATATCATCAGCGAAGTCCAGATCATCTAGTTGCTCTGTCAGAGTCCATTGGATTCCATTTCTGGTGTTAGTTACTGTGGTCTTCATAATCCAGTCTATTGTCAGTAAGAACAACAAAGGTGATAGGAGGCATCCCTGACGCACTCCTGTTTCTATTCCGAAAGTATCTGTTAGTTTACCTTCATGAAGAACTCTACATTTCATATCTGTATATGTTGCTTTTATTAGGTTAATAATTTTCTGTGGATTCCATAATGCCTCATTAATTTCCAAAGGGTTTCCCCTATCAATACTGTCAAAAGCCTTCTCATAATCAACAAATCCGATAGAAAGTGGGGATTTCCATTCAATACTTTGCTCTATTATTATACGTAATGTGGCTATCTGGTCAGCACAGGATCTATTTGGTCGGAAGCCTGCCTGTTCATCTCTTAGCTTTATATCAATGGCATCTCTCAGTCTCTCCAGGATGACTCTGCTTAGTATTTTCCCAGGTACTGACAACAGCATTATTCCCTATAGTTTTCACACTTCTGAAGGTCCCCTTTCTTGGTAGCTTCACCAGGTATCCTTCTCTCCAGTTTGCTGGTATTTCTTCGTCTCCCAGATTCTGCTAAATAATTTATACAGTATTTCTGTGGATGTGTTTATGTTGGCTTTAACTCCCTCCGCTGGAATACCATCTGGACCGGCCGCTTTCCATCTTTTAAAAGTTTAATGGCTTTACTAATCTCCTCCTTGGATGGTTTCTCACAGTTGATGTCCAAGTCAATTTCTGCCGGTTGGATATCTGGGGGTTTGTAGGTGCTGGTCTGTTCAGGAGTTCCTTGAAGTATTCCATCCATCTTTCCATTTGGTCTCTAACATTAGTGATAGTTTCCCACTACTATTTTTGATCAACCCATTTGATGGTCTGTATTTTCCTGCTAGCTTTCTAGTGATATTGTAAAGATCCCTAAGGTTTCCTTTTCCTGCAGCTACCTCTGCTTCTCTTGCTAGATCTTCTACGTATTGTCTTTTATCTAACTTTATTTGTTTCTTCACTTTCTTGCTAACTTCTGTGTACTTTTCCTGGGCTATGGCTTTGGCAGTTCTAGTTTTGCTATTATTTAAATCTGCTTTCCTCTTTTACCTTCTATTTCCTTGAGAGTTTCTGGAGTTATCCATGCCTTATGATTCCGCTCCTTCTTTCCTAATACCTCTGTGCATGTTTCATTCCAAATATTTTTGGCTTGCTGCCAGCATTCTTCCGCACTCACCTCATCTTCTAATTGCCGCAACACCTCATACTTATTAGAGACTGTGACCGTGAACTGTTCCTTTGTTTCTTGACTTCTGAGGTATCCTACATTATATTGGTGTCTATGTTCATGGAATGTTATGTATCGCTTAAGCTTCAGTTTAATTTTACTTATCAGCAAATGGTGATCCGAATCTACATCTGCCCCTTAGGACCCTTACATCTTGTAGAGATGACCTGAATTTCTTGTTTATGCATATGTGGTCAATTTGATTTTCTGTTCTGTGATCTGGTGATACCCAGGTTGCTTTATGTATTCTGTTATGTGGAAAGACACTTCCACCTATGACGTATTGATTCGCTGCACAGAAATTAGTGAATAGTTCTCCATTTTCGTTCATTATTCCTAGTCCGTGTTTCCCATGATCTCCTCGTAGCCTATGTTGTCCGAACCTATTTTGGCATTGAGGTCACCCATCAGAATTTTGATGTTCCCATTTCTCTGATTACCTATAGTATTTTGAAGTTTTATGTAAAATTCCTCTTTTACTTTTTCCTCTTTATCATTGGTAGGTGCATAACACTGGGTCACATTCAAGAATACTTTCTTTTGGTGGTTCTGAATGTTGCTGTGATTATCCTAGGACTCACTGCTTCCCATTTTATTAGTGCCTTCTCCGCTTCTTTAGATAGCATTAAAGCCACTCCTTCACTATGGGGGCATTTTCTTCCATATGGCCTGAGAACAGCATTGTTTCTCCTGTGTTTAGACGTTGTTTGCCTGCACCATTCCACCTAGTTTCACATAATCCCAAGATGCCAATCCGTGAAATTTCATCTCATTTACAACCAGTGCTGTCTTTCCCATTTGATACATACTTCTAACATTCTAGGTGCCAATTCTGGAGCTTTTCCTAGGTGAAAGGAAGATAATCTGCGGTGTAGACTCTTTGCGGCTTTCTCTGCATCGCTTCATACCTCTTCTAGAAGAGCTTCCTTTCCTCTTGGTTGGCACAGTTTTTATTTTATTTTTATGTGACTTGTTCATGGTTGGTTGGATTTTGTGGCTAAAATTTTCTACTGGATAGGGTAGCCAGCCCTACGCCAAACCCCACCTTAGTCGCCTCTTACGACATGCCTTGTAGGTCGCAGTGCTGCTACTCTTTGCCCTTGCGAGCCCCGGCAGCACACTGGCGTTTACTTCCTTGCAGACTCCTAATTTAATCATTCAATGTCGTTAAAGTACTTCAATTTGAAGATTCCTATTTGAGGTATGTGATTATCTACTATTATCAAACGAATTTTGCGACATCAGTTATCATATCCCTACGCAAACAAGCCATATCATATCTTGATGTTATATTTCAAACTTGTAGTTAATGCTCACAGTCAGCGGTTCCTAAACTTTACAATAGCGCGAACCCCATTTTAAATATATTTTGCTGCGCGGAGCCTCAAATTTTTCTAGAAAAAAAAATCTTCTAGCAATGGAGTTATTATTACACCACATCAAGTCAACCTGACTCAAATTTCTCAAACTGCTGGAAACTTCAAATAATCTTTCAGTTTGTCCTGTCAGACATTTATGGTCTAGTCTGGGTCCTTTGATTCCGCAACGGAACTAGTTTACCACTGTTTTTATACAAGTTTCTGAAATTTATTTTTCTGTTTGAAATGTCAACGATCATATAATTTCTTGAAGCGCTTGAGGGGCTCCTGTGAGTACCTCGTGAAATATGTCACTCCCTGAATACCCACGGGGTCACAGACCCTGTTTGAGAACCACTGCTGAAAGTCATGAAGGTAAGCAACACTGCAGACTGCTAGGAATGTACCTATAATCAAAGTGTGTGAACAAGATGACCCTGTTTATCGAAAGGTCCTAAAAATGTAAACAGAGAGCAGACACCTGTTGTATCATGCTTGATAAGGGAACACCTGTAAGGAAAGTCAAGAAATAGGAAACATGAAAATCGTGGCATATCCTAAAGGACGCAGCCATCAACCACAGTAAATGAATTTTCTAGGCACCACTTATACGTTCAGTAGTTTGTCATTGCTTTCTGAACGGTGAGGTCTATTTTACCTTTGTAAAAATCCCACGGAAACGAATCTGCTTCCAAACTTGCCCACCGTGGGGTTTGAACCAGGTACGCTTGGTTCGTGATCAAGCTCACTACCGCTTGAGCTACAGACGCTTGAGCTACAGACAAGAAATATAGTTGATGTATTAAACAATTCATTCTTCTTCTCCATTTCTTTAATCATGTTTTGCCTAACAGAGTCAGGGTGATAAGAGATTTCTAGAACGGGCTTATGTGTGCGTTTCTTACATAATGTCTTTCGTCGCCTCTATTATCTTTGAGGTCCACCTTTTGCGTGGTTGACCTATTACTGTATCGCAGTAATATTGCTCTTTGAGGCGCACTGTCTGTTAGTAATCTGCTTATGTGGCCTAACCATTTAATTTGTTGTTTCTTGATGAAGTTCAGTACTGATGTTGTACTCACTTTTCCCCTGATGTCTTCATTTCTCAAGCGGTCTCTTCTTGATACTTCCAGCATTCTTCGTAGTAGACACTTCCTCTCTGTTATAAGAAAAATATGTACAATTAAGTTTTACTAAGTAAAGACTAAATATAGATAATAATAATCAGAGGATTCTGTGGTGTAGAAGTTAGGTGCTTGCCCCTTATGCCAAATGTACCTGGTTCGCTCCCACGTGGAGCCATCTGGATATTTTTCCAGAAATCCCTGATCTCATTGTAGTTGAGATCAAGTTCCAAGTCCTATTGGAGACGAACAATAAAACGTTTGTCCCATGTTCAATTTGAGCACGTAAAAAATTTAATTGGCAGTTCAAAATCGAAAAGAGCACGCAGGAAAGCAAATTCCCTGGCAAAAATCATTAGACGTCGTTCAAAATAAAATTGCTACAAAAATATCTCCACCATCTTCAAAATTACATCTGGGAACTGCGCCGATGTTACGGAGCTCCTACACTACAGTTGAGATCTTCCTGTGTAAGAAAGAGATCGGAACACACATCGGAACACACCATCTCGCCGTGTATTGTTGGGGACCGCAAGGGTAGTAACAAAATAGCAACACTGCTATCAACAAGACATGGCGTAAGATGCGACTGAGGTAGGGGAATAGGAAAACTAGCATAGTAAATAAAAAACGTCTCAGATATCCGATGTGCTGTCCTTCTTATAGGTGCATAACTGACACAATGTACAATCGCTCCTAGGCTCAAATCACTTACAAATAACAAAGAGTGGGTTAACATATGGTCGATATGGAATGTTCGAAGAAGAACCACGAGTATACCATCTTTACACCAAGACCGCATTTAGGACTTAAAGATATCCAACAGGTGAACACCCTTGGTTCCTCATCGGTATCTAGATTCAACAACCACTTGATAATCCTCCGAGAATGGCACTGTTTCTTTGATCATGTCTTGCCAATGTGTCTACTTTGACAACCGAGATATCCCTTGTAATCATACATGGCAAATGAGCACCACTTAACTCACTCGCTTCTAATATATTCTCTTGGTCTGCCGTCGATTTTTGAACTATCCTGCATTCACTACTCGCTTAATCGTTGCCTCCTTGCTGCTCAGAAATAATCTTAATACACCGAAACTATCAAATTGTAATCATTTTCTCCTTGAAGTCCATCTGGTGGATCACTTTTCCTGGTGATCATCTAATTGAGCTTCGATAGCTACTACTTGCGATACGAAACCACAGAAACTACCCTAGGTATTTTCTCTGAAGTTACGAGCCAAGCTACGGTAGACACATTCTTCTTCTTCTTTTGTCGTCACACTGCTAACGGGTTGTTGCCCAGTGTCGTGGTTTTCTGTTTTTGTCTTTCGCTGTTCTGGTGGCTTGTGTGATTGTTATCTTTGCTCTTTCACATGATTCTGCTACGCCATCTAACCATCTTTTCCGTGGTCTTCCTCTTGCCTTCTTTCCCGATGTTCTGTTGTAGAAGACTCTGTGTACTGTGGAGTTTGGATACATTATCAACCACTAAATGCTGTCACTAGTAATGGATATATTACTATTATTGTCTATTGTATTTCCCCAGGTGGTTATTGAATTGGTTATCTACGCTTGTCGTTAAGCGTAGGGGTAGGAGCTTTAATTTGCGTTTTAGTGCCAGATGAGACGCACTGTCATATTATATCTGTGTTTATTTAGTGTGGTCATTATATTGTATGACCATCTTTTACTTGGTCTTCCCTTGGCCCTAATGCCTGATCCATTTTTGTTGTATGCTGTTGTCGCTCGTGTTGTGCCAGGGCCCACAAGGGAAGCAAAGAATAGTACCACTGCGACCTACAAGGCATGTCGTAAGAGGCGAGTGATGTAGGACCTAGGAAGCTACCCTAATGAATAAAAAGGATGTGCTGGCCTACTCGTAGGCGCATAACTGGCACAACGTACAATCGCTCTTAGGCTCAGATCACTTACAAATCACATAGGGTTATTAACACGTGTCGATATCTCTCTCCCGCCTAGACTGATGAACCAAATCGTATCATGAATTTTGTTGTTGCTTTTAGGCTCCGTCCCTCCGTGCAGCTTCTCGCGAAGCTCTGTGTTATCTGACCAAGTTTCTTTTCTCAGGACTGCTAACAGCTGGCAGTGTTGCAGTATGTGCTCTGCCGTCATGACCGCCTTTTCACAGTGCTAGTTGTGCCAATTTCAAATTTGTTAAACACGTGGGCCCGGAATCTGTTATGGCCGGAACGGAGGCGGAATATGGCAACTTGTTCACTACGGAACAGAACATAGTACCCATCCCTGCTGTTGTGTTGTGGGTGGTCTTTCAACCATTTTTTATTGAACTGCCAGCCGATGGTTGTTCTGGCTTCTTCATAGCTGATCTCGTGATCAGTCTTCGGTAGTCGTCTAGTGTCGTCGATATGAAGTATTAGAAGAAGAAGAAGGTATGGTGTTATTGGTGGTTGGTTGTATTCAATTCTCAGTAAATATCAGAACTACTGCATTTTGTATTTTTCAATGTATTCGGTACATGTATTCATTCGGCCCACTCTGCTTCTGATGTTCTCATTTCGCAGTCTATCTTTCCTGATGACACCCCCACCCCCGTCGTCCTCTAGCATTTCATTCCACATTTGTTGAGCTATGTGTGATGTTCATAGTTCAAGGTCATATGTACGGTTACAACTTCCCTGCAACGGGACACCCTATAATTGCTCCGTTCCTGTGCCAATGAAAATCACACGAAATGCTAACAAATGTCTCCTGTGTGAACTAATTCCACAATGAAACAGCCGTGCCGCCACAAAAAGCAATCGGCACCGCATAAATGCATATAGCCGTCGCTAAAGTGTCAACACAACACTGTTCATCACTTGAATTGCAATTCATGTTGAAGGGAACATCAATCACCACAAAATTCAGCTTTCTGCACATGCAATATCACTGCATATTTCTGTGATGTGTTGCTGTTATGGGCCAATTTTGGGACTATTGTATAATATTATTATAACTATAATTGTAGGACTATCAATAGTATGATTTATTACAAGAACATTAGCATGTGCCATACCGACTGACGTAAGCGATCATTGATCTCCACAAACGTCGTACTTTGGTACTAATGATCCATTTGGATGTTGACAGTCTTCAGTGCTAAGAACTCAGTCTAGAATTTTCTCTCACTGTCTTCTTTTGTCTTGCCTCCCATTTATTTTATCTGTTGTGACAAATTATTCTACACCTTCCTTTCTCCTAACATGAGCAGGCGTGATAACTTGCATTGGATACAGCAGAAAGATACCACAAATTAGCAGCTTAATGGTATTGAAAGCACGTCTGCCCAGCGTGTTCGTAGCGCGTTGGACTAAGGGTGACTATCCCTCTGTGTGTGCGGGTTCAATTCCGCGGGATGGCAGAAAAAGAAACAGATTCCCCATATTTACGGTGTTCGTGGCACTGAACCGAAGGGTTACGATGTTCATAGCACCGAGCCGAAGAGCTGAAAAGCTCAAGTGCTTCTGGATCGGGGAAGAAAAAAGGTATTGAAAAATATCAGTTTTATTAGAATACTGAGAATAATATGGCAAGAAAAGATTTATTCTTCTTCTTCTTCTTCTTCTGCGTTCACCCGCTATGAATTAAGACATAAACATAGTGTGGCGCTTCTGACTGATTTTTGCGTGAAAGCCTGCTTGCCGTTTTATTAGTTTCCTCGCCGTACAGGAAATGACACTTCTCTGAGTTCAGAGGTGCGGATTTATTGATTTATTGACTAATCAATTCAAGGGACTTTCATCATTGCACCAATACAAAGTCACGTGTGCTCCGATCTCTATCTTAATAATAATAATAATAATTCCTCTCGTACCGTTATACATTACATAGGGCCTATAAGTAATTTCTCCATACCGCTCTATCCTGGGCAACTCGCTCAATCTCCTCCATGGAACTGAGACCGATATTTCCTGCCTCTCTCAGCAAAGTTCGTTTCAGGGTCTCTTTGGTCGACCTCTCTTTCTTGAATCCTTTGCATCCCATTTCAATGCCTGCTTTGATATTCGTTGATCATTTCTCCTCAAGGTGTGCCCAACATATCTCCATCTTCTCTTTCTTATAACAGTTGTCACTAGTGGTTGACCAGACATGTCTCTGAATCTCTATCTTAGACAGAAATATCTCAACGAAAGTGCACGAACTCTGTAGCACCTATAAGGGTACGGGAAGTAATTTTGAAGATCGTAAAAATATTTTTGTAAGAATTGTATTTTTAATTTTATTGTTTAAATTAATTTTGCCCGGGCTGCGGATTTCCAGTCGGCTTTTCTCGATTTTGAGCTGCATATGGTTCTTTTACGTGCTCAAATTGAACACGGGATCTATATTTTATCGTCCGTCTCCGATATGACTAGGAACTCGATCTCACCTACACTGAGACTATGGATCTCTGGGTAAATATCCAGATGACTCCCCGAGGGAGAAAACCTGGTACCGTTGGCATGAGAGACGAACATCGAACATCTAAGCCACATATACCCCCGGTTATCAAGATGTGTAACAGAAAACGTTCAGAAAGCAATGGCAAACCTACTGAACGTATAAGTGGTGTCTAGAAGATCAACGACTCGTTTACTGTGGTTGATGGCTACGTCCTTACCATTACGTTGTATATGGTAAAGGATATGCAACGATTGTTCGATTTTTAACAGAAAAAAAAAGAAATTTTAAAATGACTATAAACAAATAAAACTGCAAGTTATATAGTATTAAAACTAAATTACGAATTTTCAATTCAAGTGTTATATCAATCCTAACATATGCTAGCGAGAGTTGGAAAATGACTAAAGATATAGAAAGCAAGTTGAATGCATTTGAAAATAGATGTCTGCGAAAAATAATGAATATTAAATGGAATGAATTTAGGAGAAGTGATGAAATCAGAGATATGTCTGGTCAACCACTAGTGACAACTGTTATAAGAAAGAGAAGATGGAGATATGTTGGGCACACCTTAATGAGAAATGATCAACGAATATCAAAGCAGGCATTGAAGTGGGATGCAAAGGGTTCAAGAAAGAGAGGTCGACCTAAGGAGACCCTGAAACGAACTTTGCTGAGAGAGGCAGGAAATATCGGTCTCAGTTCCATGGAGGAGATTGAGCGAGTTGCCCAGGATAGAGCGATATGGAGAAATTACTTGCAGGCCCTATGTAACGTATAACGGTACGAGAGGAATTATTATAAACAAATAAAAAAGGAAGAAAAAGACAGGGAAAAAACCCAATATAAAAACTTGAAGAAAAGAAAGGAAAGAATGTGCCAAAAACGAAGCAGAAAGCAGCAATCAAGTGTTGAAATCTACCTAGTGACCATATATAATTACTAACACACCTTGTGGTTTTATGACCTGGGGTCTCAATACATGGACATTACGTTTTAAGAATGGTGAACGCGAGGACCATATTTCTTTATGAAGCTATCGTTAGACCATATTATTTTTTACTATCGGATCAACTTTATTGTGGGACCTCAAACTTAAGACCTCATGCCGAGACAAGTGTATCCGTGTGTCCATGCTTCTAACGATTCCTCTGAACATCAAAGACGAATAGGCGCCTGATTGTTAGTCTCAAAGGAGCATTTAATGCCTCCTTTCCGTGCGTGTGTTGCCAGGGCTCGCGATGGGAGCAAAGAATAGTAACACTGAGGCCTACGAGGCATGTTGTAGAAGACGACTGAAGTATGGGGGCCTAGGGAAGCTACTCTAGTAAATAAAATTCGAATGTGCTGGCCTACTTTAGGCGCATAACTGGCACAACGTACAATTGCTCTTAGGTTAGGATCACATACAGATCACAAAGAGTGGTTAACAAGTGGTAAATATGAAGCGTTCAAAAAAGAATGCATTCTTTCCATTCCCCTTTCATTTATATTATCTTATATTCCCGTGCCAATGCAAAAGCCTACCCCCATCTTCTTCCATAGAATTTTTAGCATTCTTCTGTAAAGTCACATCTCTGTCTTCCAACGATATTTTTGATTGCTTGTTTATTGCCCATGATTCGCTACCATACATAACTATTGGCTCGATATAGCACTGAAGCGTAATTATTGGTTCAATTGAAAACTTGGGTACCCTTTTCAGCAGTGTCATTGGTAGTGAATTCCCGCATAGTATGTTTTCATTTTTATAAAAGCTGCTCATATTCTTCAAGAGATTCAAAACACCTCCGACCACCCTAGAAGAATCGCTTCTGAAATACAAACGCTCCAATAAGGCTACCAACGACACCGCAACTAGATATTCATACTGCGCAGATTTGCGGTTCAAATTGGAGAGAATAGGTATCATGATCTCCGCTTTGGTGATTTTATGTCCTCATAGTGTGTAGATTATGGCGTGATTAGCATGTTCCGGGACCCTGACCGTCATACAAAACAACCCAGAATACCTGTGATGTGACTTCAAGATATCAAAAACACACCCACAAAAAAGGCATCAAATATCCTGTTCTTTACGACCTCCAAGTTCCGCCCAGGACGGTTTTCTATAAACATTCGAGATTTGAACGCACCAGATATAATCTGAAGAAACGAGCTCTAAGGGTTAATCCCTTTTGCTCGAAATAAGATGCCATTTATGTCATGGGAGTGCAATAAATAATTTTTGAAATATGATTGTAATAATTATAATAAAAGAACTGATATTTCAGAAGACATAGACGTATTTCTTTCTGCTTGTTCCTACAGTGACGTTGTTGAGGAATAGTAAGTTTAGGTTATCTGGTCTTATCTGACATTGTTTTTGTTGGGATTATATTGTTTTCTTTTACAATATGTTTTTAAAATATGTTTCTTCAACAGATGTTTCTTTACGTTTCATTCATATATTCTTTATCTTCTTCTTCATCTTTCAACTCTCAACGTAGCACAGGTTTTCATCGAAATTTTTTCCAGGTTTTCCTCTCTCTCTCTTGCCATGCCTTCCAATTCTTTCCATGTTTTATCTCATCATCATTAAGGTGCATATCCTTTATAGGACGTTACTATCTTTGCAGCACATCTGAAATTCACTGTCTCTTGCCAGTTTACCCACTTCGTCGATGGTCATGGTTTCTTTAATATCTTGTAGCCATCTTTTCTTGGTCTGCCTCTGCGTCCTGGGACCCTGCCCTCTAGTATTGTTCTTTTCAGGCCATCGTGACGCTTGATGTGACCAAAGTATGTGATTTTTCTGTATAGTATGTTGTTTATCATTTGGTTCTTTCAGGACATGTGTGTTCTTTCTTGTTTCTGTCCATGGTATTCGTAGGATCTTTCTGTAGCATTTAGTTTCGAAGGACTGGATTTTCGTTCTTAATTTTGTGTAATAGTCCATGATTCACAACCATAAGTAGCCACTGGGAAAATGCATGCTCTCAATATCTTTAATTTTAGTATTTTGCTGGTGTTTTGCCACATGTTCTTCATTGTGTTTAACTGCTTGATTGCTATTGCCAATCTTCTTGAGATATCTTTGGAGCAGTCACCGTTATTGTTAATTATTGAGCCCAGATGTTTTATCAATCCTTTTAATATCAGCCTCCAGTTCTCTTCTCCAGGTATGTCTAGGCCTTCCCCTACTCCTCTTTCCCTGTGGGTTCCACAACAGTGCCTGTATTGCAATACATCCGGTTGATATTCTCAACGGCTGTCCGATCTATCACCAACGTCTCCCCTTAGCTTTTTTCCACTAGTATCTGCTGTTCTTTCTCTGAGTTCCTCGTTCGTAATCTTATCATACCATCTCAGTTCCTCTATTCTACGTAAACATCCATTTATGAAGGTCTGCAGTTTTCTGATGGTTTCTTTTGTTGTCCTCCATGTTTCCAAACCATAGAACAGTCCTGACTTCACATTTGATTCTAATATTTTGTTTGTTTTGTTCTTCGTTGACTTTCATGTCTTATTACCAACTAATAAATGTTTATTTCTCCTTCTTCTATTTTATTCTTCTACTTTATGGCATCTCTACTTTCTTCTGCTACTATTTTCTCCTATCTCTATTTTCTCCTATCTCTATTTTCTCCTATCTCTATTTTCTCCTATCTCTATTTTCTCCTATCTCTATTTTCTACTATCCCTTTTTTCTATTGTCTGTATCTTCACCTGCATCTACTTTCACCTATCTCTATTGATTCTTATCTCTATTGATTCTTATCTCTATTGATTCTTATCTCTATTGATTCCTATCTCTATTGATTCTTATCACTATTGATTCTTATCTCTATTGATTCCTATCTATATTTATTCTTATCTCTATTGGTTCCTATCTCTATTTTCTCTTGCCTTTACTTTCTACTGTCCTTGCATTCTATTTTCTGTATCTTCTCCTGCTATTATTTCCTCCTGCTTCTACTTTCTCCGTCCCTACTTTCTCCTGTATCCTCTTTCTCTTGTCTCTATTTTGATCTTCCTCTGTTTTTTTCTGACTAAACGTCTTTCTCTGTCTTTATCAATTTTGACACGGAGTCACCGATAGTAAAGTTAATAAAAAGTTACGCAAGCGACCATGGGGTGTGGACATTTTAGGGGCTCGATGCCGGCTTGGGCAAAACATTTTCGGTGTGCACACTATACACAGTTGAACTATATGAAACTCTGATCCTTTAGTTAAAAAGTAAATGCATATCCTTTACATGACTTTGCGAATCAACCCCAGCTTTTTAACGCTCTTTGTGATTTTTTCTAGGCATTATTACTTTCAGTAGTTTGCATTGCTTTCTGAACGAGTGGTGCGATCGTCCTTTGTAAAATTCACGTTAAACAATTTGCAAACAAACTGTCACCAGCGTGATTCGAACTCAGAACTTTGGGGTTAGTAGATCGAGTCACTATCCCATAAGCTACATACGCCACCGATCCTTTAGTTGGGGATCTAAATTACAAGTACCTCTGAAGTCAGAGTAAACTCGCCTGAATGGCGAGTGCCACTGTTGATATGGAAGGCAAACCTTCACCCAAAAATAATCCAGAGTCGTAGTACTAGAAGCTATGACTTTGTCTGAACTCACCGTGGACTAACGGGAAAAAAATATTGTTTCGCTCATTGTACTCTAACTTGCTACTTTTTTTAATACCTCTACTATATTTGCTGCCTCTTATTTCCCTGCTTTTTCTACTTTCTCTTACTACTTTTCCTGCCTCTACTACTTTCTCTGAAAGCTGCATTAGTATAGTTGTTAGTGGGGTGTGGTCCGGGTTCATTTTCACTGGTAGAATGAACAATTTTCCTGTGTAAGAATCACAGGTCGGCACAGCCCCAAATGCGTACCAGGAAAAGCACTAGGAAGTAGCGAGTCTCAGACACTGGAACGAGTTCGAGAATTAGGCATTAAGTTAGGACATGCCAGACAGTGTCGTCTTCGTGGTAGAGAGAGAAGATATAGTAATCAACTTCTCATGGGTACGGTCAGCAAATGGACTTTAGGATGGCTGCTGCAGCGGAGGACAGAACACGAATGAGAATGTCCAATGTGCCATGACGTCGATCGCATAACATAACTAAGACGTATAGGTGACCGGTGTGATGTTGACCACATCATCCGTCGTGTACACTCTCTCACTGCGTGAACACCTATCTGCCCAGGACACTAAATCTCCATAAACAATATCCACACGTAACACAGCCACCATGAAGAAAATAAACACATTCTTTTATATCTACTACGCCCGTCTGCCCAGCGTGTTCGTAGCGCGTTGACTACGGGTGACTATCCCTCTGTGTGTGCGGGTTCAATTCCGGGGATGGCAGAAAAAGCCACAGATTCCCCAGATTTACGGTGTTCGTGGCACCGAACCGAAGGGTTATGATGTCCATGGCACCGAGCCGAAGAGCTAATAAGCTCAAGTGCTTCTGGATCTGAAAAAAAAAAAAAAATATCTACTATCGCCTATGTTGTGCGGGGCCGCAAGGAAGCAAAGAATAGTACCACTGCAATCTACAAGGCATGTCGTAAGAGGCGATTGATGTAGGACCTAGTGAAGCAAAGAAATAACACTGCAACAAATGGATATGTCTATGAGGAGACTGATGTAGATCCCATGAACAAAAGAATGTAACACATGCAACCTACAATGCATGTCGTAAGAGGCGATTGATGTAGGACCTAGTGAAGCAAAGAATAGTACCACTGCAACCTACAATGCATGTCGTAAGAGGCGATTGATGTAGCGACCTAGTGAAGCAAAGAATAGTACCACTGCAACCTACAATGCATGTCGTAAGAGGAGACTGATGTAGGACCTAGTGAAGCAAAGAATAGTACCACTGCAATCTACAATGCATGTCGTAAGAGGAGACTGATGTAGGACCTAGTGAAGCAAAGAATAGTACCACTGCAACCTACAATGCATGTCCTAAGAGGAGATTGATGTAGACTCTAGGGATGCTACCCTAGTAAATAAAAAGCAGCGCAGAAATCGATATGCTGGCCTACTTGTAGGTGCATAACTTGCACAACGTACAATCGATCACAAATAAATCACAAAGAATGGTTAACAAATGGTCGATATGAATCGTTGAAAGAAGAGTAGATACCCTTTATATATAAAACAGGATACAAATTGAAACAAGAGGTTTGCCTCTGATGGCGGAGTAAAGAGAAATAAACGGTAGATCGAACAAAAACAGAAACATGAATTACGAAACCGAATAATATACTGGGTCGAAATTGGCATGTATAGTAGCTTAGACAAAGTAACAAACACAGATCTGTGGATAAGGATATAATAGAAACCCGTAATGATCCAGGTAAAAAAATGCAAAAATTGTCGTTACTGTCTGTAGTACCTCTTTTAGTGCGGTTTAGGACAGGTGCGACGAGAGCCTGGGAATTTAATGGCCGCATGGTTAGTGCAGTCGTCGCCAACATGTTCAGGTTAGGATTTTTCATTTATATGATTTCAATGTATAATTTCGTATATCTTGGACAGAGAAGAGAACAAATAGATCTATCCAGAAAGAACTCAAAATGAAAGAAAACTGGCTGATGCTACAAATAAGAAAGAGAAAATTGAATTATTTTGAACATATAAAAAGACATGAAGGGCTGGGAAGACCATCATGGAAGGAGGCATACCAGCAAAGAGAAGAAGAGGAAGACCACGTAGAAGATGGATTCAGGATGTAACTGATGGTTTGAACATGACATCTGCAGAGGCAGGACATCTGGCCTATGAGAGAGAGAAATTTCGGAGGACTGTTGGGGTGGCAAAGTTCTGCTCATGACAAACTATTTGATGATGATTTCAATGAGCCAAGTAACGAAGAAAAATGGTAGTGAGTCGGGCTTACTACCTTGCCGACTGTCACTAGACAATCACTTGAGTGGAACCTGCAAGAGAAACAGAAAAAGAGATGCCCCAAACAGACATTAAGAGTCCATCATTGAACATATATGTTACAGAAAACATTAAATATGAAGACAGTTTTTCTTAGGAAGCCGCTATATTCTGGGAAACCATAAAGACATTGAACATAGATCAGGAAATATGAATATCAGCTTGCAAAGTGCCTTAAATAAAAGCACACACAAGATCACTATGTTTCACCCCCAACACTTCCATAGGGAAGTAAATGGTGGAAGAGAAGAGGAAGCATATGAAACCAATTTTGAACAGCAATCACGTCACCATGAAAACTAAAAGAGCATTGTACAACTTGATCTTTCTCTTTACATTATGATATCA
Organism: Arion vulgaris; assembly: GCA_020796225.1. Lineage (NCBI taxonomy): Eukaryota > Metazoa > Mollusca > Gastropoda > Stylommatophora > Arionidae > Arion > Arion vulgaris. Next base: position 13,362,471 of record CM036772.1, read on the forward strand.
GTGCCAGCCCTTGACGCTGACATCAAACGATAGAAGATAATTAATCAAGACACCCGAGTGGCTACCGAAACCCAAATTTGGGGTGTAAAGAATAGAACCACTGTTACCTTCCACGCATGTCGTAAGAGCCGACTAAGGAGGTTTGGCTGAAATCGAATGCACATGTCCTAAACGTGTAGAAATCTATGCGTTTAGGGGCCTACCAAACCAATGTGCAACGTATACACGTTCTTGGCAAAGATCAAACATATCACAAAGAGTGATTAAAATTGGTCGTAAAGAACGACGCAAAGAAGAAGAAGATCAGGGAAATGTGAAAGACAACTGTTTAGGCTTTTACTCCACAGGGAACAGAGAGGAATAAATGGAAGCAAGGTGTACAAACATCTACAAATTAAACCTCCTAAAAAATAAACAAATATTAATTTCTCGACAGAGTGTTTTATGAATGTTGTATTTAATGTTTTAATAACACATTTCAATGTAATATTAGCGATATCATTGCACAGAATGAAAGAAAGATAGAACAGCAGACAGAAAAAAATGTGCTACGTAGAGCGCAATGCAAGAATATATTTTAAGAAACATACTTAAGAAAAGTAGTTAAGCTATTGTCACTGCGAGTCGAAGCAGGAATAAATGGGCCATTTGAAGTCATGATGTCTCAAATTAATTGCCAGAATGGACTTTTAAAGACTCTCAGGAATAATCTGACGGAGATGAAAGATTTCTGCGTCACCTCTTTCATGTCTGATGACCCGAGAACTCTCCCAAATTATGATCATTAAAATATTTGAATACACAACTGAAGGCATGCACCAAGCGTCGCTGTAGTTGGGTATTCAGGGTAAGAATGAGACAGTGTAGAAAAGCCAGCGGGTAAGTCACTCAGATATGAATATTCTAGACAAGGTTTGTCTATTTAAACATGGTGTTAGTAATAGAAGACATATGGAATCAAAATAGTAGTGGTTCACTTGCTCTTCATTCCTTCCTTTCGTTTGCTTGAAATAGTTTCTGGGAACTAACTCTCCCTACGCCGCTTCACGGCAAATGTGGTTAAGATAAGTGTCTGTTTTATGAATATAAACGCCCGAGTGGTTACTGGGGCCCAAATTTGGGGTGTAAAGAATAGAACCACTGTTACCTGCCACGCATGTCGTAAGAGGCGACTAAGGGGTTTGGCTGAAATCGGATGCACATGTCCTAAACGTGTAGAAGTCTATGCGTTTAGGGCCTACCAAACCAATGCGCAACGTATACACGTTCTTGGCAAAGATCAAACATATCACAAAGAGTGATTAAAATTGGTTGTAAAGAACATGCTACGGAGCTACGGAGTTTGTGCTTCGTGCAATACTCTCGGCAGGTGGCGTACCATTTCTGCGGAGAGGGACCGAGCCATATGGGATAAAACCCGGTGCAATGAAGTCAATCCTTCGGCTTTAAAACCCTTTAAAACCCTTCGAAATTTCTTTCTCTCTCTCCTCTCATAGACGGATGTCTTACCTCTGCAGCCGTTATGCTCAAATCATCAGTTACATCCTAAATCCATCTTCTTCGTGGTCGTCTTCTTCTCCTCTTTACCAGGATGCCCACTACCATAATGGTCTCTCTAACACTTCACAGATGTTCCGAAGCAAATCATTTTTCAATTTATTTGGACTTGAAGACATCCTAGAGCTAAACGGTTAATTTATTACTGCAAGAAACAGGAAAACATTTTTATTATCTTTTGTTAAGAACAGAGAACTGCCTGTTTATGGTTTGACTTAAGTCGTGGAGCTCATCTCCATGTTTTAACATTCTCATAGTCCTATCCTATAGATATTTAGCTTGCATGCAGTCTACACAATTATGGTGTTTTGCAACGACCGCAGTCGATTTATAATATTTGAAACGGATATTGTGGATTGTGGGTGAAACAAGTGGTTATTTGTTGAATATTGTCAATTCAGCGAATATTTGCAAACGATTGTAGGAATTTTCTCAATGTTGTAAAACTAACATATTAACATTGATGGATCGTTAAGACCGTTGTCAGCAACAATCATAACAACGATGTGGGCATCGTTAAGACCGTTGTCAGCAACAGTCATAACAACGGTGTGGGCCTCGTTAAGACCGTTGTCAGCAACAATCATAACAACGATGTGGGCCTCGTCAAGACCGTTGTCAGCAACAATCATAACAACGATGTGGGCCTCGTCAAGACCGTTGTCAGCAACAATCATAACAATCGATGTGGCCTCGTCTAAACCTTGTCAGCAACAATCATAACAACGATGTGGACCTCGTCAAGACCGTTGTCAGCAACAATCATAACAACGATGTGGGCCTCGTCAAGACCGTTGTCAGCAACAATCATAACAACGATGTGGACCTCGTTAAACCATTGTCAGCAACAATCATAACAACGATGTGGGCCTCGTCAAGACCGTTGTCAGCAACAATCATAACAACGATGTGGGCCTCGTCAAGACCGTTGTCAGCAACAATCATAACAACGATGTGGGCCTCGTAAGACAGTTGTCAGCAACAATCATAACAACGATGTGGACCTCGTCAAGACCGTTGTCAGCAACAATCATAACAACGATGTGGGCCTCGTCAAGACCGTTGTCAGCAACAATCATAACAACGATGTGGACCTCGTCAAGACCGTTGTCAGCAACAATCATAACAACGATATGGACCTCGTCAAGACCGTTGTCAGCAACAATCATAACAACGATGTGGGCCTCGTCAAGACCATTGTCAGCAACAATCATAACAACGATGTGGGCCTCGTCAAGACCGTTGTCAGCAACAATCATAACAACGATGTGGGCCTCGTCAAGACCGTTGTCAGCAACAATCATAACAACGATGTGGGCCTCGTCAAGACCGTTGTCAGCAACAATCATATATTTGTTATCACAACCAACCTCAACATCTTCCTCATTTTTCTTATTATCAGCCAACCTCTTCTTCTTCTTTTTCTTCTTCTTCTTCGATCGTTCCATATCGACAACTTGATATGGAAATACAATCAATACAAATTCTATACAAATCTGTGTGATTTGTATGTGATCTGAGCCTAAGAGCAATTGTACGTTGGGCTAGTTATGCGCCTACAAGTATACCAGCACATCCGATTTCCGCGATGCTTTTAGTTTACGAGGTAGCTTCCTAGGTCCTACATCAGTAGCCTCTTACGACATGCCTTGTTGGTTGCAGAGGTACTATTCTTCGCTTCCATTTCTGGCCCCAACACCACGCGGACTAATCACCCTCTGAAATTGAAGAAAACACCACTGTGTAGTGATGGACAGTGGTAATAAGGAAAGTACACATTCACGCAAAAATCAATCAGAAGCGCCATACCAGATTATACCTGAATTCAAAGAAAAAGAAGAAAAATTATCGGCAACATGTTCTTTTTGTACTCCAGTATTGTTCTCAAATGTGGTGTCAGTCATATCGTCATTACTGTAGACAGTGTCATCCATAGTAATGACATCAGCATCGTCATCATTATTGTAGACAGTGTCATCCATAGTAATGACATCAGCATCGTCATCATTATTGTAGACAGTGTCATTCAAGGTAATGACATCAGCATCGTCATCATTATTGTAGACAGTGTCATCCATACTAATGACATCAGCATCGTCATCATTATTGTAGACAGTGTCATCCATAGTAATGACATCAGCATCGTCATCATTATTGTAGACAGTGTCATCCATACTAATGTCATCAGCATCGTCATCATTATTGTAGACAGTGTCATCCATAGTAATGACATCAGCATCGTCATCATTATTGTAGACAGTGTCATCAATAGTAATGACATCAGCATCGTCATCATTATTGTAGACAGTGTCATCCATAGTAATGACATCAGCATCGTCATCATTATTGTAGACAGTGTCATCATATAATGGCATCAGCATCGTCATCATTATTGTAGACAGTGTCATCCATACTAATGACATCAGCATCGTCATCAATGAAAGTGTCATCATAGTAGACATCAGTCGTCATCCTATAGCAGTGTCATCATTAATGACATCAGCATCGTCATCATTATTGTAGACAGTGTCATCCATAGTAATGACATCAGCATCGTCATCATTATTGTAGACAGTGTCATCCATACTAATGACATCAGCATCGTCATCATTATTGTAGACAGTGTCATCCATAGTAATGACATCAGCTTCGTCATCATTATTGTAGACAGTGTCATCCATACTAATGACATCAGCATCGTCATCATTATTGTAGACAGTTTCATCCATAGTAATGACATCAGCATCGTCATCATTATTGTAGACAGTGTCATCCATACTAATGACATCAGCATCGTCATCATTATTGAGCAGGGCATCATAAGACATCGATCGTCATCATTGAGACAGTGTCATCCATACAATGACATCAGCATCGTCATCATTATTGTAGACAGTGTCATCCATACTAATGACATCAGCATCGTCATCATTATTGTAGACAGTGTCATCCATAGTAATGACATCAGCATCGTCATCATTATTGTAGACAGTGTCATCCATACTAATGACATCAGCATCGTCATCATTATTGTAGACAGTGTCATCCATAGTAATGACATCAGCATCGTCTCTTTTGTGCAGTGCTCGGTCAATGACATCACACGTATCAATTGACAGTGTCATCATAGTAATGACATCGCTCGTCATCATTATTGAGACAGTGTCATCCATCCATATGGTCCAGCATCGTCACATTAGAGACAGTGTCATCAACATACATTATACCGTCATCTTATTGAGCAGTGTCATCCATAGTAATGACATCAGATCGTCATCCTTATTGGACAGTGTCATCCTAGTAATGACATCAGCATCTCATCATAACAGTGTCATCCAAGAAATCATCGCATCGTCTCATTGTGTAGACAGTGTCATCATACTAATGACATCGCATCGTCATCATTATTGAGAATCATCCAAAATACATCAGCATCGTCATCATTATGTACAGTGTCATCATACATGACACAGCATCTCATCAATTGAGACAGTTTCATCATAGTAATGACAGAAGCACGTCATCATTATTGTAGACAGTGTCATCATACTAATGACATCAGCATCGCATCATTAGAGACAGCGTCATATTATAATGAATACATCGTCATCATTATTGCAGACAATTCATCCATACTAATGAATCAGTCGCATCATAGTAGACATGTCTTCCATGAATGCATACATCGTATCCCTTTTGTAGCAGTGTCATCCATGTAATACATCAGCATCGTCATCATTATTGAGACAGTGTCATCCATAGAAGACATCAGAGCATCTTATTGAGACAGTGTCAAACATGCTAATGACATCAGCATCTCATCATTATTGTAAGTGTCATCCATAGTAATGACATCAGCACTCATCATTATTGAACAGTGTCATCATATCAATGACATCAGCATCGTCATCATTATTGAGAAGTTTCATCCATAGTAATGACATCATCATCGTCATCATTGTAGCAGTGTCATCTATATGACATCAGCATCGTAGTTCATTATTGTGAAGTCATCAGACTTATCAGCATCGTCATCATTATTGAGACGTGTCATCATAGTAAACATCAGCATCTCATCATATGAGACATGTCATCCATAAATGAATCAGCTCGTATCATATTGAGAAGTGTCATCAGTATGAAACAGATGTCATCTATTGCAACGTAATCATCATAGTAAGACATCAGCATCGTCATCATTTTGTAGACAGTGTCATCCATACTAATGACTTGCATCGTCATCATTATTGTGACGTGTCATCCATACTAATGACATCGCATCGTCATCATTATTGCAGACAGTGTCATCCATACTAATGACATCAGCATCGTCATCATTATTGTAGACAGTGGCATACATAGTAATGACATCAGCATCGTCATCATTATTGTAGACAGTGTCATCCATACTAATGACATCAGCATCGTCATCATTATTGTAGACAGTGTCATCCATACTAATGACATCAGCATCGTCATCATTATTGTAGACAGTGCCATCCATACTAATGACATCAGCATCGTCATCATTATTGTAGACAGTGTCATCCATACTAATGACATCAGCATCGTCATCATTATTGTAGACAGTGTCATCCATAGTAATGACATCAGCATCGTCATCATTATTGTAGACAGTGTCATCCATACTAATGACATCAGCATCGTCATCATTATTGTAGACAGTGTCATCCATAGTAATGACATCAGCATCGTCATCATTATTGTAGACAGTGTCATCCATAGTAATGACATCAGCATCGTCATCATTATTGTAGACAGTGTCATCCATACTAATGACATCAGCATCGTCATCATTATTGTAGACAGTGTCATCCATACTAATGACATCAGCATCGTCATCATTATTGTAGACAGTGTCATCCATAGTAATGACATCAGCATCGTCATCATTATTAGCGATATCATTCTTGTTCTATACGTTGTGTTCTGTGCCCGGCTCAGCGTCCAGTAGAATTGAGGTCGGCTAATCTTTTTTTAGGAAGTGTAACGCCCATATGGTGCCGAGCCCACAAGAGAAGCAAAACATTATACCCCTGAGACCTACAAGGCCCGTCGTAAAAGGCGATGGATGTAGGACCTAGGGAAGCTACCCTAGTAAATAAAAATCATCATAGAAATCGGATGTGCTGGCCTACTTGTATAGATATAACTGGGACATCGTACAATCGCTCGTAGACTTAGATCACAAACAAATCACAGAGTGGTTTATAAGTCGTCGATATGAAGCTTTGGAAGAAGAAGATAAATATTTATGTTTACTGAACTAATAGAAAAGAGAAGTCAAAATATTTATTATTGGAATAACTCATTCATATTCACACAATTTTGCATAATTTATTCAAATGTTTTTCAAAAGCGGGCGCAATCGAGCAAAGATTCTTCCGCAATGTACACTTTTCTTTTGTCATATCCGAAACACACACAGAAATCAGTTACACCTTCACGAAAAAAAAAAACCCGCTAGAGAATCGTGACAGCTTTTGATGACAATGTGAATATGGTTTAATGTTTTATAGTGTAATGTTTACCTGTACGATTTGTGTACACTCACAAGAAATGTCTGGATAATATCTGGAAGAAACAGAGCGAATTTTAGATGTATATTCTGCATTCTAAATCTCATTTCACGTATCATTAATGTTTAGTGTGAGACGCCATGTGAAGTTATTATTGCTGGTCTCAGCTTAGCTTTGATGTTGAGTATTAAGACTTTAATAAACTAGTTATATAAACAGCGTGATAAATGGATATAGTTAGGATAAGGTGTGACAGAAGACAGGCAACGGGGAACACATGTGTAGAATTTGACCACACGTTTGATTTGTTCTTCATAAAAGATGTTATTATTTTGGTTTGTATTTTGCAGTGATGTTGGGTTATCAGTCCCCTTTTATCTATCACATACCACTGATATTATAACCACATATAGTCTATACAGTGGCGGATGTAGCCATTTTTCTTGGTGGGGCAGAGAAAAATATAGGAAACATGGTTTTTGGAGTATTTACTAATAGTTGTCTATTCCGGGAAGTATTTCCCTTATGAGAAAAGAACACAAGCTTCTGTTTTGCAACAGCTTGATATTAAAGAGAGTTGGCTATTAAAGAAAATAAAATCAAGGACAATTCAATATTTCGGACACATCAAGTGACATGAGTGCATACAGAACAACAAAACATTCATTGCCTTCTAGAACGGGAATTCTTGGTATAAAATAATAAGTACATGTTACTCTATTTTTGGTAGGGCCGCCCCTGAGTCTATACAACTACATATAGTCTTGATAGTCCATTCAATTAACTTTTCAACCATATATAGAATACCTATTTCCAATGCAAGGAATATATACGACTGCTAGTAATAGAGCAGGTCATTACAAAAAACCAACTTAAAAACCTATGAACATTTCTTTAATGATCCAGCGGCGCTTAAGCTCTTGCCCTTCGGCCCAATGCTATGTAGTGGTATCTGCATGTGTTTGTAAGTTGTTCTTTTGTTCCATATAATGTGTCCCATTTATCTGGCCTTGGAGGAAGGAGGGTCTTTCTGATGTCTTCTAGTGCTTGACACTTGAAAAGGTGGTGGTGAACGGTTTCATGATGATGTGCACACAGTTGGCACTCTGGAGTGTGTTGTGGTTGAATTCTGTTCAAGTGATTATTAAGTGTTATGTGTTGGGTTCAGAGTCTAAAAATGGTGCTCTGATCTCTTCTTGTAAGGTGGTTGATGTTGTCATTAAGGTTAGGGCTGGCCATGTGTCTGTAAACCTCTCTTCCCATATCTCCCATGACCCATCTAATCAGCCAAATTTCTTTATTTGGCGTCATTAGAATTTGCTTTGCTGTATGGAGAGCTTTTGCCGTGATTGGTTGTTTTTTGCTAGGAGTTGAGGCATTTCTAATTTTTTTTAAACCGATCCAGAAGCACTTGAGCTTTCAGCTCTTCGGCTCGGTTGCCGTGGACATCGTAACCCTTCGGTTCGGTGCCACGAACCGCATGAATCTGGTGAACCTGTGGCTTTTCTGCCAGACCGCGGAATTGAACCCGCACTCACAGGAGATTGTCACCCGTAGTCCAACGCGCTACGAACACGCTGTGCAGACTTGCGGGGTCTCTATGTTGAAGTGATTAAAACGTTTACTTGTTGTTCCGAAAGTCGTGGCTTCGAATCAGAACCGAGTCGCATGTGCAATCCCCCCATTCATTCGTATCTCATTTGACACATCAAGCATCCGCTAGAGAGTTCCCTTTGCTACTTTCTGCCAGCTTTCTATTCCTTGTTTCCCATATCAGGTCACAATCTTTCAACTCTCTTTCCACCGTTCTTCCCCATGTTATTTTTTTGGTCACTCATACCTTCCTTTCCCATCTACTGTCTATCAAAGTAGCTGTTCTACCCAATGTCTCTACTTGTCTCTTACAATATACATGACCAATCCACTTCCATCTTCAACTTTTAATGATGGTCTTCAGTTACGCATAGTTTGTTTATTTTAGTAGCTTTTCATTTACAATCGTTTTTTTTGGCAAGAAAATTGACATTGTTCGTCTTAAACATTAACTTTATAATTGTTTTTTTTTCGATCCAGAAGCACTTGAACTTTCAGCTCCTAGGCTCGGTGCCATAGACATCGTAACTCTTCGGTTCGATGCCACGAACACCGTAAATCTGGGGAATATGTGGCTTTTTCTTCTAGCCTGCGGAATTAAGCCAGCACTCACAGAGGGCTTGCCACCCGCAGTCCAACGCGCTACGAAGAGGCTGGCAGGCGGGCATATATGACCTTTCTATATTTCTCTACGCTATTCAACATGTTTTTCTCAAATTATCACCAACTTCACGTACACGAATCACATCTCTCTCTCTCTTTCTTCCCTTACTATCCCCAAAACCTCTTTTTCCAAACTCCCACCAACTCTCTGTACATATCACCTGTATCCCATCTCAATCTTTCTTGACTCCCTTGAACAAACACTTTTCTCTCTCAAACTACTACTAAACCAACTGGGTGGTCGTGAGAAATCAAATCAGCCCTCCCTTCTACAATATGTCTTCTAATGAGGATCACCAAAATAGTGCTTTCCAGAAATCAACATAGAACACTAACCATAACGTCGGAACATGTTACTGCTCATGCGTACAGCAAATTATGCTTTTCCGGGCGATATATCAAAAAGTCGAAAGATTTGAGAAACGAAACAAAATATATCCTATACATGTTTCACAAGTCGTTCGTGTTTCCCGAAATTATATCAATAGTATGTTATTTTATTCGTGGAAAATTTCAAGATGGGAGAGATTGAGAGAGAGAAATAAATGAAGAGAAATTATGTTGATAATTCGAAGAAAGTGAAGAGGAAGACCTCAAATATTGATGTGGGTTGACGGTCTAACCTCCAGACGCTTACGTGGATACACTGTCCTGGTCATGCGGATGAGAAAGCGGACAGGCTTGCATCAGCAGCATTGATTGTTAGGGAGTTGGAGATAGATAAGGGGGGTGTTCTTCGGTCTCTTCACGACTTGCTGTTGGATGCACTAAAATCGATATTGAATCGATCCAGTGATTTAAGCAGTGTGGAGTTGAACAAGTAGAACTGGATGCCCTAGGGGCAGAGTGAGAAGTGTGTTTAATTAGCGAGCCACGCGAACCATCAGTATGCACACTCTTCGATATTTGATGGGGAGACTGAACACCCATAGGTCTGCTCGAAGTGCAATGACGCCAGTTTAGTAATCACTAACCATAATCAGCCCGTGTGGTGCCGTAAGGGGAAACAAAGAATAGTACCACTGTAACCTACATTGCATGTCGTAAGAAGCGACTGGTGTAGGCCCTAGGGATGCTACTCTAGTAAATAAAAAGCAGCGCATAAATCGGATGTGCTTGATTCTTGATATACTGTTAATCCTCGTATAAACGTTACGTATAAGCATTCATTACTACTTTTAATTATTTCATAATGTATTCCGCGTGTTCCGAGCTCTCTCTCTCTCTCTCTCTCTCTCTCTCTCGCACGCGATCACCGCATAGACTGATGTACCAGATTTCCCCATAAATTCTGCTGTTGTTTTTAGGGACTGCATCCCTCCGTACAAATTGTTTCATGTGGAAATATGATTCATGCAACCTTAATATGGGTGTGCTTTGTCACACATTTACCGCCATTTGGAGCTCTGGTGCTTATCCATCGGCGTTGTGTCCGGTTTTAGCCAGCGTTTACTGGGTTCGCTCTCCGTCAACCTTGGGCTGTCCCAGCCGACCTGCAAGGCAGTAGGCTGCTGTTTTCTTTTAGGGTAGCTACCCTTAGACAACCTCCCTCCCTGGTTGTTGAGCGTTATCTGCCTAGGTTACCATTCTTTTTTTGGACTACTTGGTTTGCCTGCCGTCCAGTTTTGTGTACTGTTTGCCCCGCTAGCCTTTGATTGTCCTCAATCGAACTACTAGGCAGTAGTAACAGCATGGTATGACTACCTCTTGCTAAAATTGATCACTTTTAAATCATAATTGTGTTTTAAACGACAACCATCTTAGTTTAAAAGTTTGGCGTTCTCATTTCGAGTTATATTCTCTGACATTTCACGTTTATTAAAAGAATATAAGTAATATCATTTCACCTTCCATTAGACTGAAAGCCGTGAAGAGAGAGGTAACTCAATTAGTCAGTGACACAAAGGTCGACAACTCTAAGCTGTAATAACTACTAATTTCTGAGAGCGTATACCGTATCTTGTTATATATTATATTGTTTGCTTCTATTTAGAAATGGATGCTCGTCCATCACGGGTGATGATGACCACGATTTTCATCCAAGGAAATGTAGTTGCGTTATGTTTGTCTGTGCGTGCGTAGATGACTTGTGAGCCCGATGCGGGCTTGAAACGCTCTTGTACAGTGTGGGCAAGGTATACTTGAACTTGTGGGAAGTTTTACTGCCTTTCTATTTTGACGTTTTTGTTTCATCAGTGATGTTCTACTTGCCTCGCAGGCAGAAGAACCGTGTCGAAGAAGTGTGCGCCATGCGGATCTGTCTTGAGCAACATTCTCAAAGTTGTCGACTTCTATGCCAAAGGATTTCATCAAGGTCCTGAGTGTGTCTCTGAATCGCTTTTAGGAAGACTTAGACTGTTGTACCAGATTTCCCCATAAATCTCATTCATTTATAAATCTCATTCATGCAGCCTTAGCATGGGTGGGTTTCGTTACATCTTCAGTGCCATTTTGAGCTCTGGTGCCTATCCTTCGGCGATGTGTCGATGTGTTCAGCCAGTATTCCCTGACCTAGATAAGAAAAGGGATCTGGAAATTACAGATGTTTGATAGAACACTGCACGCTTTTTGCAATTTTACTCAATTCGGTGAGTCTATGGTTATTTATTGGTGAAAAATATTTATAATATTGATATTCCTTATTGTTAAACTTAACTTGTTGCATAATATGACCTCGAGTTAGCATTTTGTGTTGATTTTAAAATGAATTCGTCTATATACACCAATACTGGAATGCGAGGTCACGTGGTGTAGTTGGGGTCTGATTTCCCACAATTCTCACCTGAGCCCGAAGGCCCAGTAGTTTATAGTTGGCTTGGGCTCAGCCATCGTTTACTGGGTTTGTTCTCCGTCAGCCTTGGGCTGTCTCCAGTCGATCAGCATAGCATAATGTCGGGGACTTCATTTAGAAAGTAAAGAGAGATTTACTGACTAGCCGAGGATAAGTAACTAACGAGAAAATTAAGGCTTAGGAAAGTTCTTATTCCTCTTTGGAGAGGTAGTTGGGGGGCGCTATGTGACTTAGAGGTACGTGCCTGTCTCTCGTTCAAAAGGTACTTGGTTCGCTCCCTCGCAGAGCCATCGGGATATTTTTCTGAAGAGGTGAGATTGAGTTCCTAGTCATATCGGAGATGGACGATAAAACGTAGGTCCCGTGTTCATGTTGAGCATGCAAGATAACCCTTGCAGTTGAAATCGAGAAGAACAGGCTTCCAGCTGCTGACCAGGAAAAAAAATCATTACAAAGATTAAAACATAAAATTTATACAAAATATGTTTGACACTTTCTAAATTACATCAGGGATACCTGGGCGCTATTTTTGCTCTTGAATAGCGCGATAGCTCCTCCTTGGAGGCCGCGAGGCTTAAAGAGGGGGTTCAGCGATGAGCCTTCTCCGCCTCAGCCTTCTCTGTCCTCGCCCAAGTGGTTACCGGGACCCAAATTTGGGGTGTAAAGAATAGAACCACTGTTACCTGCCACGCATGTCGTAAGAGGCGACTAAGGAGGTTTGACTGAAATCGTATGCACATGTCCTAAACGTGTAGAAATATATGCGTTTAGGGCCTACCAAACCAATGTGCAACGGATACACGTTCTTGGCAAAGATCAAACATATCACAAAGAGTGATTAAAATTGGTCGTAAAGAACGAACGCGAAGAAGAAGAAGAAATTACATCAGGAACCCTTGTCGCTACTACAGAATGAGTGCACTGCCACTGGAATCTTCCTGTGTAAAAAAAGAGATCGGAGCACACATGGTTACTCATCGAAGTGCAATGATGATTGTCCTATTAATCAATCAATCTATTCTTGTTGTTCTGTGATCATTATTCGTTATAGACTACGATTCTAGATTCTTCGATATAGTCTCCGGTCTGTTTCATGAGTTTAGATCCACCACACAGTTTCTTGTCGAAGGTGGTCGAAGGTGACTTTATATTTGTCCTTGAGCATGCCTGCAACAACAGTTCTAAGGACATGATTTACAATCTCTCTTAGGAGGTGCCGAGTGTGAACTTTATATTGTTCATCCTACCTGCCTGCAATGAACAGTTCTAAAGACATGTTTAGCAGTGTCTCTTCGAATGTGGTCAGTGTCAACTTCATTCATTTCCTAGAGCCTGCCTGCCATTAACAGTCCTAAAAATTCGATTTGCAGTTTAATTTCGAAGGTGGTATCCTTCTTGCATTCGCCCGTTATGAATTCAGGCGTAGTCAGGGCACCTTATATAGCGCTTCTGACTGATTTTTGCGTGAAAGCCTGCTTTCCTTTTCTATTAGTGTCTCCCACCATACAGTCATACCTTCTCCGACTTCAGATGTTTCGACGGTGGTGAATGTGATCCTTCATACTTTTTCTCGTGCCTGTCGGCAACGACCAGTTTTAAAGACATGATTTTCTGTCATAAGTCATAATTTATAGTGACAGCTGCTTGAAAAGTCTATCTTCTTTCCTCCTTACTTTAGTTCGCTTGAAATATTGTTTATATATACAATGTTGGCTCTTGTATAAGCCTCACTGACTTTGGAAGTTAACATAGAAGTCTGCACAGTTTTTTCCAATGTTGTTTCATTAGGTTATGATCAACAAATAAACAGTGTACAGGTATTAAGAGCTTCCGAAAAAACAAATAGACAAACACGGGACTCGAACCACTCACCCTCATTTCTTACGACACCCTCGCCTAGCCTAGCAATACGAGCGTCATTACTAACACAACTTTAGTGAATTTGTCTCAGTATAACATATTTGAGGCATTCTTGAAGTATGTGCTCTGGATTTTGGGATGCTTGTCAAGATGTACACAAGAGTTGAATTGATAATTTTGAATTGTGCATGCGTTTGGCTGCGGAGTCGATATCACAGCACTATCTTGTAGTTTTTGCTTTACGTATAAAGAACTCAGCACGACAAGCAAGTAGGTAGCATTGTGGTGGTGAATGAGCGCAGGAAATCCTACCTCGACAGATGCATCATTGAGAAGCATATAGAGCCTCTTCGTCCAATAGTACATTGGTATTCAAATTTTGTCTTCTGTCCTGGGCTTATGTAAAGACCAGAAACACTTCATATTTGAAATACTATATACAACGAAAATATTACATATTATTGAGCACAAACGCATGAGTCCAAAATATGTTGAAACATTTGAAGACAATGAAGAAACGGCAACCATTGTTTGCTATTGTTTGTTGGTGTTTGTTCTTATCAGCCAGACTAATCACTCTTTGTAATTTCAGTAGTTTGCGCCTAGAACGCGAGTGCTTTGCGCACACATTAGACCCCTACTACATGCAGAAAACACCATTAGAATTTTGCCAACAAATGATGCTTTTGTTTGACAGATCTGACAGTACAAACATCTTCCGTTCTTTCTTGCGCTGAAAGTTGTTCACTCTTTATTGATCATATTTCAGTCAGTCAATGCAGCTTTTATATGATCTGAGCTGAAGAGCATGTGTACGCTTTGTCATTTTTCTGAAACGATGTACTCGTTACGAATAAGGAATTTTTCCCCCGCCTTGACACGTGTATCATTTGTCTCTCTCCAAGGAAATTGGACTTTTCACTATAATCGGTAATAAGTCTCGCGTAAACGTATCTATTCTCAGATTCTTTTCATCTATCATGCAAACTTTATATATTTCGTAGCTGCGATTACACTACTGCTTAATCGCTTGTAGGCTCCCCTTCTATCTTTACCCGTTTTGTCAAACTATAGTGCAGCAATATAGTGCCAGGACTACCACGTGGAAGTGGAATAGCGTCTCTGTAAGTGCCAGCTCACTGACCCTGACGCTGTCTAGTCAACTTATTTCGTTGCGCTGGAGCCCCAGCTGAAATCCTTAAACGCAGTTATATTTGTTCCGAGAAGAGACTAAAGATTTCAATTTTGTAAGATCCCCGGAGTCAATGAATATGATCAATATATAAAAAGCGAACAAGTATTAGGGGCTTCCGAAAAAAAATACCCAAACACAGGGTTCGAACCCTTCTTTCTTATGGCCCCCATTGACTAGGCCTACAGACAAGCGTTTTTTATGAACACAATCAGCAAGCTCTCCAAAAAAAAGAGCTAAACTAAGGAATGTATTTCATAAACAGCGTCGGCTTTTGAACACATAATAATCAGGTCAGATTCGTTCGAACAGTGTTTGCACAAACACATGCGATAAGCTTTTGTGTTTATATTTTTGAGACGAAACAACAGGATACATACACGCAAGCAGGGACGGCTCGTCATTAAGGGCCACTGGGACCGGGCCCCACCAAAAATTATGTGTAAAGTGTATTTATTATTTTATAAATTAAAACATAACAACCCCAAACCATAATTTTTCCGAAAATTTGTGTCTGGCTCCACCAACAAAAATGATCACGAGCCGCCACTGCACACAAGTATCACATATGACATACAGGCACACATCATCCACATTATGTTCAAGTTTATTGTAAGATAAAAATAAAGCTTTTTTAAGCAACCCAGTAGGAAGAATCGGAGCCAATGAATATGATCAATAAATAAACAGCGAACACGCAGGGCCGTGCCACGATACAGAGAGGCGGTCGCACTAGGCGGCACCGTAAGGGGAAAGCGGCATAAGCAGAGAAATCATAATTACAATTGAATATTATTTTAAAGAAAAAAAATTTTGAGGGCGCCATTTCGGAAAGTTGCATCATACTAAGTAAATATACCGCACGGCCCTGCGAACAAGTACTATTTGAATCCGGAAAAAACAAATTACTAAACAAGATTCGAACCACAAACTCTTATATTTGTTGTGTACGTTGTTAACATTTGATAAGTGTAGTGTGAAAGATATCACCTTTCTTAAGCTGTTTATTTACTCGAATTCCACTGTTGTCGATTCAATAATTGTACTTTTTTTAAAAAATTCATGCATTGCAACAACTTATGACAACATGACATTACATTCTATCACCGCCTCAGTTAAAATGTGTCGGGTACAAACTACCATGACACCAAGTTTCAAATAAAATCACATTTTAACACATCTGCACAGATTAATCCGTAACAATCTCCATTGTTTATCACTCCTGAATTTACTAGGATTTATTTTAAATCTGTCTCCATGAACAAACCAGTAATTTATCATTGCACGTTCACACCTGCAGTTCTTTGATCTTGTCTTACTAACACGCATTGCCAGCCAAAGCTTGTGTTGTGTACCTGGAGATAAGGTTTATACACTGTAATGTTTAGACGGTGCATTTTTAAAAGTTCTTTTGAAATGAATGTTGCCGGGCAAGCCAGGAATAGTGTCTAAAGTTTTGGGGGGTCTATATGACGTAGAGGTAAGGAGAGCATCCGTCGCTCCAAAGATACTCGGTTCGCTCGTAGAGTGGAGCGTTTGTGACATTTTTTTCCAGCGATCTAGGGGTCTCTCTGGCGTAGAGGTTAGGTACTCGTCTATCGTGTCAAAAGTACAAGGTTCGCTCCCTCGTGTAGCCACCTGGATTTTTTTCTACAATATCTGATCTTCGTCTTCTTCTTTGCGTTCGTTCTTTACGACCAATTTTAATCACTCTTTGTGATATGTTTGATCTTTGCTAAGAACGTACATACGTTACACTGGTTTGGTAGGCCCCTAAACGCATAGAATTCTACACGTTTAGGACACGTGCGTCCGATTTCAGCCAAACCTCCTTAGTCGCCTCTTACGACATGCGTGGCAGGTTACAGTGGTTCTATTCTTTACACCCCAAATTTGGGCCCGGTAACTACTCGGGCGTTAGAATATCTGATCTCAGATCGAGTTCCTAGTCCTACGGAGACGGACGATAAAACATTCAATTTCAGCACGTAAAAGAACCCTTGGCAGTTCAAAATCGAGAATAGTAGGCTGGAAAGCCGCTGCCCGGTCAAAATTAATTAGAAAAGATTAAAAATAAAATTCTCACAAAAATATCTTCACCATCTTCAAAATTACATCAGGGACACTCCCTTGTACTACGGAGTTCATGCACTGCAGCTGAGATCTTCCTGTGGAATAAAGAAATCGGAGCACACATGGGTTACTCATCGAAGTGCAATGATGATGGTCATGTCAATCAATCAATCAATCAATCAAATACCACATATTGCTTCCCAGCTCACCTAAGAGAGAACAATCTTGCAGGACATGTCCCTGCTGATACTGGCAGATAACTTTTTTGAATTACTACTAGTCTATGTAAATATATTAATTCTTCTTCTTGCTTTCGCCCGCTATGAAATCAGGCACAGACAGGTTTCCCGGTATGGTGCTTCTGGTTGGTTTTTGCGTGAAAGCTTTCTTTCCATTTTATCCGTGTCCCCCGCCATAGAGGCGTGCCTTCTCCGACTTCATAGGTTTCAATGTCTTATAAGTTCGCAGTGTCTGGTACGTACGTATGCGAAAAATACTGACTTTGTCTGTTCTGCTTAGGTCTTTGACGAAGTCTTTTCCATAACCATTTTCAGTGTTTGTCTTCCAGTCTACTTCAGAGTTTCTGTTAATGAATGTTTTGATGACCTCTTGCAATGAAAACTAGACTTTAAAAATAACTCCCTTTCTCAGAATAAATTCATGATCACAATATTATCTTTGAAAAATAAGTGCCTTTCTTGTGAAATTTTTTTTTATATGGTTCAAAGCCCGCCTGCCCAGCGTGTTCGTAGTGTGTTGGACTACGGGTGACTAGACCTCTGTGAGTACGAGTTCAATTCCGCGGGATGGCAGAAAAGCCACAGGTTCCCCAGATTTACGGTGTTTGTGGCACCGAACCGAAGGGTTACGATGTCCATGGCACCGAGCCGAAGAGCTGAAAAGCTCAAGGGCTTCTGGATCGAAAAAAGGGTTTAAAACCGAAGGATTGACTTCATTGCATCGGGTTTTACCCCATATGACTCGGTCCCTCTCCGCAGAAATGGTACGCCACCTGCCGAAAGTATTGCACAAAAGCACAAACTCCGTAGCTCCAGCAACAATCCTAGGGATCTCTGGAAAAATTGTACCCGTGAACAGAGCGGCGTGGTCTGGATTTGAACCCACGACCTTCGACTCACAAGGCAAAGGGCTTAACCACTTAGCCATAGAGACCCTCTAAATGAGCATCTCAATCCTAAACCAAGATTTCTAACGCGATTATGTGACGCCCCAGAGACAAAGTCCCAACCGCTAGGTCCCACTAATTTATCACTGTGTGTCTCATTGGACAATAAACAGTCTTACAACAGGTTAAATACCAAGACGATTAAAAACAAGCCTAATTTGCCGAAGGCAGTAAGCTTAAGCCAGGATAATAAATTACATTAGCGACATTTTCTATTCTCCTCCGCTTTTTGAAATGGGTCCCTAAGGTCTTGTGCAATTATAGGAACAATAGATTATTTCAATACTGTTACTCGCGAGTAACTGATAGTAATTAATACCTGGAAGGAAGTTACCAGAATGGTTACGTATTTACCAACTTGCGTTCACCGAACAAGTAAAATTACAGGCCGGCTAAATGTGACCTCCTGGTCCTCCAGGTTGGGGGTTGTGCGATGGGTTAATCCTTTTAAAAAAAAATGTACTTACAGAAACTGAAAACAAATTCTTCAAAACTAACTCGAATCTCGGAAGAACTAGGGTTAGATGCCGGAGACAGATGATTCCTCTTCTTCCAACGCTCCATATCAACTGCTTGCTAACCACTCTTTGTGATTTGTATGTGATCCAAGCCTAAGAGCGATGTATGCTGTGCCAGTTATGCGCCTACAAGTAGATCAGTACATCCGATTTCTGCGACGTCTTTTATTTACTATGGTAGCTTTCCTAGGCCTCTACGTCAGTCGCCTCTTACGACATGCCTTGTATGTCCCAATGGTACTATTTTGCTTCTCTTGCAGGACCCGGCACCACACGGGAGGTTCTCATGTTTAAATGGCGTGCCGCTGCTAAATAAAAGAGTTTAGTCCTTTACTTTAGGTTTTTAAAAAGGTACGGCACATCGAAATTGAACTTCCTTTAGACGGCTAAACTCACCAGGCATTTCAGCTGACTGAACTGATGAACGACATAGGACGTAGTGGCAGGGAACGTTGTTGATGCATCTGAATATGCCTCCAGCCATGTTGTCTAATGCATGTACTGAAGATTAATTAAACAATATCAACTCTGTTCACGAATCCGCGACTTGTGTGTCCAAGATTAATGAATAATCAAGCTTATCCTGCGTGCGGTAAGATCAAAGGTGTACAAACAAATTAATGACACTTTCAAAGGAATACTAATTTATTACCATAAACCGTATATCTTGTACTAGCTTTTTTTTGTTGTTGCGCATTTAGAAATAGACCAGCATGTTGTCTTGTTTTATTTCTAATAAAGGTTGAACTGTCTATAATGTTTCATTGTACTATATATGGTGTTGTTACGGAAATCTACAAATCTGAGGAGGTCAGACCAGACCAGATCTGGAGACAACCGTGGGTAGGCTGAGGTGATACTAAGTTAATTGGCGTTTAAGGACAAAGACACGTGTGTATAGTATTACAAAAGGCAATAAGAACAGCGGCCGAAATGATCCTAGAGAGAAGAGACGCCTCTCGCAACAAGGTCGTGATATTCACCTATGCTCTATCGGTCATCACGGCACACAAAAGTGTAGGCAAAACAGAGCTAATGACCTGAAGACGACCCTCGACGCTTTAGTGCACACACTTAAATGCACCGTCATTCAGTGGATAACATCACACTGTAACATAAGTGGAAACGAACACGCAGACAAACTAGCAAATGAAGGCTGGCGACTACCTCAGACTGATCTCGAGATCAGTTATGAGGAAGCCAGAACAACCATCGACTGGCACTATAGAGACAAATGGACAAAAGGCCATCCTCAGCACAACAACAGCGACGGGTACTACGGTCTGTCTCGTAGTGAACAAGTTGCCACACTCCGCCTTCGTACCGGCCACAACAAGCTCCGCGCCCACATGTTTCCCAAATTTAAAATTGGCACAACTAGCCTGTGTCTCTGCAAAAATGCGGACATGACGGCAGAGCATGTTCTGCAAGATTGTCAACTGATAGCAGGCATAAGAAAAGAAACCTGGCCTCAAAACAGAGCTTCGCGAGAAGCTGTACAGAGGAACGGAGTCCCTTAAAAACACAGTAAAATTCATGATAATGTTTCATCAGTCTAGGCCGAGATCGCAAGAGAGCGAGAGAGAGAGATATCGACCACTCGTTAACCACTCTTTTGATTTTATATGTGATACTAGCCTAAGAGCGATTTACGTTGTGCCAGTTATGCGCCTACAAGTAGACCAGCACATCCGATTTCTGCCTAGCTTTTTATTTACCCGAGTAGCTTCTCTAGGTACCTTATAGTTATTTGAGTATTTGCCGTGGCAATCGATTTTGTGACCGTCACTTTCTTTGAGAGTTTAAGCACTATTCCTCCTCCGCCATCGTTGATTGCGTTCCTTGCCGATCCGTCAATGTACACGTGTGTCCACTTTTTTTCAGGGTATTCGGTCGATATTTATTTTTCTGTGGCCGCTCTTCTTTCGAAGTTTTCTTGCTGGCCTTTTTTTAGTATGCCTGGGATTGATTCCCTTTGTTCCGGCATTTGGGTTTTCCACGGCGGGCACTTATCAGTTGCCGGGATTGATTTGACTTTGCAGTTTGCTAGGACCTAATGGTCTGCGGTGAGTGCTTTAGCATTTTTTGCGAAGCTGGTCCTCTGTATCCTGCTCCTTCCGAATCCGTTCATTCTTTCGTACATAGGGTGGGAATTGAGCCTTTTAAGTTTTTCCGCCAACACCAAGACTTTTCTGTCCCTTCGATCTGCCATTGGTTGGATGCCTGTGATTGTTTCCATCGCCTTGATAGACGTGAACTTTATGACTCCTGTGATAATGCGCATTGCACGGTTCTGATTATTGCTCACTTTGGCGAATTGCTTGTTGCATGCACTGCTCCACGTTGCAATGCCGTACTCCAGGACCGGTCGAACTCTTCCAGAGTAGAGTGTTTTGAGGACTCTGGTGTTTGCTCCCACGTAGAGTCTGCGAGTTTGCGCATTATCGTGAGTATGTGTATTATCCACGTCTTTTGCTGTAGCATTTTCGATTTGGGGGCTTCAAGTCAGTTTTCGGTCGAGTGTGACTCCAAGGTACGTTGGCGTCTTGCTTTCTGGAAGATCTTGCCCATTGACTTTAAGCTTAATTTTGTGATCCTGGTTGTTCTGGAAGAACACAGTGTAAGTGGTTTTAGAAGTGTTTATGCTCATATTTCACTTTTTTTAAAACTACACTTCCAGGTTATTTAACGTAACTTGCAGTCGATTTGTTTCTATGGGCATTGACTCTTCCCTCGTCAATATTGCCAGGTCGTCGGCATACATGACAGAGTGTACTCGCTTTGGTAGGCATGTAGCTATGTCATTGACAAAGATTAGAAAGAGAGTTGGTGAGAGCACTCCTCCTTGGGGACTCCTTGCTCTAATGTGGCTTTCATGATAGTGTACCCCTGAACTTGAACCCTTGCTGTTCTGTTCTCTAGGTATCTATCAAGCCATTTGTACATTCTTCCCTTTATACCGAGGGTGAGGAGTTTCAGTTTTAGCCCTATTTCCAGACCGTGTCAAACGCCTTCTCCATATCTACCAAAAGTGATCGATATGAAGCGTTTGAAGAAGAAGAGTTATTCGTATGTGTTGATTTCTTCCATAAAAGACCCCGGGTCCAGATGGAGTATCAAACGACATGCTCAAACAAATAATCCCAATAGCACAGAGTCTTCTACTCCATATATTTAACAATTGTTGAGACAGGGAGAGTCCCAGATATCTGGAAAATGCCACAATCCACCAATTTTAAAAAGCGGTAAAGATAAAAAGATCCACAGAGCTACAGACCTATAAGTCTGCTAAGTTGCACCTGCAAACTGCTGGAGAGAGTGATAACCACTAGACTCCAGTGGCTTTTAGAATCCAGCCAAAACTGATCCGGCCCAGACAGACTACAGGCAGCGTTGGAGCACTGATGATCAAGTGGCATACCTCACACAGGACATAGGAAATGGCTTCAAGAAAAAAACCCTCACAGTGTTCTTCTGACATGTCCAAGGCCTTTCAAGATGGGTTTTGTTGTACTAAGTTCTGCAAAACAATGTCAGATGTCTCACTTTTAAATATTTTAAAATTGTCTAATTAATATGTTTCATTTTCTTCCCAAAAAAATGAATATTTCTATTTCTTGTGTTTTTTTTAAACATTAAACCAGGCAAGCGTTTGACCCCGATCTCACCTACAGGAAAGCGACGATGTGGTCGAAGCTGTAGCGCGCTTGCTTGTTTACTTTAATTGGTTTTTTAATTAAAAGTGCATGGACCGGCAGGAAATATTATTACTGAAATTTGACCCACCTGATAAAAAGCTTGGCCACCTCTGGTCTAGAGCGACAGCCAATGTATCGGAATAACATAGACCAATATAGAAAGCCTTGCTAAAGATTTTAATTCTACTTCTTTTGTCGTCACACTGCTACCGGGTTGTTGCAAAGTGTCGTGTTTTTTGTTTTTGTCTTGCGCTTTTCAAGTGGCTTGTGTCTAGTTATTTTGCTCTTTGACAGGATTTTGCTATGCCATCTAACCATCTTTTCGTGGTCTTTCTCTCGCCTTCTTTCCTGATGTTCTGCTGTAGAAGACGTTGTATACTGTGGAGTTTGGATGTATTCTTATTAACCAAACCACTTCATTCTTTGTTTGTCAATATAATTCAGCAAGGTCTCGTGCCAACTTGCTTTTTATGCTGATGTTGGTGACTTTGTTTGTCAATGTAATCAAGCAAGGTTCGTGCCAACTTGCTTTCTAGCTGATGTTGGTGACTCAGGCAGCATTTCAATTGTAGCATTTTTTGTCTGTGTATTTAATTATAGAAGGTTCAAATTGTAGTTTGATTTCGCCGATTATACCGCTCCCTTTACGGTACCGCCTGATTCGGCCGCCTCTCTTGTCATAGCACAGCACAGTCCTTACTGCGGTAGGGGACTAGGTAGCTACAGAAAATAAAAGCATAGCATAAATTGGATGTGCTGCCACTTGTAGGTGCATAACTGCACAACGTGCAATCGCTTGTAAGCTAGGATAACATACAAATTACAAAGAACGGAAATATGTGAGGATAATGACATTTGTTCCGTTTTTCAATTCCCTTCCGGATGATGTCAATCATACATACATCAAACAAATGAAGCACGTCCTCAGAACGAGGCTTACAGATATAGGGAACTCGTGAGTTAAAGTTACGTTAAGAGTAATGGTGGTATTGTTATCTTAGTCGTCCATGTTGTTGTGTTTACTACTTGTTTGGTTTATGAGTTCTGAATCGCTTGTTTGGTTTGTTGAGTTTGTACTTTTTTAGGTTCGTTGATTGTGTCACGTAATAGATAGTGGTCTCTATAGCGACATGGCTAAGATGTTTGCTCATGTTCTGAATATGTGTTCCTGATTGTGGTTCGAATCCTGACTGAGTAAAAAGGTGATGTTTGGGTGGATGTTTGGGGGATGTTTGGATGGATGCTGGGGTGGATGTTTGGTGATGTCTGGGTGCGGATGTTTGGGTGATGTCATGTGGGCTAGGTTAGGAAATAGGGCAGGGGGCTCAGGGTCCTGGGGTCAGAATAATAGGGCAGGCCAGGGCAGGCAGGGGGCCAGGGCAGGCCAGGGCCAGGCAGGCTCAGGCCTCAGGCCAGCCCGGCCAGGCCAGGCCAGGCCAGGCCAGGCCAGGCCAGAGCCAGGCCAGCCAGGCCAGGCCAGGCCAGGCCAGGCCAGGCCAGGCCAGGCCAGGCCAGGCCAGGCTAGGCCAGGCCAGCCAGGCCAGGCCAGGGCCAGGCCAGGCCAGGCCAGCCAGGCCAGGCCAGGCCAGGCCAGGCCAGGCCAGGCCAGGCCAGGCCAGGCCAGGCCAGGCCAGGCCAGGCCAGGCCAGGCCAGGCCAGGCCAGGCCAGGGCCAGGCCAGGCCAGGCCAGGCCAGGCCAGGCCAGGCCAGGCCAGGCCAGGCCAGGCCAGGCCAGGCCAGGCCAGGCCAGGCCAGGCCAGGCCAGGCCAGGCCAGGCC
Organism: Arion vulgaris; assembly: GCA_020796225.1. NCBI lineage: Eukaryota > Metazoa > Mollusca > Gastropoda > Stylommatophora > Arionidae > Arion > Arion vulgaris. Next base: position 13,386,920 of record CM036772.1, read on the forward strand.
AGGCCAGGCCAGGCCAGGGCCAGGCCAGGCCAGGCCAGGCCAGGCCAGCCAGGCCAGGCCAGGCCAGGCCAGGGCCAGGCCAGGCCAGGCCAGGCCAGGCCAGGCCAGGCCAGGCCAGGGCCAGGCCAGGCAGGCCAGGCCAGGGCCAGGCCAGGCCAGGCCAGGCCAGGCCAGGCCAGGCCAGCCAGGCCAGGCCAGCCAGGCCAGGCCAGGCCAGGCCAGGCCAGGCCAGGGCCAGGCCAGGCCAGGCCAGGCCAGGCCAGGCCAGGGCCAGGCCAGGCCAGGCCAGGCCAGGCCAGGCCAGGCCAGGCCAGGGCCAGGGCCAGGCCAGGCCAGGCCAGGCCAGGCCAGGCCAGGGCCAGGGCCAGGCCAGGCCAGGCCAGGCCAGGCCAGGCCAGGCCAGGCCAGGCTCAGGCCAGCCAGGCCAGGCCAGGCCAGGCCAGGGCCAGGCCAGGCCAGGCCAGGCCAGGCCAGGCCAGGCCAGGCAAAGGCCAGGCCAGGCCAGGCCAGGCCAGGCCAGGCCAGGCCAGGCCAGGCCAGGCCAGGCCAGGCCAGGCCAGGCCAGGCCAGGCCAGGCCAGCCAGGCCAGGCCAGGCCAGGCCAGGCCAGAGGCCAGGCCAGGCCAGGCCAGGCCAGGCCAGGCCAGGCCAGGCCAGGCCAGGGCCAGGCCAGGCCAGGCCAGGCCAGGCCAGGCCAGGCCAGGCCAGGCCAGGCCAGGCCAGGCCAGGCCAGGCCAGGCCAGGCCAGGCCAGGCCAGGCCAGGCCAGGCCAGGCCAGGCCAGGCCAGGCCAGCCAGGCCAGGCCAGGCCAGGGCCAGGCCAGGCCAGGCCAGGCCAGGCCAGGCCAGGCCAGGCCAGGCTAGGCCAGCCAGGCCAGGCAGGCCAGGCCAGAGCCAGGAAGAAGCAGGGCCAGCCAGGCCAGGCCAGGCCAGGCCAGGCCAGGCCAGGCCAGGTGCCAGGCCAGGCCAGGCCAGGCCAGGCCAGGCCAGGCCAGGCCAGGCCAGCCAGGCCAGGCCAGGCCAGGCCAGGCCAGGCCAGCCAGGCTGGCCAGGCCAGGCCAGGCCAGGCCAGGCCAGGCCAGGCCAGGCCAGGCCAGGCCAGGCCAGGCCAGGCCAGGCCACCAGGCCAGGCCAGGCCAGGCCAGGCCAGGCCAGGCCAGGCCAGGCCAGGCCAGGCCAGGCCAGGGCCAGGCCAGGCCAGGCCAGGCCAGGCCAGGCCAGGCCAGGCCAGGCCAGGGCCAGGCCAGCCAGGCCAGGCCAGGCCAGGCCAGGGCCAGGCCAGGCCAGGCCAGGCCAGGCCAGAGGCCAGGCCAGGCTCAGGCCAGGCCAGGCCAGGCCAGGCCAGGGCCAGGCCAGGCCAGGCCAGGCCAGGCCAGGCCAGGCCAGGCCAGGCCAGGCTGCAGGCCAGGCCAGGCCAGGCCAGGCCAGGCCAGGCCAGAGCCAGGCCAGGCCAGGCCAGGCCAGGCCAGGCCAGGCCAGGCCAGGGGCCAGGCCAGGGCCAGGCCAGGCCAGGCCAGGCCAGGCCAGGCCAGGCCAGGCCAGGGCCAGGCCAGGCCAGGCCAGGCCAGGCCAGGCAGGCCAGGCAGGCCAGGCCAGGCCAGGGCCAGGCCAGGCCAGCCAGGCCAGGCCAGGCCAGGCCAGCCAGGCCAGGCCAGGCCAGGCCAGGCCAGGCCAGGCCAGGCCAGGCCAGGCCAGGCCAGGCCAGGCCAGGCCAGGCCAGGCCAGGCCAGGCCAGGCCAGGCCAGGCCAGGCCAGGCCAGGCCAGGCCAGGCCAGGCCAGGCCAGGCCAGGGCCAGGCCAGGTGGCCAAGAGGCCAGGCCAGGCCAGGCCAGGCCAGGCCAGGCTAGGCCAGGCCAGGCAGAAGCAGAGGCCAGGCCAGGCCAGGCCAGAGGCCAGGCCAGGCCAGGCAGGCCAGGCCAGGCCAGCCAGGCCAGGCCAGGCCAGGCCAGGCCAGGCCAGGCCAGGCCAGGCCAGGCCAGGCCAGGCCAGGCCAGGCCAGGCCAGGCCAGGCCAGGCCAGGCCAGGCCAGGCCAGGCAGCCAGGCCAGGCCAGGCCAGGCCAGGCCAGGGCCAGGCCAGGCCAGGGCCAGGCCAGGCAGGCCAGGCCAGGCCAGGCCAGGCCAGGCCAGGCTAGGGCCAGCAGAACCAGGGCCAGGCCAGGCCAGGCCAGGCCAGGCCAGGCCAGGCCAGGCCAGGCCAGGCCAGGCCAGGCCAGGCCAGGCCAGGGCCAGGCCAGGCCAGGCCAGGCCAGCTCAGGCCAGGCCAGGCCAGGCCAGGGCCAGGCCAGGCCAGGCCAGGCCAGGCCAGGTCAGGCCAGGCCAGGCCAGGCCAGGCCAGGCCAGGCCAGGCCAGGCCAGGCCAGGGCCAGGCCAGGCCAGGCCAGGCCAGGCCAGGCCAGGCCAGGCCAGGCCAGGCCAGGCCAGGCCAGGCCAGGCCAGGCCAGGCCAGGCCAGGCCAGGCCAGGCCAGGCCAGGCCAGGCCAGGCCAGGCCAGGCCAGGCCAGGCCAGGCCAGGCCAGGCCAGGCCAGGCCAGGCCAGGCCAGGGCCAGGCCAGGCCAGGCCAGGCCAGGCCAGGCCAGGCCAGGCCAGGCCAGGCCAGGCCAGGGCCAGGCCAGGCCAGGCCAGGCCAGGCCAGGGCCAGGCTCAGGCCAGCCAGGCCAGGCCAGGCCAGGCCAGGCCAGGCCAGGCCAGGCCAGGCCAGGCCAGGCCAGGCCAGGCCAGGCCAGGCCAGGCCAGCCAGGCCAGGCCAGGCCAGGGCCAGGCCAGGCCAGGCCAGGCCAGGCCAGGCCAGGCCAGGCCAGGCCAGGCCAGGCCAGGCCAGGCCAGGCCAGGCCAGGCACAGCCAGGCCAGGCCAGGCCAGGCCAGGCCAGGCCAGGCCAGGCCAGGCCAGGCCAGGCCAGGCCAGGCCAGGCCAGCCAGGCCAGGCCAGGCCAGGCCAGGCCAGGCCAGGCCAGGCCAGGCCAGGCCAGGCCAGGCCAGGCCAGGCCAGGCCAGGCCAGGCCAGGCCAGGCCAGGCCAGGCCAGAGCCAGGCCAGCCAGGCCAGGCCAGGCTCAGGCCAGGCCAGGCCGGCCAGGCCAGGCCAGGCCAGGCCAGGCCAGCCAGGCCAGGCCAGGCCAGGCCAGGCCAGGCCAGGTAGGCCAGGCCAGGCCAGGCCAGGCCAGGCCAGGCCAGGCCAGGCTGCTAGGCCAGGCCAGGCCAGGCCAGGCCAGGGCCAGGCCAGGCCAGGCCAGGCCAGGCCAGGCCAGGCCAGGCCAGGCCAGGCCAGGCCAGGCCAGGCCAGGCCAGGCCAGGCCAGGCCAGGCCAGGGCCAGGCCAGGCCAGGCCAGGCCAGGGCCAGGCCAGGCCAGGCCAGGCCAGGCCAGGCCAGGCCAGGCCAGGCCAGGCCAGCCAGGCCAGGCCAGGCCAGGCCAGGGCCAGGCCAGGCCAGGCCAGGCCAGGCCAGGCCAGGCCAGGCCAGGCCAGCCAGGCCAGGCCAGGCCAGGCCAGGCCAGGCCAGGCCAGGCCAGGCCAGGCCAGGCCAGGCCAGGCCAGCCAGGCCAGGCCAGGCCAGGCCAGGCCAGGCCAGGCCAGCCAGGGCCAGGCCAGGCCAGGCCAGGCCAGGCCAGGCCAGGCTCAGGCCAGGCCAGGGCCAGGCCAGGCCAGCCAGGCCAGGCCAGGCCAGGCCAGGCCAGGCCAGGCCAGGCCAGGCCAGGCCAGGCCAGGCCAGGCCAGGCCAGGCCAGGGCCAGGCCAGGCCAGGCCAGGCCAGGCCAGGCCAGGCCAGGCCAGGCCAGGCCAGGCCAGGCCAGGCCAGGCCAGGCCAGGCCAGGGCCAGGCCAGGCCAGGCCAGGCCAGGCCAGGCCAGCCAGGCCAGGCCAGGCCAGGCCAGGCCAGGCCAGGCCAGGCCAGGCCAGGCCAGGCCAGGCCAGGCCAGGCCAGGCCAGGCCAGGGCCAGGCCAGGCCAGGAGAGGCCAGGCCAGGCAGGCCAGGGCCAGGCCAGTGGCCAGGCCAGCAGCCAGGCCAGGCCAGGCCAGGCAGGCCAGGCCAGGCCAGGCCAGGCCAGGCCAGGCCAGGCCAGGCCAGGCCAGGCCAGGCCAGGCCAGGCCATGAAAAGCCAGAGGCCAGGGCCAGGCCAGGCCAGGGCCAGGCCAGGCCAGGCCAGGCCAGGCCAGGCCACCAGGCCAGGCCAGGCCAGGCCAGGCCAGGCCAGGCCAGGCCAGGCCAGGCCAGGCCAGGCCAGGCCAGGCCAGGCCAGGCCAGGCCAGGCCAGGCTGAGGCCAGGCCAGGCCAGGGCCAGGCCAGGCCAGGCCAGGCCAGGCCAGGCCAGGCTCAGGCCAGCCAGGCCAGGCCAGGCCAGGCCAGGCCAGGCCAGGCCAGGCCAGGCCAGGCCAGGCCAGGCCAGGCCAGGGCCAGGCCAGGCCAGGCCAGGCCAGGCTCAGGCCAGGCCAGGCCAGGCCAGGCCAGGCCAGGCCAGGCCAGGCCAGGCCAGGCCAGGCCAGGCCAGGGCCAGGAGAAATAGGCCAGGCCAGGCCAGGCCAGGCCAGGGCCAGGCCAGGCCAGGCCAGGCCAGCCAGGCCAGGCCAGGCCAGGCCAGGCCAGGCCAGGCCAGGCCAGGCCAGGCCAGGCCAGGCCAGCCAGGCCAGGCCAGGCCAGGCCAGGGCCAGGCCAGCCAGGCCAGGGCCAGGCCAGGCCAGCCAGGCCAGGCCAGCCAGGCCAGGCCAGGCCAGGCCAGCCAGGCCAGGCCAGGCCAGGCCAGGCCAGGCAGGCCAGGAGCCAGGCCAGGCCAGGGCCAGGCCAGGCCAGGCCAGGGCCAGGCCAGGCCAGGGCCAGGCCAGGCCAGGCCAGGCCAGGCCAGGCCAGGCCAGTGCCAGCCAGGCAGCCAGGCCAGGCCAGGCCAGGCCAGGCCAGGGCCAGGCCAGGCCAGGCCAGCCAGGCCAGGCCAGGCCAGGCCAGGCCAGGCCAGGGCCAGGCCAGGCCAGGCAGGCCAGGCCAGGCCAGGCCAGGGGCCAGGCCAGGCCAGGCCAGGCCAGGCCAGGCCAGGCCAGGCAGGCAGGCCAGGGCCAGGCAGGCCAGGCCAGGCCAGGCCAGGCCAGGCCAGGTCAGGCCAGCCAGGCCAGGCCAGGCCAGGCCAGGCCAGGCCAGCCAGTGGCCAGGCCAGGCCAGGCCAGGCCAGGCCAGGCCAGCAGGCCAGGCAGTGAGGCCAGGCAGGCCAGGCCAGAGAGCCAGGCCAGGCCAGGCCAGGCCAGGCCAGGCCAGGCCAGGCCAGCCAGGCCAGGCCAGGCCAGGCCAGGCCAGGGCCAGGCCAGGCCAGGCCAGGCCAGGCCAGGCCAGGCCAGGCCAGGCCAGGCCAGGCCAGGCCAGGCCAGGCCAGGGCCAGGCCAGGCCAGGCCAAGCCAGAAGGCCAGGCCAGGCCAGCCAGGCCAGGCCAGGCCAGGCCAGGCCAGGCCAGGCCAGGCCAGGCCAGCCAGGCCAGGCCAGGCCAGGCCAGGCCAGGCCAGGCCAGGCCAGGCCAGGCCAGGCCAGCCAGGCCAGGCTCGGCCAGGCCAGGCCAGGCCGGAAGGCCAGGCCAGGCCAGGCCAGCCAGGCCAGGCCAGGCCAGGCCAGGCCAGGGCCAGGCCAGGCCAGGCCAGGCCAGGCCAGGCCAGGCCAGGGCCAGGCCAGGCCAGGCCAGGCCAGGCCAGGCCAGGCCAGGCCAGGGCCAGGCCAGGCCAGGCCAGGGCCAGGCCAGGCAGGCCAGGCCAGGCCAGGCCAGGCCAGGCCAGGCCAGCCAGGCCAGGCCAGGCCAGGGCCAGGCCAGGCCAGGCCAGGCCAGGCCAGGCCAGGCCAGGCCAGGCCAGGCCAGGCCAGGCCAGGCCAGGCCAGGCCAGGCCAGGCCAGGCCAGGAGCCAAGGCCAAGGCCAGGCCAGCCAGGCCAGGCCAGGCCAGGCCAGCCAGGGCCAGGCCAGGCCAGGCCAGGCCAGGCCAGAGGCCAGGCCAGGCCAGGCCAGGCCAGGCCAGGCCAGGCCAGGCCAGGCCAGGCCAGGCCAGGGCCAGGCCAGGCTCAGGCCAGGCCAGGCCAGGCCAGGCCAGGCCAGGCCAGGCCAGGCCAGGCCAGGCCAGGCCAGGCCAGGCCAGGCCAGGCCAGGCCAGGCCAGGCCAGGCCAGGCCAGGCCAGGCCGAGGCCAGGCCAGGCCAGCCAGCCAGGCCAGGCCAGGCCAGGCAGCAGGAGCCAGGCTCAGGGCCAGGCCAGGCCAGGCCAGGGCCAGGCCAGGCCAGGCCAGGCCAGGCCAGGCCAGGCCAGGCCAGGCCAGCCAGGCCAGGCGCCAGGCCAGGCCAGGCCAGGCCAGGGCCAGGCCAGGCCAGGCCAGGCCAGGCCAGGCCAGCCAGGCCAGGCCAGGCCAGGCCAGGCCAGGCCAGGCCAGGCCAGGCCAGGCCAGGCCAGGCCAGGCCAGGCCAGGCCAGGCCAGGCCAGGCCAGGCCAGGCCAGGCCAGGCCAGGCCAGGCCAGGCCAGGCCAGGCCAGGCCAGCCAGCCAGGCCAGGCCAGGCCAGGCCAGGCCAGGCCAGCCAGGCCAGGCCAGAGCCAGGCCAGGCCAGGCCAGGCCAGCCAGGCCAGGCCAGGCCAGGCCAGGGCCAGCCAGGCCAGGGCCAGGCCAGGCCAGGCCAGGCCAGGCCAGGCCAGGCCAGAGGCCAGGCCAGGCCAGGCCAGGCCAGGCCAGGCCAGGCCAGGCCAGGCCAGGCCAGGCCAGGCCAGGCCAGGCCAGGCCAGGCCAGGCCAGGCCAGGCAGGCCAGAAGGAGGCCAGAGGCCAAGCCAGGCCAGGCCAGGCCAGGCCAGGCCAGGCCAGGCCAGGCCAGGCCAGGCCAGGCCAGGCAGCCAGGCCAGCCAGCCAGGCCAGGCCGGCCAGGCCAGGCCAGGCCAGGCCAGGCCAGGCCAGGCCAGGCCAGCCAGGCCAGGCCAGGCCAGGCCAGGCCAGGCCAGGCCAGGCCAGGCCAGGCCAGGCCAGGCCAGGCCAGGCCAGGCCAGGCCAGGCCAGGCCAGGGCCAGGCCAGGCCAGGCCAGGCCAGGCCAGGCCAGGCCAGGCCAGGCCAGGCCAGGCCAGGCCAGGCCAGGCCAGGCCAGGCCAGGCCAGGCCAGGCTAGGCCAGGCCAGGCCAGGCCAGGGCAGGTGGCAGGCGGGGGGTGGCGGCGGTGGTGGTGGGGTAGGTGGGGAGGCAGGCAGGGGTGGCGGCGGTGGCGGCGGTGGCGGTGGCAGGGCGGTGGTGGCGGGGGGCAGGCGGTGCAGTGGTGGGGCAGGTGTGGGCGTAGGCGGTGGCAGGTGGGGTGGTGGCGGTGGTGGGTGGGGTGGTGGGAGTGGTCGGGTGGTGGTGGCCGGTGGCAGGGCAGAGTAGGGCAGAGCAACGGCAGATGGCTCGTAGGCAGGGTGGCCGTGAGGGTTTACTATTATTGCCTGGCTCTACTGTCGCATAGTCAGCATTTTTAATGTTATATAGCCGGCAGGTCACCAGACACTGGCAGGACAGGTAAAGTGTCCAACCGCAAGAGCTCTACCATGGCAATTCTTCGAGGAGTTGAATAAGATTAAATTTAGAGCAAGGACAGGGTTATGATGGTAGGCAGTGCGGCTGATGGTTGTTTTTCCTACTTTTCTAACTATGTCCAGTCTCTAGTTGCCAGCTATTTTCCTAGCAGTTCTATTTATTTATTTTAATTGTTTGTTTCAATCCATTCATGTAAGGAAGGCTAATGTTATGGGTCATTTGAGTGCGTGGAATGTTTAGTGCATGTTGTAGTTTGTTAGTTTGCGATTTGGCTTTCAGGAGGCTTAGGTAGGTTAGGTAGGAGCTCGATTGCGCTGGTTAGGCTATTTTGCCGTTTGCAGAGGTTAGGTAGCCAATGCAGGCTCAGTCAGGCTACGGACGAGGTAGCTCTGACTAGGCTCAGGGTAGGCAGGAGGACAGTTGGCTAGGGTTCAGGCAGGGAGGTCAGGTTCAGGCAGTCAGGATTGGCGTGCGGTCAGGGTAGGTTAGGCCAGTAGTAGCAGTCTAAAGGTTAGGTTGTTGGTGTTCTTCCATGGTCTAGTCTGATTAGGTAGGAGCGAGGTTCGTTCCGGTTAGGCCTAGCAGGTAGAAGGTCAGCAGGCCATTGGCCTAGGGCTAGCCGAGTCAGGCAGAGCCTAGGAGGAGTCCATGGTTAGGTAGGCCAGCACAGTTTAGGTTTTCAGGCCTTAAGTCTAGGTAGGCAGTCCAGGAGGGAGGGAGGGTCAGGCTTCCCAGGCAGGCTAGGGTCTAGGGGGAGGAATTGGGTTTAGAAGAAGTTAGGAGGGCAGTTCAGGGATTAGGTTCAGGTTAGGCCTTAAAGAAGAAATTAAGTAAGGTAAGAATTTAAGAAAGTAAATTATTTTCGTTATTGCATGATACAGAAATTGAATTGGCAATACTTAGTCTATGCCAGTTACAGTCAGACATAAGTAAGGTAAATTGCCATACAAAAATTAAGTCATAAATTAATGCAAGAAAAGAAAAAAAAAGAAAAGTCAAATATGAAGAAAAAAAAAAAAAAAAAAGAAAAAAAAAAAAAAAGAAAAAAAAAAGGAAGGCAAAGAGGAAAAAAAAAAAGGAGGGAAAAGGAAAAAAAAAAAAGGAAAAAGAAAAGAAGGAAAAAAAAAATAGGGGGGAGGTAGGGAGGAGGGGTAGTTGGGAAAGGGAAGGAGGGGAGGGGGGGAGGGAAGAGAAAAAAAAAAAAAAAAAAAGGGAAAAAAAAAAAAAAAAAAAGAAAAAAAAAAGGGAAGGAGGAGGAGGAGGAGGGGCGGGAGGGGAGGGGGAGGGAGGAGGGGAGGGGAAAGGGGAGGGGGAGGAGGAGGGAGGGGAGGAAGAGGAAGGGAGGAGGAGGAGGGAGGAGGAGGAGGAGGAGGAGGGAGGAAGAGGAGGGGAAAAAGGAGCCAAGGAGGAGGGGGAAGGAGGAGAGGTAGGAGGGAGGAGGTAGGGGAAAAAAGGAAAAAAGGAAAAAATAAAAAGGAGGAAAAGGAGAAAAGGCGGAATAGGGAAAATAAAGGAGGAAAAAAAACGGAAAACCCCAAAAAAATAGGAGGGAGGAGAAAAAAAAAAATAAAAAAAAAAGAAAAAAAAAAAAAAAAAAAAGGGCCAAAAAAAGGGAAAAAAAAAGGGGGGGGAGGAGGAGGAGGGGGAAATAGAGGAGGAGGTAGGAGGGGGAGTTGGGAGGAGGCAGGAGAGGTAGGAGAGGAGAGGAGGAGGGAAAGGAGGAGGGGAGGGGGAAGGGAGGAGTAGAGGAGGAGGAGGGAGGAGGAGGTAGGAGGGAGGAGAGGAGGAGGAAGGAAGGAGGGGAAAAAGGAGGTAGGTTAGGTAGGTAAAAGGGGAGGTAGGGAGGGAGGGAGGTTGGTTGGGTTGGGTTGGTTTGGGTTTTAAGGTAAATTTGGTTTGGGTTTGGGTTTGGGGGGTTGGTTGGGAGGAGTTGGGTGGGTTGGTTGGAGTGGGGAGGTTGGTGGGTTGGGGAGGTTGGGTTGGTAGGTAGGGGGGGTGGAGGAGGATAAAAATTTTTAGTTGAGGGGTTTTGAGTAATTAAATTTAAGGGGTTATTTTTGGGGGGAAAATTTTAATTAATTAAAGGGGAATAATTATTAAATTTAAAAAAAAGTTAAATAAAATTAAAAATTTTTAATTAAAATAAATTAAAATTTTAAAAATTAAATTAAATAAAAGGTAAAATTATTAAATTTTTTAAATTTTAAATTTTTTTAAATTTTTAAAAAATTTTTAAATTAAATTTTTTTAATTTTAATTAAATTTTAAAAATTAAAATTAAAATTAAAAAAATTAAAATTTATTAAAATTATTTTAAAAAAATTTAAAAATTTTAAATTAAATTAAAAAAAATTAAAAAATTAAATTAAATTTAAATTAAAATTAAAAATTAAAAAATTTTAAAATTTTAAAATTTTTTTTTAATTATTTTTAAAATTAATTAAAATTAAAAAAAATAAAAAAAAAATTATTAAAAAAAATTTAAAAAAATTATTAAATTAAAAAATTAAATTAAATTAAATTTAAAAAAATTAAATTAAAATTGGTTAAATTTTTTTTTTTAAATTTAAATTAAATTTTATTTCAAAAAGTATGTTTTTGGTTATTAAAAAATAAAAATAAATTATAAATTATTAAATTTTTGGTTGGATTATTAATTAGTTTGTAAATTAGTTTTTTAATTAGGGAAAAGTTGGGGAAATTTTAGTGGATTGGGTTAGGGGAGAATTTGGGTTAGAAAATTGGATTAGGATTGGGGTTGGTTAGTTAAAAAAATTAAATAAATTTTAAAAATAAATTATTATTTTTATTAAATTATTTTAAATTAATTTTTTTTATTATTTAATTTAAATTAATTATTATTGTTAAAATTAAATTAAAATTAAAAAAAAAAATTAAATTTTTTAAAAAAAAATTTAAAAAAATTTTAATTAAAGGGGGGGGGGAAAAATTAATGTTTATATTAGCTGGCGAGGTCACTCAGACATTTGCTTAGGATTTGAAGGTTAAAAGTTCAAATCTCAAGAGTTTCATGGCAAATTTTTTTCGAGTTGACGCTTGAATAAGATTAAATTTAGAGCAAGGAGTAGGGTTATGTGATGGTAGTGGTGTGGCTGATGGTTGTTTTCTCCTACTTTTCTAACTATGTTTTCACTTAGATTCTCTGTTGATACCGCTATTTTTTCGCAGTTTATTTTATTTTATTTTTTAATTGATTTTGTTGTAATTCATTCATTGTATAGAAGTTGACTAATTTATCAGGTATTTGATCTGTTAATTAATTAGTTCTGTTTATTTGTTTATTTGACGATTGGTTTACATTGGAGTTACATTTATTTGATAGTTATTTTTATGAGCTTCGATTTTTTTTTCGATCTGCTTAGCTATTTTTGTTTGTTTGTACGGTTAGTGTTAGGTTTAGTCACAATTGGACAGTACTATCACTAACGGACGAGGAAGTTCTCTGTACTGCTCATTGGTACAGAAGACAAGGTAGGGTTCACTGCGATCATTACACGCATCAGATTGTCTGCGGGTCATGCCAAGTTTTACTATACTGTAGACATGTTTCTAAATGTTGTTTTCTGCTTGTGTTTTTCTTCCACTCTTTGTGATCTGTCTGATTTGCGTAGAGAACGCGAGTATGTTTCGTTCCGGTTATTCCCATACGACATGTAGAATAGTCGCAGCCATACTTCGACCTAATCACGTTCTGAGTCACAACGCCTTTACGATGGATGTCATTCGTTAGATAGCTACACATTTTAGTTTTCTGTCCTTAAGTCTAGTGTAGCATGTCCCAAAGTGGAGGGAGGTACCGCTTCCTCCAGTGTGCGCTGAAGCGGTCTAGGGGGCGAATTTGGGTTTAGAAGAATTAGGGGTAGTTCAGGCGATTAGGTTCGGTTAGCTCCTTAAAGAAGAAATTAATAATAAATATTTAAAAATAAATTATTTTCGTTATTTTGCGATTGAATATTCATTTAAAATTTGAATTCTGCAATTTTACTTTATCTAATGCCCGTCTTACACGATCCATATTTGATCAATTTCGTGTATATAATCATTTAAAAATTGACCATGCACGACAGAAATATATATCAATTTGGTATGTCAAAGGAGAAAATAGAGCATGTATATATGTGAGGCGGGCGGGGCGTTGTCAAACTGATGTAATGAGGAGGGGGGCGTCACAAAGTTTATTTTGTGCGAGGTGGACGGTGGCCAAAAAAGTATGGGAATCTATGGTCTAGCATGTGCTTTTTGTGCATTTGCAACATCATTCGCAGTAGACGTGAATTTATTACCAGGAAAATTACAAATTGAACATTGTTAACCCTTTAGCTGCTAAGGACGTATATATACGTTTTTCCCATTCACTTCTAAAGACGCATTAACACGTCTGTTATTACTCTCCTCTGTGGATAAAGACGTGTTAACACGTTATACATTGCTACTGTCACTGCTATAGGCGTACATTCACGTTTGTGACCTAGACACAAGGAATAGCTATTTTTAGCTCAGCCTTCAGAAAGTATGTAGCAGCGAAAGGGTTAAATGTGTTGTGATACACAGTTAAAGGAGAAATTCCATCAAGTTGGTTTGGAATAGTTCTATAAAACGTATTTAGACAAGGATAAAATCCTGCGTCTTACAAGCATGCTCTGTCGATGGTTTCGCTATTTGGAAACACTTATGCGTGTGAACAGGTTCTTAGTCGCATGAACCACATCAAATCACAAGTGAGAACACGAATTACTGATGTTCATTTGGAAAAAGTGTTGGCGTGTTGTTGCAACAACAACAATCGGAGATCAATTTTGATGCACTTTTTTCTGCAAACAAAGTCAGATGTCTCACTTTTAATTATTTTTAAATTGCCTAATTAATATGTTTGATTCTCAGATATGTTTTATTTTCTTTAAAAAAAAATAAATATACACATTTCTTGTAGGTTTTTTTTTTTTACATTAAACCAGGCACGCGTTTGACCACGATGGGAGGCGACGATGGTGTCGAAGCTTTAGGGCGCTTGCTTTTTTACTTTAATTGGTTTTTTAAATAATAATTGTATGGCCCGGCAGGAAATATTATTTCTGAAATTTGACCCGCCTGCTGAAAAGGTTGGCCACCCCTGCTCTAGGTGATTTCGACCTTCTGCCATCGTGCTGATCAACCCGGGCTTATGTGCAGGGTGTACGTCCTGTACATTATAGTTTAATGTACATATATTTGGGGAAAGTGTCATAGAAGTAGAAAACAAGACAAGACAAAAAAAGATGTGTTCCTCAAGGAAGAAAGAGATGACTATTATTTGTCTCATGACTGGGTGAAGGGTTAGTCACAGCCATTGCTGGGTGAAGGGTTAGTCACAGCCATTGCTGGGTGATGGGTTGGTTACAGCAAAAGCATTTACCACTCAGCGATGAGTTCTGCGCTGTCACCTTATGTGGCCCCATCCTACCCCCGTCATTTGGCCTGGTTTTTCACATTCAGTTTGCTCGGCTTGTTTAGTTCTGCCAGAAGATAGACTCCCACCGACATCAGTTATTTGAGGACTATCATAATAACACTCCGGACATGTACATATGCGCTCCGATGTCCACCTCAACAAATCCAGCAGCATCCAGCGGCAAATCACGCCAGTTCGATGTTGATTAATCAATCTCCTTGCCTATTTGGCATGTCGTTCTTTTCGGGCTGTACCAACATCGATAAAAAGTATTTTCCTACCAACACTGTTTTACTAGTGCCAAACTTGGTCTCTTACAGTAACACACCACAGAAACCTCACCTCGTGTGAAATGAAATGCTTGAGGAAGCAGTGGGGGTCACCAGGAAAGATAGACTACGAAATGAGGATATCAGAAACAGAGTGGGCATAACTTCATGCACCGAATACATCGAAATACAGTGGTTTGGACATTTAATAAGAATGAAATACAACCAACCACCAATAACAGCATACAATAAAAAAGATCGGGTACTAGAGCTAAGGAAGACCAAGAAAAAGATGGATAGACAATATCAAGACCACACTACATAAACACGAATATAACACAACAAGGGTCATCTAGCCCTAGAACACAAATTAAAGCTCCCATACCTACGCTTAAGGCAAGAGTGGACAGCCAACTACATCTTCCACCTGGGAATAGACAATAGACCAACATCGACACCCATCCATCTCAGTCTGGTCAGCGAGACATAGCCGACATATCCTGAAGGGTCATCAAGACACCCAAACCGTCTGCAGGTAACGTGCCATTTCTGTGGATAGAAACCAAGCCATACGGGAAAACCCGGTGCAATAAAGGTAATCTTTAGTCTTTAAAATTCTTTTTAAAAATTGAACATACAGTTTTTATACACTCTCACTTTAACTAGCAATAAGCTGTGACATTTGACAAGCAAAATGTGATACTATCAGTTTATGTAACGCAAACCTATGTCACATTTTTGTACAGATTTTTCCGATTTAATCTTGTACTAAAAGTGCTATCACTTTTTGAGTGACAGAATAGAAAGTTGCAAAAAGTGTTGTTTATAAGTTGGATTTATATGTATGTATATATTGATATGTTAGCATTCTTCTTCTTCACCATTCGCCCCTAGGGAGTCATAGGTCCGCAACCAAGGCCTTCCAAACCCTCATATCCAAGGTAATCTTTTCCAGATTTCTCCATTATCTTGCATTTCGTCTCCAACTTCATCCTCCAGGTGTTCTTGTGTCTTCCTTTACCTCTATTACCCCGGGGGTTCCATCGGAAGGCCTATCTGGTGATGCTGTCCGGGGGACTCCTCAGTGTGTATCCTATCCATCTCCACCTTCTGCCTCTTATCCCATTTTCCACTTGCTGTTGCCCCGCTCTATCCTACAGTTGCCTGTTTGTGGTCATGTCTAACCATCGCAGATGAAATATCCTGCGGAGTCATCTATTGATGAATGTCTGTAACTTGTTGGTGTTCCTCTTAGTAATTCATGTCTCCGCTTTATAAAGGGTTTTAAAGCCGAAGAATTGACTTCATTGCACTGGATTTTACCCCATATGGCTCGGTCCCTCTCCGCAGAAATGGCACGCCACCTACCGAGAGTCTTGCACAAAGCCCGAGCTCCGTAGCTCCAGTAACAATCCTAGGGGTCTCTGGAAAAACTGCACTCGTGAACAGAAGGCCGCGGTCCGTCTCCGCTCTATATATAGAAGGACAGCCTTCACATTTGAGGTAAATATAATTATCTAAGTTTTCTTCTTCTTCTTCTTCGCGTTCGTTCTTTACGACCAATTTTAATCACTCTTTGTGATATGTTTGATCTTTGCCAAAACGTGTATACGTTACACATTGGTTTGGTAGGCCACCTAAATGCATAGACTTCTACACGTTTAGGACACATGCATCCGATTTCATCCAAACCTCCTTAGTCGCCTCTTACGACATGCGTGGCAGGTAACAGTGGTTCTTTTCTTTACACCCCAAATTTGGGCCCCAGTAACCAGTCGGGCGAGCTATTTTTTATAAATTGAAATGATGTATTCTACAAGTAATTATATACAAAAGCATCACATGGATCTTGTAAACATAGGGGATTTCAAATAAAACATTTTGGCAGATGAAGTAACTTGTTGACAAATTGGTACTGTCCGAATGGTTTGTTAGATGGTTTGACGTAGTCTATGAGTTAAGAACAAATGCACCAATTCTTGCATCTGATATCCAAGCACTAAACCTGTCCCAAAATACACGGCTGTGCCGTGCTATGATGCAGAGAGGCTGCCGCATCAGGCAGCACCGTAAGGGAGGGCGGCATAAGCAGCAAAATCAAAATTACAATTGAAGGTTATTTTAAGAAAAAAACATTTAAGAGGCGGGAATTCGAAGACTTGCATCATACTGAGAAAATATACCGCACGGCCCTGCAAAAATCATAATTTAATCTAGAAAAATAATATTTGTTACTCGAAGTTTTTTTAATAGTTTCATGTTTCTGCTGTTAATTGTCTTTTAAAACTTGCCTAACTATCTCCGTGTATGTACATGTGTGTGTACATGTGTGTGTGTATCTTTTAGCTGCTCTGGGAATACAAGAAGATCTTGACTGAAAATGGAGGGGTATTAACACCGACGACAAGGCCATCAGGTGCATTTGGGAGTAAACCGGATTGGTTTGCATCTCTGAAGAAAAGAACCCGCAGCGATTAAATCACCCTCGATGAACATTCTGAAAGCCAACAACCTTGAATAAAAAATGATCGTAAATACACCTTTCATAACTGCAACAATACTTTAAAAAGCGGGGTATCTAATGAAGCGATTATATACTACATACGTAGCGAATATTTTCTCAAGAAGCAAAGTTATAAACAGTTTGTCTATTCAACGGACGATAACTCTCAACTGGTTTGTGTTAGGGGACGTCATTTGACAGTTAAGTTAAGCTTTTAATAGTTTGTACAAATTAGTATTTGTAACAAAATGAACCATATTCAGTCCATAATGGCTTTGAATCCTATCTCTTTCAATATATACCATCGAGAAATAACCATTTATAAAATAAAATATTATAGTTCTCCTTTCTCTTGACCTTATTTCTCCTCTATTGCTAAATTTGTATTTTGATCAGTGGCGGCTCGTGATCATTTTTGTTGGTGGGGCCAGACAGAAATATTTCGGAAAAATCATGGTTTCGGTTAGGTTAAATTTTAGTGTATAAAATAATCAATACACGTTACACCTTATTTTTGGTGGGTCCATGTCCCACTGGCCCTTAATGACGAGTCGTCACTGCTTTTGATAGGGTCTTATCTTATCTTAACCACATTTGTCGTGAAGCTCTGTGGGGAGAGTTAGTTTTCTATCTTGTGCCAGGTGTGTTGCGCTTGTCGTTGTCAGTCCATGCTTTCGCAGGGACTCTGAGATGTTATCTATTCATCGTGTTCTTGGCCTGCCTCGTGCTCTGCGCCCCGAGCGTCGATTATTGTAGACACGTGATGGTAGTAAATGTGGTTTCATTCTCATTAGATGACCGAACCACTTGATTCTTTGCTTCTCGATGTACTGTATGCATGGTATAGTACCAACGATGCTTCTGATATTCTCGTTTCTCACTCTATCCCGCCTTGTAACGTTGACAGATTTTCGTAGACATCTCATTTCACATGTTGTAATCTTTCTTTCTTGTGTCTTAGTCAGGGGCCATGTTTGGCATTGATAGCAGAGAGTTGGAATAAATATGCAGTTTATCAGTAGTCGTTTGACTACCATGTTAATGCTTGGATGTTTTAATAGTGGTGACAGTTGGTATGTTACTGCGTTTGCCTTCTGGCATCTAAGCTCGATTTCTCGATTTGATTGAGTATTTTGACTAAAGTCTGAAGTCTTCGTTTTCGTTGTTGGCGAGTGTAAAATAAGGGTATAAAGGTGGGAAATTCACTTCATTGCACCAGGCTCTGCATCAGGTTCTGCACCAGGTTCTGCACCAGGTTCTGCACCAGCTCGGTCAATCTCTGCATAAATGGTACGCTATCTGCCAAGAATATTGCACAAAGCACGAATTCCGTAGCTTCAGCAACAATCCTATGCGTCTCTGGAAAAAATGCATTAGTGAACAGAATAGCGCGGTCCTGATTCGAACTCACGACATTCAGAACGCAAGGTCAGGTCTTAACCACTTAGCTACAGAAACTACTCAAGCATATGACGAGCGTAATGAAGTAGACAATTCAGGGTAAAAGAGAAATGGAAGGACAGAGGTAACGGGGGGAAAAATCAAGATGTGGACGAACGGAAGACTGTCAGAGTGTATCATCTACCTCTTAAATCGGAGAATGCATTCCTGTCTGTATGACGGGGGACATTGATAATAATGAAAGCATGCCTTCACGCAAAAATCTGTCAGATTCGTCATAACAGGCGTTTTGACTATGAAGGAATTCATAGCGGGAAAACACAAGAAAACGAAAAAGTGTACAATCAGGTTAACCCTTTTGCTGCTACATACTTTCCGAAGACGGATCTAAAAATAGATACTCTTTGTTTCTAGGTCACAAACGTGAATATACGCCTATAGCAGTAACAGTAGTAATGTATAACGTGTTGATACTTCTTTAGCCCACAGAGGGAGATAATAACAGACGTGTTAATGCGTCTTTAGAAGTGAATGGGGAAAACGTATATATGCGTCTTTAGCAGCTAAAGGGTTAAGGAATATAATTAGTTGCAAATACATTGCCATCAACCTTCAATATAAAGGCAGCACAAGATGATGGTCTTCTTCTTCTTCTCTTCCTTAGCTGTTATTCGATGCAACCAGCCTTCAGCGTCGAGGTGACACAAGATGATAGTCTTCCTCTCTTCTTTTATTAGTTCGCTGTTGTTCAATGACTACATAATTAGTCCGGTTATTTAGTTGTATGTTAATGTGTTTGTTAGTTCATCAAGACTTCCAAACAATTTTTCATGGGTGTGTGTCTCTGTTGACAAGTGTTCTTTCCGTGGTTGATTCATCAGGTGACAATTTTGCAGGATGTGTTCGACTGTTTGTGCGGTCTGTCCACACACTCATGTCGGTGATTGAGCCAGTCTTAGTCTGTGAAGATAATGATGATGTTAGTTTCTCGTGGAAAGCTTCTTCATCTATTGAAAACTTCTTTTATCATTAATATTTTACTAACCTTCCTCCCTGAGACTTACAACCTTTTTACTTCTTCTTTTCTTTTCTCTAATCTTGTTATGCATCACAGCGTCAGGATAACAATAAATTTATAGAACGGGCTTTTGTGTGCGCTACATAAGCAGTGTCTTTCGCCGCCTTTGTTATCTCTGAGATATACCTTTTGCGCGGATTGCCTTTTGCTTTGTATCCACTGTATCGGAGTAACATTGCCTTTTGAGGAGCACTGTCTATTGGTAATTTACTTACATCCTTAGTAGTTTGTAAATTATCACAATCTTCTCTATTAGTTATGTTGTTATTATGTGCTACCACCTCTCCGTCCTCTCTGATGTTGTCGTGTCCTAGTTACGCCACTTATCTTAGCTGAACTGGTTTGAAATTAAGCTCTTATGTGTCAAAGTTATGTAGTATTTGACAAAACTATGAGAACATCACCGCTTTTACCTCAGAGATATGCCGACTGGGCTAAAATTGCTGACTCATGTCACTGTTACAGGCGGGCAATGACTTCCACGTGATTCATGAAAGCAGTTTGTTTTTGTAAGGTACACCTTACATATGACGCAATCTTAAAGGGGCCCTATTTTATACCAATATGTCATTGTCTACGTGTAGATTTTCTAGATGTGTCATCATCAAATAGCTTGTCCTAAGCAGATCTTTGCTACCCTAACAGTCCTTCAAATTTCTCTCATACTCCAGATGGACGCCTCTGCAGCTGTCATGCTCAAATCATTAGTTACATCCTTAATCCATCTTCTCCTTGGACTTCTTCTTTTCCACTTTGTCGGGATGCCTCTGTCCATAATGGTCTTGGTCTACAACAGTTTGTTTCTTTATATATCCAAAATACTTGAATATTAACATTCTTTTTGTAGCATCATCCTGTTTCTTAACGACGGCTTAGAAGAGCTTCAGGTGTGACACTAAGAGACAAAATTAGAAATAAAGAAATCAGAAGAGACTGGGTGTGAAACCAGTTTTGTAATTCGTAAAAGAACAACAGATTAAATGGTTTGGATGCCTGACAAGAATGCCCTCGTCTATCACAGAGATCCACAAAGAAAAAGTATAACGAGAACAAAGCAAGAGGAAGATCACGCAAAAGATGGATCGACCGCATCAAGAACAGCCTTAAGATAATGAATAACATAATTCAAAGTGCCTTAAAACAAGCAAACACAAGACCACTACACTCCCCCTCTCTCCCCAAACACGACTGTAAAGAAATAAATGGCGGAAGAGAAGAAGAGAAGCCAGTTTTCTTTGATTTTGAGTTCTTTCTGGATAGATCTATTTGTTCTCTTTTCTGTTCATGAAATAGACGTGTAGATATGTACACAACAGAAATCACCCACAGAGGAAATATGTGAGCCTGAGAACCGTATATATCAGACGTAGACCGCCCGTGTGGTGCTGAGGCCCGCAAGGGAAGCAAAGAATAGTACCACTGCGACCTACAAGGCATGTTGTAGAGACGACTTATATAGGACCTAGGAAGCTACTCTAGTAAATAAAAAGCGTCGCAGAAATTGGATGTGCTGTCCTACTTGTTGGTACATAACTGATACAACGTACAATCGCTCTTGGACTCGGATCACATACAAATCACACAGTGTTGTTAACAAGTGGTCGATATGGAGCGTTTGAAGAAGAAGAAGAAGAGGACGTAGACGATTCCTAACCTGACAAAATCGTGTAAAGGGAAATAACAATGAAATACTCAAAGAATCAAAAACGTATGTGTGCACACAGCTGATATTATAAATTCCATCGCCCGAGTGGTTCCCGGGGCCCAAATTTGGGGTGTAAAGAATAGAACCACAGTTACCTGCCACGCATGTCGTAAGTGGCGACTAAGGAGGTTAGGATGAAATCGAATGCACGGGTCCGCTAGGGAATGCTAACCCGAAACAAATGCTTGCAGAAAACGGATGCATCAGGCCGTAAGGCGCATAACATGGTGCAACGACCCTCACAATGTGGAATGGGATAGCGGATTTTACGGTCACCGATCTGCCTCGGAGATTTAGCCACGCAGTAAGAATGTCACACCAATCTTCACAAGGGTGGCCAAAACTTACTGCGGGATGCTCTGTTACCCCTGTAGCCACCCATTTCATTGATACTGGCCATTTAGGAGCTCACAATGTCCAGATCACAGCCATCCGATCATGTTCCTAAGATGATCGCAGTCGATTTTCTCTGGAGAATCGGTTGATTTCTTTGTATGGTACCTTGCGACCACGTGGGCTCAACGTATTACATTCCTATGATTCTTAGCACTTTCTCTTCTCATGCATTGTAATCTATATGGGTATATGTTGCATGTATTCAAGTTATATATTTACTAGATTTTTCATTGTTTCTCTTCCGTTCTATTTCTAGTTTTTATGTGTGTTTTTGTGTTACATTTATTTCGTTATTCGTTTTTATTCCCAGATTTTCATTAGAAACGTTTGTATTTGGTCGTCCATTTGTCACTCCTGTTGTTCGTTTGCTTGATAAAGACCTTTTGGTAGAAACGTTGCTGTATTTTGTCATTGTTTTTGTAATTTGTAAAACTACAGTACTTTGTGATTACTTGTTTTGTGAATCTACAACACTAACCAGACTGCAAGAACTCCAAGTCAAGTGTGGTGTAGCTAAACAAGAACACTATACTGGTAGACAAAGAAGAATAGTAAACCAACAAAAAACTGGGGTCGTTAGTCGCCACACACTGAAAGAAATACTGAGGAGGAGATCGGAGCACTTATGGACTAATTGTTTCGACGAGCAGTGATGATGATCCGACGACTAAACTAAACTAAACAAGTGACAACAAGGACAACTGACTGTCCTGGGCATGCGGGTGCTTACGGTAATGAGAGAGCGGACAGGCTTCCTTCAACAGCATCGATTGTTCGGGAGTTGAAGATGGATAAGGGGGATGTTCTTCGGTCTCTTCCCGACTGTCTGTTGGCTGAGGACACTAAAATAGATGTTGAATCGATCAAGCGATTTAATGTCTGAGGGACAGAGTGAGAGGTGTGTTTAATCAACGAGTCACGGGAACCATCAGTATGAATATTCTTTGATATCTGTTGGGGAAGACTGATCACCTATGGGTCTGCCTGGAGTGCAATGACGTCAGTTTAGTAACCAATAACCAATAAGTGATAACAAAATTGTTTGTTTGTTCTGTAGAGGATTAGAGCATCTTTAGTGGAAGGGAAACTTTAAGAAATGGACAGGTTACAGTCTGGTAGTGTGCAAAACCAAGGCGAAAGACAGGATGCTGGAGATTCAGTGCAACCAACCTTCGATGTGAAGACGGCGCCTGATGATGATGATGAGACCGAGGCGAACCCTTTCAACCTAAGACGAGCCTTTTTTCTGTTTTATCAGAGCGTGTAGGCCAGCAAAAATATGACAAAAATGTTTTGTGCTTGTATTTTATATTATATGTACCACTAAAAAACCCAAAATAAATAACATAACTACCTGTGTTACAGCTTTATAGAGCGGTCTAGGACAGGGGGCATGAGCCAGAGAAATTTAGTTGTCCTATGGCTAATGCAGTCACAGCAAAACTTAGGTTATTATTTGTTCTTTATGCCCCCACACAGTGGCGGATCGTCATTAATGGTCAGAGGGGCCGGACCCAACCACAAATAATGTGCAACGTGTATTTATTATTTAATTAATTAAAATATAACCTAACCCAAAGCCATGATTTTCCCGAAAATGTGTGTCTGGCCCCACCAACAAAAACGATCAAGAGCCGCCACTGCCCCTACATTAAAACAACTCATTGGACTTACCGGAGATTGAACCCCCTGTTACAAATGGGAGCCCGTGATCTGATTCATTGGACCCTACGTTTCTCACATGTACCCCTTATCTTCGATCCATTGTTAACCACTCTTTGTGATTTGTACGTGATCTGGCCTAAGAGCGATTGTAAGTTGTGCTAGTTATGCGCCTACAAGTAGGCCAGCACAACCGATTTCTGCGATGCTTTTTATTTACTAGGTAGCTTCCCTAGGTCCTATATCAGTCGCCTCTTACGACATGCCTTGTAGGTGGCAGTGGTACTATTCTTTCCTTCCCTTTCTGCCCCGGCAACACACGGTAAACTCTGTAAACTGAGTAATTTTGTACGTTCTTCGTCTTCTTCTCATTCACCTGCTATGAATTCAGATGTAGTCAGGGCGTCCAGTATGGCGCTTCTGACTTATTTTTACGTGAAGGCTTGCTGTCCTTTCATCAGTGTCCCTTGCCTTTCAGGCGAATCTTCTCCAACTTCAGAGGTCATTTTTGTATGTTGTACTTCGTGCTGTTATTCTTGTTACACCAAGATGTTCTTTAACATTTTATCCGCCCGAGTGGTTACCGGAGCCCAAATTTGGGTGTAAAGAATAGAACCACTGTTACCTGCCACGCATGTCGTAAGAGGCTACTAAGGAGGTTTGGCTGAAATCGGATGCACATGTCCTAAACGTGTAAAAGTCTATGCGTTTAGGGCCTACCAAACCAATGTGCAACGTATACACGTTCTTGGCAAAGATCAAATCATATCACAAAGAGTGATTAAAATTGGTCGTAAAGAACGAACACAAAGAAGAACATTTTATCGGAACGTCTGTGCGTCTTCTGTCTCTCGTTAATTGAATCGTTTTAGCGAGTAGTTATCGCTGTTTTTGTCACGTATTCGCCAAGTTCGCGACGTTGAATAGCAATAATAGCTTAGTAAAACCTCAGATGCCACCGTTAATATAACAAGAGATAACAATCTATGTCCGAGGTGAAGATACCACCAAGTAAACAATTAGGACAACAAAGAAGGCAGAAGCAAACAATCGTTTCTCTGCTGAAAAGGATTCTTACCTGTCCAGACCGTCATTTTCTTACCTCCCCTTCTCACATTTTATGGTCGTCCGAACATAATCCAATTGTTGATTCTAGTCCTATGAGAATAAGTGGCTGAAGTAACTATCGTTTCAAGCCGAGAAAGACACTAATTTTTTTATTATCCGCTATCCACTATCTCACGAATGGACCCCTTTATTTCCCATGTCGAATAATGCAATATAATAAATTGATGTACCCCAAGCAATTGCGTCTAAATTTCACAAATAATACGATCGTTGACATGAGTTATCTGAACTTGTTAATCAGGGGTGACAACTTAAACACTGTCCTAAATATCAGGGCCATGTTATGTAACAACCTCACGATCATACAACCATTCACTTGCCGACGTGATGGGGTATCAGGAACACTGACAATGGAAGAACTCGAGTCTCTGCCAATTTGCAAGTGGCTACTAAATTCGTTGTGATTTACAAGATTTATAAAGTTATCTTGAGTTGGTTGTGTATTTACGGAGGTGAAAAAATGGCGAGACACAAAAGTTGAGGGACTCAAAGGTCTTCCCAAAGAATAGACGAAATTGAACAATAATATCGCCCATGTGTTGCCGTGGCTCGCAAGGGGAGCAAAGAATAGTAATACTGCTACCTACAAAACATATCGTAAGAGGAGACTGAGGTAGGGCCTAGGAGGCTACCTAGTAAATAAAAAGCGTCGCGGAAATCGGATGTGCTGGCCGGCTTACTTGTAGGCGCATAACTGGCACAACGCACAATCGCTCTTAGGCTCAGATCACATACAAATCATAAAGAGTGGTTAACAAATGGTCGATCTGGAGCGTTAGAAAAAGAACAACAATATAAGAGACAGTGAACAACCTGCTTCTACTGTGGTCAGGTCAGTGTTAGAAATTCAGTACTATCGCTTTTGTCTTTTGAAAGTCGGAGCGGTTGCACCATAGCTTCTGCATCAGCTCCGGACTCTCTAGCCAAATCTGTCATCTTGGGACACTGTAGACTGGACAGTCTTGGGACACTGTATGCTGGACAATCTTGGGACACTGTTTGCTGGACAGTCTGAGAATGCACGCCTGTATGGCGGGAACATGGATAATAATCTTCTTCTTCTTCGCGTTCGTTCTTTACGATCAATTTTAATCACTCTTTGTGATATGTTTGATCTTTGCCAAGAACGTGTATACGTTGCACATTGGTTTGGTAGGCCCTTAAACGCATATATTTCTATACGTTTAGGACATGTGCATCCGATTTCATCCAAACCTCCTTAGTCGCCTCTTACGACATGCGTGGCAGGTAACAGTGGTTCCATTCTTTACACCCAAAATTTGGGCCCCGGTAACCACTCGGGCGTGGATAATAATGAAAGCAGGCCTTCACGCAAACATCAGTCAGAAGCGCTGTACCAAGAGCCATGACTACGCCTGAGTTTAGAGCTGGTAAACACAGAGGAATACTCTTCGCAGTCCCACACAAAAGACATTTCCAGTCACTGCCTACGCCAACAACCTGTCCAGACCTTCTTGTGCAAGCCTATTTTATATTGACTAAATCTTATTCTTCTTCAAACTCTCCATATCGACCACTTGTTAGCCACTCTGTGTGATCTAAGCTTACCAACGATCTTCAGTTGTGCCAATATGCGCCTTCAAGTAGGCCAGCAAATCCGATTTCTGCAACGTTTTTTATTTACTAGGGTAGTTTCCCTACCTCAGTGGTCTCTTACGACATGCCTTGCAGGTCGCAGTGTTACTATTCCTTGCTCCTCTTGTAGGCCGCGACAACACACGGGTGGGTCAAATGTTCAAGGCAAGAGCATCATCACGTTGCGAGTCACTGTGCATTTACAATGAGTGTCGGTCGACAGAAAGCTGTTCGTATTGATTCTATCTTCCAAATAGTTTTCACTGCAGCAAAATAAAATTCGAATTGATTGATAGGACCATAATCATTGCACGTTGGTGAGTAACCATGTGTGCTCCGATCTCTTTCTTAAAAGGAATAGCTCAGCAGCAGTGCACGGACTCCGTAGCACCGGCGAGAGTCCCCGATGTAATTTAGATGATGAAAATATTTTTGTAGAAATTTTATTTTTGTAATTTTTCGAATAAATTTTACCCAGCGAGCGGCTTTCCAGCCTGCTCTTCTTGGTTTTGACTTGCCGAAGGTTCTTTTACGTGCTCAATTTGAACACGGGACCTATGCTTTATCATCCGTCTCCGTTAGGACTAGTGACTCGATCTCACCTACACTGAGATCGAGGATTTCTGAAAAAATATCCGGATTGCTCCACGAGGTGACAGACCGAGTCCCTGTGGAACGAGAGGCGAGCACCTAGCTTCTATGTCAGACACTAATAAATTCGTATACTAAGGGGAATAACCAAATAAAAGATAATTTATTTAAGTGACAAAGAGTTATTTATTTAGCAATCTTGATGTCATCTCTGATATTGAAAAGGCACGCCTGTAGGGATTGAGAGAGATAAAAAAAAACAGTAGAAAGACAAATGTACTAAACCAATAGATGTTTTTATTTGGCGAGAGGAAGACTCACGAAAAAGATGGCATTGCATAATCTTGTCAAAGAGCAAAAATAGCTATCTCCTAAGCTACTAGAGCAGCGCAAGACAATCACAGAAAACCACGACACATGGCAACAACCCGGTAGCAGTGTGACGATAAAAGAAGAAGAAGTTAAAACTTATTAGGGTAGCAAAATCAACTTCAAGCAGGTTCTACCATATGGTCCTTGCCTGGAACCTGCAGGGAAAGTGAAAGAGAAGGAAGTATAGAAATACACAAAGAAGAGATTTGGAAGCAGAGACTAATGATATACAGAAGAGTTGGATGGAGCTGCTATAGATAGCTAAAGATAGGAAGACTTAGTATGAGTTGGTTGAGGGCCTATGACCCAGTCGTGGTTTAAAGGCACAAGACAGAAAGAGAAGAAAGACTAGAAATACACCGATAAGAGATTTGGAGGCAGAGACTAAAGATAAATGGAAGAAGATGCCAGAGATAGCAACAGATAGGAAGACCTGGCATGAGTTGGTTGAGGTCAATGCCTAACCGGGGTTAAAAGGCAGAGAGAGAGAGATAGGTTCTACCATTATTGACATGTCTATGTATGTGATGAATGAAAACCTCTCTTAACCGTGTGCAGACTGTAGAGTTTGAAATGCCTGTCACTTCACACTTCTAAACCCAAGTATGCAGGAATTAAGTAGACCAATTCCTTTTCTCATTTGTGGAACATCAGTCTTCTGAATTGGACTAACAACCATTTTTGTCATTAGAAAAGGGAAATAATTGTCTTTGTATTGCACTATTCCACGTTACCTGTATGTGTAAAGGTGAGACTATAGAAGGTACATTTACCTGAAGAAAACTAAAGAAATATACACCAAAATTATTATTAGATGATATAATTAGATTGATCATGTAACCTGCTGCTTTGCAGGTCGGCTCGGACAGCTAAACGTTGACGGAGTGAACCCAGTAAACGCTGGCTGAAACCGGACACATTACCGAAGGATAAGCAGCAGAGCTTCAAATGGTGCTGAAGATATGACAAAAACCCACCCCATGCTAAGGCTGCATGAATCAGATTTCCACATGAATATGACTTATGGGGAAATCTGGTACATCAGTCTAAGGGTGATCCCGAGAGAGATTGATCATATAATAGAATAGGATTTGAAGTCAGAGAAAGGCTTGCCTGAATTGCGAGGGACAGTGGTGATAAGAAAAGTCAGCCTTCGCGCAAAAATCAGTGAGATGTGCCATATTTGGTGTTATGACTACACCTGAATTCCCAGCAGGTTAGCGAAGAAGAAGAACAAAGTGAAAAGAGTTTGTTGCTGCCCAACACACATCACATGGTGTGATGGCCACTATTTACTTCTTCTTCTGCGATCAACTTCTGCTATGTAATTACTCCGGTATGTGTCATAAAAAGGGTGGTGCGCTTGAGGTCTTCACTGCTGTCCCATAGTTTGTTTTGAAGGGTTCTTCCTGTAAAACAGATTTCCATTCTCAAGCTGCTAAGGTTGAGCAGGCTTGCAAGATGTGCTTTGGGGAGTGCTTTAGTGCTTCACAAGTGCAGACAGTCGAGTTCCTGAGACGGATTCTATGGAGGTGTGCTCTGAGACCGCAGTGTCCTGTTCTAAGTCTGAAGACTGCACTTTTCTGTTTAATGTATTTATGTTGTCCTGTTCTGTGTTGTAAGATATGGAAGTAAAAGAAGATCAAAACAAACACAAAGCTGAGAATCTTTCAATCAAATGTGAAGTCAGTGCTGTTCTATGGCTTGGAAATATGGAGGACAACAAACAAAACCACCAGAAAACTACAGACCTTCATAAATGCATGTGTACGTAGAACAGAGGGACGTTTACGTAGAATAGAGGAACTGAGATCATTTGACAAGATTACAAACGAGGAACTCAGAGAAAGAACTAAGCAGATAATACCAGTGGAGAAAGAGCTAAGGAAGAGACGCTGGCGATGGATAGGAAACACATTGAGAAGACCGACCGGAAGAATTGCAAAACAGGCACTGTTTTGGAACCCACAGGGAAATAGGAGTAGGGGAAGGCCTAGACATACCTGGAGAAGAGAGCTGGAGGCTGATATTAAAAGGATAGGTAAAACATGGAAGTATTGGAAGGGATGGCAGGAGAGAGGAAGAGATGGAAGAAGT
Source organism: Arion vulgaris (assembly GCA_020796225.1). NCBI lineage: Eukaryota > Metazoa > Mollusca > Gastropoda > Stylommatophora > Arionidae > Arion > Arion vulgaris. Next base: position 13,414,660 of record CM036772.1, read on the forward strand.
TTGTTGAAGACATATGCTCCATTGGGAGTTGAAAGGTGAAGAAGCTCTGGGTTATATGCCAATGTTTACTTTCCTTGATGATATCCAAGAAATAATACAGAAAGTTATGTTTTAAAAAAATGTATACTCCAACAAATTATTTATGCACAACATTTATTCAAATCTGACACTATACAAACAATATAGAATATTCAAAATATTTTGGGTAATATATTCTTCTAGTTTCAAAAATTATAAGACAGTTTTCTTCTGTTCTTTTCTCTAACCATGTTTTGCCTCACATGGTCAGGTAAATAAAAGATTTATAGACAGTGCCTTAAATCTGTGGATTGATTCAGTGCCAATTTTTGGTGTCCTCATCCAACAGTAGGTTGCCAGGTGACCGAAGAACATCCCCCTTATCCATCTTAAACTCCCCATATCACATAGAAATCCCACAGAGTGGTTAACAAGTGGCTGATGTGGAGTGGTTGATGTGGAGTGGTTGATGTGGAGAGTTCGAAGAAGAACGAATAAGAAATTACAATGGAACCATTGCTGATGCTGTGGAATTTCTGCACTGTTGCTGAGATCTTCCTGTGTAAGAAAGAGATCGGTTCGCACATGGTTAGTCACTGAAGTGCAAGGATGATGATTCTATCAATCGATCAATCACTACTGAAAATTTTGACTAGAAACCTTGTTTTGTCAGCAGACTTTTCAACATCAAGATGATTCATTACATTATTTTAATGGAAAATAGTAACTGTTCAAATTCCTTGACACTGTTTGAAAGAATAACCGGGAAGCAGGGTGGGACCCCATAAGGCGACAGAGCAAAACCCAACGGTGAATGGTTAATTCCCTAGCTTCAACCAACCCATCTCCCAGTCATGGAACAAATAGCAGTCCTTTCTCTTCCTTAAGAACCCATCTCTTTTCTTGTCCTGTCTTCTATGACACTTTTCTCAAATATATGGGGATTTAACTATAGTGTCTAGAGAGCACCTGTACAAAATTCTAGGTTGGTGAGCCCGACGGCAGAAGGATGAAATTACCAAGAGTAGTACGACTCTAGACAAACTCAAGAAAACAGGTCTTGTCAGCAGGAGAATGCAACTGTCTAGAGATGAAGCTAACTAAATATGTCTTCAAAAACAGAATGCGTCAGTCATTATAGGCGGGAAGGAATCAACACATACGATTATCTCAATAGTTATGTATAGATTATCTCAACAAATATATATCTAAATATGATGCCACCACTATTTTAAACAGTTAGGTGGTGGCGGGACGAGGCCCTATGCCTCAAACTAATCTTTGGGGAAATCTGACAGGCGTGTAGCTGACTGTCCAGTTTGGGGTATACAATGGATTATGAGCATGACCAGAGATCGCTGAAGAAAGAATAACTAGTTATCTAACATATCCAAGTTCTGAAATCATACAAAACAAATTGTGAATGGATAAACATTTTTGCTGATTTTATCATACATTTAATTTCTCACTATATTTTCTGTATGGAAGTGAAATAATTATAGTAGGGAAAGGATGCAACCTTGCCACATATTTTATTGTTGTTGGTGCTCTCCAAGCCATTCTGATATTTCATTAGCTACCATAAGAGATGGTGATATTGTTCCTGATACGTTTCAATTAAGTGTGATGGAAACCACATGTCCCCTATGCTGTTTCACAATTATATTTGATGCTGTACATAGTTCAACGTATGGATATTGCAGTGGAAAAACATATGTGTTTTTGAATATAAGTGTTACAGAAGAGTCCTTTGTATATTATGGACAGAGAAAAGAAGTAAATCTATCCAAAAAGAACTTAAAATCAAAGAAAACTGGCTAATGCTACAAATAAAACAAAGAAAATTGAGGTATTTTGGACATATAAAAAGACACGAAGGACTGGAGAAGACCATCATGGAAGAAGGCATACAGGCAAAGAGGAGAAGAGGAAGACCACGGAGAAGATGGATTCAGGATGTAACTGATTGTTTGAGCGTGCGACTGCAGAGGCAGGACATCTGGCCTATGAGAGAGAGAAATTCTGAAGGATTGTTCCGGTGGCAAAGTAATGCATAGGACAAGCTATTTCATGATGAGGACATAGTTGAATACGTTAGCATAATTTATAAAACAAGTGTAGAGATTCATTATTTTATTCTCATTTCTCAAAGGTGTTCCTAATGTTAAAAAAAATCCAATAACTAGCTCCTCTGCCATGTCTTAAAGCTGCCTGTACTTCATTTATTTTATATTCTAACAGTCGGTCTACTTTCTTCATGATAATCCACAATAGGATTTTGCTGGCATGACTCATTAAAGAAATAAAGTGATAGTGCTTTTGTTACACATGTTAAAAACATGTAAAAATTTAGAGGTTGAAAACGTCTTGTACTAACAGCAAAGTGTTCATGTCTGGCAGTTCCCAGTTTCAGTCTCATCTCCATCATTCTGGAATGTTAATTCATAGGTGTCTGTACAAAAACAAAAGTTATTCATTCAATCTGTTTCTCTTATGGCATTGATGATGTTTAACATGTTCATTGCCCATCCTTCATCGATGACTGCTGTGTCATCCCTTCGATCTGTTCGGTCATTGCCTTTCACGTCCAGGTACTACTTCCTCCACTAGTGTGTAGATTTTCTTCTATTCCTACCAGCTTTGTCATACTACAAAGCTGAGATCTGTTTCCAGGGCTACCAAATGGAGATAAACTAATTGAACACATGTTCAGTGGCCCTGTCCCCTTATTAAGAGCTGACGCCCGTGTGGTGCCGGGCCCAAAGAAGCAAGATTAGTACCACTGCAACCTACAATGCATGTCGCAAGAGGCGACTGATGTAGGCCCTAGGGATGCTACCCTAGTAAATAAAAGTATCGCAGAAATCGGATGTGCTGGTCTACGTGTAGGCGCATAACTGGCATAATGTACAATCGCTCTTTGGCTCAGATCACATACAAATCACACAGAGTGGTTGACAAGTGGTCGAGATGGAGAATTAAGAGCTGAGAAGATTGATGTGAAATTCTCAGTGCCATTGCAGGAATGCTCTTTAAAGATACAGACGGCATATACAAAATAGAGCGTTACATGGATCGTTACATCGACTGTAGAACATGAGACACATAAATGAAGAAAAAAATAAAATAAAACTATGCACATCAGTAAAACACAACATATTTCATCCATAAACATACAATTGCAAAGCCTATGAAACAGGGTCAGATATAAAGGGTATGTCTCCTAAGGGAGGTAAATATACAGATCCTCTAGACAAGCAAATGATGTTATGATTGTCAGTCCAGTCTGACTTCTGGCATTTCAGGCTACAGTAATTTGCTACCATGCATCGACTGCAATGTGAAAATTTCCAGGTTAACTTGGATGAAGTATTAGTCTCTTTAATATCACATGGTCCCCCAATCTCAGACAGGAAATGTTTTCCTAATTTTGGATATTGCTCACACCACCAACAAACAAAGCGGATTTTAGGATCAATACCAGTAATACAGACTTTATATATATCATACATATGCCGAATCATAGCAAAGTAATAATTAAATAACTGTTCTCTGTTTAAACCTAGAGCAAGCGCTCTGTTTGGCTTCGAAGTATAGAAATGAATACGTCCTTTTAAGACACTATTTGTCATTCCCATGGCAACATTTGTTGCGTTAAGTTTCAAATTTGGCATATGAGTTTCAGAGAACGAAAATTCATAACTTTCATAACACTTTGGAGTAGTCTTACATAAATACTTGGTACTTTGTTCCGGAAGATCCTTAATGTACGTATTATCAATGACACATCCGTCAATAATTAGCCACATATGTGGGAATGTATCCCCATGTGTATGTCTATAGCCAGAGTCTATCTGGTTATCAATACCAATAGCATTCAAGCAACGACTCACTAAAATGACAACAAATCCAGCATTATTGGAGACCTCATCTTCTTTCTGCTGAAGCATACTAAACGTAAGAATCTCATTAATTATTTCAGCTCTCTGATGATTCTCTTCCGTGATTGGAAAAGCGAATGGCAGAGTATTCCATTCTGTGCTCATATTGGACACATTTTTTCCCATTTCTGAAAAATTTGGTGGCAGATTACATGATCGGGACAAAGTGTCAGATCCAGATGGATCACCAACGTGGAAAACTTTTAACGTTTCATGATGGCTCACTTGTTTTAGCTGGTGAACAGTCTGATGAAACTGCTGTGGCATCCTGATCTTTGTTTTATACGTTGACGTCATTTCATATATATTTTCTCTACCAGAAACTTAATTTTACACTTCTGTAGACACTAAGCCTGAATGAGGAAGGCTGGAGAAATACTACTTAAACAAATAGTAAATCGTAGATGGCGTTGAAAAGGATTCACTGAACTTCGCAGGTCCTGTTGCGTGCCGTAAGAGTTACAATATCCAAAACACGACTTAGTTATGTTCAAATTTTAAGCTATCAACAGCAAACCAGCGACGTATTGTTCAGTTACTATATTTCAAACTCCCAGAAACAAAGAAAAGAGCTTGGGTAAAACAGGAATGTAAATAATGCTTGAACCTGTTGTCAACTTGCATTCAACTTCCGCACCAGAATGACAATGAGTTATCGGAGTTACTTCCCGTGAACTTGTAAAGTAAATCATCATTAGCGTGTGCCGTTTCTGCCATAAATGCACTCAATTTTTCTGTCTGTGTCGAATGATGTAAATTCTACTTGTATGTACCTACGGTAGAGTAGTAATGGGTGTTTATGAAGTCTAGTTCCAGTAAAAGTTAGTAGAAATTATTTCTCGACTTATTTCACGAATTGTGTCCTTTGCGGTCTACTCTTATCGGTTTTCAACTGCCAGTTATCATTTTATGTGCTCAACTTGAGCTGGACTTCAATACATATCAGTAGCGTAGCCTGATAATGCGAGATAGGCGTGCTGCTACTTAAAATGAATATGTGCCAGTGGCGGCCCGTGATCATTTTTGCTGGTGGGGCCAGACATTTTTTCCCGGATAAATCATGTTTTTGGTTGCTATATTTTAATTTATAAAATAATAAATACACGTTATACATTATTTTTGGTGGGGCCCGGTCCCACTGGCCCTTAATGACGAGCCGCCACTGATATGTGCCTATCCTATTTAACCCCTTTTCACTTTTAATTGAAAAACCAACTATATTCGATTACGCACCGATTCTTATTGACTGGGAAAAACATATATTTTTTTAATAGTACATATTTCCACTTACATGTTTTACTTGAGGATCTGATCAATTCTTCTTTCTTTTTTGCAGAAACTTCTCTGTGACAGCATCGCAAAATATATTCTCTATTCCAACCTTGCTCAAAAGTTCAATAGACAAAAGGCTCGCCTGTGTGTTGCCAGGGCTCTCATGGGGAGAAAAGATTAGTAACAGTATGAAATACAAGACACGGCGTAAGAGGCGACTTGGTAGGAGCCAACGGAAGCTACCCTGGCAAATAAAAAAGCGTCGCAGAAATCGTATGTGCTGGCCTACTTGTGGGCGTGTAACTGACACAAAGTACAATCACTCTTAGGCTCAGATCATATACAACTCATAAAGAGTGGTTTAACAAGTGGTCGTTATAAAGCGTTCGAAAAAAAGACTAAAGGCTAAGACTGAAGAGTCTAAATTGACCGTGTGTAGTTCTGCAGCAACTGTTGATTCGCTTTAATACTGAAAACGACATTTCAACAGACGCAGTAGTTTCTGGAATAATCACGATCGATTCTTTCAGTTTGACTACTTCTTTAAAACCTGAACTGAGATCATTTTCAACTAAAATCTGCAGTAAGTCATGAATTGACTTATTGTAGAACTCCTCGAACAATAAGTACCACAAGTTCATTTTTCGACCGTAAATAGTCGACCATTCCAACATAAACGTCTTTTAAAAGTCAAGTACATTTATTGTTAGTAATGATTTTCTTCCGCACGCATTCGCTATGTAAAATCACAACCTGTCCACCAATCTCTCCCCTCACTCGCTTCACACAACATCATAGTCCTCGTTAGAATCGAGAGACCAGCCAGAGCCAACTATAAACTACTGGGCCGGACACCAGGTTTTCTCTCTTCCGTAAAGTGGTCTGACATTTTGAAAATTGGCCAAATTTTCACATTAAGTTTCATCAATTAACACTTTGCAACAACCTTCAGTTTACACATCAAATATCTCAAGGCAAACGATAAGAAACAATGTGTATAAGCTAATTTTTAATGTTTGCATGACGGGCGTTTTTGTTTTCAGTTCATCTGATATAATTTGCTGTATGTGCTTCAAATGTCCATAAAATGTATAAACTTGGAAGAGTACTTCAAACTTCACTAGCAAGTAATTGTTTATAGTCAATTGTTTACAATATTTATCATTACATATCAATGATCTAAGTAAGATGGACATATATAAAAGAACAACAAAGTGTGCTACAGTTAAAGCAACTTCTGTGTCTGTTAGAAATGTATATTGTACCTTATTATACAGCTATGTATTACATTATAATGCAACTGTTGTTCTGCAATACTTTGTTAATCATTTTGAGCTTCTACATTGAATTTTCTTAAAGCTGTGTTAAATATGAATAAAACCAAATATGAATAAAACCATGATCATTTGATTAAAATAAAATTCATTTTATGACCATATCTCAAGTTTATTATTATCTATAATCCATTTACGATGTTTGTCATTAAATGTATGTCTGTACAGTAATGGATTTCGTAAAGAGATCTTAAGAATATAGTCAGCCCCTTTTCTTATCTAGGTCAGGGAATACCTGGCCAGTTGTACGTCCTGGGCTATAGCCTGGCTGTGGACCAGCACACGTAGGGCGGAAACAACCGAGCGATGCAAGGAGAACAATGGTCGTAACTCCTAATTCTGGCCTGACATAGGTGTGCGGCTCACGCATAGTACACATGGAGACTCGTCCCTGATACATATCTGTTGAGCGTGACTGTTGCACAGAATTCAGAACATCAGCTGCAAAAGTGCTCAAGATATGTGGAGCAAATACTTCTTACTTTTCGTCACCACTGTTTACCTTTCTGTGATCTTTCTTATGAAAACCCTGAAAATTCATCATTGCTTTCTGTGAGCATGTTCCAGTTGATGTCTGAGTGTACATAGAAGACGTGCTGTTCAAAGTAACAACTGCATATAACAAAACGGCCTGCATATTCCCAAGCACATTTTCTCCTCTTTCTCTGAAGACCTGAGGGCCCAAACTTAACCCAGGAGTTCTTAAATTGGAGGAGGTGTCCACCTACGAGAACCTACCGCTGAAGGTTGTATTCATAGATGTCACTCATCTCTTATGTTTTAAACTTAATAACAGTTTCAGTTTGGAATATCTTTATTGCACTCCGGACATGTCCATATGTGCTCCGATCTCTTCGCAATATCTCCACCAGCGTCCAGCGACTGACCGTACCAGTTCTATTTTGATTGATGAGCCGACTCGAATACCTGTTGTACCGTTCTTTTCTTGCCACACCAATCTTCAAACCCAGTTCTCGCAATCCAGTAGTTGACGTGGATTGGTTTAGATGAAGGTCTTCTCTGCGGCCACGCTCTATGAGGGCGTTCACGATGTCAGCCCTGTCCATTGGCTGGCCCTCTGATATAGCGGCAGAGCCAGCCAGTCTGTCTGCTCTCTCATTGCCAACGACACCCATGTGCCCCGGAACAAAGACAAGTGTAATTCTGCAAATTGTTGACGCCTGCAGTGATTCAGTCCATTGCCTGCGCACCGAACCGGCTTCCACCTTTCGGATCATACTCAATGAGTCACTCAGAATGCACGCATGAGTGTAGTTTTGTGACTCTAGCCAGAGTAGTGCATTGGTCACCACCAGTACCTCCATTGTCATGCTGCTTGTTGTCATACTAAATGCACCACTGGCTTCCTTGACCATTCTGCCACATGAGCTTGCAGAGAAGGCCCATGCAGACTTTTCGCGACGAACTACCGATACATCCGTGTAAATCACAACGTCGTCTGCATTGCAGTTCTCGGACAGGCAATTCTTGTTAGGAATGACATGTTGGCATCTGAAGTAGACATGTCAAAGTGGATCTGCGACACAATGCAGGTACATGCAGTTAGAGTACAGACACATGTCCCCTTCGTATTTTAAACTTATTAAGTATAAACTACTGATTCATAATTAGTAGGTCTCTGTGGCTAAGCCCTTGCTTGCGTTCTGACGGTCGTGGATTTGAATACAGACCACACAGTTCTGTTAATGAGTGCATTTTCCCAGAGACCATTAGGACTGCTGCTGGAGCTACGGAGTTTGTGTAATACTCTCGGCAGGTAGCTCTGCAGAGAGAGACTGGCCGTACGGGGTAAAACCTGTTGCAATGAAGTCATTTCTTCGGCTCTAGACTTAGTCCATAAGTGCTCCAAAATTCTTCCGATCGCCCAAGGTCTATTGCATGTTAGTTTTTTTTAATGGTTAGTTAGGCGGAAAGGGGGAAATGAGGGGCTGTTATCAAGCCGTTATATGACTTCGTCATGGGGGCTGGGTTGTTAAAAAAAATACTAAAAAACGACTTTAAATGTCCTTAATATGATAAACCAATCAAGCATTAACACATAGGCCTACTACAGTCGTCGGGGAGAAGAGATTAAATGTATCCCTAATCCTCCTTCATCTACAACACTGGATATGTACCCAAAGATTTACGACAATCCATTTTTATAGCACTACCAAAGAAAGCAGGAACGATAGAATGCGAAGAACACCGCACAATCAGCCTCATGAGTCACGTAACAAAACTACTTTTCAGCATTATTATGAGAAGGGTACGAAACAAAATAAGACCAGAAGTTAAGGAAGAACAATGTGGCTTTGTTGAACGCAGAGGAACAAACAACGCAATATATACAATAAGAACAATAATGGAAAGATCAATAGAAATGAAGTTGGACTTATACCTATGTTTCATAGACTACGCGAAAGCTTTCGATAAAGTAAAACATGGAGAAATAATCAGCATGTTAGAAAATATAAATATTGATGGTAAAGATCTTAGACTGATCAAGAATTTGTACTGGCAACAAACCGCAGCCATTAGACTAGAGAGTAAGATTGGAATCTATCAGGCGATACAGTTAGGAGTACGACAAGGGTGCGTACTCTCACCAGACCTATTCAACTTATATAGTGAAAACATCATGAGATCTATAGAAGAAAAGACAGGAATAGCAGTCGGTGGACAAAATATAAACAACCTAAGGTACGCTGATGACACAATTCTCATGGCTACAAATGAACACGATCTGCAAGACTTGATAGACATACTAGTGAGAGAAAGTGAAAAGAAAGGATTAAGCATGAATATAAAGAAAACAGAGGTTATGGTTGTCTCCAAGAAACAAGAAACACCAACATGCAATATCAAAATAAATAACACAACACTGAAACAAGTCCATCGATTCAAGTATCTAGGAACATTCTTAACACCAGATGGAAGATGTACAACAGAGATTAGGAGTAGAATAGCTCAAACGAAAGCAGCTTTTATGAAAATGAAGAACACACTATGCGTGAACTCACTACCAATGACACTGCGAAAACGAGTACTCCAATGCTATATTGAACCAATTCTTATGTATGGCAGCGAATCATGGACACTGAACAAACAATCAATACGATCATTGGAAGCCACAGAGATGTGGTTTTACAGAAGAATGTTGAGAATTCCATGGACAGCAAAGAAAACAAACGTGGAGGTTTTAAATCAGGCCTGCACACAAAGAAACCTTATCAAAAGAATAAGAATCCGACAATCAAGGTTCTTCGGGCATATAATGCGAAGAGAAGGTTTAGAACATTTGGTGACTACAGGTAAAATTCAGGAAGGAGAGATCGTGGAAGACAGAGGGAGAAGATGTTGGATGGCCTGACATCATGGTTCGACAAAATATCGACGTCAGAACTGATTACATGCACCAAGCAAAGAGAGTTGTGGAGAGACATGATCGCCTACGCCGGCAGGCATGGCACTTGATTGAATCCTCCTTCTCCATAATTTGATACTGTGATATATATATATATATAATATATATATATATATATATATATATATATATATATATATATATAATATATATAGTTACAAATTCGCTTCCGTGTACACTCTAAAGGTTACTAGATAAATATGGCTTTCGGAACTAGGATCTAGGAGTGTCTAGTTCAATATCAAGTTTATTTATTTACAAAATGCGAACTTAGAAAATTCCAGTTTTCTCACCAATTTTCCATAAATAATATATTTATTATATATATATATATATATCTACAGTATATTGTTCTGTGCATAAAGAACCTCAAATCTCTTTTAAGCAACTAATTCAAACGCGAATACTGCCTGTGGGTGTGTGGATTTAGAGACACAACCAGGTGTAGCTGTGAATAATTTAAATTCCTTAATTATGTTGATCCAGCTAGTCATAGCAGGACGGACTTAATGCCCTTGTATGGATTCGGTTGTACTTTACAAACGGGTAAAGGCCGAAGTGAATTCATGAAGGGCGCCCAGACGCTGCGCATGCGTATGGATAGCAACCAATATGGTGGATGTAATCCCGGAAACAGTCAAGCAGAAAGTTTAAAATAACCAGTACTTCCGAAAAATATACGGGCATTTGCTATATCATTCATTAAGTGAGGTACTTTTTTCTGCTGTTATATTGGAATATCATTGTTGGTATTTTTTAAGTTCAGTCCAAGTTCATACGAGATCGATTAAATAATTTTAAAAAGGGACACCGGTTGCTTCTCTTCTAGTCTAGCCAGGAGTTGTAGTGCTAGTAGTAGTTGTTGCGTTACCCGTACCGTACAGTACTAACTACTACAGACGACTAACTCAACTGTTAACTAAACTAGCAAGCAATATACAGTGAGTCTCAGTGACAGTATTGTGTAATCAGCCATAACACACGATTCATGGTTAGCGATCAATATAGACGTCAAGACGTGCATAGTCATAATCTAATTTTTCGCTTAGCCTGTGCGAGTTTTAGTTTAGTACAATTCTACGAAATATAATTACATGTCGGGAGATTTGAGAATCTGTAGAAGTTTAGGAGTGAATCGGGCAGTGTAATTTGATTAATTTTTTGCGCTTAGTTATTTGGGGTTTATTAGTGGGACGTGTAGGGTGATGTCTGAGTCTAAATAAATAGTGATGTGTGTTGTTTCAGTTAGTTTTAAGTTTTTGTAAGATTCGTTAGTTTTGCAACAAGTATTCGTTACTTATTCATCATTATAATATTTATATATTGCTCCGTGCTCAGCATCGAAGGTTGATTGAAATGATTGCAACACTTGCATGGATAACCAACATTCTCTTGTGCCTTGATGTTGCAGCATTCTGCTAGGCTGTAATTTGTCCATCTATTGATATTTCCCTCCTACTTGTCTCGGTCTTCCTTTGCACTCTTCAACCGGCTTTCACTTTCCCTTCTTCAGCAGTAATGTTTTGACAAATCAATCAATAATCAATTCAATGAAATCAATTTGTCATGTCTCTTTTACTAACTTTTAGTCTTTATGTGTCTGAAATATTTTATTTGTTTGATTTTATTTCTTGGTGGTAATATTTTCTTAGTTACTTTTTAAAGCTTCTTTATTTGTTTGTTTTTCTTTTAATAAAATACCATCTATTCTTCAGTATATAATAAGTATATGTAATAATTATAAAAATACTTATACTTTATTATACTATCTAGTGTCTTAGTATCTACACACTAAGACAGTCTTGAGTAGTTTATATCAGCATTTCAAAGGCATTAATTCTCATTCTATCTTCCAAGTTCTTGTTAATTTTCCGTTTGGGAAACCCTAGGAATATTAGCGTAAATATATTGAATATTGATATCAGGGAAGACTGCAGTGTAAAACTATGTAGTTATAATGGAGAAAAGGCGGAACACGTAAAAAGAAAGTGTTTTAAATAAAGACTATTTGGTCGAAATGTTGCTGTGTATTGTTTTTGTAAAACTACAGTACTTTGTTTTTACATGTTTCACCTAGAGTAAATATAAAAGAGAAGATATACTAGTGAACGATATACATGGTACGGTGAGCAAGTGGACTTTGGGTGCTGAAGCGGAGGACAGAGCACACATGCAAATGCTCAATATGTCATGACTTTGATCTAATAACTTGACGTAGGATATATTAGAAACCATTTTGCTAATACAAACTTCTTTCTTTGACCAGGGTATTCAAGATAATTACAGCCCCATTGACAAATCGAAAGTTGTCAGATAACTTATTGCGTTGTGTTTATTTACTATTTAAACCGGTTCTGACTAGCTCGTCCTACGTCACATTTGTTCATCGCCCCTTCCTGCACTACAATTACACACTGTCACACAACCTTGACCTATACTACGTCATAACTGAACCTTCTCATTTCCATACATATATGCCAGATTAGCTCCATTCATAGGCTGCTTTTAAGTTGAACACCCTGTAGAAGGATCTATTTCTTAACAATTACCAAACACTGGCAACATGTGTCTGACCACATTGAAGGATAGAGTGGTAGCAGCCGTAATGCCTGACATATGAGTCACAGAAAAGGTGAACCTCAGAGATAACAGAGGCAGTGAAAGAAAGCTTTTTATGAAGCACACACAAAAGCCTGTTCTAGAAATCTCTTCTTATTCTGATGCTGTGAGGCAAAACAGGATTAGAGAAAAGAAGAAGAAAGATTAGAACAAATGACAGCAAAAAAAACCGAACATGTAGTGGACATTTGTTACAATTTTTCTCAAATATCAAAAGTGTTATGATTTTTGCTTCTTCAGTTAACAAGTTGCTAGTGCTCAGGATACATAATGGCTTCAAATGATGAAGGTAATTTGTGGATATTTCTTCAATATAACTTCTTTGCTTTAAAAAAATAATTGTTGTGTTATAGATGATGTGGGATGGTTTAGGGTGATGAGTATGCAAGTTTGCCCATTGACACAGACACAAGAGAGTTGTGGGTTCAGTTCCACATGAGGAAAGAAATTGACCCTCCTACCTCTTGCCTAGAAATGTGAAGTGACAGACACTTCATACCCTAAGGTCTGAAATGGCTACAGGAATTATTTTAATTTTTATTTATTGATACGATTTCTTGTAGAATTCAACATACTGAATCTCTCTCGTGATCACCGCCCAGACCGATGTACCAGACTTCCCCATAAATTCTATTCATGTGGAAATCTGATTCATGCAGCCTTAGCATTGGTGTGTTTACGTCACATCTTCAGCACCATTTGGAGCTCTGGTGCTTATCCTGTGGCGATGTGTCCGGTTTCAGCCAGTGTTTTACACCCCCCTCCCCAGGATAGTCTAGCACCCTTCAGTTCCCAAGAACTCAACTTTGTCTCCAGGTCTATTTAGAAATTCCCCATTTCCGTTTTCCTTGCAGGTTCCACTAGTGACTCAACTGTCTTCCGTAGTGTATGCCCAACCTGTTGCCATTTTCTCCTCTATGCATTGGTTCCTGCCTTGTTCTTATCCACAGGTCTGTGTTTGCAACTCTGTCATACCATCTCAGTCTGAAGAATATGCAGAAATCTGTTGATAAAGCTCTGAATCTTATTTGTATTTAACTTGGCGACCTGCATGTTTCCGAGCCAGCAACACACAGATTTCATATTTGAGCTGAATATCCTGAGCTTTACTTTAGTGCGATCGAAAGAACTGACTGAAAAAGACCATAACATCTACATTATCTAATCCCTGATAATCTTATGCTGTCTGACTAGTATTCTCCTTTTGCCATTATCACTGATGGGTGCAGAGTTATCAACCGACCTTCTCCAACGTTTCTTATCCAGTTAAATTTTCTCTTGTAATCTACAACTGTTCCATGTACTTCCAAAATAAGCTTTTTATCTCTTCTGCATTTGTTCTTTGACCTACCCACTCATCTCTTTCCTTTAAAGGTTCAATGGTAGCGATTGTCTAATAATATTCTGGGCTTTTGTAGTGTATAACCTATACACTTTCACCTCATTCAGATTCAGAGCAAATTTACCAATCTCTGTCTTTTTGGAGAGGTCAAAACCATCATACATAGAAAATTGACAGTAGTCTGGTAGATAAACACTGGATATAATTATGGAAAAGGCTTCCTCAAAGACCTAAGAAGAATAGACTAAATCATTATTTTTCGCCAACATACTGAACCCTTCAGACTCAACAGACACTTATATAGACTAGAAATAAGGGAACCAGCTCTCTGCCGGTGTCAGCATGCGGAACAGACACCGGACCATGTCCGGCAAGGCTGTCCTTTTTTGGGAAAGCTGAGAAGTAGCATGTGGCCACAGCCAGTCTACCTAAAAACTAAGCTTTGGGAAAACCTGACAGACCTGTAGCTGACTGCCCAGTTTGTGGTTCACAGTAAACTGAGTGCATTTCCAAAGACCGCTGAAGAATTCAGATTTCTCTCACAACAAATACAAACTAGTAACTTTGGTAAAAAAAATGAATAGCATATGTTTCTATTTGTGCTGTCTCATCCTCAGAAGTTGTGATGACCCCTTCCAAGAAGGGCAAAGTCACTCACATCAAGATTGAGCGAAGACGGAAGCATGCAGTTAACCCAAATGATGTTGTCCATGTTGCTGGGGGACAGCACCAAGGACTGGTTGTTAACAGACCAGGTATGTGATTACTGATGGATGTGATTACTGATCATTTCTTTGTAGTTATATTGTGAGATGCAATTCAATTTGTATGAAAGAGGGCAGATTAACAAGGAAATTGCATGAAACCAAGTCAGAGGTGTTGACCTATACTTATGTGCATATTTTGATGGAATGCAATGGCATGAGTCGGCTCTGACTTCCTTTCATGTGACTAATCAAATCTGATACCATTCTACAGTATAACTCAGGAGATGTGATACTAGAAAGTGAGATTTTATGTGTATAAAATCTTACCAGTTGCCACTCTGTACAAATTGATGTCCTATTGGGCAGTGTTCATGGACATCTGAAGTTGCAGTAAGGCTCGCCTGAATGTCGAGGAACGCTGGTGTTAATGAAAACAGGCCTTCATGCACAAAATTTATCAGAGGTTACAGATGACTACGTCTGCATTCACAGCTGGCGAACGGGGGGACTGCCTAGAGTAGTTGATAGTAGCTCGGCCTGCTAGCTGTGAGACGCCTCATAGCTCGGGTTCGAACCTACTGTCCGGCATTTGTTCGAGTCCCCTGGTCTTACTCAGGACGATAACGTGAGTACCTCTGAAGTCGGAGAAAATCTGCCTGTATGGCGAGGGAATACTAATTACGAGTACATTGAGCACACGGCTGCCAGTGTAAGTAATTTACAATGTGCACGCTGCTGCCATTGTAAGAAATTGGAAAAACAGATTTTCACGCAAAAATCAGTTTCAGAGATGAAACTTCGTTTGAGTTGAAAGCGACGAACAAAAAAAAAAAAAAAACAGCTGGCGAACGAAAATAAATTATGTAATTATTCGCATTATGTACTGGACACTGCAGACTCAACAGACACTTATTGACTAGGAATAAGTGAAACAGCTCTCTGCCAGTGTCAGTAAACTGGACAGACCCTGGAGAATTTCCTGCAAGACTGTCATCTGGGTGAGCTGAGAAGTAACATGTGGCCACATCCAGTCGACCTAAAAATTACGCTTTGGGGAAACCTGGCAGACCTGAAGATGAGTGCCTAATTTGTGGTCCACCAGTAACGGAGCGCATGATCAGAGATCGCTGAAGAAGAACACAACAATGGAGAAAGAGTGAAAATCTGTAAGAGATTTAATCTTTCAGGCTGGCTATGATGAGGGTTAAGTTAGGATAAAGCATTCTACATGAAGAAATCAATCAATCAAGCCTGTCGATGTAGGTGATCATGGTCTCTCTACAACTCTCTCTCTCCTTGGTGCTTAATCAGTTCTGACCTCGATCTTTTGTCAAACCAAGATGTCAGACCATCCAGCATTTTCCCCCCGTCTTCCACAATCTCTCCTTCCCTGAATTTTACCTGTTGTCACCAATTGTTCTAAACCTTCTCTTCACATTATATGCCAGAAGAACCTTGATTGTCTGATTCTTATTCTTTTGATAAGGTGTCTTTGTGTGCATGCCTGATTTAAAACCTCATCATTTGTTTTCTTTGCTGTCCATGAAATTATCAGAATTGTTCTGTAAAACCATATCTCTGAGGCTTCCAATGATCTTATTGATTGTTTGTCCATTGTCCATGATACACTGCCATACATAAAGAGATACTATGTACAAATAAATTATATAGACAAAGATATGAAGTATTCCATATCTGTATCACTGCCTTTTTCGCTCACAGATGCACAGGATGAAGATCTAGGCAAGCCTCAGTTGCAGTTGGGATTTTTGTGTTTCTTAGTAGATATCAAGACAGATGAACATTATGTTGTAAGTACACACACACACACACACATATATATATCCTCTCATACTGTTATACATTACATAGGGCGTGCAAGTAATTTTTACATACCGCTCAGTCCTGGGCAATTCGCTCAATCTCTTCTATGGAATTGAGTCTATTTCTTGCTTCTTTCGGCAAAATTCATTTCAGGGTTTCCCTTGGGCGTCCTCTCTTTCTTGAAGACATTGCCTCCCACTTCAATGCCTGCTTTGGTATTCTTTGATCATTTTTTCTCAAGGTGTATCCAACATATCTCCATCTTCTCCTTATAACAGTTGCTACTCGGTGTTGACCAGCTGTAGTAACAACTACCAACACGGTGCAATGGCACCTGTGTGATACATCTGTGGCGCCCATTTTTCTCTCCGTCTTTAGCGCTAATCTAAATTTCAAGAAAAAAAAATATATTACTGAATAACAGTATAATTCTGTTTTTCTTAAGCACAATAGTTAAAAACATTAAAGTTGTAGTTAGGATTAATAAGTTTTCATCTGTTATTATTTTTATTCATGTTTCTATTAATATTACTTTATTATTCAACAAACAAAATGGATAAAAAACTGGACAGCTTTGAGAATAAATGTCTCAGAAAATTACTTAAAGTAAAAGGGAGTGATTTCATTTCAAACAACACAGTGAGAGATAGAACACAGCAACAACCCGTATCAAATATTATAAGGAAACGAAGGTGGAAATATTTAGGTCATGTTCTTAGATCAGACGAAAAGAGACTAAATCGATAAGTCCTTATGTGGTCACCAGTTGGGAGAAGAAAACGTGTAAGACCTAAGACTACTCTTCAAAGAACAATCCTACAAGAAAGTAAACTACTGGGATGTAAACCATACGAGATCTCCAACTGCTAGCAACGAACTGCATTACATGGAGATATGGAGATGAAGGAACAAACAAACTAACTAATTATTAGTATTATTATTGCGCTTGTCACATGGCTCCCTAATCTGCAGTCATTAGTCAGTCTGTTGTCTTTCCCAGGTAGATGATGAAATTGGTTGTCCACTCTTGCCGTTAAGTGTAGGGGTCATTAGTCAGTTGCACACCAATATTTAAAAACATTAGACTGCACTGGATTGTGCCATCATCATTGCACTTCAGGGAATAGCCATATGTGCTTCGTTCTCTTTCTTACATAGGAAGACCTCCGTGGCAGTACACACACCTCATAGCATCGTGAGGGTCCTTAAAGATAGTGGAAATTTGTAGGAATTTTGTCTTTAAATATATTTACAAGTGAATTTTGCCCAAGCCTACTCTTAAAAGGGTATAAAGCCAAAGGATTGACTTCATTGCACCGGGTTATACCCCATATGGCTCAGACCCTCTATGCAGAAAATGGCACATCATCTGCCGAAAATATTGCACAAAGCATGATCTTTGTAGCTCTGCCAACAACAACCCTAGGGGTTTTGAAAAAATGCACTGTGAACAAAGAAGCACAGTCTGAATTTGAACCACAATCTTTAGAACGCAAGGCAGGGGTATAACTACTTAGCCACAGAAACTCCCAACCTATAAGCATCAACAACTTGCAGACTCACTTATCTTTGTTCCAGGCATATGGGTGTTGTTGACAATGAGAGAGCAGATAGGCTGGCTCTGCCACCGTATTGAGAGGCCAGCCAATGAATATACCTGACATTCTGAACACTCTTATAGACTGGCTGTAAAGAGGATTTTCATTTAAAACCAATCTATGTCAACTGCTAGATTGCAAGAGCAGGGATTGAAGATTGGAGTGGACAGGAAAAAAAACATCACAACAGGTATATGAGTAGGCTCATCAATCAAAATTGAACTAATACTGCCAGTCGCTGGATGCTGTTGGAGATGTTGCAAAGGAGATCAGAGCACCTATGGACATGTCCAGAGTGCAATGAAGATATTCCAAACTGAAACCTCCAACCTACTCTTATCGATATTCAACAGCACAAGGGTTCATTTTGCGAATTCAACTTGAACATGGTACCTACATATTGTCACCTTTATTCAATAGGGCAATGAACTCGGGAAATCACCAACATTGCTATTAGTAATCCCTGAAAAAATAGTCTCTTTGCTCCATGCAAGAAACAAACCAAACACTTTTGAAACTGAAGGCAAGCACTGTGGTTCCAAGCCACAGAAACCAACTAAAGCAAAAAATAGAAATCAAATCAAAGATGCAAGTTTTTGATGTGGGGTTTTTCTGTTTTCTTCCTCAGGAAAGTAGAAAACTCAAGTTTTGGTATGTAGAAGGTACTGATTATTACAATCAGGTAACAACAGCCTATGAATTTTTTAAAGAATTAGTGCGGCCAGAGAATTTTCCCAGAGGTGAGCTGAATTTGATCACTTTTTGTATCCAACAGTTTTATTTGAAATATTTTTAAAGGCTAAATGTAAAGGTGATCTTATATCAATATAGACACCTGTGTGTTGCTGAGGCTCGCACGGGGAGCAAAGAAATAGTAACACTGCGGCCTACACGGCATGTCATAAGAGACGGCTAAGTTAGAGGTTTATTGAAGCACCCTAGTAAATAAAATGCGTCACAGAAAGCAGATGTGCTGGCCTACTCGTAGGAGCATAACTAGCACAACATGCAATTTGCTCTTAGGCTCAGATCACATACAAATCACAAAGAGTGGTTTAACAAGTGGTCGATACGTTGCATTCGAAGAAGATATCAATATAGAGGCCCAAGATGCAGTAAAAGAGATCATGTCTGCTTCAGTGATCTAACAATGATTGGGCTTCTGCTCTTCAACCCAATAGCATGTAGTCTTTATGTTTTCATTTATCCAATGTCTTGTCCTAAGCAGAACTTTACTGTAAACATAGCAGGATGTGTGCACAGTCAAATGGCATGTTTAAAGGGTTTTTAAGCCGAAGGATTGACTTCATTGCACTGGGTTTTACCCCATATGGCTCTGTCCCTCTCTGCAGAAATGGCACACCACCTGCCGAGAGTATTGCACAAAGCACGAACTCCGTAACTCCAGCAACAATCCTAGGGGTCTCTGGAAAAACAAATTGCACTCGTGAACAGAACGGCGCGGCCTGGATTCGAACCCACGACCTTCGACTCACAAGACAGGGTTTAACCACTTAGCCACAGACCCCGACAGATGTAACAAATGGCATGTTGTTGCATTCCATATTCTCTGTTAATATCCTTTTGTTCTCTGTTTCTGTTATTACATTCTATATTCTCTGTCTATTATGTTACATTATGCTTTCTGTTTATTTGTTATTGAGCAGACCATCATAACACCCTGGGCAGTCTCACAGAGTCAGTCTGTTCTCAGAAAAGTTCAAAGTTCATGGGACTCGTCTCGGACATGTTATAAATTTTGTTGTATGAAACATTTGACGAAGCAAATGTCAATAGTTCTGATCATACTTCTCCGCAGATTACGTTGGATTTATTAAAAAGTGTATGAAACAAATGCAAAAATCTCAGTACCTACTGGCACGCAAAGTTGACCTTGAGGTGGAACATTTAGATGGTGCAGATGTACCAACGTCACCAGGTAGGACATTGCTCATTTTATTTTATATTCTTTTATTTTGTTGCTTTCAGTGGCCAGTTAAATTTGTGCTTTCATTTCACTTTCAGATAAACTTAACATGTTTTTTTTAACAGGATGGACCAACGTTTACAAGAATTTCAGAAATATATTTTTTAATCAGATATTTATTGATATAAGTATATATTGATATACATAATGTATGTGCGGTTGTACCATCATTGTACTTTAGGTAATTATTAACTATTTAGTGCGGAATCATAATCATCAAATATATATATACACACTGTCATATAGCTTATATACACCAGAGCATATCCTGCAAGACTGTCCTCTCCTGGGTGAGCTGAGAAGCAACATGTGGCCACACCCAGTCTACCTGTAAACTAAGCTTTGGGGAAACCTGACAGACCTGAAGTTGACCACCCAGTGTGTGGTCCACAGTAAATTAAGTGCATGACCAGAGATCGCTGAAGAAGAAGAAGATATAGCTTATATCCAAAGTTCAGGAATGGCTAGTTTTTTAAAATATATATATATATAGAATCCTAACGCCGCTATGCCAAATCAGAAAAGCTGCAGAATGGATTAGAGAACGGGATCCTATTCCGTAGACCTGTGTTCGATCCCCAGTAAGGTCAAAGAATTATTTTCTGTTATGGTCATGAAGAAAAAATACTAACCCGAACAGTTCCTCTGTGACTTCACTAGCCATGCAGCCATTAACTATTTGTGGACCAAACTCCACACTACGTGGCTTTGGGTTTTACGCCTTTTGACCAGGAACCACATTAAAGGCCATTTTTAATTATAAAAACAAATGGTTTGTAAAAACATGGCTTTTGCCCTGGTTCACTAAGAGTTCAATTCCTCAGGCTCATGCCCCCTCTCCCTCTCTTCCTTCGCCTGCTCACTCTACACTGCCCTAAAGAACACAAGCAGTAAAGGCAGTTTTTAACATATTTTTTAAGTTAATACCAAAGCTTTCTGTTCAATATTAAAACACATTTGATATTGTTTAAGCTACAAACCATATCCAGTTTAATGCTTTTTACAACTTTAGTTGTTTCTCTCAGTATATCATTGACATAATGTCACCTGTTTGTGTGGAACAACTTTGACCTTTTCTACATCACTTTAGTAATTCAATGAATGAGGTTTCACAGAGAAGAAATATTCTCACACAGTAATTTGGCATTTGCTAGTGGATATCCATTCATCTGTTGACCGTGTCCTTTGATGGAAGCCAATTTGATATAGTTTATTGAATTAGTGGTATGTATAGCAAGAAATCAAAATGTCATTTTTGATAGTTTGAGCCCAAATTTGTTGTGTCCGGCCGGACTTGGATCGTACACATTTTTTAGTTTCCCTTCTTTGTCACTGTTCACAATAGAACATATGACTTTTTCTCACTTCTCAGCTTTTTGGCTAAGATCAAAGTGTAATTCCTGCTTGATAGCGGCCAAATGGGGGAAAGCTTTCATAGAGCCAATAGGCAACCGAATACTTTTAAACAAATTCTGAGCAGCTGTCATTGAAAAGAATGGTGTCACTCAGAGTTTCTACATGTTTAACTGTGACCAAGCCTATTTGTTGGGCACTTCCGAAAGGCTTCTCAGCCTTTTGGCTAAGATCAAAGTGTGGTACCTATTTGATCGCGGTCAAAGGGTGGGAGCCTACATAGAGCCAATAGGCAACTGAATACATTTAAACACATTCAGAGCAGCTCTCATTTGAAAGAATGATGGCGCTCTAAGTTTTTACATATTCAGTTGTAAATGGGCCTACTCGTTGTGGCACTTTTGGATACAGCTCACTTTATACACACCCCACCACAAAAATAAAATTTATATACAAAAATAAAACTTTATATACAAAAATAAAAATAAAATTTATATACAAAAAAAAAACAAAATTTGGAACTGCAGCTGGTCATTAACATTTATTTTTATTTTTCAATTCAGCGTTCTGAATGAAACAATGCTCAAATCTTTACCAACACAATGCTCAGTTTTTCTATTGCAGTTTCTAAAACAAAGCCATTTTTATATATTTAAATTGTTAGTTCTAATCCAACCCCTTGGTAGTCTGAGAAATATAGTCCCAATAGGACAGGGACACAAATTTGTACGGATGAATTACAAATAAAATTTTATGAACATAAAGCGACACTTTATAGTATCGCATCTACTGAATTATAATGTAGAATGGTGTTAGATATGATTGTTCATAGGGAAGTCCCATCAGAACTGATTCATACTCTTTGCATTAACTGACATTTTAAAAATAGTATTGCTTTCAGAAGCTGATTTGTTTTCAACATGAGATTGACAATACATTTTGGTCTATATATTATATTTTACCAAGGATTTTATATCTAAAAACTAGTGGAGTTTTTTATGAAGAATGTTAGTGTTTCAGTAACTGTTTATTGTGTGTTTGTGATTGTTGGGTATCTGGTGATAGCTTTCTACTCTTTTAGTTCATCAATGATGGCCAATAGAATTTCATAGGAATCACCTGCTGCCTCATGTCCTGGCAATCCACAGTGAGAAGATATCCCATGATCTTGTGCTGGTTGCACAGTTAAAATAGTAGGAACTGTAGATTTGAGAATAATTTTGGATTGAAGTGCTGGAAGTGGTGATCTTGCATCTGTTAAACATACCACAGGTTGTGCATCAAGATTGGTGTGAAGTAGTTTCGGCATCATAGACATTGCAAGATCTTCAGGTTGAAAAAAGATCTACAGGTGGTTGAGGATAAAGTTCTCCATTGTCATTAGAGTGGGCGCCAACAGCAGAGTTGATAATATAACCACCAGTAACCACCTGCAGTGGTAATTCCGTGGTTCTATGCCAACTTGGGTCAACAATTTTTGGTGTGCACAAGGTTCGCGGTTGGACTACAGGTTTTCTGATCCTTTACTTGGAGATCTGAATTACAAGTCAAAAATCTCTGAAGAGTACAGCTCACCTGAATGGCAAGGGACACCGTTGATAAGGAAAGCAAGCTGTCACGTAAAAATCAGTCAGAGGTGCTATATTAGGCGCTTTGACTACCTTTTTCTGCTGCCTTGTAGTTTGATTGGGGACAATCTCTCTCTCTCTATCCCCAGACCGATAAACCAGATTTTATAATGAATGCTAAGATTGGGACAATCAAGGCTACGGAGTAAACCGTACACAAAACTGAATGGCAGGAAAACCAAGTAGTCCACAAAAAGACCGATTTTCTGGGCAGATGACGCTCAACAGCCCGGGAGGGTAGATCGTCTAAGGGTCGCTACCCCAAAAGAAAATAGCAACCTGCTGCCTTGCAGGTTGGCTGGGGACAGTCAAAGGGTGATGCAGAGTGAACCCAGTAAACGTTGGTTGAAATCTTACATTTCACCAAAGGACAAGCACTAGAGCTCCAAATGGTACTGAACGATGTGATGTAAAACATGTTCTTGAGAAATGCTGTTTATATATCACAATAAGAATGATAAAAATTTCCAAAAAAGAATGATCGAGAGAGACTACCTCTGAATTCATAGCGTGAGGATGGAAAACATAAATTGCAATTAGACATTGACATATGATGTGTCCAATCTCCAGAGACTTACGTGGATCTACTATCATATGCATGTGTTTGCAGCAATGAGCGAGCGGACAGGCTCGCATCAACAACATCGATTGTTGGTGAGTTGAAGCTGGCTAAGGGGGATGTTCTTTGGTCTCTTCGTGACAGCCTGTTAGATAAAGACACTGAAATAGATGTTGAATCGATCCACCGATTTAACCATTTAACTGGTAGAACTGGATGCCTGTGGAGCAGAGTGTGGCGTGTGTTTAACCAGCGAGCCACAGGAACCGTCACCATGCATACTCTGTGATATTTGTTGGGGGAGACTGAGCACAGTTGGGTCTGCCCAGAGTGCAATGATGTCAGTTTAGTAAGCAATACATTGGCAAGAAGTAGGGTTGTCATGTAATGTGCTTGATTCTCTTTGTTCCTTGCATACAATACGTTGATGAGTATCGTAGCTAACTATCAGTTATGCAACTAATATGAGAAATGACGGTTAACTGAAGATCATCATCACTCATCTGTTGCACTGCTGATAATTTCTTATCTTTTCTACTGCTGGCACTCTAGAAAACCTCATTCCTCTGGATCAGTTTGGTAGGTGCTGGTGGTTATTTGCTGTTTGTGATTTCACCTTGACATTGCTGTATTTAGTGAATGTTATATTATCTTTTTTTTAAAAGAAACGACCTTTGTTTGGCATTGAACTTTCTGATTTGTGACATGTTGCCCACATTATATTTATTTTAAAATTTAGTTCAACTTTTTTTACGGAATGAAATTGTAAATAAATGTTATGTCTAGGTAGTGGTGAAATGCATCGTTCATTAATCTATGGTTGATATACAACCATTTTTTTATTAAATACATTTTACAAAACATGAATTTGACATACAAATTTAGAATATAAATAAATCTGGCAGGAATAATTTGCTACAAAATTTAATACAAAGATTAGTATAAGTATAAAATGGATAGGAATACTTATAATGTTAATACATTTTGCATGTATGTATTTTAAGCCATAATATGGGAATAGGAATACTTATAATGGAAATACATTTGACATTAATGCATTTTAAGCTATATTACGTTTGATATGAGTACTTGTAATATGTATACATTTTACTCGCATGTGTCTTAAGTTATAATAAATTTGATATCAATACTAAAAATGAGAATACATTTGACATGCATATATTTTAAACTATAATACATTTGATAGGAATACTTATAATGTGAATACATTTTACATGCATGTATTTTTAAACTATAATATATTAGATAAGAATACTTAGAATGGGAATACATTTTGCATGAATGTATTTTAAACTATAATACATTTGAAAGGAATACTTAGAATGGGAATACATTTGACATGCATGTATTTTAATGCATAATAAATTTGATAGAAATACTTCGGATAATAATACATTTTATTTTAAATATTTATAGTTTATATTCAATTTATATGGAACAGGTATTTTAGTGTGTATTGAGGATTTTTTTTTGTTTAACTAAATTCACAGCTGTTTGAAATGGTTACCTTAATTTTCTGTATAAATACACTAAAGTTAGAATAGGGATCAATATATACTTTGTTCTTCTGTATACTCTCTCACATATCTACTTAAATATGCTAAGATAAATAATAGTGATCCGTCAGAATCTGTTAGTATTCCCACAGATATTGTCTCAGAAAGTGTGACAAGCACGTATAATTACTCACATTCCTTTTATCAGAGTCACTTTCAACAGATGTTCTTCTGTCATTTTCTCAGCTCATCATCATCAAATAGCTTATCTGAGCAGAACATTTGCCCCCACACAGTCCTTCGGAATTTCTGTCTCTCATAGGCCAGATGTCCCGAGTCTGCAACCATCATGCTCAAATCATCAGTTACATCCACCCGAGTGGTTACCGGGCCCAAATTTGGGGTGTAAAGAATAGAACCATTGCTACCTGCCACGCATGTCGTAAGAGGCGACTAAGGAGGTTTGGCTGAAATCGGATGCACATGTCTTAAACGTGTAAAAGTCTATGTGTTTAGGGCCTACCAAACCAATGTGCAACGTATACACGTTCTTGGCAAAGATCAAACATATCACAAAGAGTGATTAAAATTGGTCGTAAGAACAAACGCAAAGAAGAAGAAGAAGATCAGTTACATCCTGAATCCATCGGAATTTATTTCATAAGTCATATGTCACGTGTTTGCAGCGGTCATGTTCAAATCATCAGTTACATCCTAAATCCATCTTCTCCATGGTCTTCATCTATTCATTTTCGCCAGGATGCCTCCTTCCATAATGGTCTTTAACCCTTTGTATCTCTTTGTATGTCTCGTTATACGCTTGTTTTCTTTGATTTTGAGTTTCAAACATCTTGATCACTTTGCCACATCATCATCATCAAATAATTTGTCCTGAGGAGAACTTTACCACCCAAACAGTCCTCAGGAATTTCTCTCTCTAATAGGCCAGATGTCCTGCCTCTGCAGCCATCATGTTCAAACCATCAGTTACCTCGGAACTAATTGTATATGTTGAAAGATGAATAAGAAGAATTGGGATAATGTAATGTTGGGCATGGTGGCGTCTGTGGCTTAGGGGTTAGTGATTCGGTCTATTAACCCCAACATTCTGAGTTCGAATCACACTGCGGACAGTTTGGTTGAAAATTGTTCCGCATTAATTTTTACAAAAGGATGATGGCACCACCCATTCAGAAAGCAATGGCAAACTATTGAACGTAATAATTCCTAGAAAAATCACAAACAGCGTTAAAAGTTGGGGTTGATTTGCAAAGTCCTGTAAAGGATATACAATTAACTTTTAACTAATGCTGGGCATAAAGGCAAATAAGAGACAAGGTTAGAAATTTAGTAATGACAATATGCTGGCTAGTATAGGGTTTTTTGAAAATGGTAGGACAGGAAGGATAGGCTGAGAAATATTGCTAGTTAGAAAGGTCACATGTGTGGAATGTCACAACTGCTAACACCAGGCATGCTCAATCAAGATATGTTAGTTTAACAAGGGATTCCATTGTGACCTTTTGTGTGCACTTGTCAGGAGGTTATCTTTCTGTAACTCATCATCATCATGAGATCTGAAGGTGTAGTCGATTCCTGAATTTCTCTACAAAGATCTTGTGTTTAGTTTAGTCATCGGATCATCATCACTACACATCGAACCAGTTAGTCCACAAGTGCTCTGATCTCCTCCGTAGTATATTTTTCACCAGTTCTTTGTTGGTTTGCTATTCTTCTTTGACTTTGGTTTACTGTTCTTATGTTACTCATCATCATCATGTGACCTGAAGGTGTAGCTGATCTCTGATTGTCTCTACAAAGATCTTGTGTTTAGTTTAGTTGTTGGATCATCATCACTGCACATCGAACCAGTTAGTCCATAAGTGCTTCGATCTCCTCAGTAGTATGTATCTCAGTATGTGGCAGCTGGTGACACCAGTTCTTTGTTCTTTTAACTAGTCTTTGACTTCCAATATAGTGAGTGCTCTTGTCTAGCTATACCACATTTGACTTGGTATTCTTGCAGTCTGGTTAATGTTGTAGATTCACCCACTATTACTTGAATCATTGACACATCCTCTCTTCCTTAGGGAATTCATAATTTTAGCCTGCTCCATTGCCTGCCCACTTTTTACAGCAGCCATACCTGCAAGCCTATCTGCACATTCATTGTCCCTTAACACATATATGCACTGGTGCTAAAATAAAACTGATTTTTAAATCTGGTTTTTAAAACTGATGTAGAATTTTTTCATGAGATCCCTAGGATTGTTCCTGGAGCTACGGAGTTTGTGCTTTGTGCAACACTTGGCATTTCTGCCAGCAGGTGCATAGCCAAATGGGGAAACCAGGGGGAATGATGTCAATTCTCCACCTTTAGACTCATTTTTAGAAACAAAATTATATACAATATCTCTCTCTTATGCTATGTCTCTTTAACCCTGATAGGTACATAAACCCTCAACCAACTCTTCCTATATTTAGTTATTTCTTCCAGCTCTTCTGTATATCTCTGCCTCTAAATCTATTCTCTATGCATTTTCTAGACTTCCTCTCTTCTTTTCCTGTAGTTCAGGAAGAGCCCTTTGTTATATTCCCTCTGATTTTTCAAGCTATGTTTAATCAGTATCATTTCTTCATCTCTTGGTTCCCTAGATCTGTCTCATTCTCTCCATAAGCTGCTCATTTGTAACTATCTTACTTTTTTCTTCTTCTATGATCAGTTCTGCTATGTGACTACTCCGTTATGTCATAAACATGGTGGTGCGCTTGAGGTCCGTCCCTCCCCCCCTTATATTTCACATTATATGCCCAAATAACCTTGATTGTCTGACTCTTATTCTTTTGATAATGCTTCTTTATGTGCAGGCCTGATTTAAAACCTCATCATTTGTTTTCTTAGCTGTCCATGGAATTGTCAGCATTCTTCTGTAAAACCACATCTCTGTGGCTTCCAGTGATCTCATTGATTGTTTGTTCATTGTCCATGATTCGCTGCCATACATAAGTATTGGTTCAATATAGCACTGTTTTCGCAATGTCATTGGTAGTGAATTCATGCATAGTATGATCTTCATTTCTATAAACGCTGCTTTAGCTTGAGCTATTCTACTCCTAATCTCTGTTGTACATCTGCCATCTGATGTTAGGAATGTTCCCAGATACTTGAATGGATGGACTTGTTTCATTGTTGTGTTATTTATTTTGATATTACATGTTGGTGTTTCCTGTTTCTTGGAGACAAACATAATCTCTGTTTTCTTTATATTCATGCTTAATCCTTTCTTTTCACTTTCTCTCAACGTCTAGTAACAACAGCTATAAATAATCTGTAAACAACCGCTTTATGATAAAGCTATTTTTGTCATGGGCAGCTTCAGTTAGCCTTACAAGTGTGTGTGAGTCATAGTTGTTTGCTCTTCTTATCTTGCATCATCTTTGTAATATTACTGTGAAGTTCAACTTTTTTGTTATGATTAAGCGAAATTAAGTAGTTGAAAAGAAGCATTTCATATCCTCTTGTTATCTTTGTACACATTCTTCTTCAAGTTGTCTTGAATATCTGGTTATTTTGTGTGTGTTGTCTACTGTTTCAGTTTCCTTTATCCTTCTTTTCGTTCGCTTGAAATATTGTCTATATATTCAATGTTGTCTCTTGTATAAACTTCACTGTCTTTTATAGCTCACACATAAGTCTGTGTAGTTTTCTGTCGAGTATTCTTTCGTTAGGCCAGTGAGTTTGCCTCAGTGTATCATATTCGGGGCAGTCTTGAAGTATGTGCTCTGCAGACTGGTGAGCCTGTACACATGGCTGAATTGCCAATCTGAATTTTGTATACATGTGGCTGCGGAGTTGATTGTGTCCTGTTCTAAGGTGCAGAATGACAACTTGTTCCAATCTGCTCATATTATTATAATCGTCTTGTGTTGGTTTTTTGTGTGTTGCTGTTTCAGTTTTAAGTTTCCTTTATTTTATATCCTCTAATTTTTCTTTGGGTGGAGTGGGAGCGGGGCTGAGTAGCACATACAACACATCAAATATTTTCTTTTTAAATCATCATCATCAGGTGCCATGCCGGCTGGAGTAGGTGATCATGGGGATCTCCATAAATCTATGTCCCTTATGTTTGCTTTCATCTCAAATGTTGACACTCTTCCGTGCCATGAAGTCAGACTGTCCAAAATTTTCTCTCTTTGTCTTCCTCTGCTTCATCTCCACTCGATTTTACCAGTTGTCACAATATGTTCTAAACCTCCCTTTCTCATTACATGTCCAAAAATGATGATTGCCTCTTTCTTATATTGATAATAAGCTTTCTCTGTGTCTTGGCCTCATTTAGCACCTCCACATTTGCATTTTAGCAGTCCATGGGATTCTTATCATTCTTCTTCTGTTTTTGTTAATAGAGCTGAAAAAAAGTGTTAATTTAAGGATCATCTTCATCGGACATTTCCATTTTTCTTTATTTTGTGTTCGTCTGCTATGAATTTAGACGTAGTCAGGGTGCTTGGTATGGCGCTTCCTACTAATTTTTGCGTGGCCTTCTTTCTTTATCAGTTCCCCCACCATAGAGGTGTGCCTTCTCTGACTTCAGAGGTAGGACATATCCATAATTGCTTCGATCTTCTTCTAAGCTTGTATTCCAGTGTGTTTAGACTAACAACTCCCATTCTGTGCTGGTTGATGTTGGTTCAATTCACACAACCAACATTTCACAAATGAAGTAAGAAATTGAACTCCTGCATACTTGGGCTGAGAAATATGAAGTGACAGAAGGTCTCATCATCATCATCAAATAACTTGTCCTGATCAGAATTTTACAACCCTTACAGTTATTCGGA
This sequence comes from Arion vulgaris, assembly GCA_020796225.1. Lineage (NCBI taxonomy): Eukaryota > Metazoa > Mollusca > Gastropoda > Stylommatophora > Arionidae > Arion > Arion vulgaris. The sequence continues at coordinate 13,444,628 of CM036772.1, forward strand.
ATTTCTCTCTCTTCTATGTTATAGTTACACCCTGAAACCATCTTCTCGGTGGTCTTTCTCTTAACCACGATGCCTCCTCCCCTAATGGTCTTCTCCAACAAACCTTTGTGTCTTTTAAAAACCTGTTGTTACTGCTTGTAATACTGCTTTTTGGGCCAGGGAACACATGTGCCTGTTGAATTTAATGGCCGCATGGCTACTGAAGTCAGCATTAAACTGTTCAGGTTAGGATTTTCTTTATCCCCACACAGAAAAAACGTCATTGTCGTTACTGCGGATTGAACCCAAGTCTCCCGTTAATATATTCGACCAGACACTTCACTTGTCTCTGGTCTCCACGTGTCTTTTATACATCCAAAAGTTTTCTCATTCTTATTTGTTGCATACATACACTCTTGTATACATACACTTATCACCATAACTTCAACAATTATGGTAAATCTTAGCTATCACAAAGTGACGTATTTACTTAATAAAATCATAATTGTTTTGTATATGTTGTTTTCCAAATAATTTTTGTCTGAATTTTGTAACTGTTGCATGCTGATAATGCATTTTTTTCTCAAACTACGAAATTCGTGTATAAATTTGTTTTCAAAGAATGTGTTGTGCATCAACCCTGAATTTTGTAATTATCTAAATATAATATATAAATTACATATTTAGGCATTTTCTAAATTGTGTTCATTCCAAAATAAAGTCTTTTTTAAAAATTAGTAATGAAACCTTTAGACTAATATTTTTTTTTTATTTATCCATCAACGGTGAGCATCTTTGTTTTCTTCTAACACTCCTTATTGACCACTTGTTAACCACTCTGATTTGTATGTGATCTGAGCCTAACAGCACTTTATCGTTGTGCCAGTTATGCACCTACAAGTAGGTCAGCACATCCGATTTCTGTGATGCTTTTTATTTACTAGGGTAGCTCCTCTAGGTCCTACATCAGTGGTCTATTATGACATGCCTTGTAGGTCGCAGTGGTACTATTCTTTACTTCCTTTGCGGGCCCGGCACCATATAGCAAGCATCTTTGTAAATGTATAAGAGTACACGGCATGATGTAGGAATTGAAGTTACTGTATGTATAATATGGGGATCGCGAGAGAGAGAGAGAGAGTATGTATAATTTAAGTCATAGGTTCCCTACATATTTAGTCATTTTCAAAATGTTGTTCATCCCATTTCTAATCTTCTTTACGTTCGTTTTTACGACCAATTTTAATCACTCTTTGTGATATGTTTGATCTTTACCAAGAACGTGTAAACGTTGCACATTGGTTTGGTAGGCCCCTAAACGTATAGACTTCTACATGTTTAGGACATGTGCATCCGATTTCAGCCAAACCTCCTTAGTCGCCTCTTATGACATGCATGGCAGGTAACAGTGGTTCTATTCTTTATACCCCAAATTTGGACCCCGGTAACCACTCGAGCGGTTCATCCCATAATAAATAGTATCTTTTATTTTTTAACTGAATTCTTGAGACTGATATTTTAAAAGAATTTATCCATCAAGGATGAGCGTCTTGTAAATGTATAATAGCGCAGGGCCTAATATAGTCATCGATTCCATACATATTTAGTCAGTTTCAAAATGTTGTTTATCCCGTAATAAGTCTTTTTTTTAAAACTAGAACTGAAAACTTTAATCTTATTTGTAAAAAACACATGCATCAAATATGAGTATTTGTAAATGTATAAGAGAGCAAGGCATGATATAGGGATAATATATGTCACTGTATGTATAATATAATTCATCGAGTGCCTACATATTTAAGTGGTTTGTGTCTTGTATCGTAATATGTTGTTGTTTGCGTTCATTCTCATCAATCAAGTTAACCACTCTTTGTGATCTGTGCGGTTTCTCCAAGAACATGAGTACTTTGGGTCCTCATTATGTCTCTATGGAATGTAGGACAGACACATCCAAATTTTGTCCAAAGTGTATGCATATTATCCAACAGGACACAGCTTAGTCCAACTAACATTTTACAAACAGAAAAACTCTACTTTAAAGTACCACATCTGGAGTTATACTATAGAATGATTTCTGATTAGTCATAGGGAGGTGTTGCCGGAGCTGACTCGTGCCAGTCTTGTAATATATCATCTTCTGCTTCATTTCTCTTAAAGATGGCAATTCTTTTGTTATGTTGTGTTGTATATTATATCAATATCTGCACTTTTCTTCTCCTTCTTAGCGTTCGTTCTTTACTACCAATTTTAATCACTCCTTGTGATAGGTTTGATCTTTGCCAAGGACATGTATACGTTACACATTGGTTTGGTAGGCCTCTAAACGCATAAACTTCTACACATTTAGGGCACATGCATCCAATTTCAGCCAAACTTCCTTAGTCGCCTTTTACAGCAGGTAACAGTGGTTATATTCTTTACACCCCAAATTTGGGTCCCGGTAACCACTGGAAATCTGCACTTTTCAGCAGTTACATTCGTTTCAGCATAATTTTGGTAAGACCTTGGTTTGCCTTCCTTCTTCAACCCCTGCTCGCTTAGAAAAACTGCAGTAGGGCAGCCTGATTCAGAACCACTCCTTGGAGGTGAAGTAGGATCTTTGTCAGCTTTGATATGTTGACCCTGACTTCTATCATCTCATTCACAGTGTCTTCGACCCAATTCTAAAATTTCCAACCTGTTGACCTCCATCTGTGTAAAATCACATAATGGTAAACATACATGGATATGTTAGGATTCTCATTTCAGTTCACTTCTGACTCAGCCATATAGATTTTTTATGACATATTAACCTATATATGCATTTCATTTGTTGTTTTGTGTGTCTGCCTAAGTAACTTACTTTAATTTATTTTAAATTCCTGGTATTGGCTACTGTAACAGCTAAACTGATGCAGTCATCAGCCATTACTATTTGTAATCTAAACTTTATCATTTATTCTCCTCACTCCTTCCCATTTAAAAATCTTTCCTGTCGTATGTTTCACACTTAATTCTGCATGTTAATGACTTAGATTCAAACTTTTGTAAAATTATTTTTGACCAATTTAGTTTGTTTGAATCAGGTACTATAGTTTGGACAATTGTGAATTAGGCTGACCACTATAGTTTTGAACTATTTTGAATGAAATTGTCTAGTATAATTTGAACTTTAGATTGAAATAGTTCATAATGTAGTTTAGACTTTATTTTGTATTATACTGCATTATATAGTACAGTTTGAACATTATTTTGAAATGAATTGTTCAATGTAGTTGTGAACTTTTTTGTGTGTGTTCATTATATTGTCTAATCTAGTTTGAACTTGTCTTGATAAAGACTGTAGAATATAATTTAAACTTTTTTTTGTATGGGTATTATACAGAGTGTTTGTAACACTTCATACTTAGGTCAGTTTGAAAAATTTAGTACATGACATCATCAAAAAATGTGCTAAAACAAAGTAGTGAAATTAGTCATAATAGTTACTGCTATGGTCTACTGTTGTTCTTGGTAAACTAGAAAGAACAAATGAAATATTCATTATAGCAGATGTTGGAAATAAATATCCACCATGCTGGGCTTCAAGATATGTCTTTACACGTTTCTTCATATTGTCAAATATTCTTTCTTCAGTTAAAAACACCATTATGGTTTGAGTGAAAAGAATTACCCCAGCAGACAACAGTTATACAATGCATATTGCACCACAATTGACTATGGAACACATTTTTGATGACATCATGTACTTTGTTTTTCACATTTGTTCTTCATATGAAGTGTTGTGAGACGTTACAAACACCCTGAACTTTCTAATCTAGTTTGAATTTTGTCTTGAAATAGAATATTGTTCGCTGTCTCCTATGATAGCTAAACTGCTGCAGCCATCCATCATTAATACTTGCAAAGACATGCTTATCATTCTTTCTTTCCTCCAGTTTGAAAAGTATCTTTTGTGTGATATATTTTGGACAATAACAATGCATGTAACCTGTCTTAGATCTAACTTTGTTTGAATTATTCTGTCTGATTTAGTTTTGTCATTAGTTTTAATTTTGGTTACAATATAATTTGAACTATTTTTAATTAGGCTGTCAAATATAGTTTGGACTATTTTGTATTAGGATCGTCAGAGAGTTGAATATAGGGGACAAAACATGTTCTTTTCTCTTTTTTTAAAAAAACATGAAGAAACATAATATTTGAGTGAGTTCAAAGTTGCTTCTTTAATAATCACAATAAGAAAATATATATTTTTTAAAATTTCAGTGTGTAATCGATCATTGACTACAAATTATTTTTACTTGATTGAGTTGCACATTCATTTTATTAAGTAAAATTGATTGTTTTCTCATAAATATTACCATGACAACAGCAAACATGTAACCATGCATTCTTCCACAGCCATTTTATGTTAAAGTATTCAGTAATTTTAGCATAAAACTAATCCTTCATATTATTCCATTAGAACTTGCCTTCAAAGCCATCATTTTGTTGATTTAATTGCACAGCAGGGCCATACCCAGTTTCCTTTCATGTAAAGCAGTACGCCAATATTAGGAGCCTAGAGCTGAGTTTTTACTTTGGCTGAAATTCATATATGCTTGTCATACTTGCTGTAGTGGCCTATTAGGGGCACAGCGTACTAATGTTCTCCGTGCAAGCCACCCAGACCACAAAGAGGGGTTAACTTAGTTGATAAAAATGAAGGCAAACAAACAAGAGTTTTTAACCATGAAACTCATGAAAGTGAATACAGAAGAAATCCAGACAGCAGTGGGATATGAAAGTTAAATTCAGAACTTCCAGACATCAACATTTTGCTAGTGGTACAGGATATTTGATTAACCAACACAGAACTGGAGTGATCAGTTAATTTATGCTCATAGAAATATTGAGGAATAGGTCTGATCACCTATAGACCTGTTCATAGTGCAATGATGATGATCCACACTAATCACTCAAGAAAATATTGATCCAATTGTTTAAAAATCCCTTTTAACCTCTCCCTGATCAGGATTGTTCCATGGTTATTCCTTGCTGTTCACACTGGAGCAGAGTAGGAACTCAACAGTCTTCTTCTTTTGTCGTCACACTGCTACCGGGTTGTTGCCTAGTAGTCTCAACAGTGACATTTATATTAGAAGAGAATGAGGAGTTTTAAGAACCCCCCCAAGGGAAGCACCAGAGAGAATGAATATGATCAATAAATAGTGAACAAGTATTGGGGGCTTCCAGAAAAAACAAATTACCCAACTGTAACATTTACATTAGCTTTTCATTTCATTGTTCCTAATGGAACAATCCTGGACATGTTCCTAATGGAACAATCTTGGACACGTTTCTAATGGAACAATCCTGGACATGCAATCCTGGACATGTTCCTAATACTATATCAGCTTTTCAGTGCAATTTTTTATTGTAACATTTTTTTACAAAAAAACTTTGAGCTGTTATGTTAGTTCTAACCTTACCACAAGATAACCTTGGGGATTATTGTGCAGTGAGAGACAAAATTGTACAGATGATTTCATCATTATCAAGTAACTTGTCCTTTCCGAAACTTGGCTCCCTATAACAGCAGTCCTGAAAAACTCTCTGTTCTGTACAAGGACGTCAGCAGCAGTCATTCTCAGATCGTCAATGACATCTTGCACCCATCGTCTTCGATGTCTTCCTCTCATTCTTCTTCCAGGCATCATTCTCTCCAAAACTATCTTCTCTACGCACTCAATGTTTGATGTGTCCGAACTATTTAATTTTCCTTATTTTTATATTCTTTAATAGCCAACTCTCTTTAATAGAGAACAGAGTTGCAAAACAGAATTGTTTGTTGGATTACGATAAAATATTTAGTACATAAAACCCATCCTCCTGGTACCACATCTTATACTCTACCATCTTGTCAGATTTGATTTGTCATAGAGAAAGATATCAGGTCTAATACATGTCTTAAACTATATAGATAAGGCGAGTATCCAAACATAAAACAAGGTAATTTTTATAAAGGGCAGCGAAAGACTAAATATTCGCCTCGGCCAAAACATTTTGTTCATTTCGTCTGTTAGTTATCTATTTTGTAAAACAACTACTTTCTATTTTGTATTTTGATGTTACTTCTATTCACCAAATTGTAAGTCGTGTGTTTTTTTGTGTCAAATTATTGGCAACTTTATTTTTAATCATTGTATCAAGACATGTTTGAAATAATAACCTTTGTTCTACTTGTAAAACACATGATGGCATGTCGTAATGTATGTTATTACTAAATAATTAACAGTTTTGATTACAAATAAATGTTATTATTAAATAATTAGTTATATGACTTATAAATGAATTATTATTAATAATTAGTTATATGGCACATTACAAAAATGATATGTTAATTATTAAATAATTAGTTATATGGCACGTTACAGATGATATTAGTTATTAAATAATTAGTTAATGATAGAAATGATATGTTAATTATTAAATAATTAGTTATATGGGGTACAATGATATGTTATTAAATAATTAGTTATGCATTACAAGAGGTGATATGTTAATTATTAAATAATTAGTTATATGGCATGTTACAAGAAATGATATGTTAATTATTAAATAATTAATTATATGGCACGTTACAAGAAATGATATGTTAATTATTAAATAATTAGTTATATGGCACGTTACAAGAAATGATATGTTATTATTAAATAATTAGTTATATGGCACGTTACAAGAAATGATATGTTAGTTATTAAATAATTAGTTATATGGCACGTTACAAGAAATGATATGTTAGTTATTAAATAATTAGTTATATGGCACGTTACAAGAAATGATATGTTAGTTATTAAATAATTAGTTATATGACTTAGAATGATATGTTGTTTAAATATTAAATAATTTTGTCATATGTTATAGAAATGTATTTAATTACTAAATAATTAATAATTGAATGAAAATCATGATGACAGACTTATGTTGTTGAGCAACTTTTCAATTTTATATTTTGTAAAGTTATCTTTGTAGAAAATATCAAAACAAATTTATGTTGGAAACTGTTTGATATGATAGAAATGTTGATTTGAAACTCAGCAAGACCTAGAGGCAAGAGGCACAGTTATTCATACAAAAAGAGCTGCAGGTTGTTTGTCACAGATTTTGAAATGGCATCAGTGTTTTTTTTATATTGTATCACCCAGTGTTTTTTTAATTTTATTTCAACATATTTAATTATTTTCTTATTTTTTTCACCTCAATTCGCATAGGAATAGAAAATATGAATGGCGAGGGTAAGTGAAATTATTGCAGTTTTGGCAACAATTTTATTTTGCATGTTTGCACGCAGCAGCTGTTGTGGTTTTTTGTTTCTGTTTTGCATTTTATTTTGGTGCTCTTTAATCTCAAGAAATGTTAGATATGCATATTTCATCTGAGTAATAGAGTCCTCAGCTCATGACTTAATGCATCACACCGAGATCTGTTGGAATCTTCTGGGTATGCTCATAAGCACAAGAACATCGCCCTACTCCAAATAGAAAAAAAGAGTTTTAAAAAAACTTGAATTTCTTAGGGGTTTGAACCCCCACCGGTCCGGTTCTCTCTCCCTCCCCCATATATATATTTAAAAAGGCATGAATATCTAACAGGAACACCTAACAAATGAATAAAAAGTTATAAGAATCCAAGAGGAAGCGCAGGAGTCAGTTAATATGGCAACTAAGTAAACAAAGACTAATCATCTGTTGGAATCTGACCTAATTTTCCATGTTGCTTAGTCGACGCTGTTGGAAAGACACAACAAAGTAAGGATCTTTTTTTGGGGGAGCTAGTTGGTCATGGTCTTAAAAATGATTTGCTTTAGGGTGATGGGCGCCAAGAGAAATGAGGTTTGTGGTTCAATTTCAGTGTTTTCCAACTCTTTTTTTTTGTAGGGGAAGGGGCTTAAATACACATTTTTCTAGTTAAAATATACTGTAGCCTTTCATACTTTAATGTATGAAGTGTCTATTTTTTCACATTACTACAATCCGAGTGTGCAGGAGATAGGAAAACCAGTTCCTTTTCTCACGTGTGAAATGTCAAGTGTGGGACTGAACTCACAACCCCCTGTGTCCGATTCAACAATCAAACTCTACTATGCGTTACCATATTCCGTCCCACACAAATAAAATATGTTTAATGTGTAGTTATCTAACAAAGTTTGTTTGTAGCGAAAAAACCTCTCTCTCTATCTGCCTTTTTAACCCGGATTGGGGCAGCATAGGCCCTCAACCAACTCATGCCAAGTCTTCCTATCTCTAGCTATCTCCTGCAGCTCCCTCCAGCTCTTCTTCATATTGTTGATCTCTGCCTCAAAATCTCGTCTCCATGTATTTCTTGGCCTCCCCTTCTTTCGCTGTCCCCGGGTTCAGGAAAGGACCCTTCTTGTTATATTCCCCTCAGGTTTTGCAAAGAAAACCTAGAGTCTGTTTATTGCATATGAAATATTGAACTGTATGTAGACATGCCTCTGCGGTCCCTGTCAGATTGACTGTCACATTGCTAGTAAATCTAATACTGACCAGATGTACAGAAATCATATAAACACTTCCCTGTTTGAAATTAGACTCGCTAAGTTTCTTGATTTATTATATAATTGATTTATTATATTGTTCTATGATTTATTTATATAGCTGACTTGAAGTATTTCCCCCTAACTTTTTAGTTAACTTGTTATATTGTTCCCTAGTCTATCATATGCTTGTTATATTGTTCCCTCACTTAACCATTAGAACATTATTGTTCGTCATCTATACTTGTTATATTGTTCCCTGTCTATCATATACTTGTTATATTGTTCCCTCACTTAACACATTAGTTAACTTGTTATATTGTTCCCTCATCACATAGTTAACTTGTTATATTGTTCCTTCTATCATATACTTGTATATTGTTCCTTGTCTATCTATAACTTGTTATATTGTTCCCTGTCTATCATATACTTATTATATTGTTCCCTTGTCTATCATATACTTGTTCCCTTGTCTATCATATAATTGTTAGATTGTCCCCTCACTTAACATATAGTTAACTTGTTATATTGTCCCCTCACTTACCACATAGTTAACATGTTATATTGTTCCCTTGTCTATCATATGCTTGTTATATTGTCCCCTCACTTAACACATTAGTTAACTTGTTATATTGTTCCATGGTCTATCATATACTTGTTATATTGTCCCCTGACTTAACATATAGTTTAAATGTTATTATTATAATGACACTACTATTTTGCCTATTGTAATGTGACATTTCATAATGGGCAACTTGTGCTGTCTTCACATCGGATGTTGGCTGCTATGGACTTCCATCAAATTCTTGTTCTTTCCCTGGTGATGTGTAACCGACTGATGCCTATCCACTTCTTAATGTTTCCCTCTCACTTATATCTCTGTCGGTTATGGCATTTATATGTGAATATTGTAATTGTTTTATGTTGCATCAGCATTTCATTTGTTTTTACAGCATTTCCCCCATAATCTTGATGGCACTTTTCATGTTTGTAATATTCAAACTAAATTCTTTAAGCAGCTTTGAGAATGCAGTGAATTATCACGCTATCGTACTACATTTGTAGACAGTGTTACAGCAAGTTAAGATAACCTGATCAAAATTCAGCAGATGATTGAAACTTTCGATCACAGTCCTTTTCCCAACTTTACTGGAAATATCCAAAACATGTATTATAACTTTTACTCATTTGAAATTTTCTTGGAAACTTACCCCAAAAATTGCTTTATAACTTTTACTCACCAACGTCCATGAAGACTTTCTAAAATTTGTTTGATAACTTTCACGTAAATTTCCAGCATTCCTGGAAAGTGTGAAGTAAAATATTTTTTTAACGCAAATTTTCAGTTTTCCTTATAACTTTCAGAAATTCGTGTTGTTATTTTTAATCATTATAAATTTGGTTGAAATGTGTTTAATTTCTTTGCTAATTAATTATCTGTGTGTTTTGTTACAAATCGTTGCGCACAGCACGGCTTTGCTTGTTGGTCTGTGTTTATACATTTGTTGCATGGCTAAAATGATTTTTTTTCCCCCACGTTTGGCATGCATTGATTTGAAATTTATATTACACGAATGAGCAACCTGTTTTTTGTTCGAGTGCCGGATGCAGAATTATGCGCTCTGTTATTAGAGGAAAGTCGCGCCCGAGTGGTTACCGGGGCCAAATTTGGGGTGTAAAGAATAGAACCACTGTAACCTGCCACGCATGTCGTAAGAGGCACTAAGGAGTTTGGTTGAAATCGATGCACATGTCCTAAACGTGTAGAAATATATGCGTTTGGGGCCTACCAAACCAATGTGCAACGTATACACGTTCTTGGCAAAGATCAAACATATCACAGAGTGATTAAAATTGGTCGTAAATAACGAATGCGAAGAAGAAGAAGAGAGGAAAGTCGAAATTGTGACAAGCTAGATCAGCGGTTTCCAAACCTTGTATTACCGCAGACCCACTTTTAAATACATGTTGCTTCCTGGACCCCCAACAGTTTCTCTATATATGAAAACCTTCTATCGATGGAGCTGCTGTGGTGTAATAATAACTCCACCGATAGAAGAATTTCACATCTAGAAACTTGTGGGGTCCGTGGCAGAAAAATGTAAACAGTCAAGCTGGCTTCAATTTCTCAGACTACGGGAAACTTTAAATGATCTTTCATTTTGCCCTGTCAGACATTTAGACTCCGGTCTGGTCTGGGTCCTTTGATTTCGCAACGGAACTAGTTTACCACTGTTTTTAAAATGTATTTTTCTGTTTGAAATGTCAAAGATCATAATATTTCTTCAAGCCTGAGGACCACATGTGAGTACATCACTGACCACATTTGTGAAACTCTGAGCTAGACGAGAACGATAACTGTTACTACCGTTATCTTGCTTATATTCGTTGCGCTTGTGTGGTTTATATATGTGCTTTTGAATACAAGTGTTACAGAAGAGACCTCCGTATATCATAGACAGAGAACACATCGATCTCTCCATAAAGAACTCGAAAATTAAGAAACTGGCTGATGCTACAAATAAGAATGAGAAAACTGGAAATATTTTGGACATATAAAGAGACACAAGGGTTGAAGAAAATCATTAAGGAAGAAGACAAAGAGGGTAAGAGAAAGATCACGGACAAGATGGATTCAGGATGTAACTGATTAATTGAGCACGTGGGTTGTGGTGTAAAAAAATAATTTCATGTTAAATATGATACTTATTATATTTGTATTTCATGAATATAATGTTGTGCTGTTGTGTAAGCCTACGTACATTTCATGTTAATTATACTGTTAATGGATTACTTAATAAATTGTACTATAACAGTGTTTAAACTACCTTTGAAGTCAGAGAATCGACGCTTGTTTGGCGGGGGTACACTTCTTCTTCAAACGCTCTATATCGACCACTTGTTAACCACGCTGTGTGATTTGTATGTCTTCTTCTTTGCGTTCGTTCTTTACGACTAATTTTAATCACTCTTTGTGATATGTTTGATCTTTGTCAAGAACGTGTATACGTTGCACATTGGTTTGGTAGGCTCCTAAACCATAGACTTCAACACTTTAGGACACGTGCATCCGATTTCAGCCAAACTCCTTAGTCGACTCTTACGACATGCATGGCAGGAACAGTGGTTCTATTCTTTACACCCCAAATTTGGGCCCGGTAATCACTCTGTGTGATTGTATGTGATCTGAGCCAAAAGCGATTGTACGTTAGGCCAGTTATGCGCCTACAAGTAGCCAGCAATCCGATTTATGCTATGCTTTTATTTACTAGAATATTTTCCCCTAGGTCCTACATCAGTCGCCTCTTGCAACATGCCTTGTAGGTCGCAGTGGTACTATTCTTTGCTTCCTGCAGGTCCCGACACCACACGGGGCGGTGTGGAACACTAATAATAAGGAAAGCAGAATTTAACGCAAAAATCAGCCAGAAGCGTCATACAAGGCGACTGACTACGCCCGAATTCATAACGAAGAAGAAGAAGTATTTACACATGAGAAAAGTAACTAAACCGTTTCACTGCGTAATTGTTTTTATCATCCAAAGCATTTATGTTGCAATGTTTACTGAATTAGCAAGTATACTGGCTTTGTGACATTTTAAAACATTCTACGAGCCAGCGTGTCGGATCAGACGGGCGAATGAGTTGATTAAAAAATGTATCTTCATAGTTGTCACTGGACAACCTGATTGAACTGAAAAAAAAGATAGATGTGTTATCTTCATAAGCTAACTCACTCAACTGTGGGAGATCCTCGAGGGTACGGTACGCTACAATTTCTCCGTAACCCATTCGCTCCGTAATGTGTGCTACTCCCGGCCGCAATGTATACACCTTTAGCCACTATATCGGCTTTCAGGCATCTTAAAAAATACATTGAGTCAGTATATCGTCTCGGAAGGGTGAAGGGGTTAAATTTAGTCTTACTTGGTCTGATTTGAGCGTCCAAATCAGGGAAAAGGATTTATGCGGGTCATTTTTGATATGTGCATTGTGTCGTGGTTTAGTAAATTGACCACGATTTGTTGCTGGAGTTACGGTTCGTGCTGGGCAACACTTTTGGCAGGTGAAGGGCCATTTCTGTCGAGAGGGGCGGACCATATGGGGAAACCTGGTGCAATGAAGTCAATCCTTTGGCTTTAGATCCTTTTTTTTTTTAAACTGACCACGTAACCAATACTTAGAACTCTCCCTTGTGTAATGACCCTTCAGTTGGTCCAGCAGTAAACTTGTATGCTTGGGCACAGCAACTTTAGATAATAGGCCAGACAACTGGCCGGGATTCCTAGATCAGAAAAGGGGCTGAAATTACAAATGTTTGATAGAACACTGCACACCTTTTTGCAATTTTACTCAATTGCTGTATCTATGCTAATTATTGGTGAAAAATATTTATAATATTGATATTCCTTATTGTTAAACTTACTGTTGGATAATATAACTTCGATTTAGCATTTTATGTTGATTTTAAAATGTATTTGTCTATATACACCAATACTGGAATGCGAGGTCACGTGGTGTAATTGTGGTCTGATTTCCCATAATTCTTTCCTGAGTCCGAAGGCCCATAAATGTATAGTTGGCTCTGGCTTGGGTCAATGCGCAAAGCTAGGAGGAAAGTTCTGTGATAAGTCGCCAAGGTTTAGTACTTAGTGGTGTCTATCATTGAAGAACTCTATCTGATTATTTACATTCCACATTATCATCAAGTAGCTTGTCATGGGCAGAGCTGTGCTACCCTAACAGTCCTTCGGAATTTATCTCTCTCATATGCCAGATTTCCCGCCTCTGCAGCGATCAGGCTCAAACTACCAGTTACATTTTGAATCCATCTTCTCCGTGGTCTTCCTCTTTACCGGATGTCTTCCTCATCTCAGAGCTTGTCATGTCACTTATAAAAGTCCAAATTTTCTCTTCTAGATTTGTAGGTATTTAACTACAGTTTTATTTAATATTTTGTGGTCTTCTCTTCTCTGTCCATGTTTTTATGGATGGTCTTCTCAACCTTACATGTCTACTATATGTCCAAAATACTTCAATTTTCTCATTCTTATTTATAGCATCAGCCAGTTTTCTTTGATTTTGAGTTCTTTCTGAATATATCTATTTGTTCTCTTCTCTGTCCATGATAAACGGAGAACTGTTCTGTCACACCTATATTCAAAAGCACATATATGTTGTGCTTGCACATAATCCCTTGTAATAATAACACTCGCATCTTCCAACTAGTTCATTGTATTGTAGAGTACTTGTGATATGTTACATTTTGAGTACATCGCTTGTTATTCAATGCTATCTATTGTGCTCGCACTATCATATCCGACTGTTTACTTTGGCACACTACATAGAGACCAAACAACGCATATAGTAATATATATACACCAGCGTTTCTCAAAGTGGGCGTACCGCCCCCATTGGACACTGAAGTGTTCTAGGAGGGGAGGGCGATAGTGGGTTCAGAAGAATTTGAGGAGTGTTCAGGCGATTAGGGGTTGGTGGCTTCTTAAAGAAGAAATTAATAATATATATATTAAAATAAATTATATTCGTGATTTTGCGATTGAATAATCATTTAAAATTTGAATTCTGCATTTTAATTCACTTATGCTAGTCTTACACGATCCATTTTGTCATCAATTTTCTATTTCATGCATATAATCATTTGAAAATTCACTATGTAGGACATAAATATATATCAATTTTCTATGTCAAAGAGAAAATAGAGCATGTATATATGGGCGGGGGGCGTTGGCAAACTGTTATAATGTGGAGGGAGAGGGCGTTACAAATTTTATGTTGTGCAAAGTGGGCGTGGGCTGAAAAAGTTTGGGAATCTATGATCTATACCCATCAGTTATGCTACTTGTGTTGTAGGCGCATGTGCGTTCATACAAATGGCTGTAGTATTTATGTACAGTTTGGCCGGATGCCCGGACCTGTTTACACGCTTTGTCAGCAATGTGGAACGAGATGGAAGCTTTTTTATTTTATTTCTTTGTTTGTGTATATAGTAAATATGTCTCTCCCCAATACTCGTTTGAAAAGGACCGCGGTGGTAACACGATTTGTCGGACATAAATATGAGAGTTATGGTAGCCTCTTATCTACGTGTTTTCGTTCTGTCTAAAAAGTATTTAATTGGGAATGGCGTGTGCAACCATAATACCCACAACACATATAGAAGCGCAAGATACTCTTACTGTGTGCACTGTTAGTGCAGTGCACCATGCACACGGTTTGGTACTCACAAGTAAATAACCAAACGAGTTCGTAATCGGGATGAACATACTATTAATGTTGGTTTTTTTTTCCCGTTACAAATCTACTTCTGGCAATACCTTTATTTGTTTTATTGTTTGTTTTGGAACACGGCCTATATTTGCATGTTATGTAAATCATGCTTTTAGTTTTTGCCGTTAATTGCTACTGTAATGTTACTACAGATCGATCAATGTCTGTGCTACAGAAGAGCACTCAGAATACCATGAACAGTTACAAAAAATAACATATATTACAGCAGGGTACAGTGAATGCAATTGCTACATGATGAAATGAGTACTTAGAATATCATGGACAGAGAAAATAATAAATGCTTCTGTTCTGCAACAGCTTGATATTAAAGAGAGCTGGTTATTAAAGAACATAACATCAAGGAAAATTAAATATTTCGGAGACATCAAACGACATGAGTGTTTAGAGAAGATAATTTTGGAAGGAATAGTGCCTGGAAGAAGAATGAGAGAAATACTTAAAAGATGATGGATGCAAGATGTCATTGACGATCTGAGAATGACTGCTGCTGACGCCGGTCAACTTGCACAGAACACAGTTTTTCAGGACTGCTGTCATGGAAACCAAGTTCCGGATGGGACAGGCTACTTTACGATGACGATATTCAGTAATTTTTTTGTTCGTCCGCTATCAATTCAGACGTAGTCAGTGTTCATGATATGACGCCTCTGTGTCTTTTATGTGTGAAAGCTTGCTTTCTTTAACACCAGTATACATCGCCATTCATGTGAGATTTATTCCTACTTCAGAGGTTATTGTGATGTGATTGACAAAGAACATAAACATGAGAAAAGTGAAATGTTTGGACATTTAAAACATGATTTTTCTGGAGATAATTTTGGAGGGCATTATACCGGGTCTGACAAGGGAGACCAAAGAGAAGATGTGTGCAGGATGTCATATACGAGTTGAGTACGACTGGCGACAGACGTCGGACACCTCACGCGGGACCTGGAGCCATTTATAGTTCCCTGTCATGAGAGCTTCTTATTCTAACGCTCCATATCTACCACTTGTTAACTACTTTGTGTGATTTGTATGTGATCTTAGCCTAAGAGCGATTAAACGATGTGCCAGTTAAGCGCCTACAAGTAGACCAGCATATCCGATCATTACCCATTCGCTCATTACCCATGACTCATGTGTGCACAGGGACAAAAATAAAGGTGATTTATTTGATCCCTGTCTGTACCAGTACCTTCATTGTGTTTGTTTCTCGCGTGGAGTGATCGGGCTATATTCCATGGATCCCTGATATCACTGTTTCCCCGATTTCTCAGAAACTATATATTTTGGGTTTTCCGTAAACTTACTATTTCGTTGCCTGTTACTTTGGTAAACATATTTACTTATTCAAGTGCAACATACATGCCAAAAATGTGCTTACTGTTCTTTTGAAATATAACTATATTGTAACATCTATAAATAAATAAATAAAATTCCCCATGCCTTTTCAGACCATAGGTTATAAAACCACTTCACATGTCTATACCCCAGTCTGTAGGAGGGTCAATTCATTTCCTCATGTGTGGAACGTCGAGTTGGGGATTGAACCCACACCCATCTAGTGTCCGAGTCGATAGTCGAACGCTTCTGCATTACGTTAATCCACCCCACATTGTAATATCTACAGTAGGATAATACTTTCAACTTCTGAATTCTCAACAAGTTATGTCTGCATAACTTACAACTTGCAAGCTCTATTGAAGCAGCAGACGTGTATATATATAAGAGGAGGGGGCTACCACTGAAAATGTTGCTTTATATTTGTATACTGTATCTGGTTTCCATTTGGGAGGGCGGGGGGAATCGACGTCTAATTCTCCATTCTTGTCGTTAAGCGTAGGGATGGGGTATTTAATTTGGGTTCTATAGCCAGTTGAGTCGCCCTTGTTGTGTTATATCCGTGTTTATTTAGTATGGTCTTGATATTGTCTATCCATTTTTTTCTTGGTCTTCCCTTGACTCTAGTACATTATCTCTTTTTATTGTATGCTGCTATTGGTAGTTGGTTGTATTCCATTCTCATTAAATGTCCAAACTACTGAATTTGTTGTCTTTCAATGTATCTCCTGAGTGAAGTTATACACACTCTGTTTCTGATCTCCTCATTTCATAGTCTTATCTTTCCTGTTGACCTCCCACCGTCTTCTTCAAGCATTTCATTTCGCATGCGGTCAACTTTCTGAGTTGTGTCTTCTTCTTCGAACGCTCCACACCGACCACTTGTCAACCACTCTGTGTGATTTGTATGTGATCTGAGCCTAAGAGCGATTGTACGCTGTGCCAGTTATGCGCCCACAAGTAGGCCAGCACATCCGATTTCTGCGCTGCTTTTATTTACTAGGGTAGCATCCCTAGGGCCTACATCAGTCGCCTCTTACGACATGCATTGTAGGTTGCAGTAGTACTATTCTTTGCTTCCCTTGCAGGCCCCGGCACCACACAAGCGGAGTTGTGTCTTATAAATACGCATTTATCAGATATGTGTCCACCAACCGTTAAAATAATTATTTCTTGGCCATTATGCGATACATCGCTAAAGTGGTTATTTATCAGACATTTCATAATATCTCATTAAAGCAATTTTCCGGGTTTTGCGATGAATATATATATTTTGTTATTACTGTCAGTACTTAACATCATTCACGTACTTGTATACACCCTTTTTGACGTCATTATTCACGTACTTGTATACACCCTTTTTGACGTCATTATTCACGTACTTGTATACACCCTTTTTGACGTCATTATTCACGTACTTGTATACACCCTTTTTGACGTCATTATTTTTAAGTGGCGTTGGCTTATCAAGCGAAACATGCTTTGATTGTGACCGGATATCGACCAAGCTTGAAATGTGTATCTGAGTTTTTGAAGTACGTTCAGAGTCGGCAAATGGTAAAAGAGTTGAAAGATGGGAAACAATTTGTACCTGACATGGGAAGCACTTGGCAGAACGACACAGTGGAAATCTCTCGTGAAAGTCGTATGTGTCAAACTAGACTAGACGCTATGAGAATGTTGAAGGATAGATTTCGTGTTGACACATTGTGATTATTTGTAATACAGAGAAATTACGGAGTTTTGTTGCGCCAAAGTTCTGCACAGGATAATCCTCCGGGCGATAGTGACTAGTTTCCTTCTTCTTCGATCGCTTCATGTCGACCACTTGTTATACCCACTCATTGTAATTTCTATATGATCTGAGCCTAAGAGCGAATGTACGCTGTGTCAGTTATTCGCATACAAGTAGGCCCGCACACTCGATTTCTGCGACGTTTTTATTTACTACGGTAGCTTCACTAGGCCCCGACCTCAGTCGCCTCTTACGTCATGCCTTATAGGTCGCAATGTTACTATTCTTTGCTCCCCTTGAGCGCCCCGGCAACACACGAGCGAAAGCTTTCAATAACAACACTTAGCGAAACACGTACAAACAAAGTACTATAGTTTTACAAAATACAGAAACAGTGACGATAAACAGCAACGTTTACTGTTTTCATATTCAATTTGTCATTCCATATCAGAGACCGAACTCATTGTGTAGACCGTGTTTCCCAAAGTGAGCGGTACGCCCCCCTTCTCCCCACAGTGAGCGCTGAAGTCTTCCATGGGGGCGATAGTTGGTTCAGAAGTATTTGGGTTTTTTTTTCGTGACTATGCGATTATATAATCATTAAAAATTGAATTCTTCTTATGCCCATCTTACACGATCCATTTTTTCATCAATTTTCTATTTCATGTATATAATCATTTTCTATTTGACCATGTATGACAGAAATATATCAATTTTCTATGTTAAAAATTATATTAGAGGATGTATATATATATATATATATTATATATATATATATATATATATATATATATATATATATATATATTGGGAGGGCGTTGGTAAGCTGTTATAATGGGAGGGCGTTACAAAGTTTATAGTCGTGCAAAGTGGGCGGTGGGCCGAAAAAGTTTGGGAATCTATGGTGTAGACATTAAACAATAGCGAAGGAAAAGAAAACTCCTTACTCATTATCTGTCTGTCTATCTTGTCTATCTTGTAATCTATATTTACTTCTTGCTCTGTAGCTTTCTGTACCGTTAACCGCACTTGCTGTTTTCATATTCAACGACGAACAATAAAACGTAAGCCCCATGTTCAATTTGAGCACGTAAAAGAACCCTTGGCAGTTCAAAATCGAAACGAGTTGGCTGGAAAGTTGCTGCCCGGTGCAAAATTCATTAGAAAAGATTAAACATAAAAATTCCTTCAAAAAATACCTTCACCATCTTCAAAATTACATCGTTGACCCTCGTCGGTGCTACGAAGTTCGTGCACTGCAGCTGAGATCTTCTTGTGTAAGAAAGAGATTGGAGCACACATGGTTACTAACCGAAGTGCAATGATGATGGTCCTATCAATCAATCAATGCCCGTGTTCGTAGCACGTTGGACTACGGGTGACAAATCCTCTATATGTGCGGGTTCAACTCCGCGGACTGGCAGAAAAGCTACAGGTTCCCCAGATTTACGGTGTTCGTGGCACCGAACCGAAGGGTTACGATGTCCATGACACCGAGCCGAAGAGCTTTCAGCTCAAGTGCTTCTGGATCGGGAAAAAAATAAAAATCAATCAATCAATATTCGACTTGTCCTTGTATATACACTTTCTCCTGCCTATCTTGTATTCTACATTTACTGCTTGTTTATTATCATCGAGACACATTTATGAAGCCAATCAAAGGGTATATTCTGAACCACCATCATGATGTTGCTCGCCGTAATGAGGTATCAAACTTGTTGTTTTTCTTCGTTCTATATACATTAACCACTTGTTAAACTACTTATTGTGAGCTGCATATGATTTGCTCATTAGAGAGTGAGTTTCTTGTGGCAGGTGCCTACAGACCCCTAGGCCAGCACATCCGGCTTCTGCTTGCATTTATGAAGCCATTTAAATGGTCTATACTGAACAAATCGTCCCAGAGTTCGCGATAATGAGAGATCTGACAGATTTACATCAAAAGCGCGTATAGTCGTGATTCTGAAGCCGGATTAACTCCCACAATACGATAAGCCACCTGGCAAATTGTTCTGGTGGCATCAATTTTCCAGCCAGCAACCTCGCGAATCGAAACGTTACACTAGATTCATTTGGTGCAATGTGTGTACAATTCTCTGCAGAATACTTCCGATGAATTTTAACAGTAGAGCCTTCAACTCTATGAATGTTCTCTCTCTCTCTCTCTCTCTCTCTCTCTCTCTCTCTCTCTCTCTCTCTCTCTCTCTCTTGTATGAAGTAGTGCTCTGTTGTGTGATATGCTTGTTCTTCTTTGGCGATCTCTGGTCATGCGATTCGTTTACTTTGGAGTACAAACTGGGCAGTCAGGTCTGTGAGGTTTCCCCAACGCTTAGTTTTTAGGTCGGCTAGGTGTGGCTGCATGTTGCTTCTCAACTCACCCAGGAGAGGACAGTCTTTCAGGACATGCTCCTGTGTCTGTTCCACTTGCTATACTGGTATAGAGATGTTTATCGTATGCCTAGTCTATGCAAGAGTCTGCAGTGTGTACGTGACATAAGGTACTTATAACATATTATGTTAGAGGCCCTTTCTAATAAACATTTTATTTAAAAAAACTGTCTATTGGCTATTTCCAGGTGGAAGATGTATTTGGCTGCCCACTTTTGCCGTTAAGCGTAGGGATGGGAGCTTTAATTTGCGTTCTAGGGCCAGATGAGTCGCCCTTGTTGTGTTGTATCCGTGTTTATGTAGTGTGGTCTGATATTGTCTATCCATCTTTTTCTTGGTCTTCCCTTAGCTCTAGTACCCGATCTCTTTTATTGTATGCTGCTATTGGTGGTTGGTTGTATTTCATTCTCATTAAATGTCCAAACCACTGCATTTGTTGTCTTTCGTGTATTCGGTGCATTAAGTTATGCCCACTCTGCTTCTGATGTTCTAATTTCGTAGTCTATCTTTCCTGGTGACCCCCACTTCCTTCCTCAAGCATTTCATTTCGCATGTGGTGAACTTTCTGTGATGTGTTGCTGTAAGAGACAAAGAAAAACACAGCACTTAAAATCGAGGTTTTAGCCAACTACCGAAAGGAGGGGTGCTGTAAAGAGGCCGCAACAACGCTAGATAGAAACCGCATGTTGAAGAAGTAGATACCCTATCATTGAAGCTATCAATATATCTATCTGTCTCTCTTTGTGTGTATGTATCTACATATCTATTGTCCATTCCTTTTGTGCCTTTTAGCTTTCAGGGTACGCGAAGAGTTCTGTCAAGTGCGCCTCGTATATGGTGTTTCCTACCGCCTCTGCTTTTCTAAAATCCATCGTTTGAGTAGGCGACCCTTGGCATTGAAACCGTGATGAAAATATACAATGGCGCCGCGGGTACGCGTTAGATAGCGCTGCTCTATAGATTCATCGCAGTGCGAGCAGTACTAGAGAAATAGAGACAAGATGCCAAAAAAGCATTGCATTGACCTACCAGCTGGTACCATTACAACACCCTAAGATCAAGATGGAAGGGAAAAGACAAATGGTAAAAAGTATTTTTCTACTAACACTTTGTTACCAGTGCCAAACTTGGTCTCTGACAGCAACACATCACAGAAAGCTGACTACGTGTGAAATAAAATCCCTGAGGAAGGCAGTGAGGGTCACCAGGAGAGATGGACAATGAAACGAGGACATTAGAAGCAGAGGGGCATAACTTCATGCACCAAATACATTGCAAGACAACAAAGGCAGTGGTATGGACATTTAATGAGAATTGAATACAACAAACCACTAATAACAGCATACAGTAAAAAGAGATCAGTTACTAGAGCGAAGGGAAGACCAAGAAAAAGATGGATGGACAGTATCAAGACCACACTAAATAAACACGGATATAAAAATATAAAAGAATACAGGCGACTCGTCTGGCACTGGAACACAAATTAAAGCTTCTACGCTTAACGACAAGAGTGGACAACCAATTCCACCATCCAAGTTGGGAAAGTCAATTAGACAATAGGGAAAGTCGACGTTACTTTAGAAGGAAACAAACTGCCATGAAGAATAGAAAACGAAATCACATTCTTTGAAAAATAGCTATCCTAGACATTAGAAAAGAGCCGCAACTATCCAACGATGACTACTATACACTTGACAGACAGTGACAGATCATCTTCCGAATCAGGACAGGGCATACCAGACTGAACAAACACACTGGCTACGATTGTCCCCATCCCCCTGTGTCCATGTGGCACCACTGATTAAACAAGAGAACATCTCCTGCAAGACCGCCTGTGTGTCGCCGGGGCTCACAATGGGAGCAAAGAATAGTAACACTGCTACCTACAAGACATGTCGTAAGTACCGACTAAGGTAGGAACCATGGTAAGCTACCCTAGTAAATAAAAAGCGTCGCAAAAATCGAACGTGCAGGCCTACTTGTAGGCGCATAACTGGCACAACGTGCATTCGCTCTTAGGCTTAAATCACATACAAATGACAAAGAGTGGTCGATAGATAAGCGTTCGAAGAAATCTTGCAAAACTGTCCCCTAATATGTCCTCCCCAGAAAGGAAACTTGCCCTACAACACAACACTACATTACAATCTTATGACACCAGAGATGAGCCCCAGACAAAAGTCGACTTCATCATAAGAACGCGTCTGACATCAACAAATCAAAATAACGACGATCGCAAAGAAGAAGAAAAAACAAGTCTACATGCACAACAATAATATCGTTTGCACCTGTTTTTACGCCCTCGCTATCCATCTCGTTTAATGCACATACATATATATACCACAAATAGTCCCAAGTTCTAGTTGCAGACAGCAATGCATTCATAGTTGCTCTATTTTCGTGTTAGCGGTGTCAGCGTTTCTCACGTCAGCGCATGGTTGACAACAGACTTGCCTTTATACGGTTATAATTAGTAAGTCAACCGTCAACAATATATGCAGTTATGTCAGGGTCAGGCATGCGCAATGCACATGTACGCTATCTTGGATTAGTCATAGGTTGATGAAACGGGAACTACTGGAAGAGGGAAATGAAATTTACTCTAGATTTCGTTTACGTGTTTGGTCTTTTGGCCAATTCTGCGATTTGTACTACATATTCGTCTGTATTCGTTAGGTTTTGTTTATACTTGTGGGCCGTCCGTGTGGTGCCGGGACCCGCAAGGGAAGCAACGAATAGTACCACTGCGACCTGCAAGGCATATCGTAAGAGGCGACTGATGTAGAACCTAGGAAAGCTACCCTAGTAAATAAAAACGTCGCAGAAATCGGATGTGCTGGCCTACTTGTGCGCGCATAACTGGCACAATGTACAATCGCTCTTAGGCTCAGATCGCATACAAATTACACAGAGTGGTTAACGAGTGGTCGATATGGAGCGTTCGAAGAAGAAGATACTTGCGTGCGATTCGCGAATGGTGTCATTCGCTGCCTCTGTTATTTCTGTGGTCCATCGAGACTTCGATGTATGTGTATTTATTCTTCTTCGAACGTTCCATATCGGCCGAGATAGTCAGACTGAGATGGTATGACAGAATTGCAAACACAGCCTGTGGATAAGAGCAGGGCATGAACCCACGATGACCCAGGTTTAGAGGAGAACATGGTGATGGGTCGTACATACCCTACTGAAGGCAAAGTTGAGTGTCACTAGACACGCACTTGAGTGGAACCCGCAAGGAAAAGGGGACGCCCTAAACAGACCTGGAGACAGAGTCTTCTTGAGAAACTGAAGGGTGCTGGACTATCCTGGGAGGTCATAAAGAAAACAGCAAGAGACCGGGAAAAGTGGCTAACAAATGTTGAGGCCCTATGCTTCACGAGGAGCGGAGAGAAATGTCAGTAAGTCAAGTCATATGGAAGGCTGTTATATCACTCATACGCCCGCCTGCCCAGCGTGTTCGTAGCGCGTTGGACTGCGGGTGACTAGCCCTCTGTGAGTGCGGGTTCAATTCCGCGGGCTGGCAAAAAAGCCACAGGTTCCCCAGATTCACGGTGTTCGTGACACCGAACCGAAGGGTTACGATGTCCATGGCACCGAGCCGAAGAATGAAAACTCAAGTGCTTCTGGATCGGAGGAAACAAAAATAGCACTCATACGATAATTATTTCTACTTTGGTATTTAATCTTCCGTGTGTCAGTTTTGAGCCCTCACGTCACGGAAGACGGATTGTTTGCAGAACATGTTTGGAAGTATGCGGTCATGTTTACAACTGATCAGTTTGAGCGGCTCTCTTTTTTTGGGGATGGACTGGTAGTCGACATTATCCCATACGGAACTTGAAGATGGCAATTTATTATCTATCTGTCTGTCTATCTTATCTTTCTATCTCTTTGTCTGGCTAGCTAGCTAGTTTAGCCTATCGATCGGAACGATGATATATATATATATATATCTCACAAACTGACTTTAATCCCATATAACACAAATTTGGTTTTAATCGCATATAACACATACTAACTTTCTTCTTCTTCTTTTGTCGTCACACTGCTACCGGGTTGTTGCCCAGTGTCGTTGTTTTCTGTTTTTGTCTTGCGCTGTTCTGGTGGCTTGTGTGATTGTTATCTTTGCTCTTTCACAGGATTCTGCTACGCCATCTAACCATCTTTTCCGTGGTCTTCCTCTTGCCTTCTTTCCCGATGTTCTGTTGTAGAAGACTCTGTATACTGTGGAGTTTGGATGCATTCTTATTAAGTGGCCAAACCACTTCATTCTTTGTTTATCTATGTAATTCAAGCACGGTTTTGTGCCAACTTTCTTTCTTATGCTGATGTTGGTGATTCTGTCTTTTCTTGTGTTGTTGGTAACTTTTCGCAGGCAACGCATTTCACATGTAGTTATTTTTGTGACTGCGCTTTGCTCAACTAACTTTAATCCCGTAAAATACAAACTATCTTTAATCCTATATAACACAAACTGACTTTAATCCTATATAACAGAAACTGGCTTTAATCCCGTAAAATACAAACTATCTTTAATACCATATAACAAACTAACAAGCTTTGGTCACAAAATAAGGAGATATCAAGTTCTATTCCACTGCCTTCACTCGATCAATACAAATAGCTCTCAATTACAGTGCGTGTATTACATGTTATAGGGTCGCAGGGTAGTAAAGATCAATATGCGTAATTAAGTTAAGTGGTTATGTGAACTGCTCTGTGTATTTTTTTTTCATTGCGTTTAATAAAAAATAAATTGCATTCAGGTCTAATTAAGCATATTAAATCTTCAGGCCAGTCGTCAAGGCCAAGCTCCGTCATTTGTTTCCAGGTTGAGGTGGTTACACAATAGCTTCCGATCTAGCCCTACACCATCAGGCCAGATCTGTTGTTGTGTATCATTTTATGCTGGTCAGTCCTAAGCAATGTGTGCCACGGTCTGAACTCTGTTGTCACATATGTATTCGTTTGTATACGATTGAGATGCAGTTTAGTTTCAGTTTGGAATATCTTCATTGCACTTCGGAATGTCCATATGTGCTCCGATCTCATTTGCATTATCTCCAACAGCATCCAGCGACTGACCGTACCAGTTCAATGCGGACGAGTGAGATGCAGCTATAACACTGCATCCGACAATAGGCCAGTTCTCATTTAAAAATGTCTGGTCTGCCGATGACTTTGAAGGTGGAGGATTGAGTCAGATCTGTCACCCACTCATACGTTTCTACCATTTTATAGTGTAGTTGTTGGCGTTAGTCTTCTCTGACGGCTTCCCTGTGACAAATCAGATCTGTGGGAAATAACATTGCTCAAAATCCCACTCGCTGCACATCTTTCTCTAGATACATCTATCTTTAGCGACAGTTTTCAATGTGCGTGTGTCTAAAGCCGAAGGATTGACTTTATTGCACCTGGTTTTACCCCATATGGCTCAGCCTCTGCCTGCAGAAATGGCACAGTCCGTGTCAGCAGAAATGGCAAGCTACCTTCCGAGAGTTTTGCACAAAGCACGAACTCTGTAGCGTTGTCAACAATCCTAGGTGTCTGGAAAAAATTTCATTCGTGAACAGAACAGTGCTGTCCAGATTCCAACCCACAACCTTCGGAACGCATGACAAGGACTTTGCCACATAGACTCCCAATGTTCATGTGTGTATGCCAAAAACCGTCAAAATTGCTTACAAACACCCTTATACCTTACTTGGGGTCTTCTAGTAGATCGCTTCCCAGTGATCAGTCTATTGGTTGTGTCTGTTTTTTATATAGGAAATATAGCCTCTTTAAACCCAGACACGTCGGTTTCAACCTAAAAAGTCTTTTTGGTTATATCATTACGTAAAAGTGTTTCGTCATTGCAACATAGTTTTACTGCAGTCTTCTTTTATATCGATAACACTGCCCTAGTAGTTACCGGGGCACAAATTGGGGTGTAAAGGATAGAGCCACTCTTACATGCCACGCATGTCGTAAGAGACGACTAAGGAGGTTGAGAGTGGCGCTAGCTACCCCACACCGTAAAAAAACAGATGGCTACAGAACGGAGAGCGAACCGAGTAAACGCTGGCTGAAACCGGATACATCGTCGAACGATTAGCACCAGAGCTCCAAATGTTGCTGAAGATGTGACGTAAAACACACCAATGCTAAGGCTGCATGAAGCAGATTTCCACATGAATAGAATTTATGGGAAGATCTGCAAAACACGTAATCACAAAGTACTGTAGTTTTACAAATTACAAAAACAATGACAGAATACAGCAACGTTTCGACCAACAAGGCCTTTATCAAGCAAACGAACAACAGGAGTGACAAATTTAAAAAAACAAATGGACGACCAAAACAAACGTTTCTAATGAAAATCTGGAAATAAAAACGAAAATCTGGGAATAAAAACGAATAACGAAATAAATGTAACACATAAAAACTAGAAATAGAACGGAAGAGAAACAATGAAAAATCTAGTAAATATATAACTTGAATACATGCAACATATACCCATATAGATTACAAGGCATGGGAAGAGAAAGTACTAAGAAGCATAGGAATGTAATACGTTGAGCCCACGTGGTCGCAAGGTACCATACAAAGAAATCAACCGATTCTCCAGAGCAAATCGACTGCGATCATCCGAGGAACACGATCGGATGGCTGTGACCTGGACATAGTGAGCTCCTAAATGGCCAGTATCATTGAAATGGGTGGCTACAGGGTCACAGAGCATTGGCGTATGTCACGCAAGTGTTGGGCGAATCGATCACTGAGCCTCTTGCCTGTCTCGCCGATATAAGCCTTGTTACACCGCTTACAGATAATGGCATAGATAAGATTACATGACTCGCATGTGAAACCATCGTCAATAAGAAACGTGGCTAAAGGAAAAGATACAGTACGCGTCTGTATCACATAAGCACACGTGTTGCGACGCCGACGGCCACACTGAACAGTGCCAAAATGAGTCTGTATATTGGACATAAGGCGACTGTGTACCAACATATCCTTAAGACTTATGTCCTGTCTGTAAGCCACCAAAGGATAGTTGGGGAAGACAGAACGGGTCTCAGAATCTGACTTAAGGATAGACAGATGACGGAATAAAACATTTTCACCAGTGAACTATGGGGGTGGAAAGTTAAGATAAGTTTTACTCTCTCAGAGTTAGTGGTCATATGCTGGCTGGTGAGGGCCTGCTGGCGAGTGATTCTCTGAACTCGATGCATAGCCCAGACAAGCACCTCTCCGGATATAGGCGCCTGCGAAAGAAATCAATCATCTCGCGAGCTCTCTCAAGAAAATCATCGTCCTCGCTACGAAGGCGCAAGAGCTGCGAGAATGGCAAAAAGTCACGACAAGCCCGGGATGGGAAGAAGTATAAAGGAGAAAACTATGTGCATCAGTAGGCTTGTAATATACTGATGTGGTGATAGTGGATAAGCGTATGGAGATAGTAATGTCAAGAAAGTTGACACAAGTAGTGGAGATGTGAGAAGTAAAACGAATAGAAGGGTTGAAAACATTAATGAAATTAAGGAATCGTGATAAATCGGCTTCAGGCATGTCAGTAATGCCAATACAGTCATCAATGTATCTGTGATAGACAGACGGAAGGGGGCCATCATATGTAGTCCATACTAGGTGTTCAAGATATCCCATGAACAGACAAGCATAACTAGGTCCCATTATAGTACCCATGGCAACCCCACTGATCTGCTCCAAGAATTGGTCATTAAACTGAAAGGAATTAAGAGTGAGAACTAGTTCCGCAAGACGAAGGAGAGCAGAAGTTGACACAAGTGGATTAGTTCTCCTATCGAGAAAGAACTGGAGAGCTTTAAGGCCGTCATGATGAGGTATAGAAGTGTCCAATGAGCACACATCAAGAAGGAAGAGACGGTAGGTTCTCTCGGGTAGCAACTCAACGGAAGAAAAGACAGACAAAGCGTGGTTCGTATCTTTCAAAATTGACGGGAGTGTGGTGACTATGGGATTAAAGATACTATCAAGAAATTCGGAGATGTGTTCCGTAGGGCAAGAGCAAGCAGAAACGATAAGCCTACCGGGATTGTGGAGTTTATGAATTTTGGGGAGCATATAAGAGGCGGGTTTACCCAAACAGCTATCGATAACACAGAGTGATGTTGCACTGATGAAGGTCGTTCGTGGTAAATAAGTTCTTAATGACTTCACGAACCTTATTATTATTAGACAGAGTGACATCAGTAGGGCTGGTTTTATAAAACTGAGTGTTACGCAGTTTGTTCTGACCTTCCGGAAGGTAAAGATCTTTGCTCCAGACGACTATAGCTCCGCCTTTGTCGGCGGGTTTGATAACAATGTCATCACGTCGACGGAGGTGTGATAAAGCACGAAACGGTGACATGTTAGAATGACATAGGCGTTTGGGGTGGAGCAGTCCAATATCATGTATAGTATTCTTGATGTAGAGATCCAGAGCGTTCGAGGCACCAGGTTTGGGTGTCCAGTCATGTTTACTGGGAAGATCTGGTACATCGGTCTGGACGGTGATCGCGAGAGATATCGATAACACTATTCTCCATTTTGCTGTAACTATTCATCATATTGTCGATTGTCGTTTAGATTTAGTAGGTGCATGTCTTGCAGTTAGGGATTTATTGTTTGATTGTATATGTTATGTCGTCTGCAATCAGCCATGTATGTCTGCCGTCTAAAAAGTCTGAATTTATTCACTTCTGGTGTATCCTATGCGTGATAAAGGCCTTTTGGTCGAAACGTCGCAGTATATTGTTTTTGTACTTTTAAAAGCCTAAACTACTTTGTTTTTAACGTGTTTCACCGTTGCTTATATTAGAGCGTGTAGGCCAACTAACATGGAAGAAAAGTATCATTTTTGGAGAATCCAAATTATATTCAGCTCAATTTGTTGTTGATTGGGTTTTTGGCCTTTTTAAATGAGCGTCGATTACCGAGTTATGCTATTCTGCCACCTGCTGTGAACAGAACACTATCTCTGTCATTTTGTGTAATTGCAATTGCATTATTTTTGTTTAGATATCAAATGACGTAATTAACTGAAGTGGTTGTAGGGGCGGCTCCATGAATTGTTGCATAGTTTCAATTTCTTTGTATTCAAAAGATCAATGCACGTAATTAACTTAACACTGTTCGCGGGACTACTCTGTACTTTTAAATAAACAGTTTTTCGTTTTGTATTGAGCTAGTCGAGAGGACATCAGTTACATATCGTTTTGCTCTTGGGGACATTTATGTCTCTTGTTCCACGCTATTACGTGATTCTAGCTTGTTTTACAGCAACGTAGACCCAGACTATTTGATGGTGCAGCACCTTACAATGTAGCTGTTTTACAGCGGCGTAGACCCTTACCGTTTGATGGTACAGCACCTTACAGTGTAGCTGTTTTACAGAGGCGTAGACCAAAGTATACCCCGACCGTTTGATGGTACAACACCTTACAGTGTAGCTGTTTCACAGAGGCGTAGTCCCCGATCTTTTGATGGTACAACACCATACAATGTAACTTTTATATAATGAGCATAGTGCTGTGCTATTACTGTCTCTCTCTGTCTCTCTTATACACACACACACACACAAGAGAGAAAAAATATCTAAATTTGACTGTCCTCCATAATAGGTAGATAAGATGCTATATATAGATCGTTGCTATATATAGATAAATCGTTGCTATAGATTAAACGTCGTTGGTATTGGTAGATACTACACTTCTGTATATTATAAATCTTTCCTATAGATATAAGTTGCTATAATATATATGTTACTATATATATATATATATATATATATATATATATATATATATATATATATATATCGTTGGTATAGATATGTATCCTTCTTTGTCCCGCACTGATGACCAATCCCTGCCTAGACTGATGGACCAACTCCTGCCTAGACTGATGGACCAACCCAATATGTATCATTTCCATTCATAAATAGTTACAATAGACATAAAGATCGATCGTTGTTAAAGATAGAACCTTTCTATAAATATATATACAATTGCTATAGGGAGATTGTTGCTATAAATTTTATTTTTGTGTGTATATATATATATAATAGGCCTACACTTTAACAATCAATATAAAGTATAAGAAAAAAAAAGAAGGCATGATTTAAATGAATACAACATTCATAATGCGAGAGCAAACTTTTAGTTGCTATTATATTACACTCAAAGTTGTTGTTTATTCATTGTGGGTGATGATTGTCACTCAATTTTATTCATTATATGGGAGTGAGTAGGTGACTGATGAGACCAATTCGGTTTCTCTCATCATCATCTTCATGTGCCGTCTCCACATCGAAGGTTCTCATAATCCTCTTCGCTCCTCTGGGATGGCACACTGCCAGACTTAAACCCCCTTCATTTCTTAATTAGCCTCTTCCCCACATCTCTCAGGGGTCTTCTCTTGCTCTTCCCTTCAAATATTCACTCTGTGAAGGATGTTTTATCATGTGTCTATGTTCTTTATGTCCCAAAATTATCTTGATCTTGTCTGAATTTTTATTTCTCTAATAATTGTTTCCTTTCATGCCAGTGGCTTCCTAAACTGTGTGTCATTTCGAGGTTGGCTCACATGTTAGCATCTTTTCTTTGCTTTTCACATGCAGACTGTATCTGTCCATTCAAGTTTTGCCACTTATCTCGTCTTCTTTGCTCTTCCTCTAACTTTCCCTTAGTAAAATGTTTTTCATGACTGTACGTTCTAAAGAAATACTTGTTCTCAGGTCTGTTAATTTTATTTCTCTTAATAAGTTCTCATGCCTAGTGCTTTCCTAAACTTGTTTTTGCTGGTTCTCCAGCGCATCATTTTCTATCTCTTGAACATATGTCTCAATGTGTTTCTGTCCTGTTGTTTACTATTGTTTGCAATGTCATACCTCTCAATCTAAAGAATCACTGAATATCTCGTTTGCACAAGGTCTGAATCTACTGTGTTCTCTGCATAGTAACAGCTTATCCATTTATCCTAAATATGTCATATGCGTGTTGTTTAGTCACTTCATGTGTTTGAAGCTGGTCACTATATTTCTGGAATCCCCAAATCTGTTGACAATGGGCTGAATTATTTTGTTTTGATAGTAAGGGTTTAAAATGCTACTTTAAAACTGAATATACAAGGTGTTGATGCTTAGTTTCTTCCTTATCTATATTGGGCCAATATTTGGAGCATTGAAGGTTCTTAGAAAAACTCCTTGATGACTTAGTTGTTCTTGTCGACTAGGGCAGGTTGAAGATCTTGCTAATGGTTTTTACATCCCAATAGTTTACTTTCTTGTTGGATGGTTCTTCAAAGAGTGGTCTTTGGTCTTCCACGTTTTCTTTTCCCAACTGGTGACCACATAAGGACTTGTCAATTTAGTCTCTTTTCGTCTGATCTAAGAAATTACTGACTCTTCAATCTCTTTTCTTCTTTCTTTTCTTCAATTTTGCTTTTCTTCTTTCTTTTTTCTTCAATTCTGTTTTGCCTCACAGCATCAGGATAAGAAGAGATTGACAGAACTGACTTTTATGTGCGTTTCATAAACAGTGTTATTTTGTCACCCTGTCATCTCTGAAGTCCACCTTTGCATGGACATCTTTTGTTACAATCTGACTACCTCTAAAGTCGGAGAAGGCCAGCCTGTATGACAAGGAAGCCAATAAAACGGCAACCTGGCTTTTATGCAAAAATCAATCAGAAGGGCCACATCAGGCTATGCCTGAATTCAAGCCATGCAGAAGAAGAAGTTAATTATACAAATGTCGTACTGAAATCTGATACACTAAATGTAACAGTACTGACACAATCTGATACACCTAAATGTAACAGTACTGACACAATCTGATACACCTAAATGTAACAGTACTGACACAATCTGATACACCTAAATGTAACAGTACTGACACAATCTGATACACCTAAATGTAACAGTACTGACACAATCTGATACACCTAAATGTAACAGTACTGACACAATCTGATACACCTAAATGTAACAGTACTGACACAATCTGATACACCTAAATGTAACAGTACTGACACAATCTGAATAAAAGGCTGACACACTATCCATATTTGCACAGAAATAAACTCTGTGTTATGTTTGACCATTGAAGTGTTGGACTGTAAAATACTGAATGTAATATATATTTTCTTTTTGTAGGTTTCAGTAAAGTGGATAACAGACCAATTGAAGAGATTGTCCGGGAAAAACTGCTGACAGTTTTGGAGTCTGCCTACCCTAATGTTTTGTCTGTAGAAGATTTAGTTAGGTGAGTATTCATATCTTGGGGGGAATTAGACCAATGAATTACATGATTGATTGAAAGGATCACCATCCTTGCACTTTGATGAATAGCCATGTGTGCTCTGATCTCTTTCTTCTTCTTCAAATGCTCCACATCGTCCACCTGTTAACCAGTCTGTGTGATTTGTATGTGATCTTAGCCTAAGAGTGATTGTACGCTGACCAGTTATGCACCTACAATTAGCACAGGACACTCGATTTTGTGCCATGCTTTTTATTTACTAGGATAGTTTCCCCAGTCCCCTACCTCAGTCGCCTCCTACGACATGCCTTGTAGGTTGCAGTGTTACTATTCTTTGCTCCCTTGCTAGTCCATACAACACACAGACGATGGAGAATCCAAGATTCATCTTCATCATCAAGTAGCTTGTCCCTTCCAGGATCTGGCTCGCATGACAGCAGTCCTTAAAAACTCTGTTCTGTGCAAGTTACCGGTAGCAGTCATTCTCAGATCATCAATAACATCTTGCACCCATCGTCTTTAGGTATTCTTCTCATTCTTCTTCCCCCCAAAATTATCTTCTCTAGGCACTCATCTCATACGATGTATGAGAAATATTTAATTTTCCTTGATTTTATGCTCTTTAATGGACCAGGCCAAAAGCCATTTGTTTACAAGCCATTTGTTTTTAGAATTAAAAAAATGCCCTTTAGTGTGGCGTTTGGTCTACTTTTATTTTTTTAAAATTTTTCTCCAATCCTGGCTTGCCTCACAGTGTCAGGAGTTGAAGATCGTGTGTTTGACTCCGGACCGCGCCGCTCTGTTTACGAGTGCAATTTTTTCCAGAGACCCTAGGATTGTTGTTGGAGCTACGGAGTTCGTGCTTTGTGCAATACTCACGGCAGGTGGTGTGCCATTTCTGCGGAGAGGGACAGAGCCATATGGGGTAAAACCCAGTGCAATGAAGTCAATCCTTCGGCTTAAAACCTTTAAAAACAATGTCAGGATGAGAAATTTCTAGAAGAGCCCTAGTGTGCACTTCATAAATAGTGTCTTTCTTTGCCTTTTTATCTCTGATGTTCACCTTTTGCATGACCGGCCTTTTCTTTGTATCCATTGTATCAAAGCAACATTGTTTTTTCCACAATGAGTTAAAGCTAACTCTCTTTAATATAATCCAAGATTATATTAACTCTATATAACCTCCACCATCGCCACACACTGCGCCGCAGCGGAATTCCGTTGAGCGCCAATCACCATACACTGCTCCATTCGAGTCGTTTTCCTTATAAGTCTTTCTAGTTTTACTTCTACTATTTTACTTCTACTACTTTTTAACCTTCTATTCTAATATGCTGTCTAGTTTTCTTCAAATTAGTATATAAACAGATATATATATATCTTTATTTATTGTGTAGTAGTTAAGATTTTTTTATTCTTTTTTTGTGTGCCTCCTTGAATTAGCTGTGTAAAACTGAAGAAATAACTGTGTACGGAAAGAGTTAAACATGCTATTCTGATCTTCTTTTATAGAATATCTGCTGCTGATGCTTCCATTGTCACCTTGCAACTTCAAGAGCTGCAGACAAGACAGCTGATTCAACCAATGGGAACTGAAGGAGGTTTTGTTCGTAAAGTACTGGATGACAAGACAAGTATTTATTTCTGGTTTTTCTATTTTAAAAATAAATATTGTTTACATATTTATGATATTGTGTGGCTGAGTGGTTAAGCCCTTTGCCTTGTGAGTCGAGGGTCATGGGTTCGAGTCCGGACCGCGGCCTTCTGTTCACGAGTGCAGTTTTTTCCAGAGACCCTAGGATTGTTGTCGGAGCTACGGAGTTCGTGCTTTGTACAATACTCTCGGCAGGTGGCGTGCCATTTCTGCGGAGAGGGACCGAGCCATATGGGGTAAAACCCGTGCAATGAAGTCAATCCTTCGGCTTTTAAACCCTTTTTAAGATTGATTGAATGATTGATAAGACCATTATCACTGCACTTTGGTGAGTAACCATGTGTGCTCCGATCTCTTTCTTACACAGGAAGATCTCAGCAGCAGCATGTACAAATTCTGCACCACCGTCAAGGATCCCTGATGTATTTTAGAAGATTGAGATAATTTTTTTAGGAATTAAATTTTGTCATCTGTCCAATGAATTTTGTCATCACAATTGAATTGCCGGCCTGCTCTTTTCGATTTTGAACTGACAAGGGTTCTTTTACATGTTCAACTTGAAAACAGGACCTACATACTATTGTCCATCTCCGATAGGACTAGGAACTTGATCTCGCCTACACTGTGATCAGGGAAAAAATATCCCAATAGCTCCACAAGGGAGTGAACTGAGTATCTTGGGAATGAGATACAAACACCTATCCTCTATGTCACAGAACCCCCTCCCCCAAGATCGCTAAAATACACACATGAACATGGCACGGTATCAACTATGCTATCGCGTCCCTGCAGTTTGGAGTTATGCTATGGTATCTTCTTCTTATGCTTCATTCTTTACGATCAATTTTAATCACTCTTTGTGATATGATTGATCGTTGCCAAGAATGTGCATACGTTGCACATTGGTTTGGTAGGCCCCTTAACGCATAGGCTTCTACACGTTTAGGACATGTGCATCCAATTTCAGCCAAACCCCATTAGTCGCCTCTTACACATGCGTGGCAGGTAACAGTGGTTCTATTCTTTACACCCCACATTTGGGACCCGGTAGCCACTCGGGCACTATGGTATCTACGTCTTTTGACTTGACACTTGCCATTTTCAGTACAACATATTTGGTAGTGGGTTGGCTTAGCTACTCGATCCTACTCACTTATCCGGGCTGCAGTGATGCAGCATGCTACCAGGACCACCATTTGGAGGTGAAGCAGTATCTTCACTACATCTTACGCCATGTCTAGATTCCATCACCAACCATGTCGCAGTTAAAATATCATTAGGTCGATTCCTCATTTCACACTGCTATAAAATGGTTACTCCATTTTCGAAGTTGTTGGTTCTAACCAGTTTTCCAGCATTTCCATATTTGCAGAAACTTTGCTATATGATTTGTAAAGGTTTATGGTAGAAATATTGACAGCATTGTGCAGAGTTTCTTCTTATAGCTCAGTTGCTCTCTTACATAAAGAACGCTGCACCTTCTGTGATTATTGCACAAAGCATAAACTCTGCAGTCTAGCAACATTCATAGAAATCTTAATTTTAAAAATGCACATATGAATTGAATGACTTGGTCTCGATTTGAGTACACAACCGACACTGTGTTGCCGGGGCCCTCATTGGCAGCAGAGAATAGTAAGACTGCAACCTACAAGGCATGTTGTAAGAGGCGACCGAGGTAGCGGACTAGGGAAGCTACCTTGATAAATAAAAAGTGTCACAGAAATCAGATGTGCTGGTCTAATTGTAGGCGCATAACTGACATAACATACAATTGCTCTTAGGCTCAGACCACATACAAATCACACAGAGTGGTTGACAAGTGGCCGATATGGAGTGTCGAAGAAGTGTCCGTATACTAAGACTTGCATTTAGTTCTTACCCAGACCTAAAATAATTGTAAAAAAATAGTTTATTAATGAAATTACTAAACTAACTGCATTGTCAATTACAGAGGTACAAATGGTGAAGAATATGCCAATGATTGCTAGCAACTTGCAACCTACAATTGCAATCATCACATACCAGTACTGTGAGAAGATGGCAGTGGATGCAATGATGGAAGACAAAACTACATACGTCAGATACAAGACAGAAGGTAAGCTTGTGGGATGATGTATTCATCCTTCACCCCTAGGGAGGCATAAGTCCTCAAACAAGGTCTTCCAAGATCTCTTTGCCAAGGCCATCTTTTCCAGATCTCTCCACACCCCATTTTCTTGCATTCCAACTCCTGCCTCCAGGTGTTCCTGGGCCTTACCTTACCTTTTTTTGTGGGATGATGTCTTCACCCTTCACACCTAGGAAGACATAGGTCCACAACCAAGATCTTCCAAGCTCTCCTATCCAAGGCTATCTTTTAAACATCTCTCTACTCTCTTCCCATTTTTCTGCATTCTATGGTGTCCAACTCATACCTCCAGGTGTTCCTAGACCTTCCCTTACCTCTATTTGTGGTAATTTTTCTCTGTCTTCCGCTGTCTTGTCTACCCTTGATTTTACCAGTTGTTACAATGTGTTCTAAACCTCCCTCCTCATCACATGCTCGAGCCCGCTTGTTCGTAGCGCGTTGGACTACGGGTGACTAGTCCTCTGTAAGTGCGGGTTCAACTCCGCGGACTGGCAGAAAACTACAGGTTCCCCAGATTTACGGTGTTCGTGGCACCGAGCGAAGGGTTACGATGTCCATGACACCGAGCCAAGAGCTTTCAGCTCAAGTGCTTCTGGATCGAAAAAAAAAATCACATGCCCGAAAAATGATGCCTGCCTCTTTCTTATATTGATAATAAGTTTTTTTTATGTGTCTCTACCTCATTCAACACATCAACATTAGTGATTTTAGCAGTCCATGGGATTCTCATCACTCTTCTGTAAAACCATATCTCTGTGGCCTCCAGAGATGTTTCGATCTGTTTGTTTAGTGTCTATAACTCGCAAAAGAGAAGGAAGATTCTGCTATTTCATGCTCTTGTAGAATGTACCAACAATTTTTAAACCAGTGTCTTCTATGCTGTTCACTTTTGATATAATATAAATATTTGTTTCTGTTCTTCTTCTCATCCGACATTTTATAATATGATTTGATTGTGATATTTTAAGATAACAATCGTGTGTTGCTTTTATTTCCCAAGGAGAGTCTAACGTGTACACAACTGGTTACATCGGTGAACACAAGGTGGTTACAACTAAGCTGCCAGCCATTGGTCACTTCAGGGCAGCACAGATATCCTCAGGGAACACAACAACCAGATTACTGGGTACGTACAAGAACCATCATATTGATGCTCATTTAATGGGTATGGTTTCTAACAATTTATCTATCCAAGACAATTTCTAAGATTATCCTTACTCCCTAATGCCACCCTAGTTTGTGTGTTTTACCTGTCTAACTTTTCTTAATTGAAATTCTTTACTCTGTCTCTCTCTCTCTGTCTGTCTCTCTCTCTCTCTCTCTCTCTCTCTCTCGCCTTTTGAACCCAATTGGGGCATATGCCTCAATTCTTGCATCTCCTTCCATTTCATGTCTTCTGTATATCATTAATCTCTGCCTCAAAATCTCTTCTCCACATATTTTTTTTGCCTCCTCTCGTTTGTTTGCACTGCTGGTTCCAGGAAAGAGCCCTTCTTGTTATATTCCCCTTGGATTTTCTCAAAATCTGTCCTTTCCAGCACCAGCATCTTTTGTACCTCTTGGTTCCCTTAGTACTGTCTCGCTTCTCTCCTTAAGCTCCTCATATATGACTCTATTATAACCATCTCCCTCCATCGTAGATGAATACTGCGTAATAATACTACATTTTTCCAGCGACGCCAGGGTCTTCTTCATAGTTAGCATCTAACAGGCTTTGCCCAGCTTGAGTGCACAGCTGTAAACTTTATAGGGATGTGTAGTAAAGCAATACTACACTACTTTATTGACTCGGCAAAGTAAATATGTTTGTTATGTCTCACAGCTTACATTCTTCGTCAGCAACTTCTATCTTTTATTGATTGGTCATATCCACTTTTTCTGGAAAATGACCCAACACGTAATACACAAGTTGGAGACATTTCAGAATAAATGTTTAAGAAGAATCCTACACATTTTCTAGCCAAATACCATAACAAATGAGCAGCTTTTGAAACTAACAGACTGTTCTTCCTTGGAGACCATCATTAAGAGATGAAGATGGAGGTGGTTTGGATCTGTATGTCGTATGCCAGTTTGGGCATAGGCTAGGACAGCTCTCAGATGGACATCGGATGGGAAGAGAAGGCCTGGACGTCCAAAGGAAACATGGAGAAGAACGGTGGAGAGAGTTGAAGGAGTGTGGCCTGACGTGGGAGGCGGTTGGTAGAAAGGCAGCAGAACTGCAACAGTGGAAGTCTCTTGTGGAAGCCTTATGTGTCAATCGGGACACGAAGAGGAAATAGATAGATAGTTAGATATCCACTTTGGATGCTCCACTTGAACTATCTTCTAACGTTTAATATTTCAGTTACTGAGACATGATATTGTTTATGAGCCAGCACAATGTGCATTTCAGATAGAAACACAGACTCCAGAGCACATCCTGCAGTCATGTCCATCAAACACACACCAACAAAACAGAACATGGCCTCATGAACGAATCTTACAGAGCAAGCTATGAGGAACTCCAACTGACATGCAGCTTCATAGAGGCAACCCATCTCATGGTTTAGACGAGCATATGAAACCGAACGCAAAGAATACCAGTCAAATGGTAAAGCAAGCTTTGATGTAAAAATCAGTCAGAAGCGCCATACCAGGCATCATGGCTAATGCCTGAATTCACAGTGGGTGAATGCAGAAGCAGAAGAAGAAGAATGCAGAGATTAAGAAAAGAAGAGTTTATGAGCCAATGTTTCTCAATATCTGCATAAGATGACTATATTTTTCCTCTGCTTTGTCTACTGTTTTAAGAATTTGTCCACAGCACTTTTTTTCCAAAGAAATTAAAATTCTTGTGTTATTTATTTTCTCCAGGAACTTTCCAGAATATTGAGCATGTATTCCTGGTAGGTTGCTCAGGCAGTGTGCCACATTTCACTGACTACTTCAAGCATGGTCGACTTGGAGATGTGGTCATCTCTTATGCTGATGATAATGGTCAGATTTATTACTTCTGTGACAACATCACACAGGACAAGAGTGGTGATGTAAGTGATATTAGTTAATTGTTGGGAGGGGGGATCTCTGGTAAAGTTGTTACGCTGTTTGTCTTGCATTCTGAAGGTTGCATGTTCGAATCCGGATCACTTTGTTTGTTTCATAAGTGCTTTTTTTATAGATTCTTTAGGATTGTGTTTGAAGTAATATATTATTAGCAGCTGGTGTGCCATTTTATCGAAGAAGAACCAAGTCAGATTGGGAAACCTGTTGCAGAGAAGTCAATCCTTCGCTGCTAGACCATTTTTTAGTTAGTTGATTGATTCATTGATAGGACCATCATCATTGCACTTCGGTGAGTAACCATGTGTGTTCCTAGCTCTTTCTTACACAGGAATATCTCATTGGCAGTGCTAAAAACTCCACCGCACTGGCGAGGGTCCCGATGTAATTTAAATGATTAGCTACTGAAGTGAAAACGGTGTGGATGAATTAAATTTAAGTCCTATTTTCCCATTGCAGGTGTATGTACAAATTCAGTCGCAGTTTTCTTAATTATTAACAGATTTTGATGAGTAATATACCATTTTGTCGGTAAATGGATTTTCTTTAAGATCGTTCTAAAACAAATAAATAGTGACACACCCAGCAGCTTATAGAAACCAATCAGAAAGATGGTGAATATTATTTGGAGTTTTATATTTGTTATATTTCTAATGAAATTTAGTTAGATAACTAAATCAAACGAAGCAGAGGCGATAACTATCTGCCTAAAAACCACAGACAAGGAAATCACAATTTACAACATCTATTCACTACCAAACAGATATATCCACCTAAACAACATACAACCAAACACAGAAAACTGAACCCTACAAAACAAATTATGGGGGACCGGTGAAGACCTCAAGCACACCGCCCTGTTTATGACACTTACCGGAGTAGTCGCATAGCAGAAGTTGATCGCAGGAGATAGTTATTCTAACCAAGACAGATAGCAAATGGTTTGCAAATTAGAAATGCAAAATAATATTTTTTTATGAATAACGAAACAAATGACATTTATAGCATATCATTATGTACACTAAAAGAGTATTGTACAAGTCTCTCTCTACATCATGCTATGAGTGCCAGACCTGGACACTGACATCAAACAATATAAGAAAATTTATCACAACAGATATGAAGTGTCTATACAGAATGCTGGAAATACCTAGGTGTCACAACAACACCTAGGATACCTGTCAAATTTAGCCTCTTTCGCTAGTGTATTACTGGGACTTGCAAGGGGAGCAAAGAATAGTAACACTGCGACCTACAAGGCATGTCATAAGAGCGACTAAGTAGGGGTGTAACTCTTTCCGTGCGCAGTTATTTCCACAGTTGTACACAGTTAATTCAAGGAAGGCAAAAAACTTTTTTTTCTTTCTAAATTATAACTACTCATCAATAAATAAACATATCTTAATCTTATTAATGACTAATTTGAAGAAAACTGGACCACATATTAGAATAACAAGGTTAAAAAAGTAGTAGCAGTAAATAGAAGTATATATATACTTCTATATAACAGACTTTTATAAGCGAAACAACTTGATTGGTGCAGTGTATGGCAAATGGCTCTCAACGGAACACGCTGTGGCGCAATGTGCGGCGAGTGTCGTGGAGAGAGCTAGGGAAGTTACCCTAGTAAATAAAAAGCGTCACAGAAATCAGATGTGCTGGTCTATTTGTAGGTACATAACTGGCACAATGTACAGTCAGTCTTAGACTTAGATTACATACAAATCGGTTTAACAAGTGGTCGATATGGATCGTTTGAAGAAGAAGAACGTTAGCTTCTAAGTTGCCTACTGTATCTTCTCAAACAGAAATCCATCGCTCACTATTTATGACTCTTAATCTAATCTCTGTCCATAGACTCAGTACAACGTGAGAACTTGGGCCCCTAGAGATCCAGCACTGCAGAAAATTGCAAGCAGATTTCGCGAGACCATCAAGAGTGACCCCACGTATGCACCATGGGAACAGTACATCACAGAAGGACAGGAACTCCTACAGTCCCAGGAACAAGACTACAACCGTCCACCCAAAGGCAGTGACCGCCTGTACATGGGCATCGGAGAGGGACAGGTGAGATTTGTTCTGTGCGCGTATATGTGTGTGTATTTTATGTACTACCCATAAGGGAACAATATAATGTGTGTACTAGTGATATACTAGTGAAAATAACATTTCATATGTTAAAAAGTTTTTTTTTAATTGTTTTTTTTAAAAACCTATTTTATATATATATCATCAAGGTGTGTGTCCTTTATAGGACGCTGCTCTCTTTGCAGCGCATCTTAAATTCACTGTGTCTCTAGCAGGTTCACCCACTTCGCCGATGGTCATATTCATGGTTTCTTTAATACCTTGTACCCATCTTCTACTTAATCTGCCTCTGCGTCCTGGGACCCTGCCCTCCAATATTGTTCTTTCCGGGCCATCCAGTGACGCTTGATGTGACCAAAGTATCTAATTTTTCTGTATAGTATATTGTTTATCAGCTAATTCTCTTTAACACTCAGTTCTTTCAGGACATCAGTGTTCTTTCTTTTTCTGTCCATGATATTCGTAGGATCTTTCTGTAGTATTTAGTTTCGAAGGACTGGATTTTCGTTCTTGTTTTTGTGTAATGGTCCATGATTCACAACCATAAGTAGCCACTGGAAAAATGCATGTGCTCAGTATTTTTAATTGTAATATTTTGCCGGTGCTTTGTCGCATGTTCTTCATAGTGTTTAACTTCCTGATTGCTATTGCCAATCTTCTTGAGATCTCTTTGGAGCAGTCACCATTATTGTTGACTATTGAGCCCAGGTATTCGTAGCTCTCTACACATTGGAGTTCTTTATTGTTTATTTGGATGTTAGGTGAGCCTTTTGTTTTGTCAGTTGACATTATTTTTGTGTATTCAAATATAGATGTTGGTCT
Organism: Arion vulgaris; assembly: GCA_020796225.1. Lineage (NCBI taxonomy): Eukaryota > Metazoa > Mollusca > Gastropoda > Stylommatophora > Arionidae > Arion > Arion vulgaris. The sequence continues at coordinate 13,486,901 of CM036772.1, forward strand.
TCGCTGTGTTTCTTGGTCGTCAGGACTATTTTTTCCAAACCCTCTTTTTGCTGGTTGATAATATATATGATAATATATATATATATATATATATATATATATATATATACGATTACTGTAGACATCAGTAATCTAGTTTTGCCATTTAGCCGCACCACCAGTGAGTTTATGACAGTAAGACCAACAGTTGTGGAGAGAAATGGCTATATACATCAGTCAGCACTTTAGCAATTTTGTCACACTAATGATGGAGAAATATATCATGGACAGAGAAGAGAACAAATAGATTTATCCAGAAAGAACTCAAAATCAAAGAAAGCTGGCTGATGCTACATATATGAAAGAGTAAATTGAGATATTTTGGACATATAAAAAGCAATGAAGGGCTGGAGAAGACCATCATGGAAGGAGGCATACCGACAAAGAGAAGAAGAGGAAGACCACGGAGAAGATGGATTCAGGATGTAACTGATGGTTTGAACATGACGGCTGCAGAGGCAGGACATCTGGCCTATGAGAGAGAAAAATTCCGGAGGACTTGGGGTGACAAAGTTCTGCTCAGGACAAGCTATTTGATGATGATGAGTCGCACCACCAGTGAGTTTATGACAGTAAGACCAAGAGTTGAGGAGAGACATGGCTACATACATCAGTCAGCTCTGTATCAATTTATTCACACTAATGATGGAGAAATGACAGAAAGAGAACACAGTTATAGAGAGACATCATTGTCTACATTAGCCGGCTTTTTAGCAATTTTGTCACACTAACGATGGAGAAATGACAGTAAGACCAGAAGTTGTGGAGAGACATCATTGCCTACATCAGCTATCTTAGAACATGATAAATAAAACTATTTCGTATAGAACTACCAACTATGTGTAACACTAGTTGTAAAACTTTGTACAATGCACTTTGACATTTGAACCTTGCACTTTGATATTTGAACATTTTATCTATTTTTGTTTTGTGTGTAGGTAATTGAAGTTCAGCACCCTCAATGTCCGGATGGTGAGGAGGAGAGAAAGGAGGCACCTGTTGTCAGATTTGGTGTTCTTGGAGCAGGAAGACCAGTCAACAAAGAGATGTCACGACATGACTTTGCATCTCGCTACAGCATCCAATCTTTTGACACAGAATTTGACCAGGTCAGACATATTTTCACTTCAGATTAACAACTGTTGTTGTAGTTATCAAGAATTAAGAGTTGTTGAGCTGGTGGAGCACCAAAGAATGTCTTCCAAGACTGCTGCAGCGTGAGAATAGAAATCTGGCAAACAGGAACAACCCTTTAGAACAAACTATGGGGGAACCGGTGAAGACTTCAAGCGCACCACCCTGTTTATGACACATACCTGAGTAGTCACATTGCACGTTGATGCAGAAGAAGAAGACTTCCGGACTTAGTTATGTCAGAGTAAGTTTTGTAAGGAGCAGATAAAGCCTACATTGCCATTACAAGAAAAAACTCTCCACCTTCCATACAACTTGTCTGTGAAAGATCTTACCCATGTTCTGGCCAAATACTATCTCTAACCAATAACTGCTTGCACAGTGTCAGCAAGAGAAAACGAGCATCGTCATCCAAAATAGACTTTGGAGATGGATCTGACATGTGATACACATAGAGACTAACTCTCACGAAAACTGCACTGGGCTGGACACCAGAGGGTAAACAAAAGTGTTGAAGGCCCAAAAACATCCTAGAGGAGAAGAGTAGAACAAGAACTGAAAGAAATTGATGAGAGCTGAAGCTCAATACCGAGGACTGCTAAGAAGAGAGAAGAATGTTGTGCTTTTGTTGCTGCCTGTGTGGGACCGTAGCCTGCAAGATAAGCAAAAAACAGTAGCATTGCAACCTACAAGGACGCTGAGGCAACTGATGTAGGACCTAAGGAAGTTATCCTAGTAAATAAAAAACATAGCAAAAATAGGATTTGCTGGCTTACTTGTAGGCACACAACTGGCACAATGTACAATAGCTCTTAGGCTCAGATCACATACAAATCACACAGTGGTTGATATGGTGCGTTTGAAGAAGAAGAATCTGCCCTAATTGTCAGGGGCATCACAGGCTTAGAGAGAGAGAGAGAGAGAGAGAATAAGAACAAGTCTTACCTTAAGACATGGAGTGTCAGCTGTGATCTGAGCCTGTTCAGACCAGACAAATTAGCAATTTTATTTTCACTAGGATGGTGTGGGCTTCTTCTTCTTTGAACACTCCATATCGACCACTTGTCAACCACTCTGTGTGATTTGTATGTGATCTGAGCCTAAGAGCGATTGTACGTTGTGTCAGTTATGCGCCTGCAAGTAGGCCAGCACATCCGATTTCTGCGCTGCTTTTAATTTACTAGTGTGGGCATCCCTAGGGCCTACATCAGTTGTCTCTTACAACATGCATTGTAAGTTGCAGTGATACTATTCTTTGCTTCCCTTGCAGGCCCTGGCACCACACAGACGTTCAGTAGGATGATGTGGGGCAATATGTGGCACTGGTGTTTCCAACAAAATTCTCTATATTTTATGTGTTCGTCTGAAAAAGGATGTTGTTATAAAAAGTAGTCCAAATGTGAAGGATTGACTTTATTGCACCAGGTTTCCCCATAAGTCTCAGTTACTCTCTGCAGAGTAACTGAATCTGTTATCTTTGAAGGCCGGCCACGCAAAAGGTGGACCTCAGAGATAACAGAGGCAATGAAAGACATTATTTAGGAAGCACACACAAGGGTGCGTTCTAGAAATCTCTTCTTATACTGACGCTGTTAGACAAACCAGGATTGGAGAAAAGAAAGAAAGACTCTCTGCAGAAATGGCACACCACTTATCAAGATTATTGCACAAACTCTGTAGCTCCAGCAACAATATGAAGAAATCTCTGGAAAAAATTACACATGACCAGGTCAGGAATTTACTGTGATTCTTTCATACCCTGCAGAATGCACATTCGATTGTCACTAAACAAGCACTTGAGTGGAACACACAAAAGAAATTAAAAAGGGGAACACCCTAAACAAACCCGAAGAAGGGGTCATGCTGAGGAACTGAAGAATGTCAGATTATCCTGTACGGAGAGCGAACCCAGTAAACGCTGACTGAAACCAGACACGTTGCCAAAGCATAAGCACCAGAGCTCCAAATGGCGCTGAATGATGTGACATTTAAAAACGTTCTTGGCAAAGGCTGTTTATATATCACAATAAGAAGGATCAAAATGGCAAAAAGGAACGATCATGAAAGAGATTATCCTGGGAAGACATGAATAAAATGGCCAGAGACCGGAGAAAGTGGAAGGCAACTGTTGAAGCTCTATGCTCAGCGAGGAGCACAGAAAAATAAGTAATTTTTCAACAAATATTTTCTTGTTGATAATTTTACAAGATTTTTTTATTTCTAATTTTCTACATTACTCTATTTTTCATTTTTAACAGGTCCTCGACAGCATTCTTGGCAACCGTAAAGACAGCTTCCTGTTTGTGCGCGGACTAGCAGATTACATTGATGGATCAAAAAACAAAGAATGGCAGCCTTATGCAGCATTATCAGCAGCTGCTGTCACCAAAGCCATTATCATGTCTCTACATAATAAACAGTTAGATGAGTTTTAGAGTCATCTAGACCGGTTATCAAATTGGTTTTGGGGTAGTGTGATAACCACCGGTTGTGGTCCTGCTGTAGCTTCTCAGAATTGTATGCCCGGTTAGTCATGTATGCATTTGTTTAGAAGGGCAGTAATTATGATCAGTCTTAGCATCTGTATTGGAAAAGTGATACGATTTAAGAAATGTCTGGTCAACCACTAGTAACAATTGTTATAAGAAGGAGAAGATGGAGATTTATTGGGTTTACCTTGAGAAGAAATGATCAAAGAATATCAAAGCAGGCACTGAAGGGGGATACCAAAGAGTTCAAGAAAGAGAGGACCACCTAAGGAGACCCTGAAACAAAATTTGCTGAGGGAGGAAAGAAATATCGGTCTCACTTCCATGGAGGAGATTGAGCGAGTTGCCCAGGATAGAGTGTTATGGTGAAATTGCATGCAGGCCCTATGTAACGTATAACGGTTCGAGAGGAATTATTATTAACTGTTTAGTATTGACACCTTTATTGGAAAAGTGATTAGCATTGAGAAGATAACTGTATATAATAAAACTCATTGAAATGAGAGCAGCTATATACATGAGCGGTTTCACATAGACACAAGATGGAAGATGTCAAACAGAGATTAGGAGTAGAATAGCTCTAGCGAAAGTAGCTTTTTAAAAACATTTAAAACACATGTGTGAATTCACTGACGCTGCGGAAACGAGTACTCCAGTGCTATATTAAACCAGTACTTATGTATGGTAGCGAATCATGGACAATGAACCAGCAATCAATAAGATCATTGGAAGCCGCAGAGGTTTTACCGAAGATTGCTGAAAATTCAGTTGACAGCGAAGAAAACAAATGATTAGCTATTCAAACATGCCTGCATGTAAAGAAACCGAATAAAAGAATAAGAATCAGATAATCAAGGTTCTTCAGACATATAATACATAGAGGATGTTAAGAACATTTGGTGACAGCGAGTAAAATTCAGGAAAGGAGAGATCGGTGAAGACAGAGGGAGAAGATGTTAGATGGTCTGATATCGGGGTTTAATAAGAGATCGACATCAGAACTGATCAACTGCACCAAGGAGAAAGTGAGAGTTGTGGAGTGAGAGTTGTAGAGAGACATGATCGTCTACACCAGTAGACATAGCACTTGATTGAGTGACAGATTAGGCTGTGGGGGAAGCACATGCAGGTGCCACATGCGGGTTTATCATGCTTGTTCCTGCTTCATTTCTTTCTTGTAGAATATGCAAAAGTGTCGCAGCCGTTAGGCTTGTATTTTACGATTACACTTAACACTGTAGTCAGAGATTGTAGGCTAGGTACAAAACTAATTCTTATTTTCTTCATCAATTTTCACAATATTCTTTGAAACATGTCTGCCTCTTAATAATGTCATGTATGTTTATTGAATCACAACCCAATCGTACCTGGTTCAAACTCCGCGACAGGCAGTTTGGAAGCAAATTCATTTCTGTGGAATTTTTACGCAGGTAAAAATAGACCTCACCATTCAGAAAGCAATGACAAACTACTGACCAAATAAGTGGTGCCTAGAAAATCAACCACTTGTTTACTGTGGTTGATGGCTAAGTCCTGTAAAGGATATGCTATGATTTAGATGTAAATTGAAGTGAGAGGCAAAGGGTTGAAGAAAGAGAGAACGCCCTAGTGAAACAACTGAATTGAACTGCTGGAAGAGGCATACAACTTGTCTGTGAGGTCTTTGCTGGGAGAGGCATACAACTTGTCTGCAAAAAATCTTATGTGTGTTCTGGCCAAATACTATCTATAACCAAGAACTACTCGCACAATGTCAACAAGAGAATATGAGCACCGTCATCCAAAGATGACGTTGGAGATGGATCGGACATGTGATGTGCATGGAGACTGGCTCTGACACGAAAACTGCACTGAGATGGACTCCAGAGGCAAACGAAAACCTGGAAGAGAACGATAGAGCAAGAACTGAAAGAAATGAATCATAGCTGGAGCACAAAACAGAGGAAGGCCATGAATAGAGAAGAATGGTGTGGGTTTGTTGCTGCCCTAAGCGCCAAGGGCGTAACAGGCTAAAGAGAAGAGGAGAGGCAAAAACATCAGACTCAATTCCATAGAAGAGATTGAGAGTTGCCCAGAACAGAGCGGTATGGAGAAATGACTTTGCAGGCCCTATGTAACATATAACTGTATGAGATGAATTATTACTATTATGTATATCTAAATATCTGGAGCTTTGCCAAGATTGTTTTTGGCTTCACATCTGAGTTTTTGTCTGTTTATGATGTTGTGTATGATATTTCATTTTCATATCAGGACACCTGTAACGTCTATTTTTCTTTTGTAGTTTAAATTTTGTTTTTTGTCTTAACATTTGTACAAGATATTTATTTCTAAGTATAGAAAGTGTGAGGAATCTCACTTGTGGGTTGTTTTTTTAAAAATCAGACAGGCTGTTAAAGTTTTATATACTTAAAGAATGTATCAAGAGATCTCCATTTTCATTTTGTGAGGATGTTGACCGTTATCAACTTTACACCATACAAGACGCCTTGATTAATGTTGACCGCAGCTTGACCACAGACAAGATTCCCTCATTAATGTTGACCGTTATCATTTTGACCATAGAAAAGATTCCCTCATTAATGTTGACCGTTATCATTTTGACCATAGACAAGATTCCCTCATTAATGTTGACCGTTATCATTGTGACCATAGACAAGATTCCCTCATTAAGGGGGATTCGGGTATGGGGATCATGAAGCTATTTTCATTGTTTTCACATTAATGTAAAATTTGTATAACCATTTTGAAAGATTATGACTTAGAATAGTAGAAAAAATTAGTAAAAAAATGTCAAGTGTTGCCATGGAAACAATACAAAATGGCCACCAAAAACAAAATTTCACATCCCTAAGGCTCTGAATCTAATGAATGTAAATGAATTCTGTTTTCACTCTAAGGTCGCAGTTGTAATATCTAAAATATTACACATGATTGTTAGTATATATTAAATATTTAATTTTTTATAAATTTTTTGGTAAAAATTCCCTCAAAATCCGGTCGAAAATAGCTGTTTTTGGGGGTGTGTTTATCAAAATTCATTAAAAATGTAATATTTAATATATCCTAAAAATCGTGTGTAATATTTTAGATATTACAATTGCTCACCTTAGAGTGAAACAGAATTCATTTATATTCATTAACTTCAGAGCCTTAGGGATTTGAATTATGTGTTTGGCGGTCATCTTTATTGTTTCCATGGCAACGCATTGACATTTTTTTAAATAATTTTTCTACTATTCTAAGTCATAATCTTTCAAAATTGTTATACAAATTCTACATTAATACCAAAGCAACGAAAAAGTTTCAAGACCAGAATTCCCCTTAATGTTGACTGTTATCAGCTTGACCATAGACAAGATTCCCTCATTAATGTTGACCATTATCAGTTTGATCATAGACAAGTTACCTTCATTAATGTTGACCGCAGCTTGACCACAGACAAGATTCCCTCATTAATGTTGACCGTTATCAGTTTGACCATAGACAAGATTCCCTCATTAATGTTGACCGCAGCTTTGACTACAGACAAGATTCCCTCATTAATGTTGACCGTTATCAGTTTGATCATAGACAAGATTCCCTCATTAATGTTGACCGTTATCAGCTTGACCCCCCATACAAGATTCCCTCATTAATGTTGACCATTATCATTTTGACCATAGACAAGATACCCTCATTAATGTTGACCATTATCATTTTGACCCCCATAAAGATTCCCTCATTATTGTTGACCGTTATCAGCTTGACCCCCCCATACAAGATACCCTCATTAATGTTGACCATTATCAGCTTGACCCCCCCATACAAGATACCCTCATTAATGTTGACCAGTATCAGCTCGACTCTGTCAGCATCTAGATGTCTGTGTTCATTTGTCTGTGTCCAAACAAACATGCATGGTATACACTTCTAAGTAATGCATAATGTACATTTAATCATATATTCCAACCATTGTTTTTGTTGACACAGCATTCCAGATGCCATGCATCAGTTGCATATTTATTTTGTCCTTGTACCATTATGTGTGCTAGCCAGCCATCGCTACTTACTTGCATGTTCAACAGAGTAATTTGATGGGAAATTTAACAGGCATTTAATCTGTTGATCTTTTATGAATTGCATGACTGGTTTCACATCCAGTCTTCTGATTTCTTCGTTTATTATTTTCTCTCTTATTGTCACACCTGCAGCTCTTATAAGACACCTCACCTCCTTCGTTATGATTTTCCGCTCATTAGTTGCTGTTATTGGCCATGTTTGACACTGGCAACATAGTGTTGGTCAGAAAATCATTCTTAAAAAATTTGCTTTAGTTTTTAGCGGAATTGTTTAACTGTTTGTAATTTCTTTCGTAACATACTGTTTTATTTTTTCTCTCACTTTTTAGTTCAAACATTCTGCTTATGAATATACTGGTGTCATGAGCATCTGTAGCTCAAACGGTAGTGAGCTTGATCACAACCAAGCATACCTGGTTCAAACTCTGTGGCAGGCAAGTTTGGAAGCAAATTAGTTCCCTTGAATTTTTCGAATGAAAAAAATAGACCTCACCGCTCAGAAAGCAATGGCAAACCACTGAACATATAAGCAGTGCCTAGAAAATCGCGACTGTTTACTGTTGTTGATGGTTAAGTCCTGTAAAGGGTATGCCACGATTTTCATACTGTAGGCGAAGGGTTGAAAATCCCTGTCGGCAGAAATGGCACGCCATCTACCAAAAGTGTTGCACTAAGCATAAACTTTGTGTAGCTCCGGCAAAAATCCTAGGGATCTCATGAAAAAATTGCACATGTCATGGCGATTGAGTCATTCGTATGTGTCGATCCCTCTCCGCCAATAGCGGCGGACACATTTCTGAGAACTTTTTTTTTGAGGTTGTTCTCTAGACCCTGCTGACGAGATCTGTCTTCCCAGGTTTGTATGGAGTCGTCCTACTCTAGGTGACCAGCCTTCTGTCGCCAGGCTCACCAACCCAGGCTTTAATACAAAGTGTGTGCTCCCTTGGATACTATATTTCGATCCCATATACTTGGAGAAAAGTGTCGTAGAAGACACGACAAGAAAAAGGATGTTCTCCTCAAGGGAGAGAGAGGATAACTGCTATTTGTTCCATAGCTGGAGAATGGGTTGGTTGCAGCCAGAGCATTTACCACTCGCCTGTGGGTTAGAGCATTTACCACTCGCCTGTGGGTTCTGCGCTGTCACCTTATGAGCCCTATCCTGCTCCACACTCTTTGGTCTGGCCTTTCACCTTCAGTCTGTTTGGCTTGGTTAGACCTGCCTGGAGTTATATTCCCGCCAATATAGCTTGAAAGATCCCAAGGCACACAAACCTTAGAGTAGGCCAATCTGGAGGGGCACATGTAATAACTCTCCGATTTCGAACCCACAATCTTCAGATGTATATATAAGTAGGATAAAGGAAACAGTTCTAAAACAAGAAAAGCAATTCAAATATATGGGTATAATAATTACATCTGATGGTAAATGTAATACAGAAAAATATAGTAGAATCAACCAATCTAAGACAACTTTCTGGAAATAAAAAACATGTAGTAAGGTAAAACAGGATTAGAGAAAAGAAAGAATGTGCAATCTGCCAGACTGTCATTTGTCCATCTCCTGATGTCACACACCCCCCCCCACCACCTTCCCTCTCCTCCTTGTGCTATCGCTTTCTTTTGCCCATCAAGTACCATGTGTTGGAAATACTTTGTTTGATGTTTATTCCCAGTTTTGCGGAATTTTTTATTTTACAACACTTTTGTTATCATATTTATCGCTTATTGAATACTACTTCTTGTGATTGCTATTTGGATAAATTTACTGTCAGATATGTTCTTATGATGAAGTCGACTGTTGACTGTAGCTCATCTATGGTAGTTTTGATTGTAGTGATGTGTTGTTGGGTCAGCATCGCTTTCTTGGGAGGACATACATGGGGCAGTCTTGCAGGACATGTTCTGTGGTTTGATCAGAGGCGATGGGGACACAGAGGTGATGGAGGCAATCGTAGCCTGTGCAAGGGTTTATTCATAGCTGGAGCTCATCTCTTGTGCTTTGTAGTTTTTATTGTAGTGAAGTGTTGCTGAGCTAACACCCCTTTCTAGGGAGGATGTATAGGGAACAGTCTTGGAGGATATGTTCTGTGGTTTGATCAGAATCAACACAGAGGTGATGGAGGCAATTGTAGACTGTGCAAGTGTGTATTCAGTCTGTTAAGCTCTGTCATGTGACTTATTACACACCAATGTGCATTAGTGGAACATAGTAAGAATATAGCTCTTGACTTCTGTATTGAAAATTGTTATTGAGAAAATAGTTAGAATGTTATTCTTGTGTGTGATTTTTGTTGCCAATTTTATATATGATATTTGCTGTTAAATTTTTTTTCAAAGACATGTTATATAATACGTAATCTTTGTTATTGAATATAATCTTGTATGTTATAGGTAACGTATTGTCTGCTATTTAATAATATTTTTTTTCGCCTGCTATAAATTTAGGCATAATCTAAACCTCTGACTGATTTTTTGCTTTAAGGCTTGCTTTCCTCATCGTGATTGTCCTTCGCATTCGGGCAAGTCTTACTCCATTTCAGAGGTACTTGTAATTTAAGTATATTTAATCCAAGTATAGGATCAGGGTTTCCTGTAGTCCAATCGCTTTTAAAAATCGTATTCTCAATAAAGAAAAACAATCGTGATCATACAAAGGCTCGAACCCGCATCCTCAAATGAAATAACTATCCTAACGTCTCGGGTTTCATCATCATTTTTGTATTATATAGAATGTTTTACTACATAATCATTGCTTGTATATTGTTGCTTGTTTTCAGAGCATAATTAAAATGAATGTAATGAATATCACTTCTTTTGTCTGTTTGTTCAGCTTAATTAGACTTCGACTTGTTATTTCATGTACTTAATGTTTGAATCTCTTCTTGTGTGTTTTACGTTCCCTATAAAACATAGGACTGCAACTTATCTTGAACATTTATATTAGTTTTTCAATTCTTCTTCTTCTGACGCTCCATTTCGACCACTTGTTAACCATTCTTTGTGTTTTGTATGTGTTCCAAGCTTAAGAGCGATTGTACATTATGCCATTTATGCGCCTACATGTAGGCCAGCACATCTGTGACACTTTTTATTTACTAGGTAGCTTCCCTACCGCAGTCACCTCTTACAACATGCCTTGTAGATTGCAGTGTTACTATTTTTTGTCCCTTCGAGTCCCAGCAACACACAGGAGGTTTTTCAATTCAGTTTTCATCATAACCAGTTAACCACAGAGACTCTCTATATCTCTGTTTAATTCTTAACACAAGAAAACAGTGTTTGGTTTATGATTGTATCCACGTCTCATCTACTTTTCTATCAGTTATCAGAGGACTGTCATGATAGCACTCTAGACATGTCCATAGGTGCTCCGTTCTCTCCGCCTCAAAAAATCCAGCAGTGACCCAACAGGCCAATTCGATGTTGATTAATCAATCTCTTTGCATATTTGGTATGTCATTCTTTTCGGGCTGTACCAATATTGACACCCATCTCTTTCAGTCTGGTCAGTGAGTTCTTTTCTAAGTGCACAACCCAACAAAGCAGTCAGCAGCCTAGACTAATTGTGATGTTTTGTAAGGATACAACAAAATTTGTTCACCGTTTTATGATCATCTTGTGAAGCGTGACACAAATCTGATTTACAATGTGCATCTTCACCGCTGTTCTTCTCCAAGTTGTCTGTTCTCTTCCTATGTTTTCTCTTGCCTTCGGATTTCACTTCATAGCAGTTTGTTTTACATCTTCTGAATTTCATTTGAGTGAATTTTCTATCCTGTCTGCTTGTCTTGTTAGTTGTACATGTTAAGCAGTTCTCTCTGTCTCTCTCTTGTGCCTTTTAACCTGATTAGGCCAGGCTTGCATGTGCCCTCAACCAACTCATGCCAAGTCTTCAATTTTACTTGATCATGATTGATTGGATTTTGCAGCTCAAGTTTTCTATCGGATGAGGTAGCCAGCCACAAGTTGAATCTTACCTTAGTCGCCTCTAGCTACATATTTTGTAGATCACAATGCTAGTATTCTTTACTCTCTTTGTCGGCCCCGACAACACACACATTAGCAGTTCTGTCTTGCTTATTTTGTGTAGCTAAAATAGTTTGAGAATTTCTTTCAAGTCAGTTTGTATGAAATAATGACAAGTCTGTCTAAGATGTACATGTGTCATCAATTATGTGAGGACTATCATCATAGCACTCCGGACACATCCATAGGTGCTCCGATCTCTGCTTCAACAAATCCTGTAGCGCCTAGCGGCCCAACACGCCAGTTCGATGTTGATTAATCAATCTCTTTGCATATTTGGTATTTCGTTCTTTTTGGGGCACCAATTTCGACACCCATCTTTCTCAATGTGGTCAGCGACTTGGATTCACAACCCTGAAACTCCTCTGTTCGGAAAGACTCTCAATGTATTAAGAATGTCATTTCTGTCCATGATAGTTCCCTCTGATATTGTAGCCAAGCCAGCCAATCTATCAGCGTGTTCTTTACCACGAACATGTATTGTTACGTACACGTTATCTGAGATGTACATATATATTATTTCTTCAATGATCCAGTGCCACTTTAGTTCTAGCCGTTCGGCCCAATGCTATGTATCTGCATGTGTTCGAAAGTTGTTATTTTGTTACGTATAATATGTTCCATTTGTCTGGCCTTGGAGGAAGAAGAATCATTCTGACATTGTCTAGTACATGGCACCTGAACAGAGGGTAGTGAACGATTTCATGACGATGTGCACACAGCTGGCACTCTGGAGTGTGTTGTGGTTAAATTCTGTTCATGTGATTATTAAGTGTTATGTGTTGGGCTCAGAGTCTAAAAATAGTGCTGTGATCTTTCCTTGTAAGATGGTAGATTTTGTTATTGAGGTTTAGGTTGGCCATGTGTCTGTAAACCTCTCTTTCTGGGTCTCCCAGAGCCCATCTGTTCTTTCAAACTTCTTTATTTGTTGTCGTTAGGATTTTATTTGCTGTATAGAAAGTGTATCATAATAAAAGTTATATTTCTTTAATTATTTTTCTTAATGAAACTGTTGTCTACATAAAAGACATTTCTTCATCTTCTTCAATGATCCAGCGGCACTTGAGCTTTTACCCTTCGGCCCAATGCTATGTAGTGGTATCTGCATGTGTTTGTAAGTTGTTCTTTTGTTCCGTATAATGTGTTCCATTTATCTGGCCTTGGAGGAAGGAGGGTCCTTCTGATGTCATCTAGTGCTTGACACTTGAAGAGGTGGTGGTGAACGGTTTCATGATGATGTGCACAGTTGGCACTCTGGAGTGTGTTGTGGTTGAATTCTATTCAAGTGATTATTAAGTGTTATGTGTTGGGTTCGAGTCTAAAAATGGTGCTCTGATCTCTTCTTGTAAGGTGGTTGATGTTGTCATTAAGGTTAGGGCTGGCCATTGGCTGTACAACTCTCTTCCTGTGTTTCCGTGGCCCATCTGTTCAGCCAAATTTTTTTATTTGTTGTCATTAGGATTTGCTTTGCTGTATGGAGAGTTGTTTCTGTGATTGGTTGTTCCTGTGTTGACCCTTTCTTGGCTAGCCTATCTGCTTTGTCATTTCCAGGTGTGTTTGAATGTCCAGGAATAAAGACATATAATTGTATGTATTTAACTGTTTTCTCAAATTTAATCAAGTATTTGATTATATCATATTTGAATGTATCATATTTGATTGTATCGTATTTGAAAGTATCTAATCAAGATTGAAGTGTCTATGCAGAATGCTGCTGGTAACAAGAAGAGACCGGTTGAGAAATGAAGACATCAGGAAAAAGTGGATACAACATCAGTACTGAACTTCCTCGAAGGAACAAATTAAATGGTTCAGCCACATAAGCAGATTACCAACAGACAGTGTGCCTCAAAGAGCAATGTTGCTCCGATATAATGAATACAATGCAAAAGACGGACCTCAGATATAACAGAGGCGACGAAAGACACTATTTATGAAGCGTGCACAAGGGCTTGTTATACAGGTTGTTCAAGATAAAAGTAGTCTGTCAATAGAGTCAATCTGGCATATATTTATGAACATAAGAATGTTCAATTATGATGTAGTATGGGTCAAGTACACAAGTCTTTTTGTGATGGTGTGTAATTATGGTGTGGGAAGGGGCGATGAACCAATGTGACGAAGGATGAGCTAGTCAGAACTGGTTTAAATAGTAAATAGACAAAATGCAATGCGTAACTGGCAACTTTTGATTTGTCAATCTGGCTACTTTTATCTTGAGACGTCCTGTGAAATCTCTTCTTATCCTGACACAGTGAGGCCAAACAGAATTGGAGAAAAGAAAAAAGGAATCAAGTATTTTAAATCACATATTTTGTATGTCATTAATTTATATGTTCTTTACAAAAGCAACACATATGTGATTACATTTTCTTAAAGTGACAAATGTTTGATTTTTGTTTTCTTTGTGGAGACACTTCTTGTGTCTGATACTGAAACATTGTATTCTTGCATTTATGCTATAGTAAGCTTTTTTTCCTTCTCTCTCTCTCTCTCTCACTATATATATATATATATAAACTTTCCAGAACATTATGTACGATGCTGTGTTAATGAGTATATAATTTGATATAAATTATACAGATTTGTTTGGAATTTATGTGTTGATTTTATTTGCTCTTTCTTCTCATTCTTGGCACTGGTGAAGAATGGATACCAGTGCCAAGAGCAATCGCTACATCCTTTTCTGTATGCATCGAACTTGATAAAGAATACAGGCAACACAACCCACTTGTTGTGGAGGCAGAGGTTCAGGCATTAATTTCTGAGAACGCATCTGAGCATGATGTAATCATTTATACGGATGGTTCGGTGATTCGAGATGTGCGGAGCTCGTGGGCTTTCACTGCTCAGGTCGGAGGTGATGTTGTGAAGGAAGACAGTGGTGGTTTTGCCGTGACTACGAGCAGTCTCACTATGGAAATCATGGCGGTTATCAAAGCGATGATTTGGCTAGAATCACAGACTTTTATCCATGCATGTTTTCTCAGTGACTCAATGAGAATGCTCAGGAAGATTGAAACAGGATGGGCTAGAAGACATTGGATAGAATCGCTGGGGAGGTCTAAGTTGACAAAGATCAGTTTTATTTTTGTGGCAGGGCATGCAGGTGTAAGGGGAATGAACGTGCGGATAGGCTTGCAGGTATGGCTGCTGTCCAAGCGGACGAGCAATGGACCAGGCTGATATTATAAATTCCTTAAGGGAGAGAGGCGTGTACATGATTCACGTAATAGCGGTGAATCCACAACACTAACCAGACTGCAAGAACTCAAAGTTAAGTGTGGTGTAGCTCGACAAGAACGCTATGCTGGCAGACAAAGAAGAATTGTAAACCAACAAAGAACCGTGTCGTTAGTCGCCACACGCTGATGGACATACTGAGGGGGAGATCGGAGCACTTATGGACTAATTTGTTCGACGTGCAGTGATGGTGATCCGCCGACTAAACTAAACTAAACTTCTCTGTTGTTATTTTGTTGTCACACTGCTACCGGGTTGCTGCTACCCAGTGTCTTGGATTTTTTTTTTGTCTTGCGCTGTTCTGTTAGCTTGGATGATTGTTATTTTTGCTCTTTGACAGGATTCTGCTATTCCATCTAACCATCTTTTCCGTGGTCTTCCTCTTGCCTTCTTCCCGATGTTCTGTTGTAGAAGACTGTATACTGTGAAGTTTGAATGCATTTTTATTAAGTGGCCAAACCACTTCATTCTTTGTTTCTCAATGTAATTCAAGCAAGGTTCTGTGCCAACTTTCTTTCTTATGCTGATGTTGATGACTCTGTCTTTTCTGGTGTTGATGGTAGCTTTTCCCAGATAGCACTTTTCACATAGTTATTTTTTGTGACTGTGCTTTGCTCACTGTCCATGTTTGGCCCTTGTTTATTTGTTCATCATTATCAAATAGTTTGCTCATTGTCCATGTTTGGCCTCATTATCAAATAGTTTGCTCATTTCATGTTGGCCTTGTTATTTGTCATCATTATCAAATAGTTTGCTCATTGTCCATGTTTGGTTCTTGTTTATTTGGTCATCATTATCAAATAGTTTGTCCTGATCAGAACTTTGTCACTTAACCCTTTCGTTCTTATGAACCAATACATTGGCTCGTGGTATTGTTTAAGATACCCAAACCCATAATACTGGCTAATTTAACATCATCATCATCAAGTATCTTGTCCCTTCCGGAACTTGGCTCCCATGACAGCAGTTCTGAAAAACTGTGTTCTGTGCAAGTTGACCGGCGTCAGCAGCAGTCATTCTCAGATTGTCAATGACATCTTGCACCCATCGCTCTGTTTTGTGTAAGTTGGCCGACGTCAGCAGTAGTCATTCTCAGATGTCAATGACATCTTGCACCCATCGTCTTCAAGGTCTTCCTCTCATTCTTCTTCCGCACCATTCCTCAAAAATTATTTTCTCTAGGCACTCATGTCGTTTGATGTGTTCGAAATATTTGATTTTCCTTGATTTTATGCTATTTAATAGCCAACTCTCTTTAATATCAAGCTGTTGCAGAACAGAAGCATTTGTTCTTTTACTCTGTCCATGATAAATCATATACAACATTTAAAAACGGAAATA
This sequence comes from Arion vulgaris, assembly GCA_020796225.1. Classification (NCBI taxonomy): domain Eukaryota; kingdom Metazoa; phylum Mollusca; class Gastropoda; order Stylommatophora; family Arionidae; genus Arion; species Arion vulgaris. The sequence goes on from CM036772.1 coordinate 13,503,237, forward strand.
TTTGTCTTGTGAAAAAGCAGAACAGAAGCGTTTGTTCTTTTCTCTGTCTGTTTAACATATTCGCAAAAGAAATGCTTTCGGAGGTAAATAAAAAGGAGTGAAAGGGTTAAACCCTTTAGCTGATAAGGACGTGTATAGACGTTTTCCCCGTTCACTGCTAAGGACGTGTATAGACGTTTCCCCCATTCACTGCTAAAGTCGCGTTAACACGTCTGTTATTATCTCTCCTCTGTGGGCTAAAGACGCGTTACAACGTTATCTGCTGTCACTGCTATAGACGTACATTCACGTTTGTGACCTAGAAACAAAGAGTAGCTATTTTTAGATCCGTCTTTAGAAAGTATGTAGCAGCGAAAAGGTTCAGTCCTTCGGAATTTCTCTCTCATAGGCCAGATGTCCTACTTCTGCAGCCGGCATACTTAAATCCAGCCGTATTGCTTAACCCTTTCATTCTTATGAGCCGATACACCGGCTCACAGTATTTTTTTAAGATGACGCAAAGCCAGAATGCCGGCTAATTCAGTAGTATACATTGCCCTAGAGAAGCTACCTTAGTAAATAAAAAGCAGCGTAGAAATCGGATGTGCTGGCCTACTTGTAGGCGCATAAGTGGCACAAAGTACAATCGCTCTTAGGCTCAGATCACTTACAAATCACACAGAGTGGTTGACAAGTGGTCGGTATGGAACTTTCGAAGAAGAAGAAGAAGGTAGATGCATTCGGAGGTGAAACAAAATTCCGGAGCAAACGGGTTAAATCATTAGCTACATCCTGAATCCATCTTCTCCGTGGTCTTCCTCTCTGTGCAGGGATGTTTCTTTCTATATTAGTCCTCTCCAACCCTTTTGTGCCTTTTTCGTGATCATCAAATAGCTTATCCTGTTCAGAACGTTGCCACCCTAGCAGTCCTACATAATTTAGCTTATTCAATTCCAAAACGTAAAAAAACCCTTGGCAGTTAAAACCAAGAAGAGCAGGCTGAAAAGCTACTGCCTGGATAAAATTCATTAGAAATTTTTTTAATGTAATTCCTACAAAAATATTTTCACCATCTTTAAAATTACATCAGGGGTACTTTGTCATTAGCCGGCCACAACTGACAGGAAGACCTATTTTTAGAAATTGTCGGAAAGTGTCATCTATTTTTAGATATGTTGTAAATAGTCGTGGACAGTCCACTTTTGGGACCCAGGTAGGTCAAGCATTAGTATGTGGATACATATACAGTGATAACAACACACATACAGCGAGGAAAGGAGGAACAATTATATTATAGGAAAAAAACCACAGAAATTGCCTAACCCTAACCCTGCCACAAAATATATGTAGTATGTCAATATAGTATGTCGATACATATACAGTGATAACAACACAAATACAGCGAGGAAAGGAGGAACAATTATATTATAAGAAAAAAACACAAAATTGCCTAACCCTAACCCTGCCACAAAATATAAAATCGTGCGATTGTTTGTTACTACTTAATTTTTTTTTAAAGCCGAAAACGAAAGGTTTTCAACATGAAACCCCTAAAAACGCAAATGGAATAAACCGCGCAGACTGTTCGACCTTAGGAAATCACTGGACAATCCCCGACACGCCTACGGGATACCGGGGTTTACCCGGAACTCGTTGTTCAGGTCTTTTTGCGGCCGGCTAATGACAAAGTACCCATCAGGGCCCCTCGCCGGTGCTACGGAGTTCGTGCGCTGTAGATGAGATATTCCTGTGTAAGAAAGAGATCGCAGCACACATGGTTACTCACCGAAGTGCAATGATGATGGTCCTATCAATCAAATTATTATCTTGCATCTGACTTTGGCAAGCGCATCTCAGTTTAACAGATTCACGTTCAACTCTTAAAAAAATAATCACATAACGGATAAACAACAGGTAACTAGTGAAATGTTGTAGCAATCTGGAACGAAAATGATGAGAATCAGGTGCATCCACAGACACACTTAACATCCAGGTCAATAATATTAGGTTAAAACATGACCCAGAGTTCAAGTACATGGGTACTGTCTCAAAAAAGGATGGTAGGCTAGATTGAGAAATTGAAACCCAATTCAAAATAATAACAACGCAGTGACCTGCCAACTGTTGCAATTACTCGTACTCAGACAAGAAACAAGCTTCGGTATGGATATCAGATGACAGCCGATAAGTAGAATTGTCCAACCAATCCTTTGTTATGAATGCCAAACAAGCTTCGTTACAAAGTGTACCCGAGAGAAGAATCATCTCGTTACAAAGTGTACCGGAGAGAAGGATCGTCTCGTTACAAAGTGTACCGAAGAGAAGAATCATCTCGTTACAAAGTGTACCGAGAGAAGGAATCATCTCGTTACAAAGTGTACCCGAGAGAAGGATTATCTCGTTACAAAGTGTACCCGAGAGAAGAATCATCTCGTTACAAAGTGTACCGAAGAGAAGAATCATCTCGTTACAAAGTGTACCCGAGAGAAGAATCATCTCGTTACAAAGTGTATCCGAAGGAAGGATCATCTGGTCACAAAGTGTACCGGAGAGAAGGATCATCTCGTTACAAAGTGTACCGAGAGAGGATCATCTCGTTACAAAGTGTACCGGAGAGAAGGATCATCTCGTTACAAAGTGTACCGGAGAGAAGGATCATCTCGTCACAAAGTGTATCGGAGAGAAGGATCGTGCAAGAAGAGGAAAGATTTTGAGAAAGTTTATCACGACCGTGTATTGCCGGGGCCCTCAAGGGAAGCAAAGAATAGAACCACTGCGACCTACAAGGTGTTTGTAAGAGGCTACTGAGGTAGGGACCTAGGGAAGCTACCGTAGTAAATAAAAAGCCTAGCAGAGATCGGATGTGCTGGCATACTTGTAGGCACTTAAGGGGTTTTTAAGCCGAAGGATTGACTTCATTGCACCGGGTTTTACCCCATATGACTCGGTCCCTCTCCGAAGAAATGGCACGCCACCTGCCGAGTATTACGCAAGCACGAACTTCGTAGCTCCGGCAACAATCCTAGGGGTATCTTGAAAAAACTGCACTCGTGAACAGAAGGTCGCGGTCCGGATTCGAACCCACTACCTTCGACTCGCAAGGCAAAGGGCTTAACCACTCAGCCACAGAGACCACCGAAAGCTGGGGACAGCTGTAGGCGCTTAACTAACACAACGTATAATCGCTCTTAGGATCAGATCACATACAAATTACACAGAGGGGTTAACAAGTAATCGATATGGAGCGTCCGAAGAAGATCAGTTCTATGAGAAGGAAGTTGATTTAAAAAAAATGATATTAAGAATATTGTAAAACTATCTAGAATCAAAGGGACTAAAGCTGAAGGGTTGACTTCATTGCACTGAGTTAACCCCATATGACTCAGTCCCTTTCACAGAAATGCACGCCAGCTGCCGAGAGTATTGCACGAACTCTGCAGCTCTGGCAACAATTCTAGGAATCTCTGGTAAAAATGCACTAATGAACAGAACGGCTCGGTCCAGATTCAAACCCACAACTTTGCAGAGCCAAGGCAGGGTTTAACCACTTAGCACAGTAACCACTTAGCCACAGAGACACACTAACCACTTAGCCACAGAGACACACTAACCACTTAGCCACAGAGACACACTAACCACTTAGCCACAGAGACACACTAACCACTTAGCCACAGAGACACACTAACCACTTAGCCACAGAGACACACTAACCACTTAGCCACAGAGACACACTAACCACTTAGCCACAGAGACACACTAACCATTTAGCCACAGAGACACCATAAAACACATCTCCATGCTAAACATACTTAGCCACAGAGACACCATAAACACATCTTCTACAAACATACTTAGCCACAGAGACACATAAAACACATCTCCTGCTAAACATAAGACTAGCCACAGAGACACCATAAACACATCTCCTGCTAAACATAGCTTAGCACAGAGACACCATAAACACATCTTCTGCTAAACATAGCTACCACAGAGACACATAAACATCTTCTGCTAAACATACTTAGCCACAGAGACACCATAAACACATCTCCTGCTAAACATAGCTTAGCCACTAGACACCATAAAACACATCTCCTGCTAAACATACTTAGCCACAGAGACACCATAAAACCATCTTCTGCTAAACATACAGCACAGAACACCATAAAACACATCTTCTGCTAAACATAGGGAAAATAAAAGGAGGGAACTAAATTCTTAAATTCAGAACAAATAAACAACCCACTTCTATATTTGATGGAAAAACAACAACTCTTGCACATTAAGAATACCTCTTCATTTCTCAGAGCAAACTTAGGTTCTATCAGTGGCGGCTCGTCACTAGGGGCCAGTGGGATCGTGCCCCACCAAAAATAATGTATAACGTGTATTTAGTATTTTATAAATTAAAATATAACAAGCCAAAACCATGATTTTTCCAAAAAATCTGTCTGGCCCCACCAACAAAAATTATCACGAGCTACCACTGTGTTCTATCTATGGCTGAATTAAACATACCGTCTAAATTCATATCACGTGCCTCTAGTACACGTACCGCACGTTAGCAACCATTTGCACTCAATGAATTGCGTTCTAAAGATCGTATTTCTCTTTCGTTTTCTTTTGTATTTGTCCAGCTTTGACTTGAATGTGGGAGCGTTTGATAAACATTAGTCTTTTGTTTCTAACTAAATCTTGTTTTCTCCTTCCCTATTTTCGCAAAGAAATATACAATTGGTAGCTACTTAAAAATCATCCCCCAAAGAGTCTGCGCCGAATTAGTTGCTGTGCTCTTACAGTTCTATATTTACTTTATGATGAGAACCGTCCGAGTGGTTACCGGACCCCAAATTTGGGGTGTAAAGAATAGAGCCACTGTTACCTGCCACGCATGTCGTAAGAGACGACCAAGGAGGTTTGGCTGAAATCAGATGCATGTGTCCTAAACGTGTAGAAGTCTATGCGTTTAGGGGCCTACCAAACCAAAGTGCAACGTATACACGTTCTTGGCAAAGATCAAACATATCACAAAGAGTGATTAAAATTGGTTGTAAAGAACGAACGCAAAGAAGAAGAAGAAGGATGAGAACAAAGAGTTTTGTTGTAGGAACCCCAAGGGGAAGAAGCAAAAGCAATGAATATGATCTATAAATAAACAATGAACAAGAATTAGGAGCTTCCGAAAAAAACAAATTACTTCAGGATTACGACACAAAATTCCAACCGCTTACCCGTATTTCTTACAGCACCCATTGTCTAGCCTAGCAATACGAGCGTTCTTACGAACACAACCAGCAGTCATTTAAAAATGACTTTACTGAGAAGTGTTTTCTCAAACGCTTCGTTTTAGCTAGACACAGAATAATCAGGTACGATTCGATCGAACAGTGTTGGCACAAACATATGCTATAAGCACGGCCTTCTATATAGGTATTTATGATGGCCGCGCTATAAGCTTATTGTGCTTGTATATTTGAGATGAGACAGTGTGTAGCATACATACACACCCGTATATACATAAACCAAACATGCATACATCATTCAGAGTAGCTTCAAATTTATTGTAAGATGAGAACAAGGAGTATATTTAATTTATGAAGTTGTTGGCTGTAAAATTCTTTCCTAACCGCTCCGTAGTTTTGTAATCCGCTTATTCTTTGTTAAGCTTTTCAGAGATGAAGTGCTTCTATTGACCATAACTGTGCGTCTTTCTGGTTGACATTGCCCAGCGTGTTCGTAGCGCGTTGGACTACAGGTGACAAGTCCTCTGTGTGTGCGGGTTCAATTCCGCGGACTGGCAGAAAAGCCACAGATTTCCCAGATTTACGGTGTTCGTGGCACCGAACCGAAGGTTACGATGTCCATGACACCGAGCCGAAGAGCTTTCAGCTCAAGTGCTTCTGGATCGGAAAAAAATCAATGTTGTTTGCGTTCGTTCTTCCATGGCGGATGTGAGAGTCCATCTGACACCCTTTGATTTGTCTTCAGTTGTTTTACGCATCACCCAATCTATCATCATCAGGTGCCATGTCGGCTGGCGTAGGCGATCATGGATTTCCACAAATCCCTGTCTCTGGTGTTTGCAATCATCTCAGATCATAGCTGACGCTATTCAGTGTCATGAAGTCAGGCTATACAAGATTTTCTCTCTGTGTTTTCTTCTGTCTCGTCTCGCCTGGATTTTACCGGTTGTTACAATGTGCTCTAAACACTTAATCTAAAACAATGTTTGAATAGCAGGGCTGACGCTATACATTCTTATCTTTAGTTATCTTCTACTTCCAACGCTTCATTTTGACAACTTGTTAACCACTCTGTGTGATTTGTATGTGATCTGAGCCTAAAAACGATTGCACCTACAAGTAGGCCAGCATATCCGTTTTCTGCGATGCTGTTTGTTTATTCGGGTAGCTTCCCTAGGCCCCTACTCTCGCCTCTTACGACATGCCTTGTAGGTCGCAGTGTTACTATTCTTTGACTCCTTGCAGCCCGGCACGACACGGGCGATCTTTGAGTTATAAAAATTAGATTTCAAAGTTTGAAACGATGATTAGTTGCACCTGTTAAGTAGCCATCTCTCTTTCTTTCTCTCTTTCTTTCTCACTCTAATTCTCTCTCACACTAATTCTATCTCACTCTAATTCTCTCTCACTCTAATTCTCTCTCTCTAATTCTCTATCACTCTAATTCTCTCACTCTAATTCTCTATCACTCTAATTCTCTCACTCTAATTCTCTCTCACTCTAATTCTTTCTCACTGTAATTCTCTCTCTAATTCTCTCTCTAATTCTCTCTCACTCTAATTCTCTCTCTAATTATATCTCACTCTAATTCTCTCTCACTCTAATTCTCTCTCACTCTAATTCTCTCTCACTCTAATTCTCTCTCTCTCTCTAATTCTCTCTCTCTCTAATTCTATCTCACTCTAATTCTCTCTCACTCTAATTCTCTCTCACTCTAATTCTCTCTCAAATTCTCTCTCACTCTAATTCTCTCTCACTTTAATTCTCTCTCACTCTGTCTCTCTCCCTCTTTCTCTCTCTATCTATCTCTATCTCGCTTGTACCTTTTAACTCCAATTGGAGAATAGACCTCAATGTAATGGTGCTATTGATAGTCATGTCTTGCCTTATATGGACATGTCTGGAGTGCAATGAAGATATTCCAAATTGCGATGTCGTTTTAAGAAAGTAAAATACAAAATGAAAGTGACATTAAAAAGTGGGCATTTTCTAAAAGTAGAGAAACAAATTTCTTAATAAATGAAGAGCATGGAGTATATTTCGTTGTATTTTTGGTGGAGGAGAGGGGAGATATGGTTAAACTGGGAAAATATTAAAAGGAAAAGGGTGATGGGGGCAGAGCACCAATCTGATGCAAGGTTAAACATGTAGGGAAGTAGAGCACCAATCTGGTGCAAGGTTAAACATGTAGGGAAGTAGAGCACCAATCTGATGCAAGGTTAAACATGTAGGGAAGTAGAGCACAATCTGATCAGGTTAAACATGGGAAGTACAGAAGATTGGCCGTAATCAATTTTACTGTCTTCTCTTGTATACATGCTTATGTGTGGGTGTGTGTGGGAAAGGGTGATTGAACTAGTTGGTGAGGAAGCGTTTGAGTGATGGGAATGAGTGATTGAGACTGTCGCACGAGTGGTTACCGGGGCCCAAATTTGGGGTGTAAAGAATAGAACCACTGTTACCTGCCGCGCATGTCGTAAGAGGCGACTAAGGAGGTTTGGCCTGAAATCGGATTCACGTGTCCTAAATGTGTAGAAGTCTATACGTTTAGGGCCTACCAAACCAATGTGCAACGTATGCACGTTCTTGGCAAAGATTAAACATATCACAAAGAGCGATTAACATTGGTCGTAAAGAACGAACGCAAAGAAGAAGAGGTGATTGAGAAAATGTGTGAGTGATTGAGTGAGTTTGTAATTGTTCTTATGAGTAGGCGTGTTTGTGGGTGCGTCTAGGAGCGGTGTGTGTGTGTCTGAGGTAGAGTGTATGTGTGTGTGTGTGTGTCTGAGTGAGCAATGGAGTATTTGTTAGAGTTGTGAGGGAGTGTGTGTGTGTAGTCTGAATGAGTGAGGGTGTGTGTAAGAGTCTGAGTGAGAGATTGTATATGTCTTAGTGCGGAAGAGTGTGAGTGTCTGAGTAAGGGAGTGTGTGTTTGAGTGTGTATGAGTGAGGGAGTATGTATTTGAGTGAGTGAGTGTGTGTGTGTTTGTGCAGGAGTGAGAGAGTGTATGTGTGAGTCTGAGTGAGGGGACGTTTGTGTGTATGAATGTGTATGAATGTGAAGGTACGAATGAGGAAGTGTGTATATGAGTGAGTATGTGTGTCTGAGTACGGTACTATGAGTATGAGTGCCTGGGTAAGCAATTATATACGTGAATAAGTGATAGATCGATTAAATCAATCAGAAAGCCACATGGGTCACAGGCGCATGGGGACAACATCGCGCCAGGATTAATGAGCTGGCACTAATCAAGACCTTACTCTACCTCCTCGTGGTGACCCTGGAAACAGACAATGGTTCTGGTCTGGCTAAGAGGGCAGGGATCGAGGGAAAGCCACTCTGGTGTAGATAGAGATGCAGAGGTAGTCACGCTAGATGGGATCCGTCACAACACAGACGAGCTGAATCCCAGAGTGACTATTAATGCTTGTCTTTCCCGGCAGAAGCAAAAAGCTGAACGGATAAACATGAATGGATGAGGGTGCATCCAGGAAGTGACGTGGGCTCGCGTGGAGCAAAACAGAGCCAACTATAAACTACTGGGCCTTCGGCTCAGGTAAGAATTGTGGGAAATCAGACCCCAACTACACCACGTGACCTCGCATTCCAGTATTGGTGTATATAGACGAATTCATTTTAAAATCAACATAAAATGCTAAATCAAAGTTACATTATGCAACAAGTTAAGTTTAACAATAAGGAATATCTTCAATATTATAAATATTCTTCACCAATAAATAACCATAGACTCACAGAATTGAGTAAAATAGCAAAAAAGCGTGCAGTGGTCTATCAAACATCTGTAATTTTCAGATCCCTTTTCTTATCTAGGCCAGGGAATACCCGGCCAGTTGTCTGGCCTGTGCTGGAGCCTGGCTGTGAGAAAAACGTGGAGAGCGAAATTCGGAGCTCTGAGGAGGGGGCCCGAGTTGGGCTCTGTGTCAGGACAAGCTAGAGGCATTGTGAAGGTGTGCACGGTGAGAAACAACAGAATCGTAAGAAATAGTAGTCGTCTGTGAAGGAATCCCATCTCCCTCGGAGTAAAGGGTCGCAAGAAATTTACCAGCTGCTGGCAAGAATAAAAAAGAATGATGCGTAACGAATCAAAAGTCTCGGCAAGTGTCTCTGAAAACGCTAAAACGTATCGTCTCGACACACGGGAAGATTGCGGCAAACTCCGTATCAAAGGCTTAGCGCAGATACATTTGCTGGATAAGGTTGGTAAAGCGTAAATTATAAAGTTGCGCTTTAGTGCCTAACGAAACTGCCCTCCCGGGACAACCGGGCAAGGTACTGTTGAATTAACGACTAACATTCCCGGAATAACTGGTGTGGGTGATGCCTAAAAGACTGCCCTCCTGGAACAACCGGGCAAGAAACTATTGCATTTACAACTAACATCCCCGGAAGAACTGAAGTGGGTGATGATAGTGAGCGCAAAATTTCAGATGCGTTGCTAGCGCCAATTGAAATGACTCTCAAAAATATATGTTCGCAGCCCCAGTCCAGTGTTTTCTTGGGGCAGGAAAAATGCAGAGTAAATTCTAGCAAATTGCCAAGTGCCGACACCCGCCCCGAAACGGATGAGCATACTCCTATTCAGGAACAAACTACCATGGATAGAAAAGTAAAGCCGATAATGCAAAGGCTTGACTGGTACAAACCCAAATATTGACTAAGGGCAATACTTTTCGGACGCCGATCATCTTACACAGATTACGTCCAAACACCATGGCTCAGATCAGATAAAGGCTAAGCATACCTCAAACATATGATCGTTTGTTTGACAAAGCACATGCGTCTCCAATGACGGAGAATATTCCTAATCCGGAAGGATCTAATATAGTCAAAAAGAGTGCATATTGTAGACATACTCTTCGACGAAGATCAAAAAAGCTTAAATATAAGGCGAAAAATGATCGTAGAAGAGAAATGAATACAAGAAAGGTGACAGTTCCTGTGACTAGCCCTAAAAGGGTTGAGATCGCTCGGGTCTTTGTCGGAGCGACCTCACCCAGTCAGCGCAGAATAGATAATGCTAGAGATGAATGAGCTCAAAACGTCCCTCGCTGAACTAACGAGTTCACTCAAACGCACCGTCATCCAGTGGATACCGTCACACTGCAACATTAGGTGAAACGAAGCGGCCGACAAGCTAGCCAAAGAGGGCGGGCGACTACCCCAGACTGATCTCGAGATCAGCTATGAGGAAGTCAAAACAACCATCGGTTCGCACTATCGAAGCAAATGGGCAAAAGACCACCCGCAGTACACAGACAGTGACGGATACTATGGTCTCTCTCGCAATGAACAAGTTGCCATATTTCGCCTCCGTACCGGCCACAACAAGCTCAGAGCCCACATGTTCCATAAATTTAAAATTGGCACAACTAGCCTGTGCCCATGCAATATGGCAGACATGACGGCAGAACACGTCTTGCAAGACTGTCAACGTTTAGCAGGTATACGAAAAGAGTACTGGCCACAACACACAGAGCTTCGAGAAAAGCTGTACGGAGGAACGGAGTCCCTAAAAACAACAGTAAAATTCATGATGAAAGTTGGTCCATCAGTCTAGGCCGGGAACGCAAAGAAGAAGAAGATAATGCTATTTGGTGTAGATCTAAGCCAATATTTACGACACTAAAAGATCATTAAAGAGTGTTTATCTTACAATGCGTACGGAACGATCTCACCAAAGCCAGGAAAACCGATAGAGAAGTCATCCGTCATGCCTTCACTAACTAACTTTGTCAGAGAACGAGTTACAAGGACAACATGTCTCCTGCAACGATCACACTTGAAGGATCTAAGCTTCAAGTACCTCTGAAGTCGACGAGGCTGTCCATATGGTTGAGGGATGCCTGTAAAAGGGTAATATAGGTCCACGCAAAAATCAGTCAGAAGCGCAATACCAGGTGTCATGACTTTCCGCCTGAATTAACAGCGGGCGAACGAGAGAAGAAGAAGAAGAATGTCACAAATAAGAACACAAGACAATTACTATAATATGAGCAGATTGGAACAAGCGGCAGATTAAACACCGAAATCGAAGTTTAAGATTTAAATCCAGATTTTTTTAAGAACAAGACAGTATGAAAACTAGGCACAACAGAGTAATTGTTTTTTTTTTTTTTTTTATTTCTCATCTCGTTTATACTGTATATGTATTTGCCTTGAAAATGATTTTAGATATTAGTGGCTAGACGAAGCTGTTAGATTCAAAATGTTAAAAAAACAAAATAAAGGATGTACTTTGAGAAAACTTAATTTTCAAACACGGTAAGGTAAGAAATTGAAAACACAAAATATCCAAAATATAAACAAGAGAAATATAAGAGAAATATAAACAAGACTAATGGAGTTAATTGTAAACAATACAGAGGACGATAAATGTAAACAAGACACAGAAAAATAACCTCAAACAAGGCAAATTAAATATTTTGAAAACAGAGTCACGCGAAAGAAAATTAGTGTGAGTATAGAACAGGGGCGACTCGTCATTAAGGGCCAGCGAGGCACTGCCCCACCAATAATCGATAAGGGGAATAATTTCCCGGAATAGTAAATGCTAAAAAAAAAAACATGATTTTCCGAAAATTTGTGTCTGGCCCCAACAAGAAAAACGACCAGGAGCCGCCTCTGGTATAGAATAATTTTCAGAAAAATAATAAAGGTGAAAGGAAAGTAATTTGATAAGAAATTGAAGAAAGTACATTCGCCTATCTGGTGCCAAGGCTCGCAAGGGGAGCAAAGAATAGTACCACTGCGACCTACAATGTATGTCGTAAGAGGCGACTGATGTAGGACCTAGAGAAGCTACTCTAGTAAATAAAACACATCGCAGAAATAGACTGTGCTTGTACTTGTAGGCGCATAACTGGCACAGCGTACAATTGCTCTTAGGTTCAGATCACATACAAATTACACAGAGTGGTTAAAAGTGGTCAATATGGATCGTTCAAAGAAGTAGATGACGAAGAAGAAAGTAAATTAAAAACATTTCAGGTAAATTAGTTTTGTAACAATATAAACAAATTAGTTTTGTAACAATATAAACAAATTAGTTTTGTAATAATATAAACAAATTAGTTTTGTAACAATATAAACAAATTAGTTTTGTAATAATATAAAAAAATTAGTTGTGTAACAATATAAACACATTAGTTTTGTAACAATATAAACAAATTAGTTTTGTAATAATATAAACAAATTAGTTTTGTAATAATATAAACAAATTAGTTTTGTAACAATATAAACAAATTAGTTGTGTAATAATATAAACAGATTAGTTTTGTAACAATATAAACACATTAGTTTTGTAATAATATAAACAGATTAGTTTTGTAACAATATAAACACATTAGTTTTGTAATAATATAAACAAATTAGTTTTGTAATAATATAAACAAATTAGTTTTGTAATAATATAAACAAATTAGTTTTGTAAAAATATAAACAAATTAGTTTTGTAACAATATAAACAAATTAGTTTTGTAATAATATAAACAAATTAGTTTTGTAACAATATAAACAAATTAGTTTTGTAATAATATAAACAGATTAGTTTTGTAACAATATAAACAAATTAGTTTTGTAATAATATAAACACATTAGTTTTGTAACAATATAAACAAATTAGTTTTGTAATAATATAAACAAATTAGTTTTGTAAAAATATAAACAAATTAGTTTTGTAACAATATAAACAAATTAGTTTTGTAATAATATAAACAAATTAGTTTTGTAATAATATAAACAAATTAATTTTGTAACAATATAAACAAATTAGTTTTGTAATAATATAAACAAATTAGTTTTGTAATAATATAAACAAATTAGTTTTATAATAATATAAACAAATTAGTTTTGTAACAATATAAACAAATTAGTTTTGTAATAATATAAACAAATTAGTTTTGTAACAATATAAACACATTAGTTTTGTAATAATATAAACAGATTAGTTTTGTAACAATATAAACAAATTAGTTTTGTAATAATATAAACAAATTAGTTTTGTAATAATATAAACAAATTAGTTTTGTAATAATATAAACAAATTAGTTTTGTAATAATATAAACAAATTAGTTTTGTAAAAATATAAACAAATTAGTTTTGTAACAATATAAACAAATTAGTTTTGTAATAATATAAACAAATTAGTTTTGTAACAATATAAACAAATTAGTTTTGTAATAATATAAACAGATTAGTTTTGTAACAATATAAACAAATTAGTTTTGTAACAATATAAACACATTAGTTTTGTAACAATATAAACAAATTAGTTTTGTAATAATATAAACAAATTAGTTTTGTAAAAATATAAACAAATTAGTTTTGTAACAATATAAACAAATTAGTTTTGTAACAATATAAACAAATTAGTTTTGTAATAATATAAACAAATTAGTTTTGTAACAATATAAACAAATTAGTTTTGTAATAATATAAACAAATTAGTTTTGTAATAATATAAACAAATTAGTTTTGTAATAATATAAACAAATTAGTTTTGTAACAATATAAACAAATTAGTTTTGTAATAATATAAACAAATTAGTTTTGTAATAATATAAACAAATTAGTTTTGTAACAATATAAACAAATTAGTTTTGTAATAATATAAACAAATTAGTTTTGTAACAATATAAACAAATTAGTTTTGTAAAAATATAAACAAATTAGTTTTGTAATAATATAAACAAATTAGTTTTGTAATAATATAAACAAATTAGTTTTGTAACAATATAAACAAATTAGTTTTGTAATAATATAAACAAATTAGTTTTGTAACAATATAAACAAATTAGTTTTGTAACAATATAAACACATTAGTTTTGTAATAATATAAACAAATTAGTTTGTAACAATATAAACAAATTAGTTTTGTAACAATATAAACAAATTAGTTTTGTAAAAATATAAACAAATTAGTTTTGTAATAATATAAACAAATTAGTTTTGTAATAATATAAACAAATTAGTTTTGTAACAATATAAACAAATTAGTTTTGTAAAAATATAAACAAATTAGTTGTGTAACAATATAAACAAATTAGTTTTGTAACAATATAAACAAATTAGTTTTGTAATAATATAAACAAATTAGTTTTGTAAAAATATAAACAAATTAGTTTTGTAATAATATAAACAAATTAGTTTTGTAAAATATAAACAGATTAGTTTTGTAACAATATAAACAAATTAGTTTTGTAACAATATAAACAAATTAGTTTTGTAACAATATAAACAAATTAGTTTTGTAACAATATAAACAAATTAGTTTTGTAACAATATAAACAAATTAGTTTTGTAACAATATAAACAAATTAGTTTTGTAATAATATAAACAAATTAGTTTTGTAATAATATAAACACATTAGTTTTGTAACAATATAAACAAATTAGTTTTGTAACAATATAAACAGATTAGTTTTGTAACAATATAAACAAATTAGTTTTGTAATAATATAAACAAATTAGTTGTGTAAAATATAACAAATTAGTTTTGTAATAATATAAACAAATTAGTTTTGTAACAATATAAACAAATTAGTTTTGTAACAATATAAACAGATTAGTTTTGTAACAATATAAACAGATTAATTTGAAGACAAGATGAGAACATTAATTGGAGAGCAAAGTCTATACACAAATTTGAAAATTAGATCAGCATCATCAGGTGCCGTTCCAGCTGGCGTAGGCGATCATGGATCTCAATAAATCTCGGTTTCTGGTATTTTCTATCATCTCAGATGTTGATGCTCTTCCGTGCCATAAAGTCAGGATATCCAAAATGTTATCTCTCTCTACCTTCCTCTGTCTCTGCCTATATTTGATTTTACCGGTTGTCACAATGTGTTCTAAATCTCCCCTTCTCATCACATGTCCGAAAAATGATACCTGCCCCCAGTAGTGGCTGGTCATTAAGGGCCAGTGGGGCCGGGCCCCACTAAAAATAAGATATAAACATGTATTTATTATTTTATAAATTAAAATATAGCAACTAAAAACCATGATTTATCCGGAAAAAATGTCTGGCACCACCAACAAAAATTATCACGAGCCGCCACTGCCTACCTCTGATTCTACATTTTCTCAGTGTCTTGGCTTCATTCAAAACCTCCACATTCGTAACTCTATCAGACAATTATATAAATATATGAAATGTAGAAGAGCGTAAAAATGGAATTTGAAATCTATGTAGTACGATAAGTAGGTCACTATCATCATCTAGAGCAACGTTTCCCAAAGTGGGTGGTACCGCCCCCCAGTGGGCGCTGAAGCATTCTAGGGAGGAGGGTGGGCTGGGGGTGATAGTGGGTTCAGAAGAATGTGGGCGGTGTTCAGGCGATTAGGGTCGGTGGCTCCATAAAGAAGAAATTAATAATATATATTTTAAAATACATTATTTTCGTGATTTTGCGATTGAATAATCATTTAAAATTTGAATTCTGCTTTTAATTCATCTTCTATGCCCGTCTTACATGATCCATTTTTTTTAATCAATTCTATTTTATGTATATAATCATTTGAAAATTGACCATGTATGACAGAAATATATATCAATTTTCTATGTCAAAGAGAAAATAGAGCATGTATATATGTGGGTGGATAGGGGGATGGAACGTTGGCAAACTTCTATAGTGTGGAGGGGATGGGGGCGTTACAAATTTTATGTTGTGCAAAGTAGGCGGTGGGTCGAAAAAGTTTGGGAATCTATGATCTAGAGCTTGCTCCTGTCGAAACATGTCTCTCATGACAGTAGCTCTAAATGTCCCTCTGTCCTTCGTGTGGTGTGTTCAGCATCTGACACAGTCATATATAGCACAGCGAGCACTAAATACTGGGCCGCATAACTGACAGCAAAACCCCATACCTAGTTTCAGTTGGGGGCTTGAATTTATATATGTTTGACAGAATACTGCAAGCTTTTTGCAATTTTACTCAATTCTGTGAGTCTATGGTTACTTATTGGTGAAAAATATTCATAATATTGATATTCCTTATTGTTAAACTTAACTTGTTGCATAATATAACTTCGATTTAGCATTGTATGTTGATTTTAAAATGAATTCGTCTATATACACCAATACTGGAATGCGAGGTCAGGTGACAGATTGTGGTTTGATTTCCCATAATTTTTACCTGAGTCCTATTAGCTTATGTCTTCCACATCTTGCATCCATATTATTCTTGGTTTTTATGTCCTCCATCAGCCAGAAATCATACCCGCCCTGTCTTTTCAAGAGGTCAAAACCCTCATACAGAGAAAATCTGCAGTAGACTGGAAGACAAACACTGGATACGATTATGGAAAAGACTCTCTCAAAGACCTAGGCAGAACAGACCAGGTCATTATATTTCGACTAGGCACTGGACACTGCAGAATCAACAAACAGTTATTTAGACTAGGAATATGTCAAACAGCTCTCTGCCAGTGTCAGCAGGCGGAACAGACACCATGTTCTGCAAGACTGTCCTCTCCTGGGGGAGCTGAGAAGCAACATATGGCCACACCCAGTCAGCCTGAAACTAAGCTTTGGGAAACCTGACAGACCTGAAGCTGACTGCCCAGTTTGTGGCCCACAGCAAATTAAGCGCATGACCAGAGATCGCTGAATAAGAAGGTACCCACCAGAGAGGTCTTCGATAGAGATGATATTATTCTGCTCTAGTGACCGTGTGCCGCATTAATTCCGGTGTTTGAGTGTTAGGGATCTCTGTAGCGTAGAGGTTAGCTGCTCGTCTCTCGTACCAAAGGTTTTTTTCCAGAGATCCCTGATATCAGTAAAGGTGACATCGAGTTCATAGTCCTATCGGAGACGGACGATAACGCGTAGGTCCCGCGTTCAATTTGAGCACGTAAAAGAGCCTTTGGTAGTTCAACATCGAAGAGAGCAGGCTGGAAAGTCGCTGCCCGGGCAAAATTCATTAGAAAAGATTAAAAATTTAGTTCCTACAATAATATTTTCACCATCTTCAAAATTACATCAAAGACCCTCGGAGTTCGTGCACTGCAGCTGAGATCTTCCTGTGTGACTAAATGATCGGAGCACACATGGTTACTCATCGAAGTGCAATGATTATGGTTCTATCAATCAATCAATCAATCAATCAAAGAATTATCAGTGTGCGCATCGATATTCGGTGTGCATTGATATTCGGTGTGCATACCAACAAAATTATCATTTGAACCACGGGAAACCCAGATCCCTTACATCGGGACCTAAATTACAAGTGCATCTGAAGTCGAAATAAGTCTCGTCTGAATATCGAGGGAAACTGGTTATAAGGAAAGCAAACTTTCACGCAACAATTAATCAGAAGCATCATATTGTGCGGCATGACTAAGCAATCATTCTTAGCTAGCTAATGAAAAAAAAAAAAATTACCCTCCAGAATTCCCTTCTCCAAAAAATAATGTCGTTTTATATGTTCAAAATATTTCATTTCTCATTTTTATTATCTTTATCAAACATTTCTTTTCAATATTTATTTGGGGGGAAAAGAAGAAGAAGAAGAAAACTATCTTTACTGTCTGTAATACCGCTTTATGGTGCTGTAGGACGGGGAGAAGTGGGGGAACAGGAGCCTGAGGAAATTTATGGGCGCATGGCTAGTGCAGTCGCTGCGGATTGTTTAGGCTAAAATTTTCGTTTATGCCCCAATAGAAAAAACTTGATGACCGTATCGAGGATTGAACCCTGGTCTCCCGAATGGGAGCCGCGCTCTATCGTATTCACCAGGCGCTTCTAATTTTATTTGAAAGCAGATGTAATTTGAAAACATATGTTTAGTTTAGTGGTCAGATCATCATCACTGCACGTCGAACCAATTAGTCCATAAGTGATCCGATCTCCTCCTCAGTATGTCTCTCAGTGTGTAGCGACTAACGACGCCGGTTCTTTGTTGATTTACTATTCTTTTTTGGCTACCAGCATAGTGTTCTTGTCTAGCTAACCACATTTGATATGGAATTCCTGCCGTCCGGTTAGTGTTGTAGATTCACCACTATTACTTGAATCATGTACACGTCCACTCTCCCGTAGGGAATTTATAATATCAGCCTGGTCCATTGCTCATCCCCTTTATACAGCAGCCATATGTGCAATGGCGTGTTCATTTACCTTACACCCGCATGTCCTGGCACAAAAATAAAACTGAAAACAAGTGTAAAACAGGGTAGATGACAAACAATGTAAAACAGGGTAATTAACCAACAATGTGAAACAACATAAAGTGAAAAGAATGTTGGAAGAAAACTGAGCTTATATATATATATATATATATAGAGAGAGAGAGAGAGAGAACAACAACGTGATTTTCTGAAGAAAACACAGAAAAAAGTTAACAACGAGGGCAGAATAATCTTCGGTGACATTTGAAAACAAGTCAACAGAACAAAAAATAGCGTAGCATGTGCGCAGACTACATAGAAAAAAACTAATGATGTCATCTTCAACCCAAAAATATTTTCAATCCGTCGCAACTGTGTGCATCAAGTGATACAGTGACATCATCCTCCTCACCTACTTTTAGTTGGTGGTAAGAAACGCAGATATAATAATACGATACTGGCCTGAACATATATATATATATATCAACACACCTTCCATAAGCTTTTGTTTCCTGTTTAGCATCCGGAGAAATACAAGTGCGTGTTTTTACATTTAAAAACAACGCACACTGAGCATGCGCACATTGCTGACATAACGCAGACATATTCGAACATGTTTGTCGTCCGTGTGTTGCCGGGGCTCGAACGGGGAGCAAAAAATAGTAACACTGTGACCTACATAAATCAGTCAAACTTTCGTCTTTAGACCATCTTACCATGCCCGCTTGCCCAGCGTGTTCGTAGCGCGTTGGACGACGGGTGACAAGCTCACTGTGAGTGTGGGTTCTCTCTCTCTCTTGCGATCACCGCCCAGACCAATGTACCAGACCTCCCCATAAATTCTATTCATGTGGCAATCTGATTCATGCAGCCTTAGCATTGGTGTGTTTTAAGTCACATCGTCAGCACCATTTGGAACTCTGGTGCTTATCCTTCGGCGATGTGTCCGGTTTCAGCCAGCGTTTACTTGGTTCGCTCTCCGTTCTGTAGCCATCTAGTATTTTTTTTACTGTGTGGGGTAACTAGCCCACGGCCAACCACCTTACCCGCCTCTTACGACATGCGTGGCAGGTAACAGTGGTTCTATTCTTTACAACCAAATTTGGGCCCCGGTAACCACTCTGGCGAGTGCGGGTTCAATTCCGCGGTTTGACAGAAAAGCCACAGGTTCTCCAGATTTACAGTGTTCGTGGCACTGAACCAAAGGGCTGAAAGCTCAAGTGCTTCTAGATCGATTTAAAAAAAGACCATCTTACCAAACGAATCAGTTTTCACTGTGCAAGATTTCTTCACTACCAGTCAATTTCCTAATCCCTATCTCTAGTAGTATCAACGCTGTATGTGACTACTTACCAACAATAAAAAAAACTGTCTTTACTGCTTGTAGTACGGCTATTTAGGGGCGGTGTGGGGGACTTCCTAGAGTAGTTGATAGTAGCTCGGCCTGCTAGCTGTGAGACGCCTCATAGCTCGGGTTCGAACCTACTGTCCGGCATTTGTTCGAGTCCCCTGGTCTTACTCAGGACGATAACGTGAGTACCTCTGAAGTCGGAGAAAATCTGCCTGTATGGCGAGGGAATACTAATTACGAGTACATTGAGCACACGGCTGCCAGTGTAAAGTAATTTACAATGTGCACGCTGCTGCCATTGTAAGAAATTGGAAAACGGATTTTCACGCAAAAATCAGTTTCGGAGATGAAACTTCGTCTGAGTTGAAAGCGGACGAAAGAAAAGAAAAAAAAAAAAAGGGGCGGTGTAGGACAAAATGGGACGAGAGCCAGAGAAATTTAATCGCCGTATAGCTAATGCAGTCACCGCGAAGCTGTTTATTTATGCCTACAACAGAAAAAAATCCTTGGCCTTACCGTGAATTGAACACGCGTCTCCCACATGGGAGCCACGCCTTAAACCATTCGGTCAGACACTCCTCACCACTAATAAAATAATATAGGAATCTAAAGAACAGCGAACTAGGGCGGTTTTTTTAATGTATACATCACAACGTTGTTGAAACATCACTCATTGCAGAATTACAGTAGACAAGCGACAGACAGAAACGGCAATTAAGGCGGGGGACTCTGAAACAAAATTACGTTGTGGTAACATATGAAACGGTTTAAAAAAAACTAACGTTTAGATCAAAGTGGGAAAGAGACACAGGTCAAACACAAAATTATACATATCATCAGCTTTCCAGTTTGGTCCAATCCGTGATTTCCTGCTGTAATATGGTGTAACAGATTGGAGCCATCCATCTTTAGCACAGATACAATGATGACACAATCATCATCATCAGGTGCCGTCTCCACATCGAAGGTTGGCTGCAATGAATCTCCAGCATCCTCTGTCTTTCGCCTTGATGTTGCACACTGCCAGACTGTAACCTGTCCATTTCTTAAAGTTTCCTCCACTTATCTCTCGGTCTTCCTCTTGCCTTCTCCCTCAACTTTCCCCTCTAGTAAATGTTTTATCATGGTGTCATGCCTTTTATGTGCCCAAAATACTTTACTTGTCTGAATTTTATTTCTCTTAATAATTGTTTCTTCATGCCTAGTTTTCCTAAAACTTGTTTATTTGTCTGTTTTTCTGTCCATGAAACTCTGCTTATTCTTCTATATATCCACATCTCAAATGCATCAATTCTGTCTTCTAACTGCTTGTTCATTGTCCATGTTTCCGAGCCATACATTAATATAGGAATATATAGCATTTGATCATTCTAATTTTTAGCCTGTTTGTGATTTGTTTGAATGTCAGTAACTTTCTCATACTATTGAAATTATCTCAAGAATACTTGTAGACAGTAATAGATTACCAAAGTAAATACAACACTAGTTGGAAAGATAGGATAAATAATAAAGAAAAAACAAGCGCTGAATAGAACACAAATAGCACAGATAACATAAGAAAGATAGCACAAACAGTAAAGATTGCACACTCACACCACATACACTTACACTACAAATATACACTCCTACAATTACTGCACACACACACACTACACCACATACACTTACACTACAAATATACTCACACTGCACACACACACACTCACACCACATACACTTACACTACACATATACGCACACTGCACACACACACCCCACCACATACATTGTTGCACTACACATATACTCACACTGCAAACACACACTCTCATCACACACACATACAGTCTCACCTGTAGCAGGGAAAAAAATAATGCTACCATATATATTAGAAAAGAGGGGTTGTTCCTTAACTGGGGGTTTGAACCTTTGCCCTGTTTTCTTTACCCATGCAGCCAAGTTGAGGTTAATTGTATTTTTTTTTAGAAATGCCATAGGTGATTGTCCGGTCACAATATCAACTAGACGGGGGTTTTTCCAACCAACAAGCAGATTTGACCGTGAGAATGTACTAACAGGACAATGACCGATTGGAAACAAAGAAAAATGCCATATGTTAAATAGAATGGATTTGGATCATAGGGACACACTTCACAGAGACAGAGGGACAGAGAGGTACCCAGAGACAGGCAGTGAGGGTAGTCGATTTTCATTCAGACAGAGTGGATGGGAGAGGTACCCAGGGACAGAGAGTAGGTAGTCTGAGTCTGAGACAGTTACGGGCAGAAAGGAATTGACTAGTCAAGGAGTGTAGTCTAGAATAAGAGACACACACAGTCAATATTCGCCAGTCAGAAAGAGTAAAGAGACACACACAGTCAACATTCGCCAGTCAGAAGGAGCAAAAGAGACATACAGAATAGCTAGAGAACAGGGCATTCAGCGATTCAGAGGATAGTCCTGAGACAGACTTCAACAGTCAATATTCGCCAGTCAGAAGGAGTAAAGAGACACACACAGTCAATATTCGTCAGCAGGCATCAGATCAGAGATAGAATACAGAGACCCAGTGGCAGGTCTGAGACAGTCACAGAGACATAGATACCCAGTGTCAGTCAGAGACACTTATGCTATAGTCAGGGACAACCGTCTCCCTACTCACTCCGAAGTCTTCAACCTCACCAAATAATCCACCCATATAGAGAACATAGACTTATACCATCGATCTGAGACAACCGTCTCCCAGTGACTTTAACATTTTTCATCATCATTGAAGAAATAGTTTTGAAACTCTCCAGCGAGGCCAAATCAAGTTGTGTCTTACTTCCAGTGGAGATAAGTTAAGGTTGAACTATAGGTATGTTGGTGTAGAGTATAATGTATATGGGAAAGTTACTTAGAAATACTTAAGTTAGAGACATTCTTTATGTGTAAAATGGTTGTTTATATATATTAATTTAGTTGTGTTTATGTTATTTGTAATGATGTATTTCTTTTGAAAGAAAAGGGATTTTAATAAATATATAAAAATTGATACAGACTTGGGTAAGACAGAGGAGATTGATAGAATGATAGGAGAAATGTGTGATATGAATGACTTGGGTAAGACAGAGGAGAATGTGGATATGAATGACTTGGGTAAGACAGAGGAAAAGTTGGATATGAATGACGGAAGACAGAGAGAATGTGGATATGAAAGCTTGGGTAAGACAGAGGAGAATGTGTGGATATAGACTGAAAAAATGGATTGGGTAAGACAGAGGAGAATGTGGATATGAAGATTTGGTAAGCGAGAAATGTGATGAGCTTGGGTAAGACAGAGGGAAAAGATAAAAATTGTGGAGAATAATGAAAGACTTGGGTAAGACAGAGGAGAATGTGTGGATATGAAAGACTTGGGTAAGGAAATTTAAAAGGGAGAATGTGATATGAAATGGGAAAAGACTTGGGAGCAATGGAAGACAGAGGGAGAATGTGGATATGAAAGACTTGGGTAAGACAGAGGAGAATGTGTGGATATGAAAGATTTGGGTAAGACAGAGGGAGAATGTGTGGATATGAATGACTTGGGTAAGACAGAGGGAGAATGTGTGGATATGAAAGACTTGGGTAAGACAGAGGAGAATGTGTGGATATGAAAGACTTGGGTAAGACAGAGGGAGAATGTGTGGATAGGAATGTTCAGATTGATATCTATGAACGCTGAAATAATAAGATAGTATAAATAAACTATTACATTTCCTGGTGTGCAGTAACCTTCATCTTCTTCTTCAGCGATCTCTGGTCATGAGCTTAATTTACTGTGGATCACAAACTGGACAGTCAGCTTCAGGTCTGTCAGGTTTCCACAAAGCTTAGTTTTGAGATCGACTGGGTGTGGCCACATGTTGCTTCTCAGCTCACACAGGAGAGGACAGTCTTGAAGGATATGCTCTGGTGTCTGTTCTGCCTGCTGACACTGGCAGAGAGCTGTTTGACTTATTCCTAGTCTATATAAGTGTTTGTTGAGTCTGCAGTGTCCTGTGCGTAGTCGAAATATAATGACCTGGTCTGTTATGCTTAGGTCTTTGAGGGAGTCTTTTCCATAATCATATCCAGTGTGTCTTCCAGTCTACTGCAGATTTTCTCTGTATGAGGGTTTTAACCTCTTGAAAAGACAGGGGTTGGTAAATTTGCTCTTTGGCACTGCCCTCCTTAGAAAAGAATAATATAGATACAGAAGAAGAATATTAGCAGTGTAGCGAAACCACGGCTACACTAGGTGGCGCCGTGTCCAAGAATATTAGCAGTGTAGCGAAACCATGGCTACACTAGGTGGCGCCGTGTCCAAGAATATTAGCAGTGTAGCGAAACCACGGCTACACTAGGTGGCGCCGTGTCCAAGAATATTAGTAGAGTACGCAATAATCGGCTACACACCCCACACACTCACCCCACACACACACTCACAACAAATACACTCACACCTTACAGATTAACACCACACACTCACCATCCACACATTCGGAACCTACACACTCACACACTCACCCCACAAACACTCACACCAAATACACTCACACCTTACAGATTAACAACACACACTCACCCTCCACACATTCGGAACCTACACACTCACGCGCACACAACACACATACCCATCTTCGCACCACACACACTCACATTAAACAAACACCACACATTCCGTGCACCCTTAAATCACACCACACACACTCCCTCACACACATTCACAAACAAAACACACTTTATTCACCCAGAACGAACTAGCAGAGTTCACAGCAGCCAATTACAGGGATTTCCCAAAAGATTAGCATCTATTATTTGACAATCCTTAGGGAAAACCCTAACCACGAATGTCGTCTACCAAATAATTATGCCTGATAAATATTAACGAACATAGTTTGATAAATTGTATCTAGCATAACTGTTTAAATATTAAATTATTTAACGGATATAATGACACAATTTAAAAATCTTGAAACTCAAAAACATACGTCAATACGGTGGCAAATGCTACCAATGCCAAACCTGGACACTAACATCAAATGATAGAAGAAACTAGTCACGACAGAGATGAAGTGTCTACGCAGAATACTGGGAAGTAACAAGAAGAGACCGCTTTAGAAATGAAGACATCAGGAATAAAGTGGGTACAACATCAGTACTGAACTTCATTGATAAACAACAAATTAAATGGTTTGTCCATATCAGCAGATTACCAAAAGACAGTGCACCACAAAGAGCAATGCTGCCAGACACAATGCATACAAAGCAAAAGACTGGCCAATGGAAAAAGTGGACCTCAGAGATAACAGAGGCCACGAAAGACACTATTTACGAAGCACAGACAAAGGCTCGTTTTAGAAAGCTCTTCTTATCCTGACGCTATGAAGCAAAACAGGATTGGAAAAAGAAAAAAAGAAAAGATAAAAGAAAACATATATTTGTTTCGTTAAATTGTGCACTGCTCAGATCTGAACCAATACTCTCCAGCATACTCACACGTTTTGTAAAAAAAAAGGCATCAGTTACGATAGCGTTAATTTATTGCAAATGTGTAGACTCAATAAATCATTCTTCTTCTTCTCTTCCACCATTTACTTCTTTATAGAAGTGTTATTAAAATATATACAGTTTAATAATTAAAAAAAAATGTATTACTTGTCAAATTAAAATATACCACTTTAATAAACACAATATTATGATTGTATTTTTTAAAGAAAATTATATGTAAATGCGCAGGTATAGATGTTTATAATTATGTTGTATATGTATATGTCTGTATGTGTTTGTAGTTTCCTGTCAGACACCACTCCTGTATCGCTAAACACAACAAACAGGAAATTAGATTATGTTTGGAAATTATTTTCTTAGCTTCTGAAAACTAGAAGTTTGACCCAGTTTACTATGACCATTCGGTGTTTTGTTTTATGATAAGGGCAGTAAGGTACACATCTGCGACCATTAAACAAAAATGTACCTTCGCCTGGCGTCGTCCAGGTTTCAATGGTGTCTTTGAATTATTTTGCGTGATGCTTGCTTTCTTTATCCCCAATGCCCCTCGCCATTCATGCGAGCATTATTGCGACTTTAGAGATACTTCTTTTTTAAATTTTTTTGGGGGGTAAAATATTATGTTATTTAAAATTTGTTTTTTTTTTTAAATGGTACACTAACCCTATTTCGTACCAGGAAGTATATTAGTGAATACGTGTTAGGTCGGTATTTTTCTCTGACCTACGACACACGGTGGGCGATGTGGTCAACATGACGCGGGCCATCTTTAATGCTTATAGTTCGTTCCAAAATTCGTGAACACACTAAAGTTTAACTTGTACGAAATCTACCAGATACATACCAGTGATTTTTTGCGTGCAGTCTTATATATCTCACGACCTTACGAATCCATGTTTAGCTAATTGGTAGGTACATTGATTGATGCAAAAAACGTTTTTGTTATATAATTTTGCATAAGCACAACAAAATGATAACCAAAGTTTAGAATTTACATTAATACACAAAATGGTGGCGAATGTTTGCAAAGGCGTATCCCTATTACATATTATAAAAAGAAAGGTGACATATTGAACAAATGATACCTTCCACTTCTTTAAATGAAAGTAAATGTTGCGTACATACGCCAATGACAGTCGGTAGAAACATTGTGAACTGTTTAATTCCACGGGATTCCTGATTTTGACTAGCACTGAATTGCATGTGGAACACGGAAATGCTTAGTTATAGACAAACTTGACAATCGTACTGTAAAATTTCGACAAATATACCAAATCAACATCGCGGTACGCCCGTGTGCTGCCGGGGCCCGCAAGGGAGCAAAAGTAGCAGCACTGCGACCTACAAGGCATGTCGTAAGAGGCGACTAAGGTGGGGTTTGGCGTAGGGCGGGCTACCCTATCCAGTAGAAAATTTTAGCCACAAAATCCAACCAACCATGAACAAGTCACATAAAAATAAAATAAAAACTGTGCCAACCAAGAGGAAAGGAAGCTCTTCTAGAAGAGGTATGAAGCGATGCAGAGAAAGCCTCAAGGAGTCTACACCGCAGATTATCTTCCTTTCACCTAGGAAAAGCTCCAGAATTGGCACCTGGAATGTTAGAAGTATGTATCAAATGGGAAAGACAGCACAGGTTGTAAATGAGATGAAATTTCACGGGATTGGCATCTTGGGATTGTGTGAAACTAGGTGGAATGGTGCAGGCAAACAACGTCTAAACACAGGAGAAACAATGCTGTTCTCAGGCCATATGGAAGAAAATGCCCCCATAGTGAAGGAGTGGCTTTAATGCTATCTAAAGAAGCGAAGACTGCACTAATAAAATGGGAAGCAGTGAGTCCTAGGATAATCACAGCAACATTCAGAACCACCAAAAGAAAGTATTCTTGAATGTGACCCAGTGTTATGCACCTACCAATGATAAAGAGGAAAAAGTAAAGAGGAATTTTACATAAAACTTCAAAATACTATAGGTAATCAGAGAAATGGGAACATCAAAATTCTGATGGGTGACCTCAATGCCAAAATAGGTTCGGACAACATAGGCTACGAGGAGATCATGGGGAAACACGGACTAGGAATAATGAACGAAAATGGAGAACTATTCACTAATTTCTGTGCAGCGAATCAATACGTCATAGGTGGAAGTGTCTTTCACATAAAAGAATACATAAAGCAACCTGGGTATCACCAGATCACAGAACAGAAAATCAAATTGACCACATATGCATAAACAAGAAATTCAGGTCATCTCTACAAGATGTAAGGGTCCTAAGGAGGGCAGATGTAGATTCGGATCACCATTTGCTGATAAGTAAAATTAAACTGAAGCTTAAGCGATACATAACATCCCATGAACATAGACACCAATATAATGTAGGATACCTCAGAAGTCAAGAAACAAAGGAACAGTTCACGGTCACAGTCTCTAATAAGTATGAGGTGTTGCGGCAATTAGAAGATGAGGTGAGTGTGGAAGAATGCTGGCAGCAAGCCAAAAATATTTGGAATGAAACATGCACAGAGGTATTAGGAAAGAAGGAGCGGAATCATAAGGCATGGATAACTCCAGAAACTCTCAAGGAAATAGAAGAAAGGAAAAAGAGGAAAGCAGATTTAAATAATAGCAAACTAGAACTGCCAAAGCCATAGCCCAGGAAAAGTACACAGAAGCTAGCAAGAAAGTGAAGAAACAAATAAAGTTAGATAAAAGACAATACGTAGAAGATCTAGCAAGAGAAGCAGAGGTAGCTGCAGGAAAAGGAAACCTAGGGATCTTTACAATATCACTAGAAAGCTAGCAGGAAAATACAGACCATCAAATGGGTTGATCAAAAATAGTAGTGGGAAAACTATCACTAATGTTAGAGACCAAATGGAAAGATGGATGGAATACTTCAAGGAACTCCTGAACAGACCAGCACCTACAAACCCCACCCAGATATCCAACCGGCAGAAATTGACTTGGACATCAACTGTGAGAAATCATCCAAGGAGGAGATTAGTAAAGCCATTAAACTTTTAAAAGATGGAAAAGCGGCCGGTCCAGATGGTATTCCAGCAGAGGCTATTAAAGCCAACATAAACACATCCACAGAAATACTGTATACATTATTTAGCAGAATCTGGGAGACTGAAGAAATACCAGCAAACTGGAGAGAAGGATACCTGGTGAAGCTACCAAAGAAAGGGACCTTCAGAAGTGTGAAAACTATAGGGGAATAATGCTGTTGTCAGTACCTGGGAAAATACTAAGCAGAGTCATCCTGGAGAGACTGAGAGATGCCATCGATATAAAGCTAAGAGATGAACAGGCAGGCTTCCGACCAAATAGATCCTGTGCTGACCAGATAGCCACATTACGTATAATAATAGAGCAAAGTATTGAATGGAAATCCCCACTTTATATCGGATTTGTTATGAGAAGGCTTTTGACAGTATTGATAGGGAAACCCTTTGGAAATTAATGAGGCATTATGGAATCCCACAGAAAATTATTAACCTAATAAAAGCAACATATACAGATATGAAATGTAGAGTTCTTCATGAAGGTAAACTAACAGATACTTTCGGAATAGAAACAGGAGTGCGTCAGGGATGTCTTCTATCACCTTTGTTGTTCTTACTGA
The DNA here is from genome assembly GCA_020796225.1 of Arion vulgaris. Lineage (NCBI taxonomy): Eukaryota > Metazoa > Mollusca > Gastropoda > Stylommatophora > Arionidae > Arion > Arion vulgaris. The sequence continues at coordinate 13,532,063 of CM036772.1, forward strand.
CAATAGACTGGATTATGAAGACCACAGTAACTAACACCAGAAATGGAATCCAATGGACTCTGACAGAGCAACTAGATGATCTGGACTTCGCTGATGATATAGCCCTTCTGTCACATACACGAAATCAGATGCAGGATAAGCTTAACACATTGAATCAAAGGTCCCAGCAACTAGGGCTGAACATTCATAAGGGAAAGACAAAGATATTGAGAATTAACCAAGCAAACGACAACTCGATCTCCCTGGGGAAATCCCACTTCAAGAGGTAGAATCATACACATATTTGGGCAGCAACGTAGACAAAGAGGGTGGAACAGATAGAGATGTTAAAATAAGAATACAGAAGGCAAGAGGAGCTTTCATTGCACTGGGAAACATTTGGAAGTCCAAAGAAATCAAATCTAGAACAAAAATTCGGATATTTAACTCTAATGTTAAAGCAGTTCTACTGTATGGGTCAGAAACATGGAGAACAACTAAAACAATAGCGCATAAATTGCAAACATTCATCAACTGGTGTCTGCGCAGAATAGAGGTAATAAGATGGTATGATAGGGTCACAAATGAGGAACTTATGGAGAGAACAAGACAGATTCCAGTGAACGAACAGGTTAAAAAAGACGCTGGCGCTGGATAGGACACACTTTGCGAAAACCAGAGGGAATATAACAAGAAGGGTCCTTGCCTGGAACCCGCAAGGGACAGCGAAAGAAGGGGGCCGAGAAATACATGGAGACGAGATTTGGAGGCGGAGATCAACAATATAAAGAAGAGCTGGAGGGAGCTGCAGGAGATAGCTAGAGATAGGAGGACTTGGCATGAGTTGGTTGAGGGCCTATGCCCCAACCCGGGTAAAAGGCAAGAGAGAACATCGCGGTAATTTTAGTAATAACATATAATAAAAATCTTACAGAACTAAAGGTCTGGGTGGGCAAAAAATACTTTAGGAAGGTCGTCACTGTTACCTATATAAAAATGTAAAAATCTAGAATTTCTGTCAAGGGATGATTTTATATCGGCCGGTAAAGATGATCACGAATTTTGGAACGAACTATAGTATTTTTGTTTGTTTCTAATTGAAGCTTAGTCGCTTAAGAAACTTTAAGGTCGGAAACATGTCCACATATATCTCTTACTAATCGAAATATCATTCTTCACGTATTGAGAGAGTCTTTCCTACTGCTCTAAAAAATGAAGACGATAACAACTTGAAGGAACTGCAAGCATCACTACACCAAGTATGCAACATCTTCTCTAGAGTGGTAATACAGTGGATACCATCTCACTGCGGAATACCTGGAAATGAGACTGCAGACATATTGGCAAAAGCAGGAAGCAGGCTACCACAGACAGACACCAGTATGACATATGAGGAAGCAAAAGTACGGATAAAAATGGCCTACAAGAACAAATGGCTGAGAGATCACCCAGGGCATGAAAAGGACGATGCTTACCACCAACTAAGTAGAGAGGAACAGGTTGTCATTTTTCGTCTACGAACAGGGCACAATAGACTGAGGTACCATCTGTTTAACAAGTATAAAATAGGCCCATCTGACATATGTACATGTGGCACCAGCAAGATGACAGAGACACACATACTGCAAGAATGTCCAACGTACATGGAACAGAGAAAAACACATGGCCAATCCCCATATCAGTCCAAGACAAGCTATACGGAGATGTACATGGACTCCGATTGACCACTAACTACTTTAAAAGTATACAAATCGATGTCTGAAAACGTTGAAGAAGAAGAAGAAGAGAGTCTTTCCGAAAAGAGGAGTTTCAGGGCTGTGAATCTCACTCGCTGACCAGATTGAGAGAGATGGGTGTCAATATTGGTGCAGCCCGAAAAGAACGACATACTTTTTTTTTTTTTTTTTCGTCCGCTTTCAACTCAGACGAAGTTACATCTCTGAAACTGATTTTTGCGTGAAAATCTTTTTTTCCAATTTCTTACAATGGCAGCAGCGTGCACATTGTAAATTACTTTACACTGGCAGCCGTGTGCTCAATGTACTCGTAATTAGTATTCCCTCGCCATACAGGCAGATTTTCTCCGACTTCAGAGGTACTCACGTTATCGTCCTGAGTAAGACCAGGGACTCGAACAAATGCCGGACAGTAGGTTCGAACCCGAGCTATGAGGCGTCTCACAGCTAGCAGGCCGAGCTACTATCAACTACTCTAGGCAGTCCCCGAACAACATACTAAATATGCAAGGAGGTTGATTAATCAACATCGAACTGGCGTATTGGGCCGCTGGACGCTGCTGGATTTGCTGAGGCGGAGATCGGAGCACCTATGGACATGTCCGGAGTGCTATGATGATAGCCCTCATATAACTGATAACTGATCTCTTACTAAGCTTGGTAGTAAAATATATATTATTATTTTAAAATGCAACATCAAAGCAATAGAAAAGTTGAAAACAATTGTTTAAGCAAAACATGAATATAGGAATGCATGCATGTTTATGATGGGTCTACACAGAATGCTGGGAGTATCAAGAAGAGACCGGTTTAGAAATGAAGACATCAGGGAAAAAGTGGGTACAACATGAGTACTGAATTTCAATTCTAAAAAAAACAACCGTAAACACCCGCATTCCCAGGACATTATATCCAGTAAGCCTCTGGAGGTTAGAAACTATTATAGACGACATCCACTCATACCGAATCCTGTCCTTTTGCATCTTGTGAAGCAACGACTGAGAGTCAGATCCAACAACGGCCCCAGTAAACGAAGTCCCATAGAGCCAATGGAGGGCAGCAGTAACGGTCTCAACTTCCATCCTCATACTGGAAATAGTTGTTCTGTACGCTCCACTTCGCTCTGCAACAACTCAACCATGCGCAGGTAATAAGAAAGCGGACAGGCTTGCATCAACTGCATCGACTGTTGGGAAATGGATAAGGGGAATGTTCTTCGATCTCTTCGCGACTGTCTGTTGGATGAGGACACTAACATAGATGTTTGGATCGATCAAGCGATTTAAGCAGTTTGTAGTTACCCGTTGTACAAGTAGAACTAGATGCCTGAGGGGCAGAGTGAGTAGTGTGTTTAATCAGCGAGCCACGGGAACCATCAGTATACCTACTCTTCGATATCTGTTGGGGGAGACTGAGCACATATGGGTCTGCCCGGAGTGTAATGACGTCAGCCACAGCCAGGCTCTAGCACAGGCCAGACAACTGGCCGGGTATTCCCTGACCTAGATAAGAAAAGGGATCTGGAAAATACAGATGTTTGATAGAACACTGCACGTTTTTTTGCAATTTTACTCAATTCTGTGAGTCTATGGTTATTTATTGGTGGAAAATATTTATAATATTGATATTCCTTATTGTTAAACTTAACTTGTTGCATAATATGACTTCGAGTTAGTATTTTGTGTTGATTTAAAAATGATATCGTCTATATACACCAATACTGGAATGCGAGGTCACGTGGTGTAGTTGGGGTCTGATTTCCCACAATTCTTACCTGAGCCCGAAGGCCCAGTAGTTTATAGTTGGCTCTGCGTCAGCTCAGTAACCAATAACCAATTAAAGAAACATGGCCGTTACTACCTGTAGTATCGCTTTTAGAGCGGTGAAGTACAAAGGGAACGAGAGACTGAAGAATTTAATATCATTATGGCTAGTTCAATCGCCGCGAAACTATTCAGGCTAGGACTTTTCTTTAATGCCCCCGACAGAAAAAACGTATTGTCCTTACTGTGGATTGAACACGGGTCTCCCGCATGGAAGCCGCGCTCTATCCATTCGACCAGACGCTCATCAATTCAATGAACTAAATAATTCGGACTCAGGTTACAAACGGACAGTGCGCATCAAAGAAAATTTCTACTTCGATACAGCGGATATAAAGCAAAACGTGGACCACATAAATAGCAGAGGTAGTATGTAGTGAAAAACACTGTTTATGAAGCGCACACAAAAGCTCGTTCTAGAAATCTTTTCATACCCTGATACTGTGAAGAAAAACAGGATTAGAGAAATAAAAGATGCATGTTACAACGCACTGTTTCAATAAACATATACTATATCTTGTTCTAGAACATTCCATCGTTTGTCTGACTCACTGGAAATACATGAAATCACACACCGTTAAGGTTTATGGGGTACAGACGCAATGCATTTTCTAGGGTTTTTTTCCCTTCTACATCATTCGTTGTTTAATTTGCCTCACGCATTCAAAGCAGAAATTTTGAAAGTAGAATTGGAATTATTACTTCTCTTTTGACGAATTATGGGGCAAAGTTGTGTGTCTATGTCGCTCCCTCGTCGGTTGATAGAGTAACGATGCAACTTTTAATGCGCATTAGACTGGAACATTTTTTGGACATTTCAGTCTGCACCAAGTTTCACCTGGACGAAAAATGAAAGAAAGAGAAGCTTAAGGATAAAATTACTTAGCCTGACGTCATTTCAGCATTGCACGTGATGGAAAAGTGATTATTTTTTAAAATAGAAAATCGGTACATTAAAAAGTTCAGTATTTCGTTTCAGAATAGGTTGGGTTCGTCTCTTTCTTGTGTACGCACATTTGTAAAAATATATATCTTGTGGAATCAGGATGGAAGACCAGTAAAAAAGGAACGACAACATAAATATATGACAAAAGTAGCAGACAAAACAAACTAAAGAAAGGCTGCGCATTTAGGCGTGCAAAACAGTAACAACGACACAACCAAATTGTGGAAATTTGACGTAAGTTGACGACAGATAAAAAAACAAGATGATGACGGGATGAGAGAAAAGGGTGTTGATTTCAACAGGCAAAACGCCCGTCTGCCCAGCGTGTTCGTAGCGCGTTGGACTACAGGTGACTATCCCTCTGTGTGTGCGGGCTCAATTCCGCGGGATGGCAGAAAAAGACACAGATTCCCCAGATTTACGGTGTTCGTGGCACCGAACCGAAGGGTTACGATGTCCATCGCACCGAGCCGAAGAGCTGAAAAAGCTCAAGTTCTTCTGGATCGGAAAAAAAAACCCCCAGCCAAAACAGAAATTAGCAGCAGTTCAATATGGCCGGTATTATAACTTTAGAAAGGCAGTTGATAACATAATATAACTGTAACTTGCTGCCTTGCAGGTCTGCTGGGGACAGCCAAAGGTTGATGGAGAGAGAACCGATTAAACACTGGCTAAAACCGGACACATCGCCGAAAGATAAGCACCAGAGCTTCAAATGGTGATGAAGATGTGTCGTAACACACCGATGCTAAGGCTGTATGAATCAGATGTCAACATGAATGAGAGTTATGGGGAAATCTGGTACATTGGTCTGAGCAGTGATCGAGAGAGAGAGAGAGATAGAGACGACTATAAAAATCAAGTAGATCATAGGTTCCTAAAGTGGGCGGTATAGCCTCACCCCAGTGGGCGCTGAAGCCTTCTATGGGGGCGTTAGTGGGTTCAGAAGTTTTGGGAGGTTGAGGGCGCTCAGGTGATGTAGGAGTCGGTGGCTCCGTATAGAAGAAATGAACCATATATATTTTTAATTAACTGTTTTCGTGATTTTGCCATTGAATAACTGTATTCAAGATGAAGCACATATTGATGACTCCTTTTTCAATATTTTAACGTCATAAGCAGTAATGTATCATTAGTTGCTATTTACTCCGAAAATATCAAACTGCTTGAACGCGGAAAACTGATGTAATGGAGGAGAGGGGGCTTACTAAATGTATGTCTTGCAAAGTGGGCTGTTGCCCGATTAAGTTTAAGAACCTATGATGTAGACCATAGGACGATGAGTGACAAGTGATCAAGTCTAAAGTTAGAGAATGACCAGAGTAATCGAATCATTGAAACCAAGAAGGCAAAATGTACGTTCGTCCATGTCGTTATAGGTTTACTAGAGATGCAAATGTTGATACAGCTTATTTCTGGTCAATCACAAATAAATCTACTACAAATGTATACTAACGAGTTGTTGTGATCTTTGCGCGAGTTACAGGTGAGCCACAGACAAATATAAACTCATACGGCCTGCGGGCTAGGGTAAATTATGGGAGATCAGACCACAACCGGTCACGTGACCTCGCATTCCAGTATTGTTGTATATAGACGAATTCATTTTAAAATTAACACAAAATGCTAAATCGAAGATATATTATCCAACAAGTTATGTTTAACAATAAGAAATATCAATATTATGAATATTTTTCACTAACAAATAACCATAGACTCACAGAATTGAGTAAAATTGCAAAAAAAGCTTGCAGTATTCTATCAAACATATATAAATTCCAGCCCCCCTTCCCAACTGAAATTATGTCAGGTGTTTCCCTGTGAGTCCGCAGGCCCATAAGTTTATAGTTGGCTGTTGGTGAGCACAGAATAACTAATTAGTTCCTTGATAATGCTTCGAGAACCAATCACGAAAACTTTTGATCAATGTTCTCTTGAAGCCTAACCCGCAGGAACTTTCATTTGAAGCCTCATCGGGAGTGTCTGGGTATGTCCATAGCCAACTCTATAAGTTTATAGTTGGCTCTGGTATGCCCCACTTTTCTTGATTACTGTTCGGTTGAAGCCTAACCCACGTGACTGTTCGGTTGAAGCCTCATCATGCGGGGCCGGGTATGTCCTACGACTCCTGATTATTATTCCCTTGAAATCTAACTTCCAGGATTCATACTCTTCAGATGGCAGGTCAAACCGTGGTGTGTCTAACCCCATGTCACTCGAAGGTTACCACATCAAACAGTCACCCTCTTCCACTACAAATATACACTCAAACAAGCATTTGCGATGCTTAAGTAACAAGTCGGTGGCGTATGTGGCTTAGAAGATAGTGACTCGGTCTATTAACCCCGACATTCTGAGTTCGAATCACGATGCGGAAAGTTTGGTTGCAAATTGTTTAGCGTGGATTTTTACAAAAGGACGATGCCACCACTCGTTTAGAAAGCAATGGCAAACTACTGAACGTAATAATGCCTAGAACAATCACAAACAGCGTTAAAAGCTGGGGTTGATTCGCAAAGCCCTGTAAAGGATATGCAATTAACTTTAAGTAATAAGTCGTGGTAGCTACAAAGAGATGGTGCTATCTAAGATCTGGTACTTAGAACGATACATTCATGCAGAAACGTATCCTTTAACCAGAATAGCTAGTCGTATCCGCGTGGATCATCTTGATGGATGGCACTGACTAACAGTTAACGTCATAATATTCTCTTCAAGTCTCTCTTTTCTACCTTTCACCTTCTCTCTTTTTCTTTTTCTTTTTCAATATGCAGAATATTACACGTTGTACAGGTAGAGCTGGTTGCTTGAGGGGCAGAGAATGAAGTCTCAGTGAATCTGCGAGCCACATGAACCATCATACATATCCTTCGACATCTGTCTCCGACTATTCACGACAGAGATGACGTATCTACGCAGAATGATGGGAGTATCAAGAAGAACCTGGTTTCAAAATGAAGACATCAAGAAAAAGTGGGCACAACATCAGTACCTGACTTCATCAAAAATAACAAACTCAATGGTTCGGCCTTATATATTATATTAAGACAAGAACTGACAAAAATGACTAACAGCTGAAACACAATACAAAGACGACCAAGAAAAGATCAGAATAGTGAGAAATTATTGTTGCCCTAAGCGTTAGAAGCGACCCGGGCTAGAGAAAATTAAAGTGATAAGGTAACTTACAGATGAATGTTGCAAATCCAACAGGAAGGGACAAGGTTGTAGATTCCCTACAAGAACTAACACACTTAATGGACATACTGAGATTTTTGGGTATTTTACTAGGGACATTATATAGTGTATAATAATATTTTATCGTGAAGGTTTTCAGACAATCGGTCTCTGTTGCTTTTTCTACTTCTTCTCGTCCACCATTTACTTCTTTATAGAAGTGTTGGGAAAGGGGGAAGGAAACGTAGTGATCTTGTGTGTGCTTGTTACAAGGCACTTTGTAAGCTGATATTCATTTTCGCAAAGCTGTTCTTGATGCCGTCGCTCCATTTTTGCGTGGTCTTCCTCTTGCCTTGTACTCATTATACTTCTTCTGTGTGGCTCTCTGTGGTAGGCGATACCAGGGCATTCTTGTCAGGTGTCCAAACCATGTAATCTGTTGTTCTTTTATGAATTGCTTAACTAGTTTCACATCCAGTCTCCTTCTGATTTCTTCATTTCTAATTTTGTCTCTTATTGTCACATCTGCAGCTCTTCTAAGACACCTCATCTCTGTCGTTATGATTTCCGCTCATTAGCTGCTGTTATTTGCCATGTTTGACACTGGTAACATAGTGTTGGCCAGAAAATCGTTCTAATGAGATTTGCTTTATTGTTTAGTGGTATCTCTTTATGTGACAACAGTGGTGTTAACTATCCCAGTACCTGGTTAGCTTTTGTGCAACGATTGCTGATTTCGCTATCGATGCTTCCATCTGCTGTGAAAATTGCTCCTAAGTATTTGGCTCCTAAGTATTTGGCTACTAAGTATTTAGCTCCTAAGTATTTGGCTCCTAAGTATTTGACTTCTAAGTATTTGGCTCCTAAGTATTTGGCTACTAAGTATTTAGCTCCTAAGTATTTGACTTCTAAGTATTTGGCTTCTAAGTATTTGGCTCCTAAGTATTTGACTTCTAAGTATTTGGCTTCTAAGTATTTGGCTCATAAGTATTTGGCTACTAAGTATTTGGCTCCTAAGTATTTGACTCTTAAGTATTTGGCTCATAAGTATTTGGCTCCTAAGTATTTGGCTCCTAAGTATTTGACTCTTAAGTATTTGGCTCCTAAGTATTTGGCTCCTAATTATATGACGCCTAAGTATTTGGCTCCTAAGTATTTGGCTCCTAAGTATTTGGCTCCTAAGTCTCTGTTGTTGTAATACAATAATCCAATATTGTAGTAATTAGATCAATTTATTCTAAGCACTGTAACAACACATATTCCAGTGTGTAACTTATGTTAAGTTATTTTACTGTTGCTTACGAAAAGATAGTTCTAATCGTAATGGCGCAGAATCCTTGAGGTAACAAGAAGAGATTGGTTGAGAAATGAAGACATCAGGAAAAAGAAGGGTACAACATCAGTACTAAACTTCATCAAGAAACAACAAATTAAATGGTACAGCTACAAAAGCAAATTACCAACAGACAATGCACCTCAAAGAGCAATCTTGCTCCGATACAATGGATACAAAGCAAAAGACCGATCACACACAAGGTGGACCTCAGATATAACAAAGGCGACGAAAGACACTATTTATGAAGCGCACAGAAGGTCTTGTTCTAGAAATTTCTTCTTATCCTGACGCTGTGAGGCAAACCAGGACTGGAGAAAAGAACAAATAAAAAGTTCAAGTCGTTGTATGATTTTTTTTAACTTCACGTGTTTACGCACGAAATATATTTAGCAAATAAACAAGTTACGTTTAGTAAATAAACAAGTTTCTTGATGAACTGACCTGATTGAGAACATTAGTTCATGACCTGTCTTTTAAAAAAAATAGAGTTGAAGTTTTGAGAAGACAGAAATTGCGTGATAAACACTCCCAAATGAAATAGGTCAGTCTGACAACGACGTAGTGCAGATTTGAACTGGTCAAGATTTTGAGTTCTTTCTTTCTTTCTCGAATCCTGTTTGCCTCCCAGCGTCAGGTCAGGAAGAGATTTCTAAAACGGGCCCTAGCATGTGCTTCGTAGATAGTCTCTTTCGTCGCCTCTGTTATTTCTGAGGTCCATCTTTTGTGTGGCCGGCCTTTTGCTTTGTACCCATTGTATCGGATCAGCATTGCTCTTTGAGGTGCACTGTCTGATGGTAATCTGCTTACGTGGCCGAACCATTTAATTTGTTGTTTCTTGATGAAGTCTAGTACTGATGTTGTACCCACTTTTTCCTGATGTCTTCATTTCTCAACCGGTCTCTTCTTGTTACACCCAGCATTCTGCATAAACACTTCATCTCTGTTGTTACTAGTTTTCTTCTATCGTTTGTTGTCAGCGTCCAGGTTTGGCACTGGTAACATAATGTGGGAGAAAGATTGTGTTGAACATTGCTCTTTTTGTGTTCATGGTGACGTGTTTGCATCTTAAAATTGGCGCAATTTGCCCTATCATTTGATTTGCTTTGTTGCATCTGTGTTGAATTTCATTAGTTATTCTTCCGTTTGATGAAAAAATGCTCCCCAGGTACATGAAGTCTTTTACTTGATTTAGTGGGCGATTGTCGATGGAGATATTGGTAGTGCTTTCCTCTCTGGCGAATGTCATTACTTCTGTTTTGTCGATGTTTATTCTCATGTTGTATTCGTTACATGCTAACTGGAGTCTGTTGATGTATTGTTGTAGCTGTTCTTCTGTTGTTGATATGATTGCCTGATCGTCTGCAAAAAGAAATTTATTTAAGAGCTCTCCGAGGTTGTTTCCTTCGGTGGTGTTATCTATTTTACAGATGTGGTCAATATACGTGATGAATAGCAGCGGGGATAGTACGCAACCTTGTCTTACTCCTGACCCTAATTTTGAGTATGACAAGTTTATAATGTCCCATCTTCTTAATACATATAGGTACTACAGGTTTGACACTAATTTAATCAAACACTGACAGTAATGTCCACTCATTAATTCCTCCTTGAATTGAGATCGATATCAGGTCATTAGACATATTTTCTTTCTTTTGTTTAAATTAATTCATCATCATCAAGGTGCGTATTCTTTATAGGAGTTTGCTCTCTTTGCAGCACATTTGAAATTCACTCTGTCTCTAGCCAGTTTACCCACTTCGTCGATGGTCATATTCATGGTTTCTTTAATATCTTGTAACCATCTTCTTCTTGGTCTGCCTCTGCGTCCTGGGAGCCCTCTAGTATTGTTCTTTCCAGGCCATCGTGACACTTGATGTGACCAAAGTATGTAATTTTTCTGTATAGTATGTTGTTTATCAGCCAATTCTCTTTAACATTTAGTTCTTTCAGGACATCAGTGTTCTTTCTTTTTCTGTCCATGGTATTCGTAGGATCTTTCTGTAGCATTGAGTTTCGAAGTCCTGGATTCTTGTTGTTTGTGTAATGGTCCATGATTCACAACCATAAGTAGCCACTGGGAAAATGCATGTGCTCATTATTTTTAATTTTGATTTTTAATTTTTAATTCATTAAAAATAATTTTTTTAAATCCGTGCAATATACAGGGTGTTCAAGATAAAAGTAGCTCGATTGGTAAGTTTTCATTTGTCAATCGGGCTACTTGTATCTTGAACACCCTGCATTTCCACCATCTTCAAAATTATATTGAGGACTCCGTTATCTCGCGGAGTTCGTGCACTACAGCTGAGATCTTTCTGTGTAATAAAGCGATTGGAGCACACATGGTTACTCACCGAAGTGCAAGGATGATGGACCAATCAATCAAAATTGTTTATGTTATCGGTTTGACTTCTTGCTTAAACTTCACTCGGGGGTCTCTGTGGCTAAGTGGTTAAGCCCTTTGCCTTGTAAGTCGAAGGTCGTGGGTTCGAGTCCGGATCGGGGGCCATTCTGTTCACGAGTTCAGTTTTTCCAGAGACCCCTAGGATTGCTGCTGGAGCCGCCCGAGTGGTTACCGGGGCCCAAATTTGGGGTGTAAAGAATAGAACCACTGTTATCTGCCAAGCATGTCGTAAGAGGCGACTAAGGAGGTTTGACTGACATCGGATGCACATGTCCTAAACGTATAGAAGTCTATGCGTTTAGGGGCCTACCAAACCAATGTGCAACGTATACACGCTCTTGCAAAGATCAAACATATCACAAGAGTGATTAAAATTGGTCGTAAAGAACGAACGCAAAGAAGAAGAAGAAGAGCTGCTGGAGCTACGGAGTTCGTGCTTTGTGCAGTACTCTCAGCAGGTGGCGTGCCATTTCTGCGGAGAGGGATCGAGCCATATGGGGTAAAATCCGGTGCAGTGAAATCAATCCTTCGGCTTTAAAACCCTTTAAAACTTCACTGTCTTTAGTAGCCCACACAGAGCTTTTATACTGTCACCAACACGACAGTAAACTAGTATATAGTTTTGAAACCTGTAAAGCTCCGGATGCCTCACCCTTCGGCCTGATGCCGAAAGACAAAACAGTGATAGAGAATAGATAGATAGCTAGATAGAAAGCTGCACCTGATTGGCAGGGTCTCTCTGCCTGTAACGTAAGACCTGAGAAAACAACATCATACGAAAGAGCTTTCACAAAACAACAAGATAGCTTCATAAGACAGTGGGTGGAGCTAAGAAAGGCGGGTCCTAAACGTCCCTTAAACGTTCTTCCCTAAATTGATGCGTAGCTTACTTGCTATGACGTAATGGATGGACAGAAAGGGAGATGAAATTGATGTCATGACTAGAAAGCAGAACGTTTGTAACAAACTAATCTTAACCCCGCGCGTGAGCTCCCTACCGACAATCCTTCATAATAGAGCAATCACATCGCAATTTGCTGTCGTTTAGATAATTTACCCACGAGTAGTTCTACTCCGTCACACAAGCTTCTATTTAACTCACGCCCTTCTCTATTCATGTCAGTCTAGTTGAGGTGCGGTTCACTGAGGTATTTAAAGTCTTTCGTTAGAAGCAATAACTTAACTAAGTCATAACACAAGATCGAGTAACATCAACATCTACATTTCTCATACTAAGACAATCCATAGCAAGTTTGGAGATTTACATAACAAGAAATTTGGTCATTCTGATTGTTAAAAACATTACATCCTACAGAGACAATACAGCAGAAGTTTATAGTTTCGTAACAAACAAATTTGTGGTCATTCCAACTTGCATAGGTAAGAAAGAATATTATGTTTATTTTGTAATATATATGGCCTTTTTCATCTTTACAGACGGTAAAATTGCAAGTGTTTTACTATGACAACTTAGAGTTTGCGCTTGTCTCTCTTGCCTTTACAGACTGTCAAACAGCATGTGTTTCACTGTGACAACTGTTAAGTTTGCGCTTGTCGATTTTGCCTTTAAAAAAAAAAAAGTTAATTGCATATCCTTTACAGGACTTTGCGAATCAGCCCCAGCTTTTAACGCTGTTTGTGATTTTTCTAGGCATTATTACGTTCAGTAGTTTCCATTGCTTTCTGAACGGGTGGTGCCATCGTCCTTTGTAAAAAATCCACGCGAAACAATTTGCAACCAAACTGTTCGCAGCGTAATTCGAACTCACAACGTCGGGGTTAATAGACCGAGTCACTATCCCCTAAGCCACAGACGCTTTTGCCTTTACATAAGGTAAAAATTGCAAGTGTTTTACAGTGACAACTGTTGAGTTTGCACTTGTCTCTCTTGCCTTTACAGACTGTCAAACAGTAAGTGTTTTACTGTGACAACTTTTGAGTTTGCGCTTGTCGATTTTGCCTTTACAGATGGTCAATTGGCAAGTGTTTTACTGTAACAACTTTTGAATTTGCGCTTGCCTCTCTTGCCTTTCAGCTCATCTCAAGATTCTGCTTACCTTTCTTTTCTCCAATCCTCTTTTACCTTACAGCCTCAGGATAAGAAGAGATTTCTAGAACAAGCTTTTTTGCGCTTCATTATCAGTGTCTTTCGTTTTCTCTGTTATTTATGAAGTCCATCTTTTACGTGGCCTGCCTTTGCTATGTATCCACTGTTTCAGAGTAACATTGCACTTGGAGGCAGTTGAGCAGTCCCAAGCGTACTTAGTGTCAACAAGAATATATATGTATATATATAAATCCCATTAGTAAATTAATAATTAGTCTCTTTCAGTCAAGAGTACCTGGTTCAAACTCCGAGGGAGGGCAAGTTTGGAAGCAAATTAGTTCCCATTGATTTTTACGAACGGTAAACATAGACCTCACCGTTCAGAAAGCAATGGCAAATTACTGAGACGCAGAAAAAAAAGAAACAATTATATTTTTAACAATATTTTACTGTATTTATATAACCTTCATAATCTGTTTGTTATTTTGTTATTGTTTTTTTATTATATTGCACCTATTCATATTGCAATTATTATATTTTATATATGGGTTATATATGGGTTATATATAGTATATATCTATATATATTATATTATTATTACATTAATATTGCAATTATTATTATAATGTTATCGCATGTGTTATTTTTCTAACTTATTTATGATCTTTTGTTTTGGTATTTATTAACATTTTACATTATATTGGTTACTAAACTGACGTCATTGCACTCCGGGCAGACCCATAGGTGCTCATTCTCCCCAACAGATATCGAAGAGTATGCATACTGATAGTTTCCGTGGCTCGCTGATTAAACACACCTCTCACTCTGCCTCTCAGACATCCAGTTCGACTTGTAAAACGGGTAACTCCAAACTGCCTAAATCGCTTGATCGATTCAACATCGATTTTAGTGTTTTAAATCATACTGGGGGTAGCTCTGTAGGAAATAATTCCTATGATTTAAATTATATATTATCGCTTATTGAGTTTATTATCTGCTAACGTATTTTAGCATATTTTTTTACTTCATTATAATCCTTTATTGTAGACATTATTTTCTTAATGTATTTATTATTTTCAATTTTATTTATTATATTGTGCATTACAAAATAAAGAGACCATTATTATACCCTGAGGTATATAGGGTACTACGGTGTTAAGCTCGTATTTTTCATTGACAGTCGTCACACGATGAGTGATGTGGTCAACATCACACCCCGCCTTTACTTGCAAGTGCTTTGCATTGTTCCCAATTAAGCTTGGGTCGACTTCAGATCCATTGCGGTCGGAAACATATTAGACGCCAACTGTGGAATTTGAACCTGACCACTAGCAGAAGAAGCGAGATATCTAACAGCAAAGCTACTGCGACTATAATTGTATTGTACATAGACATTCAATAAATGTCAATTATGCAACAATATAAAATTGTAGAGAAATAGTTAATACAGAATAGAAACATTTCTTAATAAAATATTTTGAGCATATAAAAAGTGACTTCATTGAATAAATGAATAATTTTTCAATCAATAAATTTTTTCAAATGAACAAAAGGATAGACACTTAACAAGTGTAAACTACGAGTTAAGAAAACCAACAAAATAAAATCTGTACTCGAGAGTTAAAAGCAATTTCAAAAATAGATTATAAGTATCGTATTCATAACACTCCTCTGCTGTCAACGCTAAACATGGACACTATCTAAGTTAAAAGGGAGAAAACAACAGGAAAGGAGACATGATATCATTGAAACTGGAAGAAAGACCAAAAAGAACTTAGAGACCAATAATGGAAGAAAGAACAAGAAGAACTTAGAGAGACTCATAATGGAAGAAAGACCAAAAAGAACTTAGAGACCAATAATGGAAGAAAGAACAAGAAGAACTTAGAGAGACCAATAATGGAAGAAAGAACAAGAAGAACTTAGAGAGACTCATAATGGAAGAAAGACCAAAAAGAACTTAGAGACCAATAATGGAAGAAAGAACAAGAAGAACTTAGAGAGACCAATAATGGAAGAAATATCAAGAAGAACTTAGAGAGACCCATAATGGAAGAAAGAACAAAAAGAACTTAGAGAGACCCATAATGGAAGAAAGAACAAGAAGAACTTAGAGAGACCCATAATGGAAGAAAGAACAAAAAGAACTTAGAGAGACTCATAATGGAAGAAAGAACAAGAAGAACTTAGAGAGACCCATAATGGAAGAAAGAACAAGAAGAACTTAGAGAGACCCATAATGGAAGAAAGACCAAAAAGAACTTAGAGAGACCCATAATGGAAGAAAGAACAAGAAGAACTTAGAGAGACCCATAATGGAAGAAAGAACAAGAAGAACTAAGAGAGATAATGGAAGAAAGAACAAGAAGAACTTAGAGAGACCCATAATGGAAGAAAGAACAAGAAGAACTTAGAGAGACCCATAATGGAAGAAAGACCAAAAAGAACTTAGAGAGACCCATAATGGAAGAAAGAACAAGAAGAACTTAGAGAGATACTGGAAGAAAGAACAAGAAGAACTTAGAGAGATAATGGAAGAAAGAACAAGAAGAACTTAGAGAGATAATGGAAGAAAGAACAAGAAGAACTTAGAGAGATACTGGAAGAAAGAACAAGAAGAACTTAGAGAGACCCATATGGAAGAAAGAACAAGAAGAACTTAGAGAGACCCATAATGGAAGAAAGAACAAGAAGAACTTAGAGAGACCCATAATGGAAGAAAGAACAAGAAGAACTTAGAGAGATCCATAATGGAAGAAAGAACAAGAAGAACTTAGAGAGACTCATAATGGAAGAAAGAACAAGAAGAACTTAGAGAGACCCATAATGGAAGAAAGAACAAGAAGAACTTAGAGAGACCCATAATGGAAGAAAGAACAAGAAGAACTTAGAGAGACCCATAATGGAAGAAAGACCAAGAAGAACTTAGAGAGACTCGTAATGGAAGAAAGAACAAGAAGAACTTAGAGAGATAATGGAAGAAAGAACAAGAAGAACAGAGAGAGACCCATAATGGAAGAAAAACCAAGAAGAACTTAGAGAGACTCATAATGAAAGAAAGAACAAGAAGAACTTAGAGAGACCCATAATGGAAGAAAGAACAAGAAGAACTTAGAGAGACCCATAATGGAAGAAAGAACAGGAAGAACTTAGAGAGACCCATAATGGAAGAAAGAACAAGAAGAACTTAGAGAGACCCATAATGGAAGAAAGAACAAGAAGAACTTAGAGAGACCCATAATGGAAGAAAGAACAAGAAGAACTTAGAGAGACCCATAATGGAAGAAAGAACAAGAAGAACTTAGAGAGACCCATAATGGAAGAAAGAACAAGAAGAACTTAGAGATACCCATAATGGAAGAAAGAACAAGAAGAACTTAGAGAGACCAATAATGGACGAAAGAACAAGAAGAACTTAGAGAGACCCATAATGGAAGAAAGAACAAGAAAAACTTAGAGAGACCCATAATGGAAGAAAGAACAAGAAGAACTTAGAGAGACCCATAATGGAAGAAAGAACAAGAAGAACTTAGAGAGACCCATAATGGAAGAAAGAACAAGAAGAACTTAGAGAGACCCATAATGGAAGAAAGAACAAGAAGAACTTAGAGAGACCCATAATGGAAGAAAGAACAAAAAGAACTTAGAGAGACTCATAATGGAAGAAAGAACAAGAAGAACTTAGAGAGACCCATAATGGAAGAAAGAACAAGAAGAACTTAGAGAGACCCATAATGGAAGAAAGAACAAGAAGAACTTAGAGAGACCAATAATGGAAGAAAGAAAAAGAAGAACTTAGAGAGACCCATAATGGAAGAAAGAACAAGAAGAACTTAGAGAGACCCATAATGGAAGAAAGACCAAAAAGAACTTAGAGAGACCCATAATGGAAGAAAGAACAAGAAGAACTTAGAGAGACCCATAATGGAAGAAAGAACAAGAAGAACTAAGAGAGATAATGGAAGAAAGAACAAGAAGAACTTAGAGAGACCCATAATGGAAGAAAGAACAAGAAGAACTAAGAGAGATAATGGAAGAAAGAACAAGAAGAACTTAGAGAGACCCATAATGGAAGAAGGAACAAGAAGAACTTAGAGAGACTCATAATGAAAGAAAGAACAAGAAGAACTTAGAGAGATATTGGAAGAAAGAACAAGAAGAACTTAGAGAGATAATGGAAGAAAGAACAAGAAGAACTTAGAGAGATAATGGAAGAAAGAACAAGAAGAACTAAGAGAGATACTGGAAGAAAGAACAAGAAGAACTTAGAGAGACCCATAATGGAAGAAAGAACAAGAAGAACTTAGAGAGACTCATAATGGAAGAAAGAACAAGAAGAACAGAGAGAGACCCATAATGGAAGAAAGAACAAGAAGAACTTAGAGATACCCATAATGGAAGAAAGAACAAGAAGAACTTAGAGAGACTCATAATGGAAGAAAGAACAAGAAGAACTTAGAGAGATAATGGAAGAAAGAACAAGAAGAACTAAGAGAGATACTGGAAGAAAGAACAAGAAGAACTTAGAGAGACCCATAATGGAAGAAAGAACAAGAAGAACTTAGAGAGACCCATAATGGAAGAAAGAACAAGAAGAACTTAGAGAGACCAATAATGGAAAAAAGACCAAGAAGAACTTAGAGAGACCCATAATGGAAGAAAGAACAAGAAGAACTTAGAGAGACCCATAATGGAAGAAAGAACAAGAAGAACTTAGAGAGACCCATAATGGAAGAAAGAACAAGAAGAACTTAGAGATACCCATAATGGAAGAAAGAACAAGAAGAACGTAGAGAGACCCATAATGGAAGAAAGAACAAGAAGAACTTAGAGAGACCCATAATGGAAGAAAGACCAAGAAGAACTTAGAGAGACCCATAATGGAAGAAAGACCAAGAAGAGACTGGAGACTCGTAACGGAAGAAGAAATACGTAGAATATCTTTGATATTGAACTCTGAGGATAGTAAAAGACAGGGTGACATAGAGAGTCCTTGTAGAGTTTCAAGGGCCGCAAGACATGACGAGGTTAAAATAAATAACTAAATTACTTTTGGATTCTCTGAAAGAGGATAATTCTTATTTTTTCTGGTTGTTAGCCTACACGCTCTGATATAACCAATTCAAGGTTCGTCCTTAGGTTGAAAGTGCGTGCCTTAGCTTAAAGAGGCTTTAATCCCCTTCAGAACAAATAAACAAACAAATTACTGGACAAGACAGAATATAAAACACAGACATTGATAAACTAGACATCCATGTCAATGGCACTACAATCAACCAAGTGAAAGAATTCAAATACGTAGGAAGCATATTCACAGAAGACGGAAGACTAGATAGTGAGATAGAGGCTAGAGTGCAAAAAGCAAATGCTGTAACCTACCAGCTAGCCAAATTGTTAAGGCACTCAAAAATCTAATTGATAGTTAAACAACAGATGATCAACAGCATTTTCAAATCTACTTTGTAGTTACCAGAGCAAATATGGACAATGAGCAAGGCGCTGTCGCAAAAATAACTACATGTGAAATGTGGTGCCTGCGAAAAGTTATCAACAATACCAGAAAAGACAGTCACCAACATCAGCATAAGAAAGAAAGGTGGAGCAGAACCTTGCTTGAACTACATTGAGAAACAAAGAAGGAAGTGGTTTGGCCACTTAATAAGAATGCATCCAAACTCTACAACAGAACACCAGAAAAGAAGGCGAGAGGAAGACATTGAAAAATATAGTTAAATTGCTTATCAGTCCTGTGACAAAGCAAAAATAACCATCACCCAAGCAACCAGAACAGCGCAAGACAAAAACTGAAAACCATGACACTGGCCAACTTGTAATAGTGTGACGACAAAAGAAGAAGAAGAATCCACATTTACGTTAGTCGCAGTGGCGGTTCGTCATTAAGGGCCAGTGGGGCCGGGCCCTACCAAAAATAATATATAACGTGTATTTATTAGTTAATAAATTAAAATATAACCTAATCCAAAACCATGATTATTCCCGAAAATTTGAGTCTGGCCCTCCAAAAAAGGATCACGAGTCGCCACTGGTTAGTCGTATATCCCTTTTTAAAATGTAACTACTCTTTTTTATTTTGCAGATCAATGAATTCTGAATTCACAAAGCACACAAAAATGACACGGGTACTTCTATTTTTGGCTTTACTAAGTTTAACCCTGTCATGTTCTGATAGTTTACCTATCGAGATCAACCTTACATGTATTAAGAGAGGAAGAGTAAGTACTTGGTATAACTTATTTACATTTGGTAACAGTGGCGGCTCGTCATTAGGTGCTTGGGAACTGGGCCCCACCAAAATGATATGTAACGTCTGTTTATTATTTTATAAATTAAAATATAACCCAACCCACAACCACAATTGTTCCTTAATATTTTGTCTGGCACCACAAACAAAAATAATCACGAGCCGCCACTGTTTGGTAACATACATTTGCTTGTTTTTCTTCTTGCTTTTTCATCATTGTCAGCAGGAATTATATATATGCCAATCATCCCTGACATTCTTTTTTTTCTTTGTCGTCACACGGCTACCACGTTGTTTCCAGTATCGTGACGTTTTAATTTTATCTTGCGCTGTTCTGGTGACTTAGGGGATATTAATTTTGCTTTTTTGACAGGATTCTACTATGTCATCTAACCATCTTTTTTATCATCTTCTTCTCCACTTTTTTCCTGATCTTCTGTTGTAGAAGATTCTGTATACAGTGGAATGGGTTGCATTCTTATAAAGGGTTTTTAAACCAAAGGATTGACATCATTGCACCTGGTTTTACCCCATATGGCTCGGTCCCTCTCAGCAGAGATGGCACGCCACCTGCCGAGAGTATTACACAAAGCACGAACTCCGTAGCTCCGACAATAATCCTAGGCATCTTGCATTCTCATTAAATGACCGAACCATTTCATATTTTGCTTTTCAAGCAAGGTTATGTCCCAACCTTCTATCTTATGCTAATATTGGTGACTCCGTCTTTTCTGGTGTTGTTGGTAACTTTTCGGAGCATCACATTTCACATATAGTTAATTTTTTGCCGCTGTGCTTTGCTCATTGTCCATGTTTGGCTCTGGTAACACAAAGTAGGCTTGAAAATGCTTTTGATCATCTGTTGGTTAGCTGTCAGTGAGATACCTACGTTCCTTTGAGTGCCAATTAGGCTAGCTGGTAGGTTGCAGACGTGCTTTTTGCACTGTTTCTCACTATCTAGTCTTCCATCTTCTGTGAAAATGCTTCATAAGTACTGACATTATTGCACTTGATTGATTGTACTGCAATTGATATGTATAATTAGTTTATTAAGTTCTCTTCATATATTCATTACTTCTGTTTTAGTGTTGTTGGTTTTCATGTCCTGATTTATACAATTTTCGCTCAAACTGTCAATTACGGAATTCGTGCCTTTGAGACCTTGCTGTGTAAGAAAGAGATTGGAGCACACATGGCTATTCACCGAAGTTCACTGATGATGTTTCGATGACTGAATCAATCAATGACATATTTCTAAGATAGTATGAAAATCGAAAATAGTGACATATCCTTAACATGACTTAGTAATCAACCACAGTAAACGAGTGGTTGATTTTCTAGACACCACTTACACGTTCAGTAGCTTGCCATTGCTTTCTGAACGGTGGGGTATATTTATACATTTCGTAAAAATCCAACGGAAACGAATTTTCTTCCAAACTGCCTGCCGCAGAGCTTGAACCAGGTAAGCTTGGGTTGGGATCGAACCCACTACAGCTTAAGCTACAGACGCCCACGTAGTATAGATAAGATAAGTATACGATAGTATACATTTCGTTTTTAAATATTATTTATTTTTGTCTCTGCAGGAATACATGAACGGAGATGTCATGCCTTCCAGGTTCTGTGAGCGATGCCAGTGTGTACTAGGTGTAGAGTCATGTGCTCCCAGAAGATGTCATTAGTTCATTTGTCTAGCACATATTTATCGGGTTTTTTTAAAGGGGTTATGGTAGAGGATTTCTCAACTTTCTTATCTCTCAATAAAATTATGTGATACATAGCAATTACTACTAGAGTGGTCTAAAATGAAAATTTAGATATCTTTCGCATTAATAAATTATCGGGTTGCCATGGAAACGGCAGCCATGTTGGATTGTAAACAACGTCGTACGGTCTCCAAATAGAGTGAAATAAATAACAATTGCAATTTGTTTTGAACTGCACAGCCTAAATATGCCAATATTCTGGGTACCTGACAACTTTAAATTGTTCTGTAACATGTAACTGATCTCTGGGGTGCAACGAATAAGACCTACCCAATTCACTACCAAAAATAGGACCCATTGGTTAATTAAAAATTCATATATATTTATTCGCTTGAGAAATGTGCATTTTCTGTTGTCTAGTCCCTTCCATATTAATAGATACATGTCTGCGCCTAACCTCATATTGATATCTTGAAGATTTCTTTCACTGTAGAAAACGTACACGTTAACCCACGTTAACGAAATTTACAAATGGGAGAAAACTGCGTTTTAAAAATGTAATGTGAATTCAGTTTAAATTGTCAGGGAAATCGTCTGTTAGAGCATACAGGCATTGCCTAGCCTAATTGGATCTAATATATCTGTTAGTACTCAGATCAAGCTTTACAATGATACATAACTCGATTGGGTTAATTGAATGGCATACACTGTATCTAGGGACAAAATAAAGACAATTGTAGACATTTTCTATAACGAATTTTTAGAGGGTAGGGCTGTTCAATAATAATTTTGAAGCATTTTTCGGGATCACAAATAAAACTCTTTGCGTAATTTGATTGTAGAGATGCAATACTAACATAATTTGATGAATTTGAAAAATCGATATATTTAACATATAATGACCCAACTGTAAGTAGTATCGTGCCTTAAATTACCATTTCGATATAAGTTCAAAATTCGAGTCTGGAATTATTGATATATTTATTTACATGCTTGATAATTGAAAAAAAAACAAATTATGGTAATTAATTATCGATCTGTCATTACAGCACTCAATGGAAACATATAGGTGCTCAGTCCCCAGTAACAGACATCTACTTTGCATTACATATACGAAAAACTATGATAGACTTTCTGAAGCTTATATTGAGTTTTCTCCGTGTCTTGATCTTTTTCAGTTTAGAAACATTAGTTATTTTAGCAGTCCTTTGTGTTTTAGCATTTCTTTGTAAAACCACATGTCTGTTTTGTAGTCTATTTGTTTATTATTCATAACTGCGCATTGAAATGTCAAAGTTGGTTCAATGTAGCGCTGAAGATCTCTATTTTTTATTTTTGTAGACAACAATTTGTTGCATCATGGTCTCCGATAATATACAGCTGGCGAGCTCATGTAAATATTCTCGGAAATCATACTATAAATGCGGCATCTCGCATTCCAGTATTGTTAGATAAAGACATATTCAGTTGAAAAACAACAAAACACGCTAAATCAAGGTTAAATTATGTTATAAATTAAGTTTAACACTCAGGAATATCAGTAATGTTAACATTTTTCATCAATAAATTACCATGGACTCGTAGAATTTTGTAAAATTTCAGAAAACCTCTGGGAGCTCTATAAAACACTTATAAAAACCAGCCCCCATTTAACAGGAATTGTGGTTTTCCCATCTGATATAGTCGGCCTTATGTTGCCGGTGTCCGCTGTTGCATACAATGTCTGTTATTTTTCAGAGAGTTTTTTTTGTTGGGTTTACTCTATTGTTTATTTTTTTTTACAATTCTTATCAACCATTTATATTACATATTGTTATCAACCATTTATATTACTGTTATCAACCATTTATATTACTGTTTAGACTATGTCGGAATCTTTTTTGGAATATAGTATGTCATTGCTTTCATTGACACCATATTGGTGTAAAGCATGGGCATTAAACAGCACAGGAGGAAAGCATATATGAGCTTTTGAATATGTGTTACATAAGAGTCTTCTGTATCCCGTGGACAGATAAGAGAACAAATAGATATTTCTAAAAAGATCTCAAAATCAAAGAAAACTGGCTAATTCTACTCCAAAAAAATGAGCAAATTGAAATATTTTGGACACCTAACGAGACATAACGGGTTGGAGATGATCATTATTGAAGAAGACATCCCGGCAAAAAAAAAGAAGAAGAGGAAGACAAAGAAGAAGTTGATTTGACGATTTGATCATGACGGGACATCTGGCCTATGAGAGAAATTCTGAAGTAGACATCCCGGCAAAAAAAAAGAAGAAGAGGAAGACAAAGAAGAAGTTGATTTGAGATTTGAATATGGGACTTGACATAAAAGAATTCTGTGCATCCCGGACAGAAAAAGAGGAAACAAATAGAATTATTTCTAAAAGAAACTCAAAATTTCCAAGAGACATGGCAATCAACAAAAAAAGAGCAAATTGATAGATTTGACACTAACGGGACATAACGGTTGAGAGATCATTATTGAAGAAGACATCCCTGCAAAAAAAAGAAGAAGAGGAAGACAAAGAAGAAGTTGATTTGACGATTTGATCATGACGGGACATCTGGCCTATGAGAGAAATTCCGAAGTAGACATCCCACAAAAAGAAGAAGAGAAGACAAAGAAGAAGTGGATTTGACGATTTGATCATGACGGGACATCTGGCCTATGAGAGAAATTCCGAAGTAGACATCCCGGCAAAAAGAAGAAGAGAAGACAAAGGAGAAGTGGATTTGACGATTTGATCATGACGGGACATCTGGCCTATGAGAGAAATTCCGAAGTACTGTTAGGCTGGCAAAGATCTGAACAGAACAGGACACGTTTTTGATGATGTCACTGATGATGTTGATCTACCATCTGATATTAGTAGAGTTCTATGATATTTGCATTGGTAGTCTTCAATAAATGTCACGTGCTGCTATAAGCGTCCACATAATATTTTTCCAGGATGGAGAGAATGTAGGGGAAGCAAAATATATTTTCAAATATTTGATTTGTTAGTTTACTACTTGGAAATGAAGAAGGCGAAAATCGTATAAAATTGTTTTATCAAAAGTCAATTTTTCACGGAGGTGGTGAAACTTCCGCTCCTTCCCTAATCCTTTCGTTCCGTAATTTATTTTACCTCCGGACGCATTTACTTTGCAATGTATACTAAATTAGCCAGTATACTGGCTTTGGGTTACATTAAAATATACTGTGAGCCAGTAAATCGGCTCAGTGGATCGAAGGGGTTAACATGTGAACGCCCATGCTTGTTGCATGCAAATAAAATATAAGAAAATGCTGTGTACACTTAAGGCTTACAAGATTGGCTCACGGTGATCTCTTAAATTTGATTATAATTTATATTTGTGTTGATATTAACAATGCATATTTAACGAGTGTGATATCTCATTTTATTGGTAGTCTCTGTGGCGCAAAGATAAGATGATCACCTCTCTCTTCAATGATACTCAGTTCGTTTCCCTGGTGAAATGATCGGGGCATTTGTTCCAGAAATCGCTGCTCTCAGTGTAAGGGATATCGAGTTCATAGTCCTATCGGAGATGGACGATAAAACGTAGGTCACATATGCAAGTTGAGCATTAAAAATAATTATAAGAGTAGACTGCAAAGCCGCTGCCTCTGAAAATTATTAAAATAGCATTTCTACCAAATTTATTACCCTCTTAAGAATTAAAGCGAGAAATGTTGTTTCTGCTCAGAAGTTCGTGATCTCTATCTCGCGCGATCGTTCTTTTTAGCCATTTTGATCATTCTTATTGTGATATATAAGCAGCCTTTGCCAAGAACGTATTTTTACGTCCCATCTTCAGCACCATTTGGAGCTCTGGTGCTTATCCTTCGGCGATGTGTCCGGTTTCAGCCAGCGTTTACTCGGTTCGCTCTCCGTTCTGTAGCCATCTAGTGTTTTTACGGTGTGGAGTAGCTAGCCCACACCAACCTCATTAATCACCTCTTACGACATGCGTGGCAGATAACAGTGGTTTTATTCTTTACACCCTATGAAGGGCCCTGGTAACCACTCAAGTGAGTTCGTGATCTGAGATCTTCCTGTGTAAGAAAGAGATCGGAGTACACACGGTTATTCACCGAAGTGCAATGATAATGGTCCTATCAATCACTCTCATGTCCTGTTTAAACACTTCTCAATGTAACGTTGTGAAAAACTCAATTTCACGTTTGTTGATCAAGCATAATGAAAGGTGATTGCGCTTATCCCCTACAGCCTAACTATTGATGTCTGAAAAACAGCAGTCTTGCAGTGAAGGCTGATTCCATTGCATTAGGCTTGTTCTGAATTGCTCGATCAATCTCCGCAGAATAGACGAGAGCATTGGACAAGAATCAGCAACAGTTCTAAGAGATCTTAGTAATAAAATGCATCATTGAACAGAACGACGTAGCTCGTCGACGTACCGTCAATTTTCAAAACGCAAGTAATATTTCTTAATCATTTCGCCACAGAGATACCCTCCTCTCCTCCACCATCCCCTTTTGTGTGATGTTGTTTACCCATATGCCTATTGGCCTTTCTCGTACTCAAAGGCCAAATCTTTTAATTGTTGTATGCTGAAAGGGGTATGTATATATATATATATATTGACTTAATTCCCATAAGATGGTCAAAATCTGTTACCATGTGTTGTTTTTTTTTAAATTTTATGTCAGAGATTATACCTACAATTTTTCAGACATATGATCGTTTTTTCTGTCACTCCTGATAAGTTAATTGCATATCCTTTACAGGACTTTGCGAATCAACCCCAGTTTTTTAAACGCTGTTTGTGATTTTTCTAGGCATTATTACGTTCAGTAGTTTGCCAATGCTTTCTGAATGCGTGGTGCAAATCGTCCTTTTGTAAAAATCCACGCGAAACAATTTGCAACCAAACTGTCCGCAGCGTAATTCGAACTCAGAACGTCGAGGACCGAGTTATTATTCCCTAAGCCACAGACGCCACCCACTCCTGGTAACAACGATTAATATTCCTAGAGAATTATCTCCCAAAGTGTGATCTCTCTCTCTCTCTTTCTCTCTCTCGCTCTCTCTTTCTCTCTCTTTCTCTCTCTCGCTCTTTCTTTCTCTCTCTTTCTATCTCTCGCTCTCTCTTTCTCTCTCCTCTCTCTCTCTCTCTCTCTCTCTCTCTCTCTCTCTCTCTCTCTCTCTTTCTCTCTCTTTCTCTCTCTCTCTCTTCTCTCTCTCTCTCTCTCTTCTCTTTCTCTCTCTCTCTTTCTCTCTCTCTCTTTCTCTTCTCTCTCTTCTCTCTCATTCTCCTCTCTCTCTCTTTCTCTCTTTTCTCTCTTCTCTCTGTCTCTAGCTATCTATCTCTCTTCTCTCTCTCACTCTCAAGCTCTTGTCTTACTTACGATCATTGTTTAACATTGCTAATGGGACGATAATGGGAGTCTGTAACTTAAGCGGTAGTAAGCCCGATCACAAGCCAAGCGTACGCTGGTTCAAACACCGCTGCAGTCAATTTGGAAGCAAATTCGTGTTCGTGGGTTTTTACCACAGCCAACTATAAACTCATAGGGCCAGCGGACACAGGTAAAAATTATAGGAAATAAGACCACAACTCGTCACGTGACCTCGCATTCCAGCATTGGTGTATATAGACGAATTCATTTTAAAATCAACACAACATGCTAAATTAAGGTTATATTATGTAATAAGTTAAATTTAACAATAAGGAATATCAGAATTATGAATATTTTTCATGAATAAATAACACTAGACTCATAGAATTGAGTAAAATAGCAAAAAAAACTTGCAGTGTTCTATCAAACATATATAAATTCCAGCCCTCCCCAACTCTAACTAGACCATGGTTTTCCCTGTCAGTTATGTGGCACAATATTAGAGTTGGCTGTGGTTTTCAGGAATAGTAAAAATAAACCCCACCGTTCAGAAAGCAAGTCTTGGTTTTTCAAAGTATCTAACAACAGGTGTTTCTTCTAATTTCTTCTACACTGACTTTCTTCTAATTTCTTCTAAACTGACTTTCTTCTAATTTCTTCTACACTGACTTTTTTCTAATTTCTTCTAAACTGACTTTCTTCTAATTTCTTCTAAACTGACTTTCTTCTAATTTCTTCTACACTGACTTTCTTCTAATTTCTTCTAAACTGACTTTCTTCTAATTTCTTCTACACTGACTTTCTTCTAATTTCTTCTACACTGACTTTCTTCTAATTTCTTCTAAACTGACTTTCTTCTAATTTCTTCTAAACTGACTTTCTTCTAATTTCTTCTACACTGACTTTCTTCTAATTTCTTCTACACTGACTTTCTTCTAATTTCTTCTACACTGACTTTCTTCTAATTTCTTCTACACTGACTTTCTTCTAATTTCTTCTACACTGACTTTCTTCTAATTTCTTCTACACTGACTTTCTCTAATTTCTTCACACTGACTTTCTTCTAATTTCTTCTACACTGACTTTCTTCTAATTTCTTCTACACTGACTTTCTTCTAATTTCTTCTAAACTGACTTTCTTCTAATTTCTTCTAAACTGACTTTCTTCTAATTTCTTCTAAACTGACTTTCTTCTAATTTCTTCTACACTGACTTTCTTCTAATTTCCCCTACTTTTTGATATTCTCTTCTTGTTTTATTTATTACTCTCTCAAGCATCTCATTATCAATATTATCATCAACAAATAAACAGGGTACAGGTATTGAGAGCTTCCGAAAAAACAAATAGACAAACACGGGACTCGAACTACTTACCCTCGTGAAATAGTCCCGTGTTTGTCTATTTGTTTTTCGGAAGCTCTAATACCTGTACCCTGTTTATTTGTTGATCATATTCATTACTTCCGTTGTTTCCTCTGGGGTTCTTGAAAAAACTCCTTGTGCTCATATTATCAATATTAGTAATTTTGCCAGCTCTTTAGAATCTCTGAATTCCTCTGCCAAACTACTTTTTGTTGTCAATATCAATTTTGCTCGTTTTTTCCCCCTCTGTTACTGTCATTGTTTTCCTTTCTCAATAATTGCTAAATAGCAAGGACAAACCCACCATTCTGACTTCGATGAGTGGAAGACATCAATGATAATTTTATATTTATTTATCTGTTGTACTCAGTGGCGGCTTGTCATTAAGGGCCAGTGGGACCGGGTCACACCAACAATAATGTGTAACGTGTATTTACTATTTTATAATTTATTTGTTCATTATTATTACTTTTAACATGATACTGCTTAGCTTTGAAAGTTGAATGTATAACACTAATTATCATATACAGTCTAAAATTCAGCATTTCTCCTCCCTAATTAGTATACTTTACACATTTCCAGCGCACTATTTTTTTAGGGACAGTAGAAATATTACAAGAAGCGACTGTCTGTTAACATAGCAACCACTGACCTCTTTCTCGACTGGTTCGTTAGCACATACAAATATGTGATTTTAATTCATGCAATATGGAAATTTTTAAGCGGCTAAGACAGTACACAGTTAAACGGTGTTATTGCGCAACAAAATTTTCGGGGGCATAAATATCCAATTATACATACACATTACTGAAAAATATAAAAATTAACTAGCCAACATAGAATAGTTTAAGGTAATCTCCCTTTTCATTAAAATGAATCTGTGTACGACAATATAAATACTAAAATATAACATAACACAAAATCATGATTTTTTTCGAAAATTTATCTCTGGCCCCACCAACAAAAATTATCGCGAGCCGCCACTGGTTGTATTTAATAAAGGTAGTGAGATATTATTTTGTTGATTTTGACCATAATATTTATCTTACAATTTTATCGTATTTTGATTAAACATAATACATTTATGTTGATTGCTGGTACTACCTTGTACGTACTTTGAATATTATTTTTATACATTACTTTCTTGTACATAAATTTGTTAAAACTGTAAAAATGTATTATTAATATATAAAAGAGATATTTAATATATTGTATGCATTGGTATGTTTACAAGAAGGTGAGAGTTGCATTTGCTGTTGTCACATGTTAATTAAACAAACAAAGAAACATAAAATATATCGCTACTGTAAATAGTACCGCTTTTTAGGGCGGTTTAGGACAGGTTGGACGAGAACCTGAGGAATTTAATGGTCGCATGGCTAGTGGGCGTCTGTTGCTCAAGCGGTGTTGAGTTCGATCACAACCCAAACGTACCTGGTTCAAACTCCGCGATGGGCAAGTTTGGAAGCAAACTCGTTTCCGTGGGATATTTACGAAAGGTAAAAATAGACATCACCGTTCGGAAAGCAATGACAAACTACTGAACGTATAGATGGTGTCTAAAAAATCAATGACTCTTCTACTGTTGATGGTATGTCCCGTAAAGGACATGCCACGATTGTCATGGCTAGTGCAGGCGTCGCGAACCTGTTCAGGTTAGGATTTTCATTTATGTCCACAGCAGAAAAACTTCCTTATCATGAATTGAATACTGGTCTCCCACTATGAGAGCCGTGCTCTAATCCATTCTGTCAGACGCTCATCACGTCACATGTAAAATAGTATAAATGTGAATAGATTTTAATTAAACTGCTTAGTGAAATAAAGAGACTAGAGTCGATATGTTGATATGCATGTCGTGAGTAAGCTCAGGGATCGCCGACAGTAACATTGATCTTTGCCTTGTGAGTCGAAGGTCGTGGGTTCGAATCCGGACAACCCCATTCTGTTCACGAGTGCAGTTTTTCCCAGATACCCCTAGGATTGTTGCTGGAACTACGGAGTTCGAGCTTTGGGCAATACTCTCGACATGTGAAGTGCAATTTCTGCGGAGATGAACGGAACCATATGGGGTAAAACCCGGTGTAATGACGTCAATCCTTCGGCTTTAAAACCTTTTAAGAGAATACGGCCATGTACGGAAATCTACACACCTGAGGTGGTCAGGTCAGACAAGATCTGGAGACAACCGTGGGTAGCCTGTGGTGATACTAAGTAAATTGGCGTTTATTGACAAAAGACACGTGTGTATAGTATCACTTACTTATCTGATACTATAAGAGAATAAGAAGTTTTAAGAACCCCGTGGGGAAGCAATGAAGCTAATGAATATAATCAATAAATAGACAGTGTACAAGTATTAGGGCTTCAGAATTTTTTTTCCAAACACAGGATTTGAACGCAAACCCTTATTTCTTACGGTATCCTTTGCCTAGCCCTACAATACGAGCTTCTTTAAGAACACAACCAGCTATCTCTCCTAAAAAAGAGATTTACTGAGAAGAGACCATATAAGAAATGAGGAAATTAGAAGAACAGTCGGAACAACACTTGCTGTTAGATTTATTGAAAAACAGAGACTCAAATGGTTTGGCCACTTGGTCAGAATGAACCCGAATACAACAGTTGCAAGAGAGTACAACCTGAAAATGGAATCATCAAGAGGAAGGGCAGACCAAGAAAAGATGGGTTGATGGAGTTACAGACATCTTAAAACTCCACAATACCACACCATATCAAGCGACCGAGCGTGTATTATCTCGGAAACCGGTCATCAGTCAAACCTGCTACGCCTAGCGGCAAAAAAGAAGAGAAGGACAAAAGAAGAAAGAAAGAAAGTATTTCATAACCGCGTCGTCTGTTGAACACAGATTAATCAAGTCAGATTCAATAGAAAAGTGTAACGTTAATCATACGCTACGGTAGTGACAACGTGAGGTAGAAATTCCGTTGTTTGATGCAGCTTAAGTCAAAATGTTTTGGTGTACAACACGATATTTGTTTGAACTGCAGGAAACCTGAATCCTTTACTTGAACATCTAAAATACAAGTACCTCTGAAGTCGGAATAAGGATCGCATGGATGGCGATGATATTTCACGTCAAATTCAGTCAATTATTATATATATATAGTAACAAATGTTACACGAAAGAGACTATGAATATATATTGTGTATACTCTGAGAAGATATGATCATCAAAGATGCACAAAGCCGGCATTGGCATAGGAAGCAAAATCTGAAAAGCCAAATGATTCTTATCTTAAAACTAAAATTATAATATATAGAAGCAGTGTTCTGGAAGTGTTATCATTTAGCAGTGAGTGCTGGAAAATGATTCAAAACATGATACACAAGCTGGAGACATTCCATAATAAATGTTTAAGAACAATGCTGCGAATCATCATCATCAAATATCTTGTCCTGGGCAGAACTTTGCCACCCCAACAGTCCTCCGGAATTTCTCTCTCTCATAGGCCAGATGTCCCGCCTCTGCAGCCGTCATGTTCAAACCATCAGTTATATTCTGAATTCATCTTCTCCGTGGTCTTCCTCTTCTTCTCTTTGCTGGTATGCCTCCTTCCGTGATGGTCTTCTCCAGCCATTCGTGTCTTTTTATATGTCCAAAATATCTCAATTTTCTTTTCCTTATTTGTAGCATCAGCCAGTTTTCTTCGATTTTGAGTTCTTTCTGGATAAATCTATTCTCTTCTCTGTCCAAGATATACGAAGGACTCTCCTGTAACACTTATATTCAAAAGCATGTATATGTTTTTTTAACGGCTTTATTAAATCTCCATGCTTCACACTACATGTTGCCACTGGGAATATGCATGCTCTTAGTATTCTGATTTTGTTTTCCTATCAGTTCTGTTACATACTGTTTTTAGTTGTTTAATTTTTTGTAAAGCCATGTTTGTTCATATTTTAATTTCTTTCATTCCATTTCCATTTGTTGTTAGCAGTGAACCAAGATATTCAAAACTGTTCACATTTTCTACTTTCTCTCCATTGATAAAAATATCATTTTGGTCAAATACAACAGTAAATTATGAAATTTTCAAACGAACAAAGTGTACATCTTTGGAGACCATAATTAAAGACGAAGGTAAAGGTGGATTGGTAATGTATGTTGTATGCCAGTAGGGACATTCGCTAGAACAGCTTTCCGATGAACAGTGATGAAACTAAAGTCCTGGACGTTCAAAGGAAACATGGAGAACAACTGTAGAAAGAGAGTTCAGAGATTGTGACCTGACGTGGGAAACAATTGATAAAAAGGCAACAGAATGGCAACAATGAAAATCTCTTTTGGAAGCCGTGTATACGCAGGATACGAAAATTACATAGACTTAACAATGTGTATTTGAGTGAATATGGGACGGTTAGCGAAATGTATATAGCTTAAGTGAGCGTCTATAGCTCAAGCAGTAGTGAGCTCGATCACAAACCCTAGCGTACCTGGTTCAAACCCCAAGGTGGGCAAGTTTGGAAGCAAATTCGTTTCCTTGGGATTTTACAAAGGTAAAATATACCTCACCGTTCAGAAAGCAATGTCAAACTACTGAACGTATAAGTGGTACCTAGAAAATCAACGACTTGTTTACTGTGGTTGATGGCTACGTCCTTTAGGATATGCCACGATTTTCATTTTCATTTAGTTTAAGGTTATCGAATTTGGCACAAGGCGATTGGTGGGTTCAGACTCCCACCAGACCCATAGAACGTGTAGAAAGGAATTGGTCATCCTACTTCCTGCACATTTTGGACTAGAAATATAAAGGGACAAACACTTTATATCCAAATGTCTGAAAGAGTTACGGGATATTTAATTTTATTCTGGTAGCTATTGGTTACTTAACCCGCCCGTGTGGTGCCGGGTCCCGCAAGGGAAGTAAAGAATAGTACCACTGCGACCTACAAGGCATGTCGTAAGAGACGACTGATGTAGGACCTAGAGAAGCTATCTTAGCAAATAAAAAGCATCATAGAAATTGGATGTGCTAGCCTACTGGTAGGCGTATAACTGGCACAACGCACAATCGCCCTTAGGCTCAGATCACATATAAATCACACAGAGTGGTTAACAAGTGGTCGATATGGTGCGTTCGAAGAAGAAGGTTACTTAACCGACGCCATTTAATTCTGGGCAGACCGATAGGTGCTCAGTCTCCTCCAACATATATCGACGAAATTGCATACTGAGGTTCCTATGGCTAGCTGGTTAAACACACTTATTTCTCTGCCTCGCAGGCACACAGTTCTACTTGAACAACGGGTAACTCCAAACTGCTTAAATATCTGGATTGATTCAACATCTATTTTAGTCTCTTCCTCCAACAGACAGTCGTGAAGATATTGAAGATCATCCCCTTATCCATTTTTAACTCTCCGACAATCAATGCTGCTGTTGCAAGCCTGTTTCCTATCTGATTTTTAGTGACTAAAGAAGTATTTCACGTTGAATGCATTTGAAAATAAATGTCTGCGAAAAATATTGAATATAAAATGGAATGAATTCAGGAGAAGTGATCAGAGACATGTCTAGTCAACCACTAGTGACAACTGTTATAAGAAAGAGAAGATGGAGATATGTTGGACACACCACACCTTAAGACGAAATGATCAACAAATATCAAAGCAGGCATTGAAGTGGGATGCAAAAGGTTCAAGAAAGAGAGGTCGACCTAAGGAAACCCTGAAACGAACTTTGCTGAGAGAGGCAAGAAATATCGGTCTCAGTTCCATGGATGAGATTGAGCGAGTTGCCCATGATAGAGCGGTATGGAGAATTACTTGTAGGCCCTATGTAACGTACGAGAGGAATTATTATTATTATTAAAGAAGTATTTAGATTTGCTGTTTTGTTTATTTGGTTGCTGTGTCAATTAACAGTCTGTTTGCTTTTGATATTTTCTGTGTGCATAAATAAATATTTATTTATGATATCATATAGTTTTTGTATTTCTTAACGTCTAGATAATTGTTGATTGAAATATGTATTTTAATTTGTTATAATTTGTTTAATTTGTTTAAATTGGTTTAGAGCACATTGTGACAACCAGTAAATTTGAGGGTAGACGAGACTGAGGAAGACAGGGTGATAACATTTTGGATAGCCTGACTTCATGGCACGGTAGAGCGTCAACATCTGAGTTGATAGCAAACACCAACGACAGAGTTGTGGAGATCCATGAACGTCTACGCCAGCCGGCACGGCACCTGATGATGATGATAAATACATTTATTTGTACACTATGTTTATATCATTATTATCACGAACAGCCCCACCGCCGCTATCAACACCACCACAACAACCAGTATTATCATTATTAATGGGGGACTGCCTAGAGTAGTTGATAGTAGCTCGGCCTGCTAGCTGTGAGACGCCTCATAGCTCGGGTTCGAACCTACTATCCGGCATTTTTCGAGTCCCTGGTCTTACTCAGGACGATAACGTGAGTACCTCTGAAGTCGGAGAAAATCTGCCTTATGGCGAGGGAATACTAATTACGAGTACATTGAGCACACGGCTGCCAGTGTAAAGTAATTTACAATGTGCACGCTGCTGCCATTGTAAGAAATTGAAAACAAACGGATTTTCACGCAAAAATCAGTTTCAGAGATGAAACTTCGTCTGAGTTGAAAGCAAAAAAAATCATCATTAATACAGCCATCAATACCATCATCATCATTATCAACACTACATTGAGCATCATCATTAATATCACCACCACTACCACCATCATCATTAGTATCCCCACCACTATCACCATCATCATTAATATCACCACCACTACCACCATCATCATCAACACTACCTTAAGCATCATCATTAGTATCACCACCACTACCACCATCATAATCAACACTATCTTGAGCATCATCATTAGTATCACCACCACTACCACCATCATCATTAATATCACTACCACTACCATCATTATCATCATCAACATTACCTTGAGCATCATCATCATCAACACTACCTTGAGTCGAAAGAGTAAAAAAGGGTGCCATGAATGTATGACACGGCGCCATAGCTCCCGTTGGGGCAGTGTTAGACAGCGCTACCATGGATTCTTAACATCAGTTATATGAGGAATAAAAACATAGTACTCCGAACATGTCCAGAGGTGCTCCGATCTCCGCCTCAGCAAATCCAGCAGCGTCCAGCGGCCCAACATGCCAGTTCGATGTTGATTATCCCTATCCGTTGGTACCACTGAACACTGCATCTTTGCTATGACGGGTTCTGGCGATAGTGCATGATACTCCGTAGCACGGCCAGAAGTCCCGTTTCACGTTAGCGACTGATTCTATCCTCAGCCATACAGCTTATCAGCACGTGAAAACACTTTCAGCTTGGTAGTAGTCATTTATTTACGTAGCATAGTACATAGGAGCCGCTGTAGCGTAGTTGTTAGTGAACTCGCTCTCAAGGCTGGTGGTCTGGGTTCAGCTCCCGCAATGCGCGTGGAATTTTTCCGACCGCGACGGCTCTCAGGTCGACCCAGCCTCAACTGGGTACCAGACATGCTCTGGGAAAGTAAAGGCGGCCGGCATGATGCTGACCACATCACCCATCGTGTGCCGACTGTCAATGAAAAATACAGGCCTAACACTGTATTGACCTATATACCACGAGGTATGAAAGGGTTCCTTTATAGTACATAATAATTGTAACGGTTCCAAATTTAACAGCTATCTTACCGGC
Source organism: Arion vulgaris (assembly GCA_020796225.1). Classification (NCBI taxonomy): domain Eukaryota; kingdom Metazoa; phylum Mollusca; class Gastropoda; order Stylommatophora; family Arionidae; genus Arion; species Arion vulgaris. The sequence continues at coordinate 13,567,935 of CM036772.1, forward strand.
ACCGGATATGACCTCCTTAAATATTCTTCTGTAAAATGTACAACGCTTATGTCTATCACATTCTGTATCCATCCATGTCTTTGTCTTTGTCTTCTCCACTTTCTAGAAAAGTCTCAATCCATGAATATCACAACACATAGTACCCATGTGTTGCCGGGGTTTAGAGGGAGCAAAGAATAGTGACATTGCGACCTACACGACATGTCGTAATAGGCGACTAAGGTAGGGGCCTAGGGAAGCTACCCTAGTAAATAAAAAGCGTCGGAGAAATCGGATTTGCTGGCCTTCTTGTAGGCGCATAACTGGCACAACGTACATCGCTCTTAGGCTCGGATCATATACAAATCACAAAGAGTGGTTAACAAGTGGTCGCTATGGAGCGTTGGAAGAAGAAGAAGAAGAAGAAGAAGAAGAAGAAGAAGAAAGCATAGGTTATTTCCCTTTTCGAATCGAACAAAATAAAGAGTTGTAAGTTCAATTCCCACAATCCACTTTCTATACGCGAGGAAAGGAACTAGCTGGCCTATTCTCCGTATACTTGGGTTATAAGTGTCGAATGACAGGCATTTCACACCTTATGGTTTGCAGGAACTACATACTACTACACATTTTAACTTTCACTTGTAAGTTGTGTTTCATATCATAGCATCATAAATGAAATTGACAGCTTGTTCCATGGGGGTCTGCTACCAACTCAGGGGCCCACTTGCATGACCGTCGACGACTACGCCACTGATAGTCAGTACTGGGATTGCTGAAAATTATTGTTACTATCTATTAATGAAAATAGACTTGACCATGACTAAAATGTTGGAAAACAGAATCGAGATTTTCGAATTATAGACAGAGAATACTAATAATATCATTCCTCTCGTATCGTTATACGTTACATAGGGCCTGCAAGTAATTTCTCCATACCGCTCTATCCTGGACAACTCGCTCAATTTCCTCAAAGAAACTGAGACCGATATGTCCTGCCTCTCTCAGCAAAGTTTGTTTCAGGGTCTCCTTAGGTCGACCTCTCTTTCTTGAACCCTTTGCATCCCACTTCAATGCCTGCTTTGATATTCGTTGATAATTTCTCCTCAAGGTGTGTCCAACATATCTCCATCTTCTCTTTCTTATAACAGTTGTCACTAGTGGTTGACCAGACATGTCTCTGATTTCATCACTTCTGAATTCGTTCCATTTTATATTCAATATTTTTCGCAGACATCTATTTTCAAATGCATTCAACTTGCTTTTATATCTCTAGTAATTTTCCAACTCTCGCTAGCATATGTTAGGATTGATACAACATTTGAATTGAAAATTCGCAATTTAGTTTTAATACTATATAACTTGCAGTTCCATATTTTATTTAGACTTTTAAAAGCTGATGTTGCTTTGTCAATTCGTATCATAATTTCTTTTTAACATTTCCTGTGCAATCAAAATTGCTACCTAAATAGGTGAACTGCTCTGTTATTTTTATCATTTTAGATTCCAGTGTGATATCTGCATTACTTGCCATAGGTGTCTTCATTATATTTGTTTTTTCATAGCTTATCTGCAGTCCAACTTTTGATGCCATAGATGACAAGTTGTCTGTTTTTCTTTGCGTTTCTGTTTACTTTAGTAAAACAGCAAACTGTACCTATTTCTATCCTTTAGTCAGACATAGAGAATAGTAAGATTAATATCACACAGAGAGAGCCCAACAAAAGAATTTTTGTAAACCTCTAGGAGTGATTGATTGAATGATTGATAAGACAATCATCATTGCACTTCGGTGAGTAACCATGTGTGCTCGATCTCTTTCTTACACAGAAAGATCTCAGCTGCAGTACACGAACACCGTAGCACCAGCGAGGGTCTCCGATGAAGTTTTGAAGATGGTGAATATAATTTTGTAGGAATTTTATTTTTAGTCTTATCTAATGAATTTTGCCCAGGCAGCGGCTTTCCAGCCTGCTCCACTCGATCAAAACATGTATTTAGTAGCAGATGTCCACTAAAGTTTAAAACTTTACAAAAGAACTGTATATTTGAAAATAAATCAGCGTGCTCACAGTAGCTATATTTAACCCTTTCGCTCCTACATACTTTCTGAAGGCTGAGCTAAAAATAGCTACTCTTTGTTTCTAGGTCCCAAACGTGAATGTACGCCTATAGCAGTGACAGTAGCAATGTATAGCGTGTTAACACGTCTTTAACCCAAAGAGGAGATATAATAATAGACGTGTTAATGCGTTTTTAGAAGGTGAATGGGGAAAACGTATATATACGTCCTTAGCAGCTAAAGGGTTAATGGCAGATGCACGCTAGAAGTGATACCAAAATTGCTCCAAGAAAGATACAAATTAGACAAATGTGGTAGTTGAACACGTTTTAAACAGCATAACATTGTTGTAGAGAAAGCAGAAGATCCAACATTGAAACGCTGCAACGTGTAAGCTTGTTTTCCATCATGGTCATGCTCAGCAGAAGAAGACTTAGAGAGCTGTGATATGTGAGAAGAATGGAAAATAGTCGCATACCCCATACCCCAACAGGTGTTGGTTTGTGAACTGTCTGAAGGGAAGTAGCTGCAAGACAGACCATCGCTCAGATTTTTTTTCCCCCGATCCAGAAGCACTTTTCAGCTCTTCGGCTCGGTGCCGTGGACATCGTAACCCTTCGGTTCGGTGCCACGAACACCGTAAATCGCCTGAGTGGCTACCGGGAACCAAATTGAGGTGTAAAGAATAGAAGCACGGCTACCTGCCACGCATGTCGTAAGAGGCGACTAAGAAGGTTAGATGTAGGGCTAGCTACCCCACACCGTAAAAATACTAGATGGCTACAGAATGGAGAGCGAACCTAGTAAACGCTGGCTGAAACCGGACACATCGCCGAAGGATAAGCACATATATATGGAACTGCAGTAAAACTATTTGATTGGCAAAACACGTAATTACAAAGTACTGTAGTTTTACAAATTACAAAAACAATGACAAAATACAGCAACGTTTCGATCAACACTTTGTAATTACGTGTTTTGCCAAGGATAAGCACCAGAGCTCCAAATGGTGCTGAAAGTTTGACGTAAAACACACTAATGCTAAAGCTGCATGAATCAGATCTTCACATGAATAGAATTTATGGGGAGGTCTGGTACATCGGTCTGGGAGGTGATCGTGAGAGAGAGAGAGAGAACACTGTAAATCTATAGAACCTGTGACTTTTTCTGCCAGCCCACGTAATTGAACCCGCACTCACAGAGGGTTTGTCACCCGCAGTCCAACGCGCTACGAACACACAGGGCAGGCGGGCACCGCTCAGATATAAGAACATATGTAAATCCTCAATTAAGAACTTTTTCTATCGGTCTCAACAAATAGGAAAAACTAGCTGATGACAGAGTTACGTGGAAAACAACATTACGTAAGGATGCAGAATCTATTGAAGAGAAGCATAGGGATGAGCAAGACAAGTTAAGAAACGCAAGCGCAAACTCAGACGTCGTCACAGTAACACACGTCAAATGATCCTCTGTAAAGATGAACAGATAAGGTGCTCACCTTTCGTTCCAATGGTACTCGATTCGCTACCTCGTGGAGTCATCGCGATATGTTTCTAGAGACCTTTGATCTTAGTGTAGGTGAAATCGGGCTCCTAGTCCTATCGGAGACGGATAATAACATGTAAATCCCGTGTTCAATTTAGCACTAAAATAACCATTGGCAGTTCAAAATAGATAAGAGCAGACTGGTAAGCCGCTGCCCCTGTAAAATTCATTAGAAAAAATTTGAAAATAAAATGTTTACACATTATCTTCAAAATTATATTGGAAACCCTCGCAGTTACTACGAAGTTCCTGCACTGTTGCTAAGATCTTCCTGTGTAAGAAAGAGATCGAAGCACACATGGTTACTGAAACCCTCGCAGTTACTACGAAGTTCCTGCACTGTTGCTAAGATCTTCCTGTGTAAGAAAGAGATCGAAGCACACATGGTTACTGAAACCCTCGCAGGTACTACGAAGTTCCTGCACTGTTGCTAAGATCTTCCTGTGTAAGAAAGAGATCGAAGCACACATGGTTACTGAAACCCTCGCAGTTACTACGCAGTTCCTGCACTGTTGCTAAGATCTTCCTGTGTAAGAAAGAGATCGAAGCACACATGGTTACTGAAACCCTCGCAGTTACTACGCAGTTCCTGCACTGTTGCTAAGATCTTCCTGTGTAAGAAAGAGATCGAAGCACACATGGTTACTGAAACCCTCGCAGTTACTACGCAGTTCCTGCACTGTTGCTAAGATCTTCCTGTGTAAGAAAGAGATCGAAGCACACATGGTTACTGAAACCCTCGCAGTTACTACGAAGTTCCTGCACTGTTGCTAAAATCTTCCTGTGTAAGAAAGAGATCGAAGCACACATGGTTACTTACCGAATTGACATGATGATGTCCCCATCAATCAAACAAAGCAATAAAAGGGGTCTATGTGGCTAAGTGGTTAAACCCTTTGCCTTGTGAGTCGAAGGTCGTGGTTTCGAATCCGGACCGCACCGTTCTATTCACGAGTTTGTTTTGCCATTTCTGCGGAGAGGGATCGAGCCGTATGGGGTAAAATCCGGTGCAGTGAAGTCAATCCTTCAGTTTAAAAACCATTTAAATCAAGCAATAAATCATGATGTGGTAGATTAGTGATTAGAGCACTTTATTCGTAGTTCCGGGTTCAAATTCTACATCTGGCGTAGAAGTTATTTCCATGTGCCATCCCTTAGATCGATTAAGCCACAGCCAACTCTAGATAACTAGGCCAGACAACTGACTGTGGGTTCCCTGACCTAGATCAGAAAAGGGGGCCGGAAAATATATATGTTTGATAGAACACTGCAAGCCTTTAAAATATTTTACTCAATTCTGTGAGTCTATGGTTATTTATTGGTGAAAAATATTCATAATGTTTATATTACTTATTGTTAAACTTAACTTGTTGCATAATATAACTTCGATCTAGCATTTTGTGTTGATTTAAAAATAAATTCGTCTATATACAGCAATACTGGAATGCGAGGTCACGTGGTGTAGTTGTGGTCGGATTTCCCATACTTCTTACCTAAGTTCGAAGGCCCATAAGTTTATAGTTAGCTCTGATTAAGCATTGCTGAGTACAAGAGAAACACTGGAAAGTAACGATGGCTTGTGAGAGAATAAACACACACCCCATAGTGTTCAATTGATCAATGAAAAATATAGGTTTAAAACCCATATTTCCACTACACCTCATGTTTTGAAAACGGTTTCTTCACTCTTAATGTCGTAGTCAAAGTAATTGGAAGACAGATGAAAGATTAGGTGAGGAATATCAAATGTTGGATGAACAGAAGCGTGTCAGATTGCACTTTCAGCACAAGATTTTGAATTAGCTAGAAATCCATCACTCTATGAGATACTTGCCCTAAGACAACATGTGCTTGGAGACAGGTACGTATGCTAGTATCAATGTCTTGACATCCTTAGTTAGAATTGTGCTTTAGTTTATTAAGTATTCTTCTTCTTCAACTTCACCCTTCGCTTGTAGGGAAGCACAGGTCGGCAGCCAAGGCCTTTCAAGCCCGTCCATCCAAGGTCATCCCTTCCAGATCCCTCCACTCTCTCCCTATTCTCTTGCTCCTCGTCTCCAACTCTCGTCTCTAGGTGCTCCTCGGTCTTCCCTTACCTCTAATGCCACGGGGGCTCCATCGGAGAGCCTGTCCCGTGATGACGCCAGGGGGTTTCCCCAGCGTGTGTCCCATCCATTGCCACCCCCTGCTCCCCATCTTCCGTTCCACCCACCGCCGTCGTCCCCACTCTGAGCCCCACTGTCTGCAGTCCTGTCACACCATCGCAGACGGGTAACTCCGCGTAGGCATCCACCGATGAACGTCCGCAAATCTCCGATGTTCCTTCCAGCCGCTTTCCACACCTCCGCTCCACACAGAACGACAGTCGCGACATCCGAGTCAAATACCAATATCTTAGCTCCATTCCTGACCACCCCTGAAGGAGTTTATACAGTATTCTGTGTATATTTGTTCTTGATAAAGGCCTATGACCGAAACGTTGAGTACTGTTTGTTTTCATATTTAATCATTAATTTTTCATTACTTATGTAATACTGTATATACCTATCTTTGTTCAATCGCATATAAATCCATTGCAACTAACTTATGTTGTACAGACGGCTCAAGATGGAACTGATAAGTGACTTCAAGAACATTGCAAAAATAACACAGCAAAAACAAAACACATTGAGAACATCAAAGTAGACTTCAAACCTAGCACATCTTCTTCTTCTTCTTTTGTCATCACACTGTTACCGGTTTGTTGTCCAGTATCGTGGTTTTCGGTTTTTGTCTTGCGCTATTCTAGTGGTTTGAGTGGTCTTTTTTAATTTCTAACAGAATCCCATCTAGACATCTTTTTCGTGGTCTTCCTCTCGACTTCTTTCCTGATGTTCTGTTGAATAGGACTACATACAGTGAACTTTGGTTGCATTCATATTAAGTGACCGAACAACTTCATGTAGTAGTTCTTTCAACTAGTACAGGATGTCAGGAAAGAAGACAATAAGTCAAGAAAAGAAAAAAAATAGAATAATCCTACTAGAAAGGATTAAGAAGAATAGCAAGGCAATGAAAAGGGAATCGGTACCAGGATGGTCCGAGAATAGCTAGTTAGTTATAGGTATCTGTCTCCTCTTACAGCTTTAACTACTTCAGTCATCATATTTCTGACATATATAACAAACACATCAGGCAACCAATTAAAAGGTTCATAATCTATTTAACCACCTGAACTTCTCTCTCTCTCTCTCTCTCTCTTTCTCTCTCTCTCTCTCTCTTCTCTCTCTGTCCTGGAGAGCGAAATAATAACAGATACGGGTAATTCCTAAGTCACAAACAATTTATAAATAAATTCAAAGTGTACAAATTCTGTCTCCTCTCCACTCCCATAACATCTATCCACATAACATAATGTCTCTTGTACTATCAGTTTCTACGAATCCTTCTGAATAATCTGTCCTTTCTTCCCTCACTTAATTCTATCACTCTGTCAATAAAGTGAATCTTTACCGATGACACTATAAACAAATCAGTCCACATAAATTAAAATAGTTCATTCAGTCACAATGATTCTTTACCTGGCGTCGGTGATACAGAAGATTACGGACATTCACAACTTCATTCTTCCTCAGGTAAGTTCGGATTCTTCTGGAAATTCAATGGTGTCGTCTTGGCCTCGGAAATCTAGTCATACAGACATCTGGTCGCCTAGTCATCTACTTCCATAGTCTCCTGGCATCGGGTTCTCTCGTCAGGCGTCTGGTCCATTTATCATCTGGCATCGGTTCATATGGTCAGTCATCTGGTCGTGTGGTCGTCTCGCTGGGTGGTATGCTCACGTTGTTTTACTTCTGGTCGTCGTCAGGTTCATAGTTACGTATAGTGAACAACGCGGTTCTTCTCTGATTAAATGGCTGTCAGTAAGTTGGATCTAGTTAACGAGTTCTTCACGTTAGTTCAATACTCTACGTTACAATACGTTAGTGCTCTACGCCACAAAGAAAACACTTCTGGTCGAATTCTGACTTCACAGTCTGTCCTCACTTGGTTGAACTCCTAACTAAAAATATAACATGTTCTTCTCCGGTTCTAAGTTCACGCTCCTGTTTCTCGTTCCAAATGCTGCGCTTAGCAGATCAAAAACATATTAACTCACTGTTAAATAAACTTCTCTTCACTTGAGAATAAACAATCTACTCAAAACAAATTTTCTCCGTCCGTTCTTCCCAAAGTCTCTAGTCTCAACTGTCTCATTCTTCCTTCCTTTCTTAATTTATGTTTTACTAAAAGCCTAGCTGGCCCCTGCCCTGGTCTCGAGATTCTCGCCTTCCCAGTAAATCTCGCCTAACCCGAGTTAAGTCAACTTTTCTCAATGTGGAGTCCTCACCTTGTTTATGCCTGGACTGGTAAATAAGTGTTCTAATTCTACTCAAAGTCGCCATACATAAGAAAAAAGTGTTTCCGATTTCATTCCTCAAGTAACAGTGAAACTGTTAATTCATTCTTTGTTTCTCAATGTAATCCAACATGTACCACTTAATAATCACAGAAATTAACCACAACACACTCCATAGTACCAGCTGTGTACAGAACATCATGAAACCCTTCGCAACCACTTCTTCAGGTGACAAGTAGATGCGGTCAATATGATCTACTCGATGAATATGCTTCAAATGGTTGAATCTGTAAGTCTGCTGGAGGAATGGGTGGACAGCATTCAGAGATCACATCTCAAGAAAATGACTTGGATGTACACACCTGGACATGCTTGAGTGCAGGGTAACGAGCGTGATGACTTTCTTGCAAACAATACCCCAATTCAAGCGGGCAGAAGTATAGACAGAGCCGATTGTATCAATGTGGTCCGCTCTCATTTATGTGACATGGACAAGTCTCGGACACAGGAACGAGACCGAAAATTAGGAGTTAAGTTTGAACATATCAGACAGTGTCGTCTTCGTGGTAGATAGAGAAGGTATACTAATCAACTTCTCATGGGCACGGTGAGCAAATGGACTTTAGTATAGCTACCGCAGCGGAGGACAGACCACGCATGAGAATGTCCAATGTGCCATGACGTCGATCGCATAACTTAGCATAATAAGATCATTCTAAATCCAAGACCGGAAAAATTGAACACATTGTACAGAACAATAGAACAACTTACAAACACATGCAGCTACCACTACATCTAATATAATTTAAAAGCCACCAATCGTCAGCGATGAGGATAACCGTCTCGTGCGTGTGTTGCTGCACCTATCTTGTGTGTGTGTAGTGACTGTAAAGTCCAATCTGCGAACACAATTATCTACCACAGGTGGGACATATATTAACTCAATCAACACTACTACATAACATTGAGTCAAACTGCAAGAGCCATAGTGCCGTTGAAATAATGAAGGAGACAAAGATTAACATCATACGAAATGATAATTGTCGCGATGACAACAAACAAGCACGACACAGGACATTTAGTTAGGCATGTCGTAAGAGGCGACTGATGTACGACCTAGGTAAGCTACCCTAGTAAATAGAAAGCGTCGCAGAAATAGGATGTGCTTGCCTACTTGTAGGCGCATAACTGGCACAACGTGCAATCGCTCTTAGGCTCAGATCACATACATATCACACCAAGTGGTTAACAAGTGGTCGATAGGGAGCGTTTGACGAAGACGAAGTTATTGTTTTAGTTTAGAAACAGCAAACCCTTGTCATTTTCTTCAAGGAAAGGCTGTGCCATGCTTTGATACAGAGAGGCGGCCGCATCAGACGGCAACGTAAATGAGCGGAGGAGGGGGACGGGACGGGGAGGGTAGGGGGTGGCAAAGCAGCGAAATGAAATAACAATTGAGGGTTATTTTAAAGGAAAAAATGTAAGGGCAGCATTTCGAAGACTTGCATCATACTGAGAAAATATACCACACGGGCCTTCATTAACGCCCCACGTTCACGCATTTATAACACTTGTTAATTTGTCTTATCAACATTTACATCACATTAATGCGTATTTATAACAGTGTAGCATATACATAAACTGTCATTGACACATACCAGGAAGTTGTCTGAAACTCCCTTAAATTAACTTTAGTAATAGTTAACTAATAGTTTCGCACTTCAATAATTAATACTAACAGCTGCCAACATTTAGAACTGCAGACTCAACATTTCAAGAGACGTCAACAATTAGAGCAATAAATGTTGCATATAATTGTGGTTAATAACTCTTAAATATTGTGGTTCGCACATAATTGACCGTGCGAATGTTTATCACTGAATTTAGGTAACAAACAAATGAAGTCAATAGTTTGTCAACTCAACAAAACTTGCGATTAACCATAGCATAATCCACTGAGAGTTGGAAAATGACTAAAAGTATTGAAAGTAAGTTGAACGCATTCGAAAATAGATGTCTACGAAATATAATGAACATAAAATGGGACTAATTCAGGAAAAGTGATTATATCTGGTCAACCAAAGGTATTTAGAAGAAGTGATTACATTAGAGAAATGTTTCGTCAACGATTAGTAACACCTGTTTTAAAAACAAAGACAAGATGGAGATATGTTGAGCAAACTCTGAGAAGAAATGATCAAAGAATCACAGAAATCATTTATTAAACTAGGAGGCAAAGGCTTGAAGTCTATCTTTTCTTCTTTGCGTTTGTTCTTTACAACCAATTTTAATCACTCTTTGTGCTATGTTTGATCTTTACCAAGAACGTGTATACGTTGCACATTGGTTTGGTAGGCCCCTAAATGCATATACTTCTACACGTTTAGGACACGTGCATCCGATTTCAGTCAAACCTCTTTAGACGCCTCTTACGACATGCGTGGCAGGTAACAGTGATTCTATTATTTACACCCCAAATTGGGGCCCCAGTAACCACTCGGGCGAGGCTTGAAGTAAAAAATGACGCAGTAGTAAAACACTGAAACGAACTTTACTGAGGCGAGAAATATCGGAAAATTCCATAGAAGAGATTTGCTCAGGAAAGAGCGATATGGAGAAATTGCTTGCAGGCCCTATGTAATATATAGCGGTACGAGAGAAATCTAAAAAAATAATGTGTCGACTCAGTTGTTTGCAAATGGTTATGTACTTCATGTTATGTTAGTTGATCATCAGGTCATTCTTATTGAACAAGAAAGAAGACCACAAGTGATACGAACTCACCTATAGTAGCAATTATATGAGAACCATCATCATAGAACTCCGTAGCTCTCCATAGGTGCTCCGATCTCCGTCTCAACAAATCCAGCAACATCCAGCACCCCAACACTCCAGTTCGGTGTTGATTAATTAATCTTTTCGCATATTTCGTATGTTGTTCGTTTCGGGCTGTACCAATATCGACATCAATCTCTTTTAATCTGGTCAGCGACTGGGATTTACAACACTGAAACTCCTCTTTTCCGAAAGACTCAATGCTTTAACTCTTTCCGTTGGCAGTTATTTCCTCAGCTTTACACAGTTAATTCAAGAGACTCAACAAAGCAATTAAAAGGGAAAAAAACTACTCGTCAATAAATAAACACACACACACACATATACATATATCTTATTATATACTAATTTAAAGAAAACTGGACAACATAATAGAATTGCAAGGTTAAAAAGTAGTAGAAGCAAAACTAGAAAGACTTCTAAGGAAATCTTTCGAATGGCGCCGTATAAGGCGAATGGCGTTGAACGGAAAATGACGTGGGACAGTGTGCGGCGATTGACAAGGAAAGATTGGCATCTAATGTAATTTCTGTCCACTGTAGCTTCCTCTGATATCGTAGCCGTGACAGTAAATCCGTCAGTTCGTTCATTACCCCTGACACATACGTGCTTATGGAAGAAAACGAAGGTGATTTCTTTAACCCAGTGGTTCTCAAACTTTGTGAAGTCGTGGCCCACTTGAAGTCCTACAAAAATCGTAGGCGCACACTATACATGAGAACTGAATAAATAAGATACAGAAAGTAAAGAAATACAGAAATAATTAAAAAATGCTACGTACCTTTTATTCATCATTTAATTTCTGCCGATGAGAAGCATGCATGTCTTGGAGAGATTTAACTTGGCGCCTGCTGATACCTTGTTGCCGACCCGTTATCTTAGATTTCCTAGGGTGCACCTAGGATTGTCATTAGTGCACCTGGGCACAATATTTACGAACCACTTCTCTAACTCCTTATTGTCATATCTCCGGTGTATTCGAGAATGATGGACATATATTCATTTTGGATCGTTCCTAGTAGTCAGTATGCGTTTGGTTGAACGTTAGAATTGCTGTAGAACTGGCTGATGCTACAAATAAGAAAGAGAACATTGAGGTATTTGAGACATATAAAGAGACACGAGGGGTTGGAGAAGACCATCATCGAAGGATGCATACCGACAAAGAGGAGAAGAGGAAGACCACGGAGAAAATGGATTCAGGATGAAACTGATGGCTTGAACATGACGGCTGCAGAGGCGGGACATCTGGCTTACGAAAAGAGACATTCTGAAGGACTGATGGGGTGACATAGCTCTGCACAGGACAAGCTATTTGATGATGATGATACAGAATTACTGGAAGGAACAGACCCCCAGTACAACAAACTCAGAAGACGTCATTAGGGAGACGGGTCAGACAGGAGATTAAGATGGGGACTTGGATTCTCTATCCCTTCTTCCGACTACATGAACTTGAAGTCAAACGTGATATTCCTAGATTTCAACACTATACACGTCCGAGTGGTTACCGGGGCCCAACTTTGGGGTGTAACGAATAGAACCACTGTTACCTACCACGCATGTCGTAAGAGACAACTAAGGGGGTTCGATGAAAACGGATGCACGTGTCGTAAACGTGTAGAAGTCTATGCGTTTAGAGGCCTACCAAACCAATGTGCAACGTATACACGTTCTTGGCAAAGATCAAACATATCACAAAGAGTGATTAGAATTGGTCGGAAAGAACAAACGCAAAGAAGAAGAAGAAGAAGAAGAAAGAACACTATACATGGAGTAGACAATGTGTTATTACTTGAGGTCGGGAGATCCACCAAGAACAGGGGTTGTCTTTTTAAAATTTAACAGAAAAAACTAACAAACATATTGTCATACAATTTGGTCACAGGCTGCCAAAGACATTGCTTTTGATGATACATAACGTTTAATCTATGCATTGTAAATGTTTATTTGAAAAAAATATTTTTGTATTCTGAAAAATATTTTTAACACCCCCGTCCACCTCCCTGCACCGGTGAGTGGATTTCACTAACAAAAGAAGTGCAAAGAATGCTAAACCAGCATATGATGTACATATCACTCATAATTATATCGTGAACCTCCCAAGAATTTCGAACCCAATTGGTTTTGTAGATATGGCTTTTACAATATTCTCCCAGCTTTGTGTGTTCATGTCAAACGCCTTTAAGTCGTACTTGCATACGCCTATGTAACAAATGAAAGGTTGCCCCACCGATTATTTACCAGAAGCTAGATCAATGTATAGAATATTCTTGAAGATCCAGCCATCATTTATTCTGGTCAGCCATTTTAATCTTAATTGGTGGACAAGGGCAACTATTCTATTCTTTACATATACTTTTTTCATTTACAATTGTTTTAAGTTTTCCTGCTCTGTCCCCACGTCAGGGTTTGGAAATCGTCTATATCAAGTAGTAGTGTGTTCCTTGCGGAACGTCGCTTTGATCACAGCCAGCCTGGAATAACTCTCTGTCTCTAGCAAGTTATCCCGCATCCTCCAGCGTCACATTCAAGGTCTCTTTGATGTCCTGCTGCCACCTTTGTTTTGGTCTCCCCTTCTTCGTATTCTCTCTTTCTCTTTCTTTCTCTTTCACGATGGTTCTTTTTCGACCATTTTTATCACTCTTATTGTGATATATAAACAGCCTTTGCCAAGAACGTTTGTTTTACGTCACATCTTCAGTACCATTTGGAGATCTGGTGCTTGTCCTTCGGCGACGTGTCCGATTTCAACCAACGTTTACTGGGTTCGCTCTCCGTCAGCCTTTGACCAAAAATAATGTATAACGTGTATCTATTATTTTATAAATTAAAATATAGCAGCCAAAAACCATGATTTATTCGGAAAAAATGTCTGGCCCCACCAACAAAAATGATCACGAGCCGCCACTGATTTCCATATATTTGGTTCCACAGGGAATATGCATGTTTAGAGAAGCTTTATTTCTGTTACTTTGCGTGTGTTATGCCATAGTTTCTTCACACTGGCTACCCTCTGGAAAGCCATGACTAGTTTTCTTTTATCTTCTTTCGTACAATCTCCGTTGTTGTTAATTATAAAGCCAAGATATTATCAATATGTGACGTTCTTAGTGTCTTCATTATTGATGGTAATTTTGGCTTGAGAGTCTGCTTTCTCGGTGGTCATAATTTAAGTTTCTTTGAATTCAGAAAACGGTTCTGATCTTTGCAGTATTTTTTTTCTTGACAGACTTAATTAGCTGTTCCAACCCCTTGACACTATTTGAGTAGATACCGGTGTATTATGTATGTACAGTGGCGGCTCGTGATAATTTTTGTTTTGGTGGGGCCAGACATTTTTCTCCGGATAAATCATGGTTTTTAGTTGCTATTTTAATTTGTAAAATAATAAATACACGTTATACATTATTTTTGGTGGGGCCCGGTCCCACTGCCCCTTAATGACAAGCCGCCACTGTGTATATACAACGAATTAAAATACATAGTTTCTTCATGTTGACCACCATCGCATAAAGGGTTTTAAAGTCGAAGGATTGACTTCATTGCACCGGGTTTTACACCATATCGCTCGGTTCCTCTCTGCAGACATGGCACGCCACCTGCCGAGAGTATTGCACAAGCACAAACTCGAAGCTCCAGCAATAATCCTAGGGTCTCTGGAAAAAAACTGCACTCGTGAACAGAACGGCGCGGTCCGGATTCGAACCCACGACCTTCGACTCACAAGGCAAAGCATAACGAATTAGCTACGACAACAACAAAACCACATTCCCAATACCACATATAAAAAGCGTGACCCTCATACTTCCTTGTGGCTGTACACAATAACAACATCAGAATCATAATTCTGTCATTTTTCTATCATTGTTATTAAATCTGTCATTTCAATAACATATTTTCTACTTGATCTACTTGATTATGTGTTAAGTCAATTCACCCATCTAGCACTTTACGTCCATTATGTTATCGTTTATACTTCTCCATCTTTCGTACTTTAGTTGTATTACGCATGTTTACACAGGGCCCGTCACTCCTACTGAAAGCGCGGACAGTACTGCACACGGTCGTTCCATGATTATTTCCCTTTCTCTTGAAAATAAATGACGTGAAGGCGTAGTTTAGAGGTTATGTCTCTCGTGTCAAAGGTACCAGGTTCGCTCCCTCGTTGAGCCATCTGGATATTTTTCCAGAGATCCCTGATCTCAGTGTAGGTGAGATCGATTTCCCAGTCCTATCGGAGACGGACAATAAAACGTAGGTCCCGTGTTCAATTTGAGCACGTAAAAGAAACCCTGGCAGTTCAAAATCGAGAAGAGCAGGCTGGAACTCTCCAACAAAATTCATTAAAAATAAAATTCCTTCAAAAATATTTTCACCATCTTCAAAATGACATCGGGGACACTCGCCGCTGCTAAGGTGTTCGTGGCTGCGGTCGAAATCGTTCAATGTAAGAAAGAGATCGGAGCACACATGGTTACTCACCAAAGGGCAATGATGATGGTCCTATCAAAAAGGGGGAAGACTGCAGTAAAACTTGGTGAAATAGCAAAACACGTAAAAACAAAGTACTATAGTTTTACAAAATACAGAAACAGTGACGATATACAGCAACGTTTCGACCCAAAGGCCTTTATCAAGCAAACGATGCAACAAGAATGATGGATTTCGAGGAACACTACAAATGGACGATTACATATGGAAACATTCAAACCTATCTAATGAAAAACTGGGAATAAAAACGAATAACGAAATGAATTAAACACAAAACCAGAAGTGGAAAAGAAGAGAAACAATAAACAATTAATTGAATATATATAACTTATATATATGAAGCAAATACACATATAGATTACAAGGCATGAGATGAGAAAGTACTAAGAAGCATAGGAATGTAATGCGTTGAGTCCAAGAGGTCGCAAGGTGCCATGCAACGAAATAAAACGGTTCTCCAGGGCAAATCGACTGCGATCATCAGAGGAACATGATCGGATGGCTGTGACCTGGACATCACAAGCTCCTGAATGGCCATTATCATTGAAATGAGTGGCTACAGGGGTGACAGAGCATTGGCGTATATCGCGCAAGTGTTGGGCGAATCGGTCACTGAGCCTCTTACCGGTTTCCCCAATATAGGCCTTTTTGCACCGTTTTGCAGGTGATGGCATAGATGATATTGCGGGACTCACACGTGAAACTGTCTTGAATAACATACGTGGCTTTTGGAAAAGAAACAGTGCGAGTCTGTATTACATATGCACACGTATAGCAGCGTCGACGGCCACACTGGATGGTACCAAAGTGACTCTGGATATTAGGCTTGAGGCGACTGTGCACCAACATATCCTTAAGACTTCTGTCCCGTCTGTACGCCACCAAAGGATAGTGTTGGAGGACTGAACGTGTCTCAGGATCAGACTGAAGAATAGGGAGATGATGGAATAAGACCTTTTCACCAGGGAACTATGAGGGTGGAAAGTTAAGTGGAGTTTTACTCTGTCAGAGTTAGTAGTCCTATGCTGGCTGGTGAGGGCCTGCTGGCGAGTGATTTCCTGAAGTCGATGCATAGTCGAAACAAGCACCCTCTCCGGGTATAGGCCCCTGCGAAAGAGATCAAGCATCTCGCGAGCTCTCTCAAGAAAATCATCGTCCTCGCTACAAAGGCGACGAAGGCGCAAGAGCTGCAAGAATGGCAAAGAGTTACGACAAGCCCGGGGATGGAAAGAAGTATAAAGGAGAAAACTATGTGCATCAGTAGGCTTGTAATATGCTGATGTAGTGATAGTGGATAAGCGCATGGTGATAGTAATGTCAAGATAGTTGACACAAGTAGTGGAGATGTGAGAAGTAAAACGAATAGAAGGGTTGAAAACATTAATGAAATTAATGAAACGTGACAAAGCGGCTTCAGGCATATCAGTAATGCCAATACAGTCATCAATGTATCTGTGATAGACAGACGGAAGGGGCCATCATATGTAGTCATAATAGGTGTTCAAGATAACCCATGAATAGACAAGCATAACTAGGTTCCATTTTAGTACCCATGGCAACCCCACTGATCTGCTCAAAGAATTGGTCATTAAACTGAAAGGAGTTAAAGAGTGAGAACTAGTTTCGCAAGACGAAGGAGAGCAGAAGTTGACACAAGTTGATTAGTTCTCCTATTGAGAAAGAACTGGAGAGCTTTAAGGCCGTCAGGATACAGAGAGGCGGTCGCATCAAGCGACGCCGTTAGGAGGCGCATCAGCAGCAAAATCAAAATTACAATTGAATGTTATTTTAAAGAAAAAAGATTTAACCCTTTCGCTGCTACATATTTTCCGAAGGCTGAGCTAAAAATAGCTACTCTTTGTTTCTAGGTCACAAACGTGAATATACGCCGATAGCAGTGACAGTAGCAATGTATAACGTGTTAATACGTCTTTAGCCCGCAGAGGAGAGATAATAACAGACGTGTTAATGCGTCTTTAGAAGTGAATGGGAAAAACGTATATATATATACGTCCTTAGCAGCCCAAGGGTTAAAGGGCGGCATTTCGAAGACTTGCGTCATACTGAGAAAATATACCGCATGGCTCTGATTGCAATATATTCTAAATAAGCCAGTATTCTGACTTATCGGCATCTTAAACAGTACCATGAGACAGTATATCAACATCTTAAGTAGTACCGTGAGTCAGTATATCAACATCTTAAGTAGTACCGTGAGTCAGTATATCAACATCTTAAGTAGTACCGTGAGTCAGTATATCAACATCTTAAGTAGTACCGTGAGTCAGTATATCAACATCTTAAGTAGTACCGTGAGTCAGTATATCAACATCTTAAGTAGTACCGTGAGACAGTATATCAGCATCTTAAGCAGTACCGTGAGACAGTATATCAACATCTTAAGCAGTACCGTGAGACAGTATATCAGCATCTTAAGCAGTACCGTGAGACAGTATATCAGCATCTTAAGCAGTACCGTGAGTCAGTATATCAACATCTTAAGTAGTACCGTGAGACAGTATATCAGCATCTTAAGCAGTACCGTGAGACAGTATATCAACATCTTAAGTAGTACCGTGAGACAGTATATCAACATCTTAAGTAGTACCGTGAGACAGTATATCAACATCTTAAGTAGTACCGTGAGACAGTATATCAGCATCTTAAGTAGTACCGTGAGTCAGTATATCAGCATCTTAAGTAGTACCGTGAGACAGTATATCAACATCTTAAGTAGTACCGTGAGACAGTATATCAGCATCTTAAGCAGTACCGTGAGACAGTATATCAACATCTTAAGTAGTACCGTGAGACAGTATATCAACATCTTAAGTAGTACCGTGAGACAGTATATCAACATCTTAAGTAGTACCGTGAGACAGTATATCAGCATCTTAAGTAGTACCGTGAGTCAGTATATCAGCATCTTAAGTAGTACCGTGAGACAGTATATCAGCATCTTAAGTAGTACCGTGAGACAGTATATCAACATCTTAAGTAGTACCGTGAGACAGTATATCAGCATCTTAAGTAGTACCGTGAGACAGTATATTGGCTCAAAATAGCAAATGTGTCAAGACGTGTGCTGACGTTCTGAAAGTTGTGGATTCTAATCCGGACTGAGTCACATGTACAATTCGTTTTCATGAGAACCATATAATTGTTCCTGGAACTACGGAGTTCGTGATTCGGCTCGGATTCGAATCCACAACCGTTAAAACAACAGCTAACGTCTTAACAACTTTGCCATTGATCACTTAACACTGCGGAGTTCGTGCTTTGTGCAGCATTCTCAGTAGATGTCGTGTCATTATTGTCGAAAAGGAAGTATGAATATGAGAAAACAAGATGCAATTAAGTCAATTCTAAGCCTTTGGATTATTTTTAGACTACGCTAGCAACTCAATCAAATAATTACGCCATCTCCGAATCGAAGGTTGGCTCTGAAAAATAATTTATATCACCTATATTGACAGAGAGCCGCAGTAGCGTAGTTGTTAGTGAACAGGCTAATTATGCTAGTGATCCGGGTTCTCTCTCTCGCGATCACCGCCCAGACCGGTGTACCAGATCTCCCCATAAATTCTATTCATGTGGAAATCTGATTCATGCAGCCTTAGCATTGGTGTGTTTTACGTCACATCTTCAGCACCATTTGGAGCTCTGGTGCTTATCCTTCGGTGATGTGTCCGGTTTCAGCCAGCGTTTACTCGGTTCGCTCTCCGTTCTGTAGCCATCTATTGTTTTACGGTACGGGTAGCTAGCCCCACACCCAACCTCCTTAGTCACCTCTTACGACATGCGTGGCAGGTAACAGTGGTTTTATTCTTTACACCCCAATTTGGTCCCAGGCAACCACTCGGAGATCCGAGTTGAATTCCACAGTGGGCGTAAATTTTTTTCCGACCGTAACGGCTCTAACAGACCTAACACTGTATTACCCTATATACTATGTGGTCCTTTACAAGAGTTCCTTTACTACTAACTTTTTTGACTTACACAGACAGCAAAATCTGGCATACTTTAGCCTGATCACTTCCTGGTGTCCTCCCAATTATATCCCTTTCTTTCACGTGTTTTCATTGTCTTCTACCTTTCTTTGCTATTGATCGATCGATTGATTGATCTATCGATTGATTGATCGATTGATCGATCGATTGATTGATCGATTGATTGATTGATCGATTGATTGATTGGTATATCATCATTGCACTTCGATGAGTGTTACAATCTCTATCTTGCACAGGACGATCTCAGCTGCAGTGCATGAGCTTCGTAGCACCGGCGTGGTTCCCCGGGGTAATTCTGAAGAGGATGAATACATTTTTACAGGAATATTTTTATTTAAATTCTTTTCTAATGAATTTTGTCAGGGGTAGCGGCTTTTCAGCCTGCTCTTCTCGATTTTGAACTGCCAAGGGTTCTTTTACATGCTCAAATTGAACACGGAACATACGTTTTATCGTCTATTTCTGATTGGACTAGGAATTCGATCACTGAGTTCAGGAGCTCTGGAAAATATTGAGATAGCTCCATCAGGAAGCGAACCTGGTACATTCGGCACGAGAGATGAGTACCTAACTTCTACTACACCCCAGATAACAGGATCATCGTCATCATAATCAAATATCTTGTCCTGAGCAAAACTTTACCACCCAACATTTCTTCGAATTTCTCTCACTCGTATGCCAGATGTCCCGACTTGAAGCCGTTATATTCAAACCATCAGTTACATCATGAATCAATTTTCTTCATGGTCTTCCTCTTCTCCTCTTTGCCGGAATGCCTCCTTCCATGGTGATCTTCTCCAGCCCTTCGTGTCTTTTTGAGACCAGGAAGCTGAGTTTTTTAAATGTTACCTTCGTATCTTCCGTGTCTAAGTTCTAACTCAATGAAGCGTTCTTTTTCCTCTCATAGCTTTACTTGGTTATTAGTTGTCTTTTCATGACACCTGTAACCGTGCTCTCTGGCCGCTGATATTATAAGTTCTAACTCAATGAAGCGTTCTTTTTTATCTCATAGCTTTACTTGGTTATTAGTTGTCTTTTCATGACACCTGTAACCGTGCTCTCTGGCCGCTGATATTATAAGTTCTAACTCAATGAAGCGTTCTTTTTTATCTCATAGCTTTACTTGGTTATTAGTTGTCTTTTCATGACACCTGTAACCGTGCTCTCTGGCCGCTGATATTATAAGTTCTAACTCAATGAAGCGTTCTTTTTCCTCTCATAGCTTTACTTGGTTATTAGTTGTCTTTTCATGACACCTGTAACCGTGCTCTCTGGCCGCTGATATTATAAGTTCTAACTCAATGAAGCGTTCTTTTATCTAGACTTTAAATTTGTTATTAGTTGTCTTTTTCATGGACTGTAACTATGCTTCTGGCCTGATATTATAAGTTCTAATCAATAGGCGTTCTTTTACTCATAGCTTTACACTAGTTTAGTTGTCTTTCATGACACCTGTAACATGTATCTCTGCCGCTGATATTATAAGTTCTAACTCAATGAATCGTTCTTTTTTATCTCATAGCTTTCTGGTTATTAGTTGTCTTTCATGACACCTGTAACCGTGCTCTAGCTGATATTATAAGTTCTAACTCAATGAATCGTTTTTTTATCTCATAGCTTCTTGGTTATTAGTTGTCTTTTCTGCACCTGTAACCGTGCTCTCTGCCCTGATATTATAAGTTCTAACTCAATGAAAGGTTCTTTTTCCTCTCATAGCTTTACTTGGTTATTAGTTGTCTTTTCATGACACCTATAATCGTTTCTGCGCTGATATTATAGTTCTAACTCAATGAAGCGTTCTTTTCTCTCATAGCTTTACTGGTTATTAGTGTCTTTTCATGCACCTGAAACCGTGTCTCTGAGCCGCTGATATTATAAGTTCTAACTCAATGAAGCTGTTCTTTTTATCTCATAGCTTTACTTGGTTATTGTTGTCTTTTCATGACACCTGTACCGTGCTCTCTGCGCTGATATTATAAGTTCTAACTCAATGGAAGCGTTCTTTCTTATCTCATAGCTTTCTTGGTTTTAGTTGTCTTTCATATCCTGACGTGCTCTCTGGTGCTGATATTATAGTTCTAACTCAATGAAGCGTTCTTTTCCTCTCAAGCTTTACTTGGTATTGTTGTCTTTCATGACACCTGTAACCAAGTCTCTCTGGCCGCTGATATTATAAGTTCTAACTCAATGAGCGTTCTTTTATCTCATAGCTTTAATTGGTTATTAGTTGTCTTTTCATGGCACCTGTAACTGTGCTCTCTGGCCGCTGATATTATAAGTTCTAACTCAATGAATCGTTCTTTTTTTTATCTCATAGCTTTACTTGGTTATTAGTTGTCTTTTCATGACACCTGTAACCGTGCTCTCTGGCCGCTGATATTATAAGTTCTAACTCAATGAATCGTTCTTTTTTATCTCATAGCTTTACTTGGTTATTAGTTGTCTTTTCATGACACCTGTAACCGTGCTCTCTGGCCGCTGATATTATAAGTTCTAACTCAATGAATCGTTCTTTTTTTTATCTCATAGCTTTACTTGGTTATTAGTTGTCTTTTCATGACACCTGTAACCGTGCTCTCTGGCCGCTGATATTATAAGTTCTAACTCAATGAAGCGTTCTTTTTCCTCTCATAGCTTTACTTGGTTATTAGTTGTCTTTTCATGACACCTATAATCGTGCTCTCTGGCCGCTGATATTATAAGTTCTAACTCAATGAAGCGTTCTTTTTTATCTCATAGCTTTAATTGGTTATTAGTTGTCTTTTCATGACACCTGTAACCGTGCTCTCTGGCCGCTGATATTATAAGTTCTAACTCAATGAAGCGTTCTTTTTTATCTCATAGCTTTAATTGGTTATTAGTTGTCTTTTCATGACACCTGTAACCGTGCTCTCTGGCCGCTGATATTATAAGTTCTAACTCAATGAAGCGTTCTTTTTTATCTCATAGCTTTACTTGGTTATTAGTTGTCTTTTCATGACACCTGTAACCGTGCTCTCTGGCCGCTGATATTATAAGTTCTAACTCAATGAAGTGTTCTTTTTTATCTCATAGCTTTACTTGGTTATTAGTTGTCTTTTCATGACACCTGTAACCGTGCTCTCTGGCCGCTGATATTAATCACGTCGTAATTAACCTTTCCTATAAATATATGAAGACCCAATTCTGTATTTTTCAATCTTTATTATATGCATATATTTCACCTATATAGCACCTTTACATCTACAACACATATAGCATATTCATACATATATATATAACATACAACATAGTCCCAACCTGATTTCCGCACTCTGAAAATGATATATCACCTTACAATATAAAAATGCTAAACTACAACCACTTGATTATATAAGCACACATCCTCACTATTCAAGTCCTACACTCTATTTGGATATCTAATACAAGTTCATCACATAATTGTATTGTACAGGTTAGTCTGAAGTCCTTAGAATGCCTCTGTCTACTTTAAAATGTTAATAGTTTTCTGTGGAACAGCTGTTCGGGAGAGTGTCCCATGGGTCTGTTACTTGTGACTTCGAAAATATCTATTTCTCCAAAGTGTCTATTTTCTATCTCTTGATGAAAGTTTGCTTTTTATACATTTTTAAGATCATATCTGTAAAACGAGGCTCTGATAGCTTGGTCACTATTCTGCATAAATTGGCGATTTAGAAGATATATATTTTCCAGTTCAACAGGTAAGGATTTCTCTTGTGCTGTCTGTCTCTATAAGATGTTACTTCTATTCTCTATTCTGA
Organism: Arion vulgaris; assembly: GCA_020796225.1. Classification (NCBI taxonomy): domain Eukaryota; kingdom Metazoa; phylum Mollusca; class Gastropoda; order Stylommatophora; family Arionidae; genus Arion; species Arion vulgaris. Next base: position 13,591,002 of record CM036772.1, read on the forward strand.
AAATTTGTCTATAGGTCTTATCGTGGCTACTCTGCTGTGGGGATCTATTTATGAATATGCTGTCCACACTACACAAGTCTAGTTATACTCACACATCCGAAGTCAGCGTTGGTCGTCTCTTCAACTCAGCACACTGGGTCATTCCGTCTGCCCCTTTGCGAGTTTTGCAAGACTCTCTCCATGTTTGGCAAGTCTCTATCCGAGTTCTAAAAGTCTCTCTGCTAAGTCTCTTCAGCTAAGTTGTTTCTCACTCTATGTGTCCTATCGGCTGTCGGAGTGTCTAGCCATACTCACATATTCGAACTCAATCCCAGTCTCTTCACCGCAGCACCCTGGGCCATTCCGTTTGCCCTTTGCGAGCTCTGCAAGTTTCTCTACGTTCTGCCCGTCTCTTCTCAGTCTCCTCTTCTCCGTCTAAGTCCTCATTCTAAGTTCTCAGTCTAAGTCGGTCGATGGAGTGTGTCTGCCAAGTGTCCCTCTGCCAAGTGTCCCTCTGCCAAGTGTGTCTGCCAAGTGTGTGTTCCAAATGTGACTCCAATCTACAAAATGCATTCTATTTATCAACTGGCAATTTTCTTTGTTTCCAAATCAGTCACTGTCCTGTTAGTACAATTCTCACGGTCAAATCTGGTTGTTGGTTGGGAAATCCCGTCTAATTGATATTTGTAACCGGACACTCACCTCTGGCATTTTTAGAAAAAGGAATTTCAATTAACCTCAACTTGGCTGCAGGGGTAGAGAAAAACAGGGCATAAATTTACTTCTAGTTAAGGAAAAAACCCCTTACTAACATATCTGGTCTGTTATTATACGCCCACAGCCCAGGTATATGGTTACCCCTTTGTTTCATTGAAAAATACGCGCCTAGTTGAAGCTTGGGATTAGGAAAAAACCTGGTATCATATTCCCTGCTACACACCCACCCTCCCTATTCTTCTGTATCTCTCTCTATCTCTGACTCTCTCTCTCTCTCTCTTTCTTGCGATTACCCTTAGACTGATGTACCAGATTTCCCTATAAATCACATTTATGTGGAAATCTGATTCATCAACCTTTTTCCGATCCAGAAGCACTTGAACTTTTCAGCTCTTTGGCTCGGTGCTATGGACATCGTAACCCTTCGGTTCGGTGCCACGAACACCGTAAATCTGGAAAATCTGTGACTTTTCTGCCATCCCGCGGAATTGAACCCGCACACACAGAGGATAGTCACCCGTAGTCCAACGCGCTACGAACACGCTGGGCAGACGAGCATCATGCAGCCTTAGCATGGGTGTGTTTGGTCACATCTTCAGCGTCATTTGGAGCTCTTGTGCTTATCCTTCGGCGATGTGTCCAGTTTTAGAAAGCTTTTTAATGGGTTCGCTCTCCGTCAGCCTGTTGCTGTCCCCAGCCGACGTGAAAGGCAGCAGGTTCTGTATATCAAGATTTCGCATGCTTCAATTCTTGTTTACATCTGCTTGTCCATTGTCCACGTTTCTGCTCAATTTAACAATAATATACATGTAATACTTTTCAAGTCTCTTTTTATAACAACTTTGCGGCGACTGCACTAGCTATGCGGCCATTAAATTCCCCAGGCTCTCATCCCACCTGTCCTACACCGCCCTAAAAAAGTGGTACTACAGGCAGTAATAACAGTTTTTATACCATCTGGTATGCCCGTCTGCCCAGCGTGTTCGTAGCGCGTTGGACTACGGTGACTATCCCTCTGTGTGTGTGGGTTCAATTCCGCGGGATGGCAGAAAAAGCCACAGATTCCCCAGATTTACGGTGTCCATGGCACCGAGCCGAAGAACTGAAAAGCTCAAGTGCTTCTGGATCGAGGAAAAATAAAAATACTATCGGTATATATGATAATGCGGTGTTAGGCTCGTACTTTTCATTGACTGTCACCATACGATGGGTAATGCGGCCAACATCACGCTGGCCACTTTTACTTCCCAGTGCTTTTCCCGGTACCCAATTGAGTTTGGGTCGACCTGAGAGCCTTTACTGTCAGTAAACATTCCATGCCCGCTGTGGAATTGAACCCAGATTATTAGTATATTTTTTTTTCCGATCCAGAAGCACTTGAGCTTTTTAGCTCTTCGGCTCGGTGCCATGGACATCGTAACCCTTCGGTTCGGCGCCACGAAAACAGTAAATTTGGGGAATCTGTGGCTTTTTCTGCCATCCGCGGAATTGAACCCACACACACAGAGGGATAGTCACCCGTAGTCCAACGCTCTACGAACACGCTGGACAGACGAGCAATTATTAGTATAAGGAGTGCGTTCACTAACAACTTCGGTGGTGTCTGTGGTTTAGGGGTTAGTAACTCGGTCTATTAACCCCGACGTTCTGTGTTAGAATAACGCTGCGGACAGTTTGGCTGCAAATTGTTTCGCGTGGATTTTTGCAAAAGGACGATGGCACCACCCGTTCAGAAAGCAATGGCAAACTACTAAACTATTGTATAGAAAAATTACAAACAGCGTTCTTAGCTGGGGTTGATTCGCAAAGTCTTGTAAAGGATATGCAATTAACATTTACTCACTAACAACTATGCTACTGATATTTGTTTATAGTTTGAATGTCAATACACTTTCCTTGTCGTTAAACTTGTTGTTGCACTTTCTTACTATATTCACTACTTCATTTTCACATCTGTCATCGTCTGTTATTTTATTTTTGTCGATCCAGAAGCGCTTGAGCTTTCAGTTCTTCGGCTGGGTGCCATGGACATCGTAACTCTTCGTTTCGGTGCCATGGACATCGTAACTCTTCGTTTCGGTGCCATGGACATCGTAACTCTTCGTTTCGTGTGCCACTCGCATACATCGTAACTCTTCGTTTCGTGCCACGAACACCGTAAATCTGAAAAACATGTGGCTTTTCTGCCAGCCCACGGAATTGAACCCGCACTCACATGGAGCTTGTCACCCGTCGTTCTACGCGCTACGAACACGAAGGACAGGCGAGCCTTCTGTTATTATAAGACCGAGACCCACTTAACTTCACATATCTACATCTAGAAGTACTTTAAAAACTTGGAATTGATCATGAGTAACAGAGAATGATATGAAAGAAAACATAAGAATCTCAGTTATTTTACAATATTGATTAACGGTATAATCAAAATAAACATCACAACTATTATCAGATACACCGTTATCAATGTATAACTCCACAAGCAACGAAAGAGGGTAAACAATTACAACTTAACTCCTTCTGAACCAGGAACTATATTAAGTGATGTTTTTACTCTATAATGGCTTTTGCCCTGGTTCACTAAGAGATAAGATGTGTTTAATGAAAATAATAATGTAAAAGAAATATACTGCCTGATTGGTTCCAGAGAGAGAGAGAGAGCACTCACTCGTTCACATCCTGTATTCCTGTAATATCAACATTTCGTTACCTAGTAAGAAAGCAGTCCACGTGATCACGTGGCAACAGGGAAGTGACGGTTCATTAATTAACCAGAACGGTAAGGGAAGTAAGGTTTCATTCCGGTTAAAAGTGGGTCAAGAACCTGATATAAAATACGGACAAAGTGTGGGTATTTAATAAATAAAAATCTGAAATTTTCATTGTGAAAATTGTTTTTAAAAACAATACTTATTTTAAAATATCATTTCTTAACTACTATACTAGCCACGTGACTAGCAACGCGGCTAAATATTTGACTAACTACTTAATTAACTTTTTGACTAACTACTTTACTAACTATTTGACTAACTACTTGACTTACTAATTACTTAACTAACTACTTGATACTAACTAACTTTAACTAACTACTTACTAACTAACTTAACTATACTAATACTTAACTAACTACAACTAACTACTTAACTAACTTAACTAACTACATAACTAACTCTTAACTCTACTAACTAACTAACTACTTAACTACTACTAACTAACTATTAACTACTAACTAACTACTTAACTAACTACTTAACTACTTACTACTAACTAACTAACTAACTACTTAACTACTAACTATAACTAACTAACTTACTAACTAACTACTTAACTAACTAACTACTTAACTAACTACTTAACTAACTAACTACTTAACTAACTACTTAACTAACTACTTAACTAACTAACTACTTAACTAACTGACTACTAACTACTTAACTAACTTAACTATACTAATATTAACTAACTAACTACTTAACTAACTACTTAACTAACTACTTAACTAACTAACTACTTAACTAACTACTTAACTAATCTTAACTAACTAACTACTTAACTAACTTCTAACTTAACTAACTACTTAACTAACTAACTTAACTAACTTCAACTACTTAACTAACTACTTAACTAACTACTAACTAACTAACTACTTAACTAACTCTTAACTAACTCTTAACTAACTCTAACTAACTACTACTAACTAACTACTTAACTGACTACTTAACTAACTCTAACTAACTCTTAACTAACTAACTATTTAACTAACTAACTGTAACTAACTACACTAACTAACTACTCTAACTAACTCTTACTACTAACTACTTAACTAATTACTTAACTAACTAACTATTAACTAACTACTTAACTAACTAACTAACTACTTAACTAACTAACTAACTAACTAACTACTTAACTAACTAACTAACTAATTAACTAACTAACTACTTAACTAACTAACTACTTAACTAACTAACTTTAACTATACTTAACTAACTACTTAACTAACTACTTAACTAACTACTTAATTAGCTACTTAACTAGCTGCTCAATAACTACTGAACAAAATATAACATAACAAAGATTACACCAAATACAGAAAGTCAAGAAGGAATAGTAAGAACAAAGTAAAATAATCGAAATCAGACTATGAGAAAATTATGGAGAATACTTAGCAAAGCTGTGCGCTAAGGCACCAAGAAAGTTTGACAGAAGTATCACGTTAATGAGACTAAGAAAAGAAAAATTAATTCAGCTATAATTGTAATGAACAAATTCTAGGAAATACCTTACCAACAGCCAAGATATTTTTATTTGTTTATTTGTTAAAGATGGAAATAATATTTTACCGAACCGTTATATTGAAAAACATAATGTACAGTAACATTCCAAATGAAACATGGAGAATACCAGAAATTGAATATTTTAGAATCTGAAGTCCAAAATCTGAAACCCAAATTAAAAAAATTCAGCAGGAGTAAATGGTATTAACAACAGAAATGTTACTTGCATGTTAGAAGTATTAGAAGCTTCCAAAAAAACACATTACCAAATACAAGATTCGAACCACATGTAAACTGTCTATTTATTAATCATATTCATTGCTTCCGCTGCTTCCCCTGTGGTTCTTACAAAAAAACTAATTGCTCTCATCTTGCTTGTAAGACAATAGCAATAACATGGCTGATAAGAATTTTTAACATAGCTTTGGAGACACAAGAATCTCCAGACGACTGACAGAGAGGAACTACGGTTCATAAATGCAAGAACAATGGAGACAAAAGAGATTACGAAACATACAGCGGTATCTCTCTTTTGAGCCATACAGAGACGCATTTTTGTGTGCAAAATATTGAAAAGAAGACCCAGACAAATATTAGAGTCCCAGTTAAGCAATAACCAGTTTAGGTTTAGGAAAGGAAAGAGCTGCACAAAGAAAAAAAATCAAATAAAACTGGGTGATGATACAAATAAGAAAATAAAAATATTCTGGGCATATAAAGAGAAACGTAGGTCTGGAGAAGACCCTCATTGAATGTGGTATCCAGACAAAGAGAAGAGGAGGAAGACCACGGAGAAAATGGATTCAGAATGTAACTGGTGGTTCGAGCATGAATACTGCAGAGGCAGGACATCTGGCCTATGAGAGAGAGAAACTCCGAAAGACTGTTAAGATGGCAAAGTTCTGCTCAGGACAAGCTATTTGATGATGATAGTTGCACCGACCCAATATTTACACTAAGACAGATCAGAGACCAAACTATCGGAAACGACCAAAGTAAGAATCCTTTCTTTATAGACCAAGAGAAGGCATTGATTAAAGGGTTTTAAAGCCGAAGGATTGACTTCATTGCACCGGGTTTTACCCCATATGGCTCGGTCCCTCTCCGCAGAAATGGCACGCCACCTGCCGAGAGTATTGCACAAAGCACGAACTCCGTAACTCCGGCAACAATCCTAGGGGTCTCTGGAAAAACTGCACTCGTGAACAGAAGGCCGTGGTCCGGATTCGAACCCACGACCTTTGACTCGCAAGGCAAAGGGCTTAACCACTCAGCCACAGACACCCCCTGGCATTGATAAAGTGAACAGGCGCAAACTATCAAAGATCCTTGAAAGAATTTGGCGGCCAGGAACTACAATTAGGTAAGATTATCGCATTATATCTGGATAAGAAGAACATGCATCATATATATATAAAATTATAATTCATCTCGTACTGGTATATGTTACATAGGGCATGCAAGCAATTTCTCGATACCGCTCTATTCTGAGCAACTCTCGCTTAATCTCCTCCATGGAACTGAGACCGATATTTTTTGCCTCCCTCAGCAAAGTTCGTTTCAGGGTTTTCTTAGATCGTCCTCTCTTTCTTCACAATGGGGGTATCTCTAGTGCAGCCCAGTACTATACGCATACCTTCATTCTGAACCCGTTCGAGTCGTTCACATTGTGATTTTGATATCGTAAGCATTACGAGTCCGTAATCTACCACTGACATAACCAGTCGATGGAACAAAAGGGCAAATAGTCTCTGCTCAAGGTGTGCGGCCACCATAACTTTAAGAGCCGCAAGACCACGCTTGCACCGTTGTATCGTCTGTTCAATATGGTGTTTGAAAGATAGACTACGATCAAAGGTTATCCCAAGATAGCGCAGCCTGTCTCTGTGCTCGATGGTATGTTCATCAAAGATTACACGGGCCAGGTCAGCCTTGACTATGTGATTATTCAACTTGTGAAGATGAGTTATATGCTTGGCCTTCTGTCACTACGCTCCCGTCATGCAATCGCCCAAACCAAGGCATATATGCGGATTACTGTGGATAAGAGACATCCACTACACAAGAACACTAATGATGTTAAGGGCACGAGAATCAAGCGTGGCATGTCGTGGATGGCCCAGGCTGAGAGAACAATTGGCCAGGTGACTACGGTTGCGACCCTACCAAAAGGGGAAGAATGGATCCCAACAGATGGTAGCATGACCAACTATCTCAACGTTATCATTACTCTTGGAAGAGAATGTAGAGATTGGGGCAACATGTAGGCTGATCTCGCAGTTAAGCAGCTGATAGACGATAATGCAAGGGATGATCATGTTGTTGTATATACCGATGGGTCGGTTCAACGTGGTGAGAAGTCCGGCTGGGGTTTCTTGGCTAATGCGCATGGTAGGGTTGTTGCAGAGCGAAGTGGGGCATACAGGACAACTACTTCTAGTATGAGGATGGAGGTTGAGGCCGTTCCTGCTGCCCTCCATTGGATCTCTGGGACTTCATTTACTGGGGCAGTTGTTGCATCTGACTCTCAGTCGATGCTTCACAAGATCCAGAAGGGCAGGTTTCGGTATGAGTGGATGTCGTCTATAGAAGTTTCTAACCTCCAGCGGCTTACGTGGATATACTGTCCTGGGCATGCTGGTGATTCTGCTATGTCATCTAACCACCTTTTCCGTGGTCTTTCTCTCGCTTTCTTTCCAGCTGTTCTGTTGTAGAAGATTATGTATACAGTGGAGATTGGACACATTCTTATTAAGTGGCCAAACCACTTCATTCTGTTTCTCACTGTAATTCAAGCAATATTCTGTCCCAACTTTCTTTCTTGTTATGATGTTGATGACTGTCTTTCCTGGTGTTGTTGGTAACTTTTTGTATGCATCGTATTTCACATGTATTTATTTTTTGTGACTGGTCTTTGTTCATTTTTAATATTTGGCTCTGGTAACACAAAGTAGGAATGAAAATACTGTTGATCATCTGTTATTTAGCTGTGAATGAGATGTGTATGTGTGTGCCTTACGGGGACAAGTATCATAGCAACAACGACTTCAGTCGACAGTGTTTTACTGTAACATTGTGTCAGATATAAGTGGTCATATCGAAAACCTTCAGAATTAAATTATGTTATCAGCCATCATTGGCTGTCATAATATCTAATCTTTCAATTCTTTTAAACATATATGTTCCACTAACTCAGCGTTTCCCAAAGTGGGCGGTAACGCCCATCCAGTGGCGCTGAAACGTTCTATGGGGAGAAGGGGTGGGTTCAGAAGAATTGTGGGGGTGTTCAGGCGATTGGGTCGGTCGCTCCTTAAGAAGAAATTAATAATAAATATTTTTAAATAAATTATTTTCGTGATTTTGTGATTGAATAATCATTTAAAATTTGAATTCTGCATTTTAATTAATCTTATGTCCGTCTTACAAGATCCATTTTTTCATCAATTTTCTATTTCATGTATATAAAAATGAACATCGTGGCATATTCTAAAGAACGTAGCTATCAACCACAGTAAACGAGTCGTTGATTTTCTGGGCACCCTTTATACGTTCAGTAGTTTGCCATTGCTTTCTGAACGGTGAGGTCGATTTTTACCTTTCTAAAATCCACGAAACGAATGGCTTCAAACTTACCCACCGTGGGGTTTGAAGCAGGACGCTTGGTTCGTGGTCGAGTCGACTACCACTTGAGCTACAGATGCTCACATACATATAATCATTTGGAAATTGACCATGTATTACAGAAATATATATCAATTTTCTATGTTAAGAGAAAATAGAGCATGTAATATGTGGGAGGGGGGCATTGGTAAACTGTTATGTTGTGGAGTGGGGCGTTACAAAGTTTATGTTGTGGAGTGGGGCGTTACAAAGTTTATGTTGTGCAAAGTTCGCGATGGGCCGAAAAAATTTGGGAATCTATGCACTAACTGGACATTGAAACCGCTCGTGTTTTAAGGGGAAACCACTGAGATTATTATCTTTAATATATTATGTACAGTGTTATTTCCCATTGTTATATAGTATTTCATCCTCAAATAGCTTGTCCTGAGCAGAACTTTGCCACCCCCACAGTCCTTCAGAATTTCTCTCTCTCATAGGTCAGATGTCTCGCCACTGCAACCATCATGTTTAAATAATCAGTTACATCGTGAATCCATTTTCTCCGTGGTCTTCCTCTCCTCATTATATCCTATTTGCCTCCTTCCATGATGGTCTTCTCCAGTCCTTCGTGTCTTTTTATATGTCCAAAATACCTCAATGTTCTCTTTCTTATTTGTAGCATCTGCCAGTTTTCTTTGATTTTGAGTTCTTTCTGGATAGATCTATTTGTTCTCTTCTCTGTCCAAGATATACGAAGGACTCTTCTGTAACACTTATATTCAAAAGCATGTATATGTTTTCCATTGCTCTATTAAATGTCCATGTTTCACACCCATACGTTGCCCCTGGGAATATGCATGCTCTTAGTATTCTGATCTTTGTTTTCTTATCAGTTCCGTTCCATACCGTTTTTAGTTGTTTATTGTTTTAGTAATTTTTGTAAAGCCATGTTTGTTCATATTTTAATTTCCTTCATCCCATTTCCATTTGTTGTTAGCAGTGAACCAAAATATTCAAAACTGTTCACATTTTCTACTTTCTCTCCATTGATAAAAATATCATTTGTTATGTTCGTTTTATCTGTTGTCATTATTTTACAAATATAACTAGCAGAAATTACAGCAAAATTCCTACAAATTTCACCACGCTCAAATTTATATCGGGAACCTTGTCCTGTGTTGTTATGGAGTTGATGGACTGACAAGTAAATTTCCTTGTGAGAGAAAGAGGTCAGAGCATACCTGGTTGCTCAATGAAGTGCAATGATGATGTACCTGCTGTCAATCAATCAATCAATCAAGCAATCTAATAAATATATTTCTTTGTACACTTGCTTTGTGAGTTTGAGAGAAATTAGAAAAAAACATACACGAATCTATGTTTAACCGTGACCCCTTGCAACATAAGCCGAATAGCTCAGACGGGAAATAGAAAATTCTTGTTTAATTGGGGGGCTGGTTGTTATATATGTTTGATAAAACATTGTAAGAGGGGGTCTCTGTGGATAAGTGATTTAGCCCTTTGCCTTGTGGGTCGAGGGTCGTGGGTTCTAATCCAGACCGCGCCGTTCTGTTCACGAGTGCAGTGTCGAGCTACTGAGTTAGTGCTTGAGCAACGCTGTGAGCTATGACTGTTACATGGAATGCTTTTTGCTGTGTCAACCGTGCGTTTGTTGTGTGTATTCAGAAAATGGCGGACACCGGTTATGACGAACAAGCTCAATCTGCCGTATGCAGTTATATTGCGAGTGCAGAAAGTTGGATTTTGTCATGATTGATTTTCCCTTCGACAAGAATTGCATTTCAAGTAATGAACAGTTTTGTGTTGCTACATTAGCGACGGCCATATGCATTTATGCGGTGCAGGTTGTTTTTGTGGCGGTACGCGGCTGTTTCATTCTGGAATTAGTTCACACAGGAAACATTTCACAGTTGTTAGCATTTCGTGTGATTTTCATTGACACAGGAACGGAGCAATTATGGGGTGACCCGTTGCAGTAAAGTTGGAACCGTACTTATGAACTATGAACTATGTGCAGTGTTTTCCCGAGACCCATAGGATTGTTGCTGGAGCTACGGAGTTCGTGCTTTGTGCAATACTCTCGGCAGGTGACTGCCATTTCTGTGGAAAGGAGGCTAAGTCATATGAGGTAAAACCCGGTGCAATGAAGTCAATCCTTCGTCTTTAAACCCGTTTAAACTGTAAGCTTTTTATAGCAATTTACTCAGTTCTATAAGTCTATAGTTATCTCTTTGTGAAACTTGTCAACAATACTGCTACAGGGTGTTCAACCTAAAATCAGCCCCAGTGATAAATAGAAATTTGCCAGGTACGCATTGCATCTCGTCTATTTACTATTTAAACCGGTTCTGACTAGCTTGTCCTATGTCAAATTTGTTCATCGCCCCTTCCCGCACTTCAATTACACACCATCACACAACATTGACCTATACTACGTCATAACTGAACCCTTCCATTTCCATACATATATGCCAGATTAGCTCCATTCACAGGCTGCTTTTAAGTTGAACACCCTGTAGTTCATAGATTTAAACTTAATTTAAATAACATAATATAACCTTGATTTAGCATGTTGTATTGTTTTTAAAATGAATTAATCTATATACAACAATACTGGAATGCGAGGTCTGCGACGGTGTGGTCTTATTTCCTAGAATTTTACCCATCCCCTGGCCGTAGGTTATTTTAGGCCACGGCAACAAACATGAATCTTGTTTAGCTCTAGAATCTGGTTGAATACTTACGTAGAACTGAAACCAAGGAAATGAACGTCAGGACAGAAACCCTCATTTTCACCTGTGTTTGCAGGTATAAAACAACAGTCGTTCGGAAAACGGCAAGACAGAATCGTGCAGGCATTCATGCAACCCTGCAGGAAGGTTCAGAATAACAAAATGAGGATACGTTTTTCAATGTAGTGTTCTTAGATTTTCGTAAGACTAGACGAATATAGCAGACAGATATATTAGTGAGTATATATATAATATATTTATTCAGTGGTGGCTCGTGATAATTTTTGTTGGTGGGCGCATGGAGACATTTTTTCCGGATAAATTCTGGTTTTTAGTTGCTATATTTTAATTTATAAAATAATAAATACGTTATACATTATTTTTAGTGGGGTGCGGCCCCACTGGCCCTTAATGACGAGTGGCCACTGTATATATTATTGGCAATATTATAAGATTTTTGCTAGTTTCGTCTCACAGCATCAGAGTAAGAAGAAATTTATATATCGAACTTTTCTGTATTCTTCTTCTCTTCCACCATTTACTTCTTTATAGAAGTGTTGGGTGGGGTGGGGGGCGTAGTGATCTTGTGTGTGCTAGTTTTAAGGCACTTTGTAAGCTGATATTAATTTTCGTAAGGCTGTTCTTGATGCCATTGCTCCATATTTTACGTGGTCTTCCTCTTCTTTTGCACTAGTTATACTTTTTCTGTGTGGCTCTGTGGTAGGCAATACAAGTGCGTTCTTGTCAGGTGTCCAAACCATTTAATCTGTTGTTCTTTTATGAATTGCATGACTGGTTTCACATCGAGTCTTCTGTGTGCTCTTCATAAATAATGTTTTTGATTCCCTATTTTATTAATTTTATTTTAAAAATCTCTGAGGGCCACAGAAATGTGGTTTTATAGAAGAATGGTGAGAATCCTATGGACTGCTAAAATGACTAATGTTGAGGTGTTGAATGAGATCAAGACACAGAGAAGGCTTATCATCAATATAAGAAAGAGGCAGTCATCATTTTTCAGGCATGTGATGAGGAGGGAGGTTTAGAACACATTGTGACAACCGGTAAAATCGAGGGTAGACGAGACAGGGAAGACAGAGAGAGAAAATGTTGGATAGCCTGACTTCATGGCACAGTAGAGCGTCAACATCTGAGTTGATAGCCAACACCAACGACAGAGATTTGTGGAGATCCATGATCGCCTACGCCAGCCGGCACGGCACCTGATGATGATGATTTTATTAATATGGTCCAAGTTATGCGTGACAACCTGTTATTTTGTATACACTGTATCGGAGGAGTATTGCTCTTTGAGGAGCACTATCTGCGTTGCTGTTTCCATTAACCTTTTTTATTACTTCTATTCGTCGTTGAACTCTCCATATCGACCACTTGTTAACCACTCTGTGTGATTTGTATGTGATCTGAGCCTAAGAGCTATTTGACATGGTGCCAGTTATGCGCCTACAAGTAGGCCAGCACATCCGATTTCTGCGCTGTTTTTTATTTACTAGGTAGTATCCCTAGGGCCTACATCAGTCGCACGCCCGTCTGCCCAGCGTGTTCGTAGCGCGTTGGACTACGGGTGATTATCCTTCTGTGTGTGCGGGTTCAATTCCGCGGGATGGCAGAAAAAGCCACAGATTCCCCAGATTTACGGTGTTCGTGGCACCGAACCGAAGGGTTAGGATGTCCATGGCACGGAGCCGAAGAGCTGAAAAGCTCAAGTGCTTCTGGATCGGAAAAAACCAAACATCAGTCGCATCTTGTGACATGCATTGTAGGTTGCAGTGGTACTATTCTTTGCTTCCTTGCGGGCCCCGGCACCACACGGATGATTACTTCTATAATATTCCATGGATCAGAGCTGTCCAATGCTTGTATATAGTGGGGCCAATTCCTTTCCCCGCATATGAAACATCGAGTACGGCATTGTACCCACAACCCTCTTGTCCCCAACTCGATAGGCAAACGCTTAACGTTTTATGCTAATCAGTCCCAAATTTCCCAATATCTCTCGCGGTTTTAAAACTGGTTCCGTTACTTACCTGACCACTTCTTCTTTTGTCGTCACACTGCTACCGGGTTCTTTCCACTGGTTCTGTTACTTACCTGACCACTTCTTCTTTTGTCGTCACATTGCTACCGGGTTCTTTCCACTGGTTCTGTTACTTACCTGACCACTTCTTCTTTTGTCGTCACACTGCTACCGGGTTCTTTCCACTGGTTCCGTTACTTACCTGACCACTTCTTCTTTTGTCGTCACACTGCTACCGGGTTCTTTCCACTGGTTCCGTTACTTACCTGACCACTTCTTCTTTTGTCGTCACACTGCTACCGGGTTCTTGCCACTGGTTCTGTTACTTACCTGACCACTTTTCTTGTCGTCACACTGCTACGGTTCTTTCCTGGTTCCGTTACTTACCTGACCACTTCTTCTTTTGTCGTCGCACTGCTACCGGGTTCTTGCCCAGTGTCGCGGTTTTCTGTTTTTGTCTTTCGCTTTTCTGGTGGCTTGGGTGATTGTTATTGTTTCTCTTTGTCAGGATTCTTCTATGTCATGTAACCATCTTTGACGTAATCTTCCTCTCGCCTTCTTTCCTGATGTTCTGTTGTAGAAGACTATGCATACTGTGGAGTTTGGATGCATTCTTATAAGTCCCAAACCACTTCATTCTTTGTTTCTCATGTAATTCAAGCAAGGTTCTGTGCCAACTTTCTTTCTTATGCTGATATTGGTGACTGTCTTTTTCTGATGTTGTTGGTAACTTTTCGCAGGTACCGCATTTCACATGTAGCTATTTTTTGCGACTGTGCTTTGCTCATTGTCCATATTTGGCTCTGCTAACACAAAGTAGGTATGAAAATGCTGTTGATTATCTGCTGTTACTTGACTACAAATTTACGTAATTTTTACATAAATACTATAACACCTTTTTTTTTACTTTCTTCCACTCCATGAACTATTTAGAAGTCAACAGAATCCACAATTAAAATTCCAGACCTTTCTTCAAGAAGTTCGAATTCCACAAATCATCGTCACAGTCATTAATCGAATCTAACTGTCGAAGTCAACGATATAAATGAAGGAACGACTGGATATTAATATATTTTGCAAGGTTACGTAAAAAACAGTTTCATATATAACATTTGTATCAAAACTGCGAGAAGGACGCGTCTTTCTATATTTCATATCTTCCTAACTAAAATCTCAGAGTGGACCTCAGAGATAACAGAGGCGACGAAAGACACTGTTTATGAAGCGCACACAAATCCCGTTCTAGAAATCTCTTCTTACTCTGAAGTTGGGAGGCAAATCAGGAGAGAAAGAAATACAAGGCGCATATAGAGTCTTGCTCCTGGTGTCTCCTTTTTCGATCTAACTCTGAAAAGCAAACCAGGATCCAGGAATAGATAGATAAATAGATAACTAAAACATCAACAGTTTTGAGATGGGGTCGTTGACTACGGACCACCAACAACAACATTAACCCTTCCACTCTGAAATTTAGGTTGTTTTTGTATCTGGAGGCATTTATAGTGCAATGTACACTGACTGAATTAGCTACACTACTGTCTTTGTTTCATTTTTTAAAAATACTATTAGCCAGTGTACCAGCTCAAACAGACGAAAGAGTTAAATGAACAGTATCGTTGGCGTAGATGTATTCTTGTATTGATTGGCTTAAACGAAGCTGTTGCAAGTGAAGATCTTTGACGATGTCTTCTGTAAGATCATCAATCATTGCTTTTATCGTGGTTTCATCACTGAGCGCCATCCACAGGGTAAGTAACAACAATGTCATCATCATACACAACATTGATTGATTGATTGATTGATTGATTGGTAGGATCATCATGATTTTCACTTTGTTGAGTAATCATGTGTGCTTTAATCTCCTTCTCTCCCGTGTTGTGCCGGGGTCCCCAAGGGAAGCAAAGAATAGTACCACTGCAACCTACAATGCATGTCGTAAGAGGCGATTGATGTAGGCCCTAGGGATGCTACCCCAGTAAATAAAAAAGCAGCGCAGAAATCGGATGTGCTGGCGCTACTTGTAGGCGCATAACTGGCCCAGCGTACAATCTCTCTTAGGCTCAGATCACATACAAATCACATTGAGTGGTTAACAAGTGGTCAACATGGAGCGTTCGAAGAAGAAGAATCTCCTTCCTACACAGGAAGATCTCAGCTGCAATGCATAAACTCCGTAGCCCCTTAGTCACCATCACAGTTCTATAAAGTTATTGCGATGTAGCTGACACTTTTCTGTGTAGGAAAAACAATTGGAGCGGATTTTTTTACTTCGAAATCTATTAATTATGACCCTATCAACCAACCACTGTAGCAAGTCACCATGAACAGGAAAATAGCATTGTACAACACGATCCTTCTCGCAATATTATGCTATCAGTGACAGACCTGAACGTTGACATCAAACTATAGAAGACAACTAGTCACGGACAGAGATAAAGTATCTACGCAGAATGCTGTCAGTGACAGACCTGGGCGTTGACATCAAACGATAGAAGACAACCAGTCACGACAGAGATAAAGTATCTACACAGAATGCTATCAGTGACAGACCTGAACGTTGACATCAAACTATAGAAGACAACTAGTCACGGACAGAGATGAAGTATCTACGCAGAATGCTGTCAGTGACAGACCTGGGCGTTGATATCAAACGATAGAAGACAAATAGTCACGACAGAGAGGAAGTATCTACGCAGAATGCTGTGAGTATAAAGAGTGACCGGTTCAGAAATAAAGACTCCGTGAAAAATTGGGTACAACATCAGTAATGATAAAAAAACAAACAAATTAAATAGTTTGACGACATAAGCAGATTACCAACAGACTTAGAATCAAATAGCAATGCTACTCCTATACAAGAGATATAAAGCACGAGGTTGTCGGCCCAAAAAGTGGACCTCAGAAATAACAGAGACAGTGAAAGACACCATGTACGCATCACACACAAGAGCCCGTTCTAGAAATATATTTGTATCCTGACGTTTTGATGCAAAACAGGATTAGAGAAAAATAGACAACCAACCAAACAATCGATAAGGACTTTTATAATTCCCTTCACTGTTCCAACCACATTACATTTAATACAAGACCAGCGGTTCCCAAACTTTGCATTACCATGGACACCCTTTTAAAGACATTTGGCAGAAAAGCCACAGATTCCCCAGATTTACGGTGTTCGTGGCACCGAACCGAAGGGTTACGATGTCCATGGCACCGAGTCGAAGAGCTGAAAAGCTCAAGTGCTTCTGGATCGGGAAAAAACATTTTGCTGGCGTGGACCCAAACGTTTCTATAGATGAAAATGGACAGGAATTAATTATCTGTGTGTTAAAATAGTAAACAATGTTCTCAGACTGCTGGAAACTTCAAATGATCTTTCATTTTTTTTCCTGTCAGACATTTAGACTCCGTCTGGCCCGTGTCCTTTGATTTCGCAGCGGAACTAGTTTACCACTGTTTTGATACATATTTTTCAAAATATATTTTTCTGCTTGAAATATCAAAGATCATAATATTTCTTCAAGAGCTTGAGGATCCCCTGTGAGTCCTAGGGAGCTCCTGACCCCAGTTTGGGAAACGCTGTATTAGACACCTGAAACCAGTTCAATGACAAAAAAACAACCTTGACATTATCCAACCAAACAATCATAGTTGGTGGGCCAAAAAAAATGTCCTGGTGTTTTCCTACAGCTTAACTTAATCCATGAGAGGACGTGTGAAGCCAGACTGTCGGACATTTTGGCTTCCGTCTTGTACGTGTCGTGTCACAGAAAATATCATGGCGACTAGTTTTCAGTCTCACTTTTGGTCAACGTTCGCGTGTGTTTGTTTGTCCGTTTGTTTGCACCCATCTGTCTTTTATCCCAGGATGTGTTTGTTGAATTCTATTTTTAGGTCATTCTAACAACGGGTCCTCTCAAGAAATCTGTTATTTCTACATTAATGCGCATGTTATGTTTCGTCATAAGCTCTGGTAACATGCAATAAGCACACTATCTTCTTCTTCTTCGTAAGCGATCTCTGGTCATGCGCTTAGTTTACCGTGGACCACAAACTTGGCAGTCATATTCATAAACATTGACAAAACAGAAGTAATAACATTTGTTTTAGAGGAAAACACAACCAATATCTCCATCAACAAACATTAATTAAAGCAAGTCAAAGGTTGGAAACCCCTATAGACGACATCCACCCATACCCCAAATTGCAATTCTGGATATATGCATATTTCCTAGCTTGATCTGCTGTAGAACCATACGACAGTGCACAAACTCTGTAGCGCCTTCTGTGGCTCATTGGAAAATATGTTGGATCTATTGGCTACTATATGTATTGGAGCAGGCTCAAGTCTCATTTTAAATCCCAGAGGTCTTCGTGACTCAGAGTGGCAGTGGGTTGCAGTGTCATGAGTTGGGTAGTTTTATACTCTAAAGCAGCGTTTTCCAAACTGGGTTTGCAGACCCCAGGGGTCCACGAGGTACTCACAGGGGTCCTCAAACGCGTGAAGAAATATTATGATCTTTGATATTTCAAATAGAAAAATACATTTAAAAAATATGTATAGAAACAGTGGTAAACTAATTCTGCTGCGAAATCAAAGGACCCAGACCGGAGTCTAAATGTCTGACAGGACAAAATGAAAGATCATTTGAAGTTTCCTACAGTCTGAGAACATTGTTTACTATTGTAACACAAAGATAATTAATTCCTGTCCATTTATATATATAGAAACTGTTGGGGGTCAGTGGCAGCAAAATGTATTTAACATAGGGTCCGTGGTAATGCAAAGTTTGAAAACCGCTGCTCTAGAGCATCGATTGCAAACATTTAGCACACACACCCTCAGGGGTATATTCTGGTGCACACGAGAGCGGGATGTGAAGCAAAATGAATAAAAAATATGTCATTGATATTTTACTTTGCGGAGATGGATGCCAGATTCCGATCAGTTTTCGATTGCTGTCTCTATGTATAGTAGTGTTAGTTTCTTACATATGCTTGAACCATAGCTGGTTAACAACCGTCAGTCACAAAGTTTTATCGAAAAGTCATTTTCCATATAGGGACACCCCCTTCCCCACCCTCCTTCATCTCCCACTTACCTTAATATATGAACGTCCCTGAAACCTTGCTTGAATTTCATCGAGAGACAAAAAATGATGTCGTTCCGCCACATAATAAGAATTTCAACCAAACTCTACAGTGAACATAGTCTTCTACAGTGAACATAGACTTCTACAGCAGAACATCAAGAAAAAAAAAGAGAGAAGGAGACCAAGAAAAATATGGATAAGCAACATAGAAGAATCCTGTCAAAAAGCAAAAATGACTACCCAAGTCACTACAACAGCGCAGAATACAATACATAAAACTACTACACTTGACAATAACCTGGTAACAGTGTGACATCATCAGGAGAAGAATATTATAGACTTTACAAAATGAGAATCATTAAACAAAAGAACAAATGGAGAGAAACTGGGAAAACGTAAGAAAAATGTTCCAAGATCTGGAGCATACAAAAACAAACGATAGATTCTTTTACTTCTTCTTTCTTCTCTCTTAGATAAATAAATAAATTTTTCTTAGTCAAAATCACAACAGTCACAAATTCTTCTTCTTCAGAGTTCTCACTAGATTGGGATTTCGAATTCTCTAATAAGGGCAGCCGTCTGCCTCAGATTATCAGCCACGCCATACAGTTTGTCTTCTGCGTTCTCACTAGATTGGGATTTCGGATTCTCTAATAAAGGCAGCCGTCTGCCTCAGATTATCAGCCACGCCATACAGTTTGTCTTCTGCGTTCTCACTAGATTGGGATTTGATTCTCTAATAAAGGCAGCCGTCTGCCTCAGATTATCAGCCATGCCATACAGTTTGTCTTGGACGCTAGTGTAAGTGGGCCACCTCTTTCTTCTCAAGTCTGCATACTGGGGGCAGTTCTGTAGGATATAATGCATATGATTACTGCTTCCCCGTTTGTGCCTACCTCTTCCCGCAGTAAGTTTTGGCCACCCTCGTGATGGTAGGTCTGACATTCTTACCGCGTGGCTATATCTCCGAGGCAGATTGGCGACCGTAGAATCCGTTATCCCATTCCTCATTGTGAGGGGTCGTTGCACCATGTTATGGCCTTACGGCCTGGTGCATCCGTTTTCTGCAAGCATTTGTTTCGGGTTAGCATTCCCTAGCGGACACATGCATCCGATTTCAGCCAAACCCCTTAATCGCCTCTTACGACATGCATGGCAGGTAACAGTGATTCTATTCTTTACACCCCAAATTTGGGCCCCGGTAACCACTCGGGCGGTCACAAATTCAATTCAACACTAAAGAATTTCAGTAATACTAATATTTTTTTCATAAATATACAAGAACTCAAAATCGAGTAAAATAAAGAAAGAGTACAATTTTCTTCCTTTACTGACAAGCAAAATATCAGATCAGATGATGGGTTTCAGTTCTCTGGTCTATTTTGTTGCGTCCTGTTGCTATGATTAAATAAACGAACGATATCGACACTGGCAGATATACATACGCAGTATTACACAAGCAGGGGGACAACAAAATATTAAAATATTTAAAGAAAACGCAATTGACGTTTCGACAATATGGTTTTATCAAGACAACACATACAATGTACAAAAACAAAATACTAAATGTTCACCTTGCTTTTGTAATACTGCCGTATACTTGTCTCCGTCCATTAAAAAAAAAAGTAAAGGATCGCTTTTTATACAATGTGATATATAAGGTAATACCCCGTATTTTTCATTGACCGTCGGCACACGATGGGTGATGTGGTCAACATCATGTCGGCCGCTTTTACTTCCCACTGCTTTTCCTGGTACCCACTTGAGACTGGGCTGACCTGGGAGCCATTATGCTCGGAAAAATTCCACGCCTCTGTGAGACCCCTCTGTGAGACCCCCTCTGTGGAATTGAACGCAGACCACTGGCCCAATAAGCGAGTTCACTAACAACAACGCTTCTGCGGCTCTCCCCGTTCACAGCGTCCTTATCATTTTTGTCATTCCCAATCCCAGACAAGGTATGCGCCCCCAGGTAAACAGAGACAAATACTGTGTGTCTGTTGCTTAGGATCTGATCGATCCACGTCTCCGTGATTCTGACAGGTCACAATTGTCATGAAGATGGAATCTTGTTTGACAGGTTGTTCTACTTTTTTAAATTTTTCGACTAGCATTTCATGTCTTTTGTTTACTTCCATCTTTGTTTCTTGTGGAATTCGAAATATCTTGTATGTGTGTGTGTGTGTCTGTGGGCACGACGAGTGTGTTTGTGTGCATTTGTTTGCATATACGCGTCCGGTTTTTTGTATGTATATGTATGTGTGCACGCGCATATTAACGATAGTCTTCCATATGACTGATAGCTCTTTCCATATGACTGATAGTTTCCTATATATGACTGATAATCTCCATATGACTGATAGTCTTCCATATGACCGATAATCTCCCATATGACTGATAGTCTTCCATATGACTGATAGTTTCCTATAAGACTGATAATCTCCCATATGACTGATAGTCTTCCATATGACTGATAGTCTTCCATATGACCGATAGTATTCCATCTGACTGATAGTTTCCCATATGACTGATAGTCTCCCATATGACTGATAGTCTATAACAGTTATAGACTGATAGTTATCATATGGATAGTCTTCCGAAATATCACGAACTCACATATGACCGATATCTCTCCATATACAGATCCAATATGACCGATATTCTCTCATATAGTACAGACTCAATATGACCGATATTCTCTATGAGTCACAGACTCGATATGCGTATTCTTCATATGAGTCAGACTAATATATATATTCTCTCATATAGTACAGACTCCAATATACCGATATTCTCTCATATGAGTCACAGACTCCAATATGACCGTATTCTTATATGAGTCACAGACTCCAATATGCCGATATTCTCTCATATGAGTCACGGACTCCAATATGGCCGCTATTCTCTCATATGAGTCACGACTCCAATATGGCCGATATTTCTCATATGAGTCACAGACTCCAATATGACCGTATTCTCTCATATGAGTCACAGACTCCAATATGGCCGCTATTCTCTCATATGAGTCACAGACTCCAATATGACCGATATTCTCTCATATGAGTCACAGACTCCAATATAACCGATATTTTCTATATGAGTACAGACTCCAATATGGCCGCTATTCTCTCATATGAGTCACAGACTCCAATATGACCGATATTCTCTCATATGAGTCACAGACTCCAATATGACCGATATTCTCTCATATGAGTCACAGACTCCAATATGACCGATATTCTCTCCTATGAGTCACAGACTCCAATATGACCGATATTCTCTTATGTGAGTCACGGACTCCAATATGACCGATATTCTCCCAAATTAATGTCCTTCTTCTATTATACCAATCAGATCTGACACCGTACTATAGTATCTGTCTATTCTCTAATCCTGTTTTGCCTTTTACCGTCAGGTCGAAAAAAAGAGACACCTGGAGCGAGCCTCTCTATGCGCCGTGTCTTTCTTTCTTTTCTACGATCCTGATTTGCCTCACAGGTTCAGGGTAAGAAGAGACTTCTAGTACGGGCTATGGCATGCGCTTCATAAACAGCGTCAATGTGCAACGTATACACGTTCTTGGCAAAGATCAAACATATCACAAAGAGTGATTAAAATTGGTCGTAAAGAACGAACGCGAAGAAGAAGAAGATAAACAGCGTCTTTCGTCGCCTCTGTTATCTCTGAGGTGTACATTTTATGTTACCAGCCTTTTGCTTTATATCCACTGTATCGGAGTAACATTGCTCTTTGTGACGCACCGTCTGTTGGTAATCTGCTTATGTGGCCGAACCATTTAATTTGTTGTTTCTTGATAAAGTTCAGTACTGATGTTGTACCCACTTATTTCCTGATTTCTTCATTTCTAAACCGGTCTCTTCTTGTTACCCCCATCATTCTGCGTAGACACTTCACCTCTGTCGAGACTAAATTTATGTTATCATTTGATGTCAGCGTCCAGGTTTGGCACTACAGTTTAACTCCGTTAATGGCACTACAGGTTAACTCCGTTAATGGCACTACAGTTTAACTCCGTTAATGGCACTACAATTTATATGTTAAGGGCACTCAATTTAACTCTGTTAATGGTCTAATTTAACTCTGTTAATGGCACTACAATTTAACTCTGTTAATGGACTCAATTAACTCTGTTAATGGCACTACAATTTAACTCTGTTAATATTGTATTATTTCTTATTCTTCTTTCAACGCTCTATATCGACCATTTGTCAACCACTCTTTGTGATTAGTATGTGATCCGAGCCTAAGAGAGATTGTACGTTGTGCCAGTTATACGCCTACAAGTAGGCCAGCCCGTCTGATTTCTGCGAAGCTTTTTATTTACTGGGGTAGATTCCCTAAGCTCCTACCTCAGTTGCTTCTTACGACATGCGTAGTAGGTC
The DNA here is from genome assembly GCA_020796225.1 of Arion vulgaris. Lineage (NCBI taxonomy): Eukaryota > Metazoa > Mollusca > Gastropoda > Stylommatophora > Arionidae > Arion > Arion vulgaris. The sequence goes on from CM036772.1 coordinate 13,613,862, forward strand.
GTAGTGTTACTATTTCCCCACCCCTCCTTCGAGACCCGGCACCACACGGGGTTGTCCCGTAGCCTTTTCAGACCTTAGGGTATGGAGTGACCGTCACTTCACATTTCTATACCCTAGTGTACAGGAGGTAGAGGGGCCAATTCCTTTCCTCATGTGTGGATAGCCGAGTGTGGATTGAACCCCCAACCTCTTGCGTCCGAGTCGATAGGCAAAGCTTATTCATTACGCTGCCCGCGTGCCCAGCGTGTTCGTAGCGCGTTGGACTATGGGTGACTAGTCCTCTGTAAGTGCGGGTTCAACTCCGCGGACTAGCAGAAAAGCTACAGGTTCCCTAGATTTACGGTGTTCGTGGCACTGAGCCGAAGGGTTACGATGTCCATGACACCGAGCCGAAGAGCTTTCAGCTCAAGTGCTTCTGGATCGGGGAAAAAAAATTCATTACGCTAGTTCTTTCACGCTACCTTATTTTAAAGACCGTTTTTGTGCTGTCTACTGTCTCACCATATCAGCGTCAGAACATTGAACAATGCGCCACCAAATCTCCTCCAACACTTTCCCACACTTTCTTTGTCTTAGTTATCTACGCGCTCGGCAACGGTCTCATCCTTTCAGAAGACCACATTCTTTCCCAACACCTTTCGCTCACACTTTCTTTGTCTTAGTTGCCAATACGTTCGTGCATCGGTTCTCATCCGTTTTTAGCCGGTGCCCCCCACCCACCTCTTGAAGATAAGACATAACTCCCACATCCTCCCTCCCACCCCCCTCATCCCTTCCCATATCGAATTAACTTTAATTTCCAAAGAACAGAAAGGCAAAAAAAATGTCTCAATCTGATCGTTATAATAGCATTGTGACATTAAACACAATAACATTGGCGCTAAAAGATGTAAACTTTCAAAATATTTTTTTAGTAGAAATTTGAGAACAAACCAAAATCAATGATGTTCTTTTGTATTTTTAAAATAAATGTTGAATTTACAATTACTTGCTACTTTTATTTATTACTCTCCGTTCCTCGTGGAGCATAAGGCCTCAACAGTTGTTCGTTACTTTTCCAGGTCTCCTGCGGTTTTTTTATTACCTCACAGGACAGTCGAGCACACTGAAAGTCGAACACAGTGAAAAAGTGTTAGGGAGAGATTTGAGTGGCGCATTGTCCAATGTTCTGAAGCCGATAGGGTGTGACAGTTTCTCAAGAAGACTCCATATCCAGATACGTTTAAGGCGTCCACGTTTCCGTTTTCTTTGCGGGTTCCACTCAAGTGCTTGTCTAGTGATACTTGATTGTGTTTTCCGTATAGTATTCCCGGCCCACCGTAATTTTTACCTCTCAACCTGGGTCATCATGCGTTCTTGTCCTATTATTATCCACTGGTCTGTGTTTACAACTCTGTCATACTATCTCAGTCTGAGAATACGCCGAAGACATCAGTTGACAAAGGTCTGCACCGTATCTGTATTTAACTTGGTGACTCGCCATGTTTTCAAACCATACAGCAACACGGGTTGTAAAAATATTTCGCAAGTAAATCAAGTTATATAAAAATTTGTGAGTGACTGTAGCTTAAGCTGTAGTGAGTTCAATCACAACCCAAGCGCCTGGTTGATCTCCACGGCGGTCAAGTTTGGATGCAAATTAGTTCTCTTAGATTTTTACGAACTGTAAGAATAGACCTCATCGTTCAGAAAGCAATGGCAAACTACTGAACGTATAAGTGGTGCCTAGAAAATCAACGACTCTTACTGTTGGTGGCTACGTTCCATATAGGATATGCCACGATTTTAATTTGTTAATAAAACCTATAAAAACCTAAAAACTAAATTTTTGTACCGTTTCACGCCTCCTGATACTTCCACACGCCCTCTAGGGTAGTCCGCTTCCCAGGCTAGAACCCCTATGTTAGTGGGTATTTGATACACTTATTCAGACCAACAGTCGCCAACGTCAAAACATTACTTCAGGTACGTCAGACAACTGAAAATATTAGAAATTGCTCAAGTATTAATAAGCATGTACAGACAAAGGTTTACTATGTCACACGTTATCAGTACAAAAATACGAGCCGCCTCTGAATTCAGCGTTTTGACTAGTACTGATAAAGAATGGTGTAATACTTTGTCTGTATTAGGAAAACGCTGAATTCAGTGGCGGCTCATATTTTGTTTCGGTACTGTAGACTTGAATTGTGGAGGAATTGTTGTAAACATACCACCAAACACGTAGAAATTTTTGTCAAAATTTAGAAGATCCAGAATTCAGAGGCGGCTCATAATTTTTAGGTAGACTTGAATTGTGGAGGAATTATTGCAAACAACCATCCAACAGGTAGCATTCTTTTCTCTTCAAAGTTTAAAATCTCCTGAAAAAATACCACTTTGCCCTCACACAAGTTTTCAGAAATCAACGTTTGAACATCTGCTGCCATGACCAGTGTGTTCTAGTCCAGAGCATATCTAGTTAAATTGTCACTTTGTTTCCTAAGTATATGTCTAATTCATATCAACTTTTTCTCTGAAAACCAACACAAAACATGCATTTTATTAAGTTAACATCATCATAAAAGCAAGATATATAAAGTAAAAATATAATCTGGGGATTGTATAAGGCAGAGGAGTTAATGCCGCTTGCCAGAAGCTGTCGCCACGCGTGTGTAGGTCTTTATTTTTATTGTCTCTCCATTCATAAAAAAGTTTTGATTCTACTGAGAGCTCGAACACGGACGTTTCTGTCAGAAAACATTGCATTGTTTAACCTTTTCTCCATCTGCTTTCTAAAAAACATTGCATTGTTTAACCATTTCTCCACCTGCTTTCTAAAAACATTGCATTGTTTAACCATTTCTCCACCTGCTTTCTAAAAACATTGCATTGTTTAACCATTTCTCCACCTGCTTTCTAAAAACATTGCATTGTTTAACCATTGCTCTACCTCTTTCTAAAAACATTGCATTGTTTAACCATTTCTCCACCTGCTTTCTAAAAAACATTGCATTGTTTAACCATTTTCCACCTGCTTTCTAAAAAACATTGCATTGTTTAACCATTGCTCTACCTGCTTTCTAAAAAAACATTGCATTGTTTAACCATTTCCTACTTTTAAACTTGCTTTTTAACATTAAAAACATTGCATTGTTTAACCATTTCTCTACCTACTTTCTAAAAAACATTGCATTGTTTAACCATTTTTCTACCTGCTTCTAAAAAAAAAAAAAATTGCGACAAGGCACAGTATCGGATTTTCATTTTGTTCGTTTTAAAACAAAACCAGACAGACATCGAGCATGAAAACTAGTAAACACGGCTCCGCCACTGTTAACAGCCTGCATTTGTGTTGCCCTGAATGAAATAGAAACACGATGGCTAATTGTATGGGACCTCATCTAAATCAGCAACATCGTGCTATTATGTCTTAGAACAATACAAGGTTATCTGTATCGATAAGTTAATGAGCTCGCCTCGGGAACCAAAATTAGATAGTTTGTGTCGTGGGAAGCGCTCGAAATGTTTCCTAGTAATCTCTTATCTCGACGTAGATGTGTTCGTGGAGCTAGTCCTATCGAAGACAAGCGTTAAAACTTAACTCTTATGTTCAAGTTTTGAAAGTCAAATAACACATGCGGTTGAAAACGGAAAAAGCGCACAATCAAAAAATATTTTTTTTAAAGTTATAAAATTATGTCACATTTTCACCAAACTTACATCGGGAATCTTCGCCAATGCTGCGGAGTTTGTGTACTGGCTCTGAGATCTTTCTATATAGGAAGGATGATCGGAGCACACATAATTATTCACCGAAGTACAATTATGGTACAATCACTCCATCAATCTGAACATTCTCTTCCACCATTTACTTCTTTATAGAAGTATTGGGGTGAAACGTAGTGATCTTGTGTGTGCTTGCCTCAAGGCACTTTGTAAGCTGATATTCATGTTCGTAAGGCTCTTCTAGATTCGTCACTCCATCTTTTGCGTGGTCTTTCTCTTGCTTTGTACTCATTATACTTTTTCTGTGTGACTATCTGTGGTAGGCGATACCAGGGCATTCTTGTCAGGTGTCCAAACCATTTAATCTGTTGTTCTTTTATAAATACTACCAACCAGAATCATCTCAAGATTGTTAAATTACCACCAATCACTAATTTTACTACCACTTTTCTTTTCATATCACCATTTGCAACTTTGGTGTTCACCTTTCTTCTCACATTACCAAATCATCAATTACGCTATCAAGTCTTATCATATCATATCTCATCATATCATATCTCATCATATCATATCTCATCATATCATATCTCACCATATCATATCTCACCATATCATATCTCATCATATCATATCTCATCATATCATATCTCACCATATCATATCTCATCATATCACTTTGTTTTATCTTATATCAGGTACATACATGGAAGATTTCATATTTGGAGTGAGGCCAAACAGTTATCAAGTATACTTTATTCCATCTATTTTAATAAACATAACTATACTTATTTACATATACCATCATAGTACTATAACATATTCAACTATCCTCACTTAGTATCTACGTACATACATCATCATATCATATCTCATCATATCATATCTCACCATATCATATCTCATCATATCATATCTCATCATATCATATCTCATCATATCATATTTCACCATATCATATCTCATCATATCATATCTCATCATATCATATCTCATCATATCATATCTCATCATATCATATCTCACCATATCATATCTCATCATATCATATCTCATCATATCATATTTCACCATATCATATCTCACCATATCATATCTCACCATATCATATCTCATCATATCATATCTCATCATATCATATCTCATCATATCATATCTCACCATATCATATCTCATCATATCATATCTCATCATATCATATCTCATCATATCATATCTCACCATATCATATCTCATCATATCATATCACATCATATCATATCTCATCATATCATATCTCATCATATCATATCACATCATATCATATCTCATCATATCATATCTCATCATATCATATCTCATCATATCATATCTCATCATATCATATCTCATCATATCATATCTCATCATATCATATCTCATCATATCATATCTCATCATATCATATCTCATCATATCATATCTCATCATATCATATCTCATCATATCATATCTCACCATATCATATCTCACCATATCATATCTCATCATATCATATCTCATCATATCATATCTCATCATATCACTTTGTTTTATCTTATATCAGGTACACGGGGAAGATTTCATATTTGGAGGTGAGGCCAAACGAGTGTGTGATGTAAGTATACTTTTCCCATCTAGTTTTAATAAACAGTAACTATACTTTTTAAGTATACACTGTACAAGAACATTTCAAGCCCGTATCGGGCTCACTAGTCATCTACGTACACACAGACAAACATAACGCAACTACATTTCCTTGGATGAATATTTGTGTGGTCATCATCACCCGCATCATTTTTTCTAAGTTTCACCAGTGGCGGCTCGTCATTAAGGACCAGTGAGGCCGGGCCCCACTAAAAATAATGTATAACGTGTATTTATTATTCTATAAATTAAAATATAGCAACCAAAATCCATGATTTCTCCTGAAAAAATGTCCTGCCCACCACAAAAATGATCACGAGCCGCCACTGAGTTTCACTATACAATTTAATAATGTAATAGTCACAATGTGGGTCTCTGTAGCGTAGTGGCTAGTCGCTTTCCTCTCTTTCCAAAGGTGCTCGATGTTTTCCCCTCGTGGGGCCATTATATTGATATTTTTCTGGAGAACCCCTTTCACTTCAAAATCGATAAGAGAAGGCTGGAAAGTCACTGACAGACAAAATTCATTAGAAAGATTTTTTTTAAAATTCATACAAGATATTGTTACCATCTTCTAAGTTACATCGGAACCCTCGTCAATATTCGTGCATTGCCACTGAAATCTTCCTGTGTAAGTAAAGATCAGAGACACATTGTTACTTACCGAAGTGCAATGATAATGTTCATATTGTAACAGTATTCCCACACTATCAATCAATCCATCAAACCAATAGTCACTTACCCCTACATTGGGTAGCGGGGTAGAGGTAAACCTGTCCCATAGAAGATGTAAGGTGCCAACTTCCCTATGCTAGTCGACAAGACATTCTTGGAAAAGTTGGGGTACCAGTACATGTCGTCATGAAAACAAAACATATAGATTAACAACTTTAATGTAACACATTATCATCAGCATCGTGCCGGCTGGCGTAGGCGATAATGGATCTCCAAAAATCCCTGTCTTTGGCGTTTGCTATCAACTTAGATGTTGACGCTCTTCCGTGCCATGAAGTCAGACTATCCTTAATTTTCTCTCTCTGTCTTCCTCTGTCACGTTTTTACTGGTTGTTACAATGTATGTTAAACCTCCCCTTCTCATCATATGCCCATAAATGATGAATGCCTCGTTCTTATATTGATGATAAGCTTTCTCTGTGTCTTGATCTCATTCAACATCTCAACATTAGTCATTTTAGCAGTCCATGGGATTCTCATCATTCTTCTGTAAAACCACATCTCTGTGGCCCTCAGTGTAACACACGCAGGACAATTACAAATAAAACTCTAATTTGTTTAAGAATATTTTGTTTTTAGAATGTCCAGTAGCCTTTTTAGATCTTAGGGAATAAAACAACTCACGACAGAGATGAAGTGAAAGGAGTTCATTGTTATTTTTCATGTTTGTTGGCCTACACGCCCTGATATAACCAAAAAAGATTCGCCTTAGGTTAAAGGGCGTGCCTCGGCTTAAAGAGGCTTTAATGCCCTACTTAACAAACAAACAAACAAGATGAAGTGACTACTCAGATTACTGGGAGTATCAAGAAGAGACCGGCTAAGGAATTAAGGTGTCAGGAAGAAAGTATGTACCGAACTTCATTGAAAATGAAAATCGTGGCATATCCTAAAGGACGTAGCCATCAACCACAGTAAACTAGTCGTTGATTTTCTAGGCACCACTTATACGTTCAGTAGTTTGCCATTGCTTTCTGAACGGTGAGGTCTATTTTACCTTTTGTAAAAATCCCACGGAAACAAATTTGCTTCTAAATTTGCCCACCGTGGGGTTTGAACCAGGGACACTTGGGTTCGTGATCGAGTTCACTACTGCTTGAGCTACAGATGCTCATGAACTTCATTAAGAAACAACAAATTAAATGATTCAGCCACATAAACAGATTACTAACAGATAGTGCACCTCAAAAAGCAATGCTACTCCGATACAGTGGTTAAAAAAGCCAAAGGTTGTCCATGCAAAAGGTGGAGCTCAGAAAAAGCAGAGACGGTGAAAAGTATTATCATTGAAGCGCACACAAATGCCCGTTCCGGAAATCTCTTCTTATCATAAAGCTGTGAGGTAAAACATGATTAGAGAAAAGAAAGAAATAGAAAAAGTAAGATATAAAGTGAATGTTACTTCACTTTTCTAGACCAAATTGTGCAAGAGGGTCAATTCCTTTCATCTCGTGTGGAGTACCAAGTGTGGGATTGGAAACACAACTCTTTTATATCAGATCCAATATGCGAACGTTCTATACATTGTATTAATTGAACCAAACAGGATTAAAAAATGACATGAAAATCAACAACACTAAAAGAAATAATAAATAAAGGAGAAAAACATAATAAACTAAAAATTCATATCAATGGCACCACAATCAACCAAGTGCTAGAATTCAACTCCTTAGGATGCATATTCACAGAAGATGGAAGACTAGACATAGAGATATAGACATTATGTAACCGACCAGCTATCACAATTGTTAAGACACACAACAATCTCACTGACAGTTAAACAACAGAAGATCAACATCATTTTCATGCCTAATTTGGGTTATCAGAGCCAAACTTGGACAATGAGCAAAGCATAGTCGCCAAAAAATAACTACATGTGAAATACGATGCCTACGAAAAGTTACAAACGACACCAGAAAATACAGTCACCAACGTCAGCACAAGAGAGAAAATTGGAACAGAGCCTTGTTTGAATTACATTGAGAAACAAAGAATGAAGTTTTTTCGCCACTTAATATATGCATTCAAACTCCACTGTACACAGTCTTCCACAACGGAACATCAGGAAAGAAGGCGAGAGATAGACCACGATAAAAAACTGAACTATGGCGTACAGAAAGATCCTACGAATACCATGGACAGAAAAAGAAAGAACACTGATGTCGTGAAAGAACTAAATGTTAAAGAGAATTGGCTGATAAGCAACAAACTATAAAAAAAAACTACATACTTTGGTCATATCAAGCGTCACGATGGCCTGGAAAGAACAATATTAGAAGGCAGGGTCCCAGGACGCAGAGGCAGAGGCAGACCAAGAAGAAGATGGCTACAAGATATTAAAGAAACCATGAACATGGCCATCGACGAAGTGGGTGAACTGACAAGAGACAGAGTGAATTTCAGATGTGCTGCAAAGAGAGCAACGTCTTATAAAGGATACGCACCTTGATGATGATGGCATAGCAGAGTCAGGTAAAAAAGTAAAAATAGCTTTTACCCAAGCCACTAAAGCAGAGCAAGACAAAAAAAGAAAACCCCGACATTAGGCAACAACCATGGTAACAGTGTGACAACAAAAGAATGAAAAAATATACACGACCTGTTTTCATCATTTGTACTCTTCTTCTATTCCATTCGGGAGACACTGGTTCAATCCACGTTAAGGCCAAGGAGTTTTGCTGTCGAGGTCATAAAGAAAAATTCTAACCTTAACAATTTCCTGGCGAGTGGACTAGTCATGTTGTCACTAAATTCCTTAGGCACAATCCCCCTGTCCTATACCGCATATCAAGCGGTATTACAGACAGTAATGACAGTTTTATGAGCGTCTGGTTGAATGGATTAGAGCACGGCTCCCAGGAAGGAGACCTGTGTTCAACTCTCGGTAAGGCCAAAAATTATTTTATGTTGTGGGCATAAATAAAAAAATCATAATTTGAGCAGCTTCGGGTAACTGCACTAGCCATCTTCACCCTTCGCCCCTAGGGAAGCATAGGTCCGCAACCAAGGCCTTCCAAACACGCCTATCCAAGGCCATCTTTTCCAGATCTCGCCACTCTCTCCCCGTCCTCTTGCATTCCATCTCTAACTCCCGTCTCCATGTGTTTCTGGGTCTTCCCTTACTTCTATTGCCCTGGGGATTCCATTGGAGAGCCTGTCTCACGATGCTGTCAGGGGTTTCCTCAGTGTGTGTCCTATCCATCACCACCTTCTGCTCATTATCTCCTGTTCCACCTGCCGTTGTCCTGCCATATCCCACAGTTCTCTGTTTGTGGTCTTGTCATACCATCTCAAATGGAGTATCCTGCGTAGGCAACTGCACTAGCAATGCGACCATTAAATTCATCAGGCTCTCGTCCGCGACGACTGCACTAGCTATGCGACCATTAAATTCATCAGGCTCTCGTCCACGACGACTGTACTAGCTATGCGACCATTACATTCATCAAGCTCTCGTCATACCTGCTGTCCTACACTATCCTAAAAAGCGATACCACAGGCAGTAACAGCAGGATTTTTTTAAAGAACAGTTGTTTTCTCTTCCATTAGGCGTACAAGCTCATATGTCCAGCAAAGAAGGTTTGTGCTTTGCAGTCCATAGAATGGCCTAGAGCAATGAAGTTTCCAGTGTGTGTCCCGGGGGACACATGTGGTAGGTAAGTGTCAGGGTATTTGATTACTTATAAGTTTATTTTACATGTAAGAACTAACTGTTGATCCCTAAGGTTTACATCCCTTTAAGATAAGAATATGTTTATAGTGTCTCGACTCTAATATAAAAAGGAACCCTTTCATACTTCGTGGTATATAGGTCAATACAGTGTTAGGCCTGTATTTTTCATTGACCGTCGGCACACGATGGATGATGTGGTCAGCATCACTCCGGCCGCCTTTACTTTCCCAGAGCATGTCTGGTACCCAGTTGAGGCTGGGTCGACCTGAGAGCCGTCGCGGTCGGGAAAATTCCACACGCATTGCGGGAGCTGAACCCAGACCACCAGCCTTGAGAAGCGAGTTCACTAACAACTACGCTACAGCGGCTCTCCGACTCTAATATACAACCACAATAAGTTTATAGCATGCGTTTGTGCCAACACTGTTCGATCGAACCTTACCTGATTATTCTGTGTCTAGCTAAAACGAAGCGTTTGTGAAAAACACTCCTCACTAAAACCATTTTTTGAGCGGCTCGCTGGTTGTGTTTGTAAGAACTCTCGTATTGCTAGGATAGACAATGAGGGTAAGTGGTTCGTTCAAATTTTGTGTTTGCTAATTTGTTTTTTCAGAAGATCCTAATACTTGTACAATTGTCTAATTATTGATCGTATTTATTGCTTCCGTTGATTTCCCATGGGGTTCTTACCAAAAAAAAACCTCCTTATTCTCATGTCATTTTAAACAAAACATCATAGTGATAAAGTCAAGATAATCAAAACATCATAGTAATAAAGTCAAGATAATCAAAACATCATAGTGATAAAGTCAAGATAATCAAAACATCATAGTAATAAAGTCAAGATAATCAAAACATCATAGTGATAAAGTCAAGATAATCAAAACATCATAGTAATAAAGTCAAGATAATCAAAACATCATAGTAATAAAGTCAAGATAATCAAAACATCATAGTGATAAAGTCAAGATAATCAAAACATCATAGTGATAAAGTCAAGATAATCAAAACATCATAGTGATAAAGTCAAGATAATCAAAACATCATAGTGATAAAGTCAAGATAATCAAAACATCATAGTGATAAAGTCAAGATAATCAAAACAAGTTCAATATTTATTATCTTCGTCTTCTATTTCACATAAGGCCTCCACAAGATATTTATATTGTTGCCATGCTGCTGTTTCTCTATTAATCGTTGACTATGTCAGGCGCCCGTGTGGTGCCGGGACCCGTAACTGGAAGCAAGGAATAGTACAATTGCGACCTACAAGGCATCTGGTAAGAGGCGACTGATGAGAACCTAGGAAGCTACCTAGTAAATAAAAAGCATAGCAGAAATCGGATGTGCTGACCTACTTGTATTCGCATAACTGGAACAACATACAATCGCTCTTAGGCTTAGATCACATACAAATCACACAGAGTAGTTAACAAGTGGTCGATATGGAGCGTTTGAAGAAGAAATCTCCCGTTTCACACATAAGACTTCCATAAAATATGTCCACTGGTGTCGTGCTGCTGCCTCTCTATTCATTGTTGACTACGTCAGTAACTGTTTGAGAACTCCGGACATGGAAGTGGTAACATGATAGTAAAGATGTTCTTGGGCGCCTTCAAACTATTTTTGCTCCGTTTACTCATGGCAGCGTCTGCCGATTGGATTAGAGTGCGGCGCCAATACAGAAGACCAGTGGCGGCACGTTGTCATTTTTCTTGTTGGGGCCAGACACTAATTTTCGGAAAAATCATGGTTTTTGGAGTATTGACTATTATTTGTCTATTCCGGGAAGTTATTCCCTCTTTCAGTTTTTGTGGGGCTGGGCCCCACTAGCCCTAATGACGAGCCGCCCCTGCAGAACACCCATGTTCACGGCAATAAATGAAAAATCCTAACCTGAAGAACTTCGCTGCGACTGCACTAGTCATGCGGTCATTAAATTCCACAGGTTTCGTCCCACCTGTCCTACACGGCCCTAAAAAGCGGTACTTTAGGCAGCAACGACAGTTTTTTTTTGTTTTTCTAGACATGGGCGTCGGAAGCATGATGTCCTGTCAGTTCAGTGAGAAATAAGAAAATCCTGCGGATGTGCGCCGACTTTTTATATATAAGTATATTTAATAGAACAATGTAAGCTTTATTACAATTTTACACAATCCTAGAAGTCCATGGTTATTTATTGATGAGATGTTTTAAAATATTGATATTCCTTAGTTGTGCATTACATAAAAGAAGATTGGCAATAGCAATCAAGAAGTTAAACACAATGAAGAACATGTGGCAAAGCACCAGCAAAATATTAAAATTAAAAATATTGAGAGCATGCATTTTCCCAGTGGCTACTTATGGTTGTGAATCATGGACTATTACACAAAAATAAAGAACGAAAATCCAGTCGTTCGAAACTAAATACTACAGAAAGATCCTACGAATACCATGGACAGAAAAAGAAAGAACCCTCATGTCCTGAAAGAACTAAATGTTAAAGAGAATTGACTGATAAACAATATACTATACAGAAAAATTACATACTTTGGTCACATCAAGCGTCACGATGGCCTGGAAAGAACAATATTAGAGGGCAGGGTCCCAGGACGCAGAGGCAGACCAAGAAGAAGATGGCTACAGGATATTAAAGCAACCATGAATATGACCATCGACGAAGTGGGTTAACTGTCTAGAGACAGAGTGAATTTCATATGTGCTGCAAAGAGAGCAACGTCCTATAAAGGATAATGCACCTTGATGATGACATTTAATATACCGTTCTCTCTTTTCTCGAATGCTATTTTGTCTTACAGCGTCAGAATAATGAGATTTCCAGAACGGACTTTTGGGTACGCTTCATAAATAGCGTTTTTTACCAGCTCTGTTTTTTCTGATGTCCACCTTTTGCGTAGAATGCCACTTGATTTACATCCATTGTATCGAATTAGAATTGATCTTTGAGGCGCACCGTCTGTTGGTAATCTGCCTGGCCGAGCCATCTAACTTGCTGTTTCTTGATGAAGCTCAGTAATCGGTTGTACCCAATTTTTTACTGATGTCTTCATTTTTAAACCAGTCTTTTCTTGATACTCCCAGCATTCTGCGTAGACACGCCATCTTTGTCGTGGGTAGTTTTCTTCTATTTTTTTTATGTCAGCGTCCAGATTTGGCACTTATGGCATAATGTTGAAGAAAGATTGTGTTGTACAATGCTCTTTAGTGTTCATGGTGACATGTTTGCATTTAAAAGTTGGTGCCATTTGTCCTATGATTTGATTTGCTTTATTACATCTATGCTGGATTTCGTTAGTTATTCTTCTAGGTGCTGAACAATGCTCCCTATGTATATAAAGCCTTTGACTGCTATGTTTCTTTTAAAATGAATTCATTTTATCTAAAAATAATGAGAAACAAGAGTCACGTGACGTAAGGGGTCTGATTTCGAGAAATGTAAACTTGAGCTACACTGCCTTTAACTACAGAGGGCTGTGGTTTACATTATAATTTTTAAGATTGTAGGGTCTACATATTCAAACTGTGCACTTTATCGCTCTTTTTAAAACTGCTTTAATTCTTATTTGACAATAACCTTTATACAAATTACATTTCCAGTGAAGTCAAACATTTGTCGAAAGCCACCCATTCCAGGAAAATGTAAAGCTCGTTTTATGAGATGGTACTTCAATGTCCACATGGGTGCCTGCAGTTGGTTCACTTATAGGTAACTGTTGTGACAAGAAATAATATTGTCATTTAAAAACTCAGCAGTGTTGAAATTCAATCCAATAATCATTTGTTCACTTAATCGTTTAATACCTCCCCATTATCCATCTTATTTTGGTTAGAAGGTTTGTGTGTCGTGATGATCATTCGGGATATGTCGATTGTAGTCTAAATCCTTGTAGGTCTAACCAAGCCGGACAGACTGATGGGGAAATTCCAGACCCAAGTGCGAGGTTTCATAATATGACAACCCGCAGAACCCAACGACGAATAGTAAATACTCTGGCGGCAACGAACCCATTCCCCATTATATAACAAATAAGGAGAGTGGACTTCTATGACACTTTTCCCAGATAAGCTAAAATGTCCAGGGAGCCCTCTCATGCACAAAAGACCGGGCTGACGAGACCGACGGGAGAAGGCTAAAATCACATAGAGTAGGAAGACTAAAGACAAACCCGGGAAGATACATTTCATCATCAAGGGACTGCAACTGTTAATAAAGCAAGCTCCTTAAAACAATAAAGGTTTTATTTAAGTAACGGAATGTGATAGTCATCATTGACGTGAAGAAATAGAAATATAACAGTAACTCAGTGGCGGCTCGTGATCTTTTTTGTTGGTGTGGTCAGACAGAAATTTTCGAAAATATGGTTTCGGTTAGGTTATATTTTAATGTATAAAATGCCCGCCTGCCCAGCGTGTTCGTAGCGCGTTGGACTGCGGGTGACTAGTCCTCTGTGTGTGTGGGTTCAATTCCGCGGACTGGCAGAAAAGCCACAGGTTCCCCAGATTCACGGTGTTCGTGGCACCGAACGAAGGGTTACGATGTCCATGGCACCGAGCCGAAGAGATGAAAGCTCAAGTGTTTCTGGATCGGGGGAAAAAAATGTATAAAATAATAAATACACATTACACCTTATTTTTGTGTGCCCCGGCTCCACTGGCCCTTAATGACGAGCCGCCACTGCAGTAACTCAATGGCCTAATATTTAATCATCAACTTATATTAACAACCTTTTATTTTATCATTTGTTCAAATTATAATTTCTTCATTTAATCATCGATCTGAATGATCACGCTCGAGTGGTTACCAGGGCCCAAATTGGGGTGTAAAGAATAGAACCATTGTTACCTGCCACGCATGCCATAAGAGGCGGCTAAGGAGGTTGGCCGTTGGGCTAGCTACCCAACACCGTAAAAAACACAACGGCTACAGAACGGAGAGCGAACCGCGTAAACGCTGGCTGAAACCGGACACATTGTCAAAGGATAAGCACCAGAGCTCCAAATGGTGCTAAAGATGTGACGTAAAATACACCAATGCTAAGGCTGCATGAATCAGATTTCCACATAAATAGAATTTATGGCGAGATCTGGTACATCGGTCTGGGCGTGATCGCAGAGAGAGAGAATGATCTTAGTTTTAGTCTATCAATGCTTCCTTTGATCATTACTTCATTTGGTCATTTATTTTGTTGACATAAGTAGTGATTCTTAATGCAATTTATTTGCTTGTTTAAAAGCTATTCACTTGCTACTTTATCTCTTCTCCTTCTTCTCTTCCACCATTTACTTCTTTATAGAAGTGTTGGGGGTGAAACGTAGTGATCTTGTGTGTGCACTTGGTGAACTGTTATTCATGTTCGTAAGGCTGTTCTTGACGCCGTCGCTCCATCTTTTGCGTGTTCTTCCTCTTGCTTTGTACTCATTATACTTTTTCTGTGTGGCTCTCTGTGGTAGGCGATACCAGTGCATTCTTGTCAGGTGTCCAAACCATTTAATCTGTTGTTCTTTTATGAATTGCATGACTGGTTTCACATCCAGTCTTCTCCTGATTTCTTCATTTCTAATTTGGTTTCTTATTGTCACACCTGCAGTTCTTCTAAGACACATCATCTCTGTCGTTATGATTTCCCGCTCATTAGCTGATGTTATTGACCAGAAAATGTGCAAGATTTTTCTTAAATATTTAGTTTGTGTCTTCAATTTTTGCACGATCAAGTCCCTTAGTATTTATACTTTATTTCAACTAATACCTTTCCAGTTCTTATAATTAAGTTTTAAGGTCGTCATTCATTCTAGTATTTTGTTAACTACCATTTTCTACATGTGTCCCAATAACTAGCAACTAAACAAAGTTTAGATTCAATATACTACTAATTAATAGTTAGTTCATAAGTACGGTTCCAACTTCACTGCAACGGGTCACCCCATAATTGCTCCGTTCCTGTGCCAATGAAAATCACACGAAATGCTAACAACTGTGAAATGTTTCCTGTGTGAACTAATTCCAGAATAAAACAGCCGCGTACCGCCACAAAAGCAACCTGCACCGCATAAAATGCATATGGCCGTCGCTAATGTCTACCCTTATTAACTACTAATTAATGATCTACCTTTAGAGTCTCTGTGGCATAGAGGTTATGTGCTCGTCTCTTGTGTCAAAAGTACCAGGTTCGCTTACTAAGTTCGCTCCTTCGTAGAGCCATCTGGATATTTTTCCAGAGAACCCTGATCTCAGTGAAGGTGATTTCCTAGTCCTATCAGAGACAGATGATAAAAAGTAGATCTCGTGCTCAATTTGAGCATGTAAAAGAACCCTTGGTAGCTCACATCGCGAAGAGCTGGCTGAAAAGCCGGTGCCCAAGTTTTTTTATATTCCTACAAAAATATTTTCACCATCTTCAAAATTACATCAGGGACCCTCGCCGGTGTTACAGAGTTCGTGCACTGCAGCTGAGATCTTCATGTATAAGAAAGATTGGAGTAAACGTGGTTACTCACCGAAGTACAATGGTGATGGTCCTATCAATCAATCAATCAATCAATCAATCAATCAATACTACTAAATAGTGAAACTACTACTACTGATGCTACTACTACTGATACTACTACTACTACTACTACTAAGGGAAAAGAAAACGTGGAAGACCAAAGACCACTCTTCGAACTAATACTACTATTCTTGATATTACATCCTCAGCGGATGGAAACCAAAACAAATTCCGAACAGCTGAAGCGTGTGAGAGACGATGTATGGATGCAGACAAAGACAACAGCCAGGAGTTGACGTTGCGTAGACATCGAAATAAAGTGAGCAATAGACGTACATCATTCTCTCTTTCTTACTTCTATATATTAGGACTGGTTCTATATATTAGGACTGGTTCTATGTAGCACCGAGGAACTCTCTTTCTTATTTCTATATATTAGGACTGGTTCTATATATTAGGACTGGTTCTATGTAGCACCAAGGAACTCTTTCTTACTTCTATATATTAAAACTGGTTCTATGTAGCACCAAGGAACTCTTTCTTACTTCTATATATCAGGACTGGTTCTAAGTAGCACCAAGGAACTCTCTCTTACTTCTATATATTAGGACTGGTTCTATGTAGCACAAAGGAACTCTCTCTTACTTCTATATATTAGGACTGGTTCTATGTAGTACCGAGGAACTCTCTTTCTTACTTCTATATATTAGAACTGGTTCTATGTAGCACCGAGGAACTCTCTTTCTTATTTCTATATATTAGGACTGGTTCTATGTAGCACAAAGGAACTATCGTTCTTGTTGTCATCAATTGGAATGAACAACACCGAAAAACTCTCTTTCTTACTTCCAAATGTTATGAATGACTATTCTTCTTCTTCTTCTTTCTGTAATTCTGTTTTTGACTAACATCGTCTGGATATGAAGAGATTCTAAGAACAGGCTATTGTGTACAGCAGACTATTTGATCTTGACTTTGCCGATGACGTGGCCATTGAATTCAACCACACAAGCAACCCACAAACTAACGAGCAATCGTTGCACACTTGCAGAACAGGTTGGTCTCCAGATTAATTCTGCCAAGATCAAAATTATGGACCTCACAAACTCGACAGACAGCATCGTAATAAATGGTCAAACACTGGAGAAAGTTAAACATGTTACATATTTGGGTAGTAAAATGTCAAACAACGGAGACACGATGAAAGAAATAAACTCTCTTATTGCTATAGCAGCTAGTGCCTTCTCTAAGTTAACAAATATCTGGCAATCTCAAGACTTTAGCGTAAGTACAAAAGTTAAATTGTTTAGGTCATGTGTGATTCCTGTACTGACCTACGGTTGTGAAAGTTGGAAATCAACAAAGAAAATTGATAAGAAACTGAACAGCTTTGAGAATAAATGTCTCCGAAAATTCTTAATAGCAAAATGGAGTGATTTTGTTTCGAACAACACAGTGAGAGATAGAACACAGCAACAACCCGTATCAAATATTATAAGGAAACGAAGGTGGAAATATTTAGGTCATGTTCTTAGATCAGACGAAAAGAGACTAAATCAACAAGTCCTTATGTGGTCACCAGTTGGGAAAAGAAAACGTGGAAGACCAAAGACCACTCTTCGAAGATCCATCCAACAAGAAAGTAAACTATTGGGATGTAAAACCATACGAGATCTCCAACTGCTAGCAACATTACGTGGAAATCTAAAACTTCTGCCCTATGTACCGCCTTTGGCACGAAAGGAACAAACTAACTATTGTGTACGCTTCGTACATTGTGCTTTCATTACCTCTATTATTTCTGTGCTCTAACTACGAACTCTCTTTCTTATCTCCATATGATATCACTGGCTCTATCCTGCACTGAAGAACTCTTCTTCTTAAATTCCATATAACATCTCTCTCTTTCTCTTTCTCTCTCTCTGCCTTTGTAACCCAGATTGAGGCATATGCCCTCAACCAACTCATGCCAAGTCTTCCTATCTCTAGCTATCTCCTGCATTTCCTTCCAGCTCTTCTTTGTATTGTTGATCTATATCTCCAAATCCCGTCTCCATGAATTTCTCGGCCTCCCCTTCTTTCACTGTTCCTGTGGGTTCCAGAAAGGACCTTTCTTTCCATATAACATAATCAACTCTAAACAACAATGAAGAACTATCTTACTTTCGTAGACAATTGGTTGCAACCAACCACCAATAACAGCATACAATAAAAGAGATCGGGTACTAGAGCTAAGGAAAGACCAAGAAAAGATGGATAGACAATATCAAGACCACACTACATAAACACGGATACAACACAACAAGGGCGACTCATCTAGCCCTAGAACGCAAATTAAAGCTCCCATCCCTACGCTTAACGGCAAGAGTGGACAGCCAACTACATCTTCCCCTGGGAATAGACAATAGACAATTGGTTGCACTGGAATTTGTCAGACTATTACCATTTCTTTATAAATGTTTACTATGTGATACTGTGGGCGTCTGTAGCTTAAGCGATAGTGAGCTTGATCACAACCAAGAGTACCTGGTTCAAACTCCGGGGCGAGCAATTTGGAAGTCAATTTGTTCTCGTGGATTTTTACGAAGGTAAAAATAGACCTCACCTTTAATAAAACAAGACAAACTACTGAACGTATAAATGGTGTCTAGAAAATCAACGACTCGTTTACTGTGGTTGATGGCGACGTTTTGTATAGGATATGCCACAATTTTTAAATCATAATTTTAAAGCTTGTATTTACTCTTGTCATGTTGTTTTCATTATCTTATCTTAACCACATTTGCCGTGAAGCGTCGTGGGAGAGTTAGTTTCTATCTTGTGCCAGGTGTGTTGCGCTTGACGTTGTCAATCCATGCTTTCGCAGGGACTCTGAGATGTTATCTATCCATCGTGTTCTTGGCCTACCTCGTGCTCTGCGCCCTGAGAGTCGATTATTGTAGGCACGTGATGGTAGTAAATGTGGTTCCATTCTCATTAGATGGCCGAACCACTTGATTCTTTGCTTCTCAGTGTACTGTATGCATGGTATAGTACCAACGATGCTTCTGATATTCTCGTTTCTCACTTTATCTCTTCTTGTAATGTTGACAGCTTTTCGTAGACATCTCATTTCACATGTTGTAATCTTTCTTTCTAGTGTCTTAGTCAGGGGCATGTTTGGCACTGATAGCAGAGAGTTGGAATAAATATGCAGTTTATCAGTTGTCGTTTGACTGCCATGTTAATGCTTGGATGTTTTAATAGTGGTGACAGTTGGTATGTCACTGCGTTTGCCTTCTGGCATCTAGTCTCGATTTCTCTGTCCATCTTTCCATCTGCTGTGAATATACTCCCGAGATATTTGAGTTCTGGAGTCTGTTGTATTTTAACATTATTCACGTGTATATTTAGTTTTGTTCAGTTTAGATACTAAATTGTGTATTCTAATATCCTCTTTCCCAGATAGAAAATTCTTCTAGATTTGAGAGTGTCTTCGATGTACACGACAAAGATCTGGTACAGAGCAAAGAATTAAAACTGATCACACCACCAGCTAAAGCAGCCGATATGATTGACTTTGATGTCACTGAGCCTCTTCAGTTAGGTGCAGTTGCAAAAAATATTACTTTATCAACGAGAGATGAAAAACGAAGACAAAAGAAAAAAGAGAGAATGAAACGACAAAAGAATAAGCGTAGGAAAAAGAACCGTAAAAACGGTTTAAACAAGACGCGGGATATTGTACCAAAAGCTGAACCGGATCCGGAATTAACAATTGTTGAACTCGACCCGAACTTTGACGAGGATCTTCTGGTATCACCAAGTGATTCAGGCTCTGAAAAGTTCGCAGAGCTAACAGGTAGACAGACAACAGTGTCAAAGATTAGAAAGTATGACCCTAACGCCAAACTTATCTGGAGAATGGACAGACAGTTCACAAGACGAAGAAGAAGACATCAAAACAAGTTCAAGGATCACGAAAGTAAACCTCGTATCGACACGAAGGATTCTTACTCTGGCGCAAAGCAGGAGACTTATTATGAAAAGGTGAAATTGTTTGACATCTTAAAAAATCAGGAAGAAGTAGAAAATACGAAACAAATATAAACTTACTTTTGCTGATGCTAAATGTTAATTAAATTTGTAAATTCTTAAAAAGTAAATATCCTTTTTCACAAGACAAATATTTCCGTTTTTAAATGTTGTATATTATTTATCATGGACAGAGTACAAGAACAAATGCTTCTGTTCTGCAACAGCTTGATATTAAGAGAGTTGGCTATTAAAGAACATAACATCAAGGAAAATTAAATATTTCAGACACATCAAACGACATGAGTGACTAGAGAAGATACTTTTGGAGGGAATGGTTCCTGGAAGAAGAATGAAAGGAAGACTAGAAGACGATGGGTGCAAGATGTCATTGACGATCTGAGAATGACCTCTGCTGACGCGGGCCAACTTGCACAGAACAGAGAGTTTTTCAGGACTGCTGTCATGGGAGCGAAGTTCCGGAAGGGACAAGTTACATAACGATGAGATATGAGTTCCAAAAGTAATACTCACTGCATAGTGTCCATGTCATACTGACTCCAGAGAACATTCTGCAGTCATCTCCATCATATATACATCAACGAAACATGGCTTCAAGAATGAAGCTTACAGAGCATGCTATGGGGAACTCTCAAGGAACTCCACATGGCATGCAGCTTCATATAGGCAACGCATCTCTAGTTTTAGTCGAGCATACAAAACCAAACGCAAAGTAAAATATACTTCTCTTCACGGAATCCGTACCTTTGCTTTCCTTCCATTCGTTCACTTGAGATATCAGTTTTTAAAAAGGGTTTTAACGCCGAAGGATTGAATTCATTGCACCAGGTTCTACTACATATGGCTCGGTCCCTCTCAGCAGAAATGTCACACCACCTGCCGAGAGTATTGCACAAAGCACGAACTCAGTAGCTCCAGCAACAATCCTAGTGGTCACTGGAAAAAACTGCACTCGTGAACAGAACGGCGCTGTCCAGATTCGAACCCACGACCTTTGACTCGCAAGGCGTAACCATTTAGCCACAGAAACCCCCTGAAATATTTGTGTATATATACTCAATGTTGTGTCTCGTATAAACTTCAATGACCTTTTGGAAAAGATAGTTCACATAGAGAGTGTTGTGGCAGTTTTCTTTTTCCTCTATTGTTTACACTAGTGAGCAGTAGAGTTTGCTACCCCCGTATACATATTAGAGACGTTTTAAAAAAGTATATACTCTGCAGTCTGAGGTGCCTGTACACATGCTTGAATTGTGTATACATGCGGCTGTGGAATCTTCTTCTTCGAACACTCCATATCGACCACTTGTTAACCACTCCTTGTGATTTGTATGTGATTCGAGCCTAAGAGTGATTGTACGTTATGCCAGTTATGCGGCTACAAGTAGGCAAGCACATCCAATTTCTGCAGCATTTTTTATTTACTCTGGTAGCTTCCCTAGGCCCCTACCTCAGCGCCTCTTCGACATGCCTTGTAGGTCGCAGCGTTACTATTCTTTGTTTCCTTGAGGGTCCAGCAACACATGGGCGGCTGTGGAGTCGATTTTGTCTTGTCCTGAAGCGGAGAATGACTTGTACAAATCCACTCCTATTTTGGTAGATGCTCTGTGTTAGTGACTTTTTTGATAAAATCAACCTGTTCTTTTGTTCTTTTATCTGTGTATTTTGGTATTATCAATCTGATTTACCCCAAACTCCGCCCGAGTGGTTACAGGGGTACAAATTTGAGGTGTAAAGAATAGAACCACTGTTACCTGCCACGCATGTCGCAAGAGGCGACTAAGGAGGTTAGGCTGAAATCGGATGCACGTGTCCGCTAGGAAATGCTAACCTGAAACACATGCTTGCACCAGGCCGTAAGGCGCATAATATGGTGCAACGACCTCTCACAATGAGGAATGGCATAACGGATTCTACGGTCGCCAATCTGCCTCTGAGATTTAGCCACGCAGTAAAATGCCAGACCTACCATCACGAGGGTGGCCAAAACTTACTGCTGGAAGAGGTTGGAACAAACGGGGAAGAAGAAATCATTGTATTATATACAGAACTGCCCCAGTATGCAGACTTGAGAAGAAAGAGGTTGCCCACTTACACTAGCGTCTAAGACAAACTGTATTGCGTGGCTGATAATCTGAGGCAGACGGCTGCCCTTATTAGAGAATCAAAAATCCCAATCTGGTAAGAACGCAGAAGAATTTATCCCAAACTCTGGACGAGTTCATATCTGCTCTATACAGTTTTCAAGCGGCATATTTTATCTAGGGGGTGACATTCACACAAATGTAACTAACTTACAAAGAAAACCCTAGAAATAATTCCTGACATTTCCGAAAAAGTACAACCTCATTCCCAGCAACAGGCCAGCAGAACTTGCTCCAACCTTGTAAAACACCTTTCAAATACACATTGCCGAAGCTCAAAGACTGACTATGCATACACGTTTGTGACACTATAGTAAAACTTGTCATCATTTCCTGTATTATGCATATTCCAAATGTTTCTTCAATTCTGTTCTAAATTATGTCTTGAAGATACATAACCGTAACATTTCTTTACAAGTATTTAATTAAACAATATTCATATCTATTATGGATGTAAGTCTTAGGGAAAAAACTAGCTTGTATTATATTGCTATTGTATAGTGAGTTGACCATTAAAAACATAACATCACAAGACTTGGTTCTTATTGTTTCATTTACAGTGTGTTACGGACTGCATAATGTTATTTTTGATTGATTCATGTTCAGTGCTGTCCTTTTTTGTGTTCTGTATATGATCAGGGTGGGCATCTGTAGCTTATGCTGTAGTGAGCTCGATCATAACCCAAGCGTACCTCGTTCAAACTCCACGGCCAGCAATTTGAAAGAGAATTTGATAGTGTGGATTTTTACAAACGGTAAAAATAAACCTCACCGTTCAGAAAGAAATGGCAAAACTACTGAATATAGTTCAGTGGTGTCTAGAAAATTGACAACTCGTTTACTGTGGTTGATGGCTAAGTACTGTGGTTGACGGCTAAGTACTGTGGTTGATGGCTAAGTACTGTGGTTGATGGCTAAGTACTGTGGTTGATGACTAATGTACTGTGGTTGATGGCTAAGTCATGTGGTTGATGGCTAAGTACTGTGGTTGATGGCTAAGTCCTGTGGTTGATGGCTAAGTACTGTGGTTGATGGCTAAGTCATGTGGTTGACGGCTAAGTACTGTGGTTGATGGCTGTCCTGTGGTTGATGGCTAAGTACTGTGGTTGATGACTAAGTACTGTGGTTGATGGCTAAGTCATGTGGTTGATGGCTGTCCTATGGTTGATGGCTAAACTGTGTTGAACGCTAATCTGTGGTTGATGGCTAATACTGTGGTTGATGGCTGTCCTGTAGTTGATGGCTAAGTACTGTAGTTGATGGCTAAGTACTGTAGTTGATGGCTAAGAGCTAAGTACTGTGGTTGACTGGCTAAGTACTGTGGTTGATGGCTAAGTACTGTGGTTGATGGCTAAGTACTGTGGTTGATGACTAAGTACTGTGGTTGATGGCTAAGTCATGTGGTTGATGGCTAAGTACTGTGGTTGATGGCTAAGTCATGTGGTTGATGGCTAAGTACTGTGGTTGATGGCTGTCCTGTGGTTGATGGCTAAGTACTGTGGTTGATGGCTAAGTCATGTGGTTGATGGCTGTCCTGTGGTTGATGGCTAAGTACTGTGGTTGATGGCTAAGTACTGTGGTTGACGGCTAAGTACTGTGGTTGATGGCTAAGTCCTGTGGTTGATGGCTAAGTCCTTGGTTGATGGCTAAGTACTGTGGTTGATGGCTAAGTACTGTGGTTGATGGCTAAGTACTGTAGTTGATGGCTAAGTACTGTGGTTGATGGCTAAGTACTGTAATTGATGGCTAAGTACTGTGGTTGACGGCTAAGTACTGTGGTTGATGGCTAAGTACTGTAGTTGATGGCTAAGTACTGTGGTTGATGGCTAAGTACTGTAGTTGATGGCTAAGTACTGTGGTTGATGGCTAAGTACTGTAGTTGATGGCTAAGTACTGTGGTTGATGGCTAAGTACTGTGGTTGAGGCTAAGTACTGTAGTTGATGGCTAAGTACTGTAGTTGATGGCTAAGTACTGTGGTTGATGGCTAAGTCCTGTGGTTGATGGCTAAGTACTGTAGTTGATGGCTAAGTACTGTAGTTGATGGCTAAGTACTGTAGTTGATGGCTAAGTACTGTAGTTGATGGCTAAGTACTGTGGTTGACGGCTAAGTACTGTAGTTGATGCTAGTCCTGTGTTGATGGCTAAGTACTGTAGTTGATGGCTAAGTACTGTAGTTGATGGCTAAGTACTGTAGTTGATGGCTAAGTACTGTAGTTGACGCTAAACTGTAGTTGACGGCTAAGTACTGTGGTTGATGGCTAAGATGTAAGGATATGCCATGATTTTCATATGATCTTTGTATTCGAACGCTTCATATCGACCACTTGCTAACCACTATGTGTAATTTGTAGTGATTTGAGCCAAAGCGATTACGTTGTACCAGTTATGCCCTACAAGTAGACTAGCACATCCAATTTATGCAATGCTTTTCATTTGCTAGGATAGCTTCTCTAGGTCCTACATCAGTCGCCTCTTACGACATGCATGTAGGTCGCATTGGTACTATTCTTTGCTTCCTTGCGGGCCCGACACCACACCGGCGTTTTCATATGATCAGCAATTGTATTTTATCTCCGCTATTGTTGTGTGCGGCTATTGACTGGATGAGGAGAAAATGTTGCAGGGGCGAAACTGGGTTACACGTGACAATAAATAAAACATGTGTCAATCAAAACTAGCGGTCAATCAAAACATATATGCCAGCGAGAGTTTGAAAACTACTAAAGATATATAAAGCAACGCCCGAGTGGTTACCGGGCCCAAATTTGGGGTGTAAAGAATAGAACCACTGTTACCTGCCACGCATGTCGTAAGAGACGACTAAGGAGTTTTGGCTGAAATCGGATGCACATGTCCTAAACGTGTCTATGCGTTAAGGGGCCTACCAAATCAATGTGCAACGTATACACGTAACGTATCAAACATATCACAAAGAGTGATTAAAATTGGTCGTAAAGAACGAACGCAAAGAAGAAGAAGATATATAAAGCAAGTTGGATGCATTTGAAAATAGATGTCTTAGAAAAATAATGAACACAAAATCGGACGTATTCATGAAAAATGATAAAATCGGAGAAATGTATGTCAACCACTAGTAACAATGGTTATAAGGAAGAGAAGATGGAGATATGTTGGGCATACTCTGAGAAAAATTGATTAAAAATAACAAAGCAGGCATTGAATTGGGAGATAAAGGATTCAAGAAAGAAATGACATCATAAAGAAACCTTGAAACGAACTTTAAGGACAGAGGCGATAAATACCGGTCTAAATTCCATAGAAGGGATTGAACGCAACAGAGCGCTATGGACAAATTGCTTGCAAGACATGTATAGCAGCACAAAAGGAATATAAAAATAGTAGCAGCATTAAGCTAAGAGACTCTTCTTATACCACGTAGTATATAGGGTAATACTGTGGTTGATGGCTATGTCCTCTAAGGATAAGCCTCGATTTTCATTTCATATAGGGCAATATGGTGCTAGGTCCGTATTTTTCATTGACCGTGGGCACACGATGGGTCAACATCACGCCATCCGCCTTTACACCCCAGTGCTTTTCCTGGTACAAAATTGAGGGTGGTCGACCTGAGATCCGTTACTGTCGGAAAAAATTCCACACCCATGTGTGAAATTGAACCTGGACCACTAGCCTGAGAAACGATTTAGTATCATCATGGGGATACCATTTTGTAACCTTTTCTTCTGTCATTCATTCACATACTAACTCCTACACGATTTAGTATCATCATGGGGATACCATTTTGCCGTCTTTTCTTCTGTCATTCATTCACATACTAACTCCTACACGATTTAGTATCATCATGGGGTTACCATTTTGCCGTCTTTTCTTCTGTCATTCATTCACATACTAACTTCTACACGATTTAGTATCATCATGGGGTTACCATTTTGCCGTCTTTTCTTCTGTCATTCATTCACATACTAACTTCTACACGATTTAGTATCATCATGGGGCTACATTTTCTGTCTTTCTTCTGTCATTCATTCACATACTAACTTCTAACGATTTAGTATCATCATGGCTACCATTTTGTCGTCTTTTCTTCTGTCATTCATTCACATACTAACTCTACAGATTTAGTATCATCATGGCTACCATTTTGCCGTCTTTTCTTCTGTCATTCATTCCATACTAACTTCTACACGATTTAGTATCATCATGGATACCATTTTGCTGTCTTTTCTTCTGTCATTCATTCACATCTAACTTCTCACGTTTAGTATCATCATGGGGATACCATTTTGCTGTCTTTTCTTCTGTCATTCATTCACATACTAACTTCTACACGATTTAGTATCATCATGGGGCTACCATTTTGCTGTCTTTTCTTCTGTCATTCATTCACATACTAACTTCTACACGATTTAGTATCATCATGGGGATACCATTTTGCTGTCTTTTCTTCTGTCATTCATTCACATACTAACTTCTACACGATTTAGTATCATCATGGGGCTACCATTTTGCTGTCTTTTCTTCTGTCATTCATTCACATACTAACTTCTACACGATTTAGTATCATCATGGGGATACCATTTTGTCGTCTTTTCTTCTGTCATTCATTCACATACTAACTTCTACACGATTTAGTATCATCATGGGGATACCATTTTGTCGTCTTTTCTTCTGTCATTCATTCACATACTAACTTCTACACTGTCTCTCACTTCCAACTTCAACAATCCATTTGAAAGCATTCATAGACAATTAAACTGTTATCTTCTTCATCTTTCAACTCCTAACAGAGCACAGGTCTTCAACAAACTTCTTCCAGTTCTTCCTCTCTCTTGCCATCCCTTCCAATTCTTTCCCTGTTTTACCTATCCTTTTAATATCAGCCTCCAGCTCTCTTCTTCAGGTCTGTCTAGGCCTTTCCCTACTCCTCTTTCCTGCGGGTTCCAAAACAGTGCCTGTCTTGCAATGCTTCCAGTCGATCTTCTCAATGTGTCCTATCCATCGCCAGTCTTTCTTCCTTAACTCTTTCTCCACTGGTATCTGTTTAGTTCTTTCTCTGAGTTCCTCGTATGTAATCGTATCATACCATTTCATTTAATATTAACTTGTACACTGCCACTCACTTCAAAAATACATATTACAGCAATCATAGACAATTCATCTGTTTTTATAAATATTTATTACATTCATATTTTTCATCAGACACTGAATCAATTACAAACATTCACTATATAAAGATCAATATGACAGAACTAAGCCTGTGCCATGACTGATTGAACCATCATCATCGCACTTCGTTGAGTAACCATGTGTGCACCGATATCTTTCTTACAAAGGAATATCTCATCGGCTGTGTACGAACTCTGTTGCACCGGCGAAGGCCCCAATGTTATTTAAAGATGGTAAAATATTTTGGTTGGAATTTTATTTTCTAATCAATTTTGCCCAGGCTGTGGCTTCCCAGCCTGCTTTTCTCGATTTTGAACTGTACAGATTTTTGTAAGTGCTTAACTTTAATACAGGACCTACGTTTCATCGTCCATCTCCGATATGACTAAGAATCCGATCTCACCTAGAATGAAATCAGGGATATCTGAAAAAATATCCTGATGGCTCCATTTTAAGTGCTTAACTTTAATACAGGACTACGTTTCATCCGTCCATCTCGATATGACAAGAATCGATCTACCTAGAATGAAATCAGGGATATCTGAAAAATATCCTGATGGCTCCATGAGAGTGAACCGATGGAACGAGAGACGAGCACCTAAACTCTACATTCCAGAGAACCATTAAAAACATATAAAGATAATCAAAAGAATTTGGTTTGAAGAACAAACTCTCAAAAGATACTGAGGGAATATTATAGTAATAAAGATACACTAAATACAAAAAGAACCAGGCCGGGTCACACGCTTTAGAATAAACTGTATGACGCTGACAAAAAAACTCTAACCACAACCAACTATATTATTGGGTCGCATAACTGACGGGGAACCCTGACCTAGTTTGAGTTGGTGGCTGGATTATATATATGTTTGATAGAACACTGCAAGCTTTTTTGCAATTTTACTAAACTCTATTACCCTATGGTTATTTATTGATGACAAATGTTAATAATACTGATATTCCTTAACTTTAAACTTAATTTGTAACAAAATATAACCTTGATTTAGCATTTTGTGTTGTTTTTAAAAATGAATTCATCTATACACAACAATACTAGAATGTGAGGTCACGGACAGTTATGGTCTTATTTCCCAGAATTTTACTGGAGTCAGCTGACCGTATGAGTTTAGAGTTGGATGTGCTCTAGCGCACCGCCCTATCTATGATGTTTATTGGAATAGTCTCATTGCAGAATTTAATCACAGAAGCAGATGACCTTTACTGAGTAAGGCAGAAAGAAAATTATTTTTTAAAGACAAAAATTAATTTGATCAAAACAATTGAAAATGTGATGAATTTTTGCAACAAAAACAAAGCTTTGCAAAAATAAAAAACAGTGCTTCTACAGCAACAAATGTACAGAAATAAAACAATAAAATATGCATTAATAAAATTGATGTTAGCCTTTATATAGCCATCATAAACATGTACAATAACATAATAGATTCATGCCTTCAAGATAAGTTTTGGGGACAAAAGACACAACAACAACAATACACCAGCTGCTGGAATAAGCTCTCCAGTAAATAATAAAGTCAAATATAATGTGAAATATATTATAAAACCATCACTTAGCCATTGACAACTAATTTTAGAGACTGAAGGAGATACTTTAACTAGAAAGTACGCCCGCCTGCTCAGCGTGTTCGTAGCGCGTTGGATGATGGGTGACAAGCCCCTGTGAGTGCGGTTCAATTCTGCAGACTCGTAGAAAAGTCACAGGTTCTCCAGATTTACGGTGTTCGTGGCACCGAGCCAAAGGGTTACGATGTTCATGGCACTGAGCCGAAGAGCTGAAAACTCAAGCACTTCTGGATCGGGGAAAAACAAACCAAAAACAACTATAAACTACATTTTTCAATATGGTATATTCATCATCCACCGGTCAACTTTCACAAAACAGATAGTTTTTCAGGACTGCTGTCATGGGAGCCAAGTTCCGGAAGGAACAAGCTACTTGATGATATCCATTATCAGTGGGACAGAGCAGCATAATGCATAAACGTTTGCCCAACAACACAGACACAAAGGGCTTGTGGGTTCGATCCCACACTCATTGTTTCCCCACATGAGGAAAGGAATTGACTTCCTACCCACTAGGACCTAGAAATATGACTGCATACGGTAAAGTCTTAAAAGGCTATGGGAAATTTTATTTGTATATATATATAATGTGAGCATCTGTAGCTTAAGTAGTAGTGAGCTCGATCACAACCCAAGCATACCTGGGTCAAACTCCGCGGCGGGCACGTTTGGAAGAAAATTAGTTCCTTTAAACTTTTACAAATGATCAAAATAAACCTCACCGTTCGAAAGAACGGCAAACTACTGAACATATAAGTGATGTCTAGAAAATCGACGACTCGTTTAATGTTGTTAATGGTGACGTCATGTAAGGAAATGCAACAATTTTCACATGTATATATATTTATATATTCATCATCATCATCATCCAGTAGCTTGTCATGAGCACAACATTGCTACTCTAGCAGTCATTTAGGGAATTTCCCTCCCTCATAGGCCAGATGTCAGCTTCTGCTGCTGTCATGTTCAAATCATTAGTCACATCCTGAGATCGCACTCTTTTTTACACAGGATTCACTCTTACTTACACAGGAAGATCGCAGCGGCAGTGCACAAACTCCATAGTACTGGGATGAGACTGAACATAAGACACTTTATTGTCCGTCTCTAATAGGATTAGAACCTACATTTCGATCAGGGGTCTCTGGAAAAGTATCTTTAACACTCCACACAGAGAATGAACCAAGCATCTTTTTTTTTTTTTTCGATCCAGAAACACTTGAGCTATTCAGCTCTTTGGCTCAGTGCCATGGACATCGTAACCTTCGGTTCGGTGCCACGAACACCGTAAATCTGTGGCTTTTTCTGCCATCCAGCGGAATTGAACCCGCACACACAGAGGGATAGTCACCCGTAGTTCAACGTGCTACGAACACGCTGGGCAGACGGGCACCAAGTACCTTTGAATTACTCACCAAAGTGCAATGATGATGGTCCATTCAATCAATCAATAAAACGTAGAACTCATGTTCAAGTTAAGCATGTAAAAGAACCCTTGACAGCTGAAAATCAATAAGAGTAGGCTGCAAATCCGCTACCTGGTCAAAACTCATTAAAACAGATTATAATCAAATTCCTACAAAACTTCTCATTATCCTCAGAAGTTCATCAAGACTCTCACCAGTACTGCAGAATTTGTGCACTGCTGTTGAGATCTTCCTGTGCAAGAAAGAGATTGAACACATGGTTATTCACCAAAGTGCAATGATGATGGTCGTATAACTCGATCAACCAAGATCTCTCATTTAGGAAGCAAGTACACTAAATACTGTTTTATTAACATCAATATCTGATACATGACAGACTTTGTAACATCAATATCTGAAAAATGACAGACTTTGTAACATCAATATCTTATACAAGACAGACTTTGTAACATCAATATCTGATAAATGACAGACTTTGTAACATCAATATCTCATACATGACAGACTTTGTAACATCAATATCTGATACATGACAAACTTTGTAACATCAATATCTGATAAATGACAGACTTTGCAACATCAATATCTTATACATGTCAGACTTCGTAACATCAATATCTTATACATGCATGACAGACTTTGTAACATCAATATCTCATACATGCATGACAGACTTTGTAACATCAATATCTCATACATGCATGACAGACTTTGCAACATCAATATCTCATACATGGCATGACAGACTTTGTAACATCAATATCTCATACATGTCTAAGACTTTATGTTACTATCTCAGACATGAACACGTAAACCATACAATGATTGCTAATATACATGAGCTCACAGCCATAATTAGAGCAAGTAAAGTCAATGCTGAGCAATAAAGTCAACTCATCGTCAATAAAATTTAATAAAAATAAAAAATCAAAGTACATAGTCAAACTTCAATAAATGCAAATTCCCAGTACAACTATAAGCTTTTGAATATAAGTGT
This sequence comes from Arion vulgaris, assembly GCA_020796225.1. Lineage (NCBI taxonomy): Eukaryota > Metazoa > Mollusca > Gastropoda > Stylommatophora > Arionidae > Arion > Arion vulgaris. Next base: position 13,645,443 of record CM036772.1, read on the forward strand.
TACAGAAGAGTCCTCTGTATATCATAGACAGAGAAGAGAGCAAATAGATCTATCCAAAAATAACTCAAAATCAAAGAAAACTGGCTGGTGCTACAATAAGATTGAGAAATTGAAATATTTTGGACATATAAAGAGACACAAAAGGTTAGAGAAGACCACTATGGAAGGAGGCAACCATGCAAAGAAGAGAAGAGGAAGATCACAGAGAAGATGGATTCAGGAAGTAAATGATAGTTTGAGCATGACGACTGAAGATGCGGAACTCTGGTCTATGAGAGATCGATTCCGAGGACTGTTAGAATGGCAAAGTTCTGCTCAGGACAAACTATTTGATGATAAGTACAAATAAAGAATGCAAAATATACATAACTAGACAAGTGCTAACAGAGTATTCGTTGAATGAAGGTGCAATTTTTCAGATACATTACTTTCTCTTATTTGAAGGTACTATTTTTAAGTTGAAACTACAATTTTTGAACTGACATTTTTCAGTCAAAGTTATCATTTTTGGTTTAAATGATCATTTTTCATTTTAAATTACCCATTTTCAGTTAAAATTGCGATTTTTCGGTTTAAATTACAATTTTTTATTTTAAATTTCCATTTTTCGGTGGAAAGTAAAACTTTTAATTTGCAGTATCGTTATCCAGATGAAATTCCTATTTTCCGCTTGCAAAAATAAAATTAATTTCAGCTGTAGAAGAATTCATTTTTTAAACAGTAAAATATTTTTACAGTAGTATCAAAAATCATTTCCAAGTTTAAAATACAGTTATATCAAATATAGCATTACATTTTAGATACAGGCACCAAGCAATAACATTCCAAAGTGTATGTTAGTCACATTCACACATTTGTATCACAACAAAATGTTGTTATTTTATATTTGATGCAGAATGTTGAATAACGGTAACACTTTAATACTGTATCAATCAACTAAGGACTGTGCGATCATGTCTCTTTACAGCTCTCTCTCACTCCTTGGTGCAGTTAATCAGTTCTGACGTCGATCTTTTGTCAAACCATGATGTGATCAACCACCTTCTTCCTTCCACGATTTTTTTCTACTCTGAATTTTACCCATTGTCACCAAATGCTCTAAACCTCCTCTTCGCATGATATGCCCCCAAAAAACCTTGACTCTCTGATTCTTATTCTTTTGATAAGGTTTCTATGTGTGCAGGACTGTTTTAAAACTTCATCATTTGTTTTCCTCACTGTCCATTATTACATTGTATATGATTGTGAAAAAGACTTTCCTAAAAAGACACCAGTAGAACAGACACTGTCATTATATTTCGCCTACACACCCGACATTGCAGACTAAACAAAAATTTACATATACTAGGAATAAGTCAAACAGCTCTCTGCCAGTGTCAACAGATGCCAAGGCATGTCTTGCAAGACTGTCCTTTCCTGGAAAAGCTGAGAGCATACATATCATCTCACCCAGTGGATCTGAAAACTAAGCTTTGGAGAAACCTTACAGACCACAAGGTGACTGTCCAGTTTGTGGTCCACAGGGGACTAAGCGCATGACTAGAGATCACTGAAGAAGATAAACTACTATTTTTTCATTACAAACTCCCCACTCTCTCTCTCTCTCTCTTGCGCCTTTTTAACTCCGGTTGGAGCATAAGCCATCAACCATCTCATACAATTTCTATCATTTGCTATCTCTTGCTGTACTTTCCATTTCATCCATGTATTGTTAATCGCTGCTTTCAAATCTCTTTTCCATGTAGCTTTTGGCCTCCCTTCTTGTTCATTTTCTCTGCATTCATTACAAACAGTTCCTACTAATTTTTTTTCATAAATTATTAAAAGAACAATAGGCAACTCAAAATTGAGAAGAGCATGTTGGAAAGCAGCTGCCTGTGCAAAATTCATTAGAAAGATTAAAAATAAATTTAAAACAAAATATTTGGCATTCATTACAAACAGTTCCTACTAATTTTTTTCTAAATTATTAAAAGAACAATAGGCAGCTCAAAATTGAGAAGAGCAGGTTGGAAAGCAGTTGCCTGTGTAAAATTCATTAGCAAGATTAAAAATAAAATTCCTACAAAATATTTTTACCATCTTCAAAATTACATAGGAGACCCTCACGGGTGCTACAGAGTTTGTGCTCTGTCGCTGATCTTCCTGTGTAAGAAAGAGATCAGAACACATGGCTACTCACCAAAGTGCAATGATGATGTTAGTATCAATCAATCAACAAATCAATCCTAAATTATTTATTCCTTTTAGTTGTATTGGTCATTGCCTGTCCAGCTGTGGCCCACAGTGGACTAAGCACATGACCAGAGATCGCAAAGAGGAAGAAGACAAACTGCTATTTTTTCAATACAAACTCCTCACTCTCTCTCTCTCATCAATATCTGATACATGACTTATTTCAAAATTTGAAACATGTTTAAAGCATCAACACTTCAGGAATTGTTCCTTAATTTGTTTACAATAGTAAAACAACATGTGTGTCTGGAAAGCTAACAAAAAAACTGCAACAATGGATACTATTATTATTAGAAGATAGAGGTGGATTGGGAGTATGTATGTTGTACGCCAGTAGGAACGTTGGCCAGGACAGCTCTCCGATGAACATTATCATCAAGTAGCTTGCCCCTTCCGGAACTTTGCTCCCATGACAGCAGTCCTGAAAAACTCTCCGTTCTGTGCAAATTGGCCGGCGTCAGCGGCAGTCCTCAGATTGTCAATGACATCTTGCACCCATCATCTTCTAGATTTTCCTCTCATTCTTTCTCCAGGCACCATTCCCTCCAAACTTATTTTCTCTAGGCACTCATGTCGTTTGATGTGTCCGATCCAAAATATTTCCGATCCTGGCAACTCGTTCAATGTCTTCCATGGAATTTAGACAAATATTTCTTGCATCTCTCAGCAAAGTTCATGTCAGGGTTTCTGTAGGAACCCCTTTGTGAACCCTTTTTTTGTGAACCCTTTGCATCACATTTCAATACCTGCTTTTGTATTCTTCGATATTTTCTACTCAAGGTGTACCCAACATATCTCCATCTTCTCTGTCTTGTAATAATTGTTACTAGTGGTTTACCAGACATTCTGCCCAGTGGTTACGGGCCCAAATTTGGGTGTATAGAATAGAACCACTGTTACCTGCCATGCATGTCGTAAGAGCGACTAAGGAGGTTTGGCTGAAATCGGATGCATGTGTCCTAAATGTGCAGAAGTCTATGCATTTAGGGCCTACCAAACCAATGTGCAACGTATACACGTTCTTGGCAAAGATCAAACATATCACAAAGAGTGATTAAAATTGATCGTAAAGACACAAAGAAGAAGACCAGACATTTCTCTGATCGTAAAATAACGTAGGATACAAAATTTGTTGTTGAGCAGTAAAAAATTATTGTGCCACAGAAAATTCAAAACGAAATTATTTGGGTGGCCTCCGGTGTACCACATTAAGTATAATTCTGTACACTTTGAGTTAAATTACCATAAAATAATGTATAAAATACCCAATGAAATAAAATTGGAACTGTTAAACATGTATGAAATATCTGTCAGTGAATTAAATTGAATTAATTTATAATTTAAGGCATATTTTATACAGCACAACAGTGCAAAGTGATTAGCTTGTGTAAATATAAATATATATCAAATATTGATAAAATATAAATGCAGTGTGTGGTCATAAATGTGGAGAATGAATATCTTTAGTCAAAGTTGGAACCAAGTTTCCATCTTATGTCATTCCTGAGTACACAAAATATAATATTTAGATATTTTAAAAGCAGAAGCATTTAGAATGGCGCCAGGGAGCAATAGTAAACATTTGTGGATAGTAATACAAATACATGACATGAAACAACATCAATGAACTGTGACCTCTTTATAAGAGATTGGACAATGACAAATGTTTTTTTTTTGGTATTATTAGTGATCTATCTGTTTATCAATCTATAATCTGTCTGTTTGTCAATGCAGAATGTCAGCTCTATCTATCTACATATATATATCAATCCATCCATCCAAATACCCACCCACCTAACTATCATATATCATCTGTCTGCATCCATCCATCCATCTTTCTATCTATTCTGGGTTTGATAAAAATTTCTGCATTGGTTATTGAGCTGATGTCATATCACTCCTGCATAGTTCAGTCTCTCCACGCAGATGTTGAAGATTCTGATAATCAATCTCATATGGATACGATTCCGTGGCTCGCTGGTTATACACACTCTTCTTTCTGAACTTGTGTGAATAAAACAGAAGTCCTGACACAAATCAGCAGTTTGCATGCGCATTAAATGCATAAGACAGCCACCCGAGTACACACACCAACCATCCACCACTTGAACTTGCATTAAAGGAAACAGCAGTCCTGACACAAACCGGCAGTTTGCATGGGCATTAAATGCATAAGACAGCCACCTGAGTAAAAACACCAACCGTCAGCCACTTTAATTTGCAGTTCCTATCATAGGAAACAGCAGCCACAGTCTGCACAAGCATTGCTGCATAAAGCTACTGCTTGATTACTGACAACTTTTCCAACTGTTTTCTGAATATGCAGTTGACAACACAACCACAGCGGACACAAACAAAAAGAATTAATTCTATGTATTAGTCTAAAGTCGAAGGACTGATTTCATTGCACCATGTTTTACCCCATATAGCTCGTTCCTCTTGGCAGAAATGGCAAGCCGTCTGCTGAGAGTATTGCATAAAGCATGAACTCCGTAGCTTCTGCAACAATCCTAGGGGTCTCTTGAAAAAATTGCACCCGTGAACAGAATGGCACAGTCCATATTCGAACCAGCGACCTTTGGAACAGTAGGCAAAGGTGTAACCATTTAGCCACAGAAACCCCTATCTATGTACTAGCATCATCTAACACTACAACCTCATAAGGAGAACATGTAGGAAGCCCAACTTTGTTGCAGAACCAGCCGTAGAATCCTTTCTCTCCATCACATATTTCTGTCCACCACCACTGCCACGACCAGGAAACTTGCATCACTGATGAAGCAAGAGCTATCAGAAAAGCTGAGAGACCGACTGTCAAAGGGAATGACAAAATTAACATGGGGCACAGAGTCAGCTTATGAAGAAATGATTTTTCTTCACTGAAATAGACAACTAAATTGTACCAGGTCATTGATCCATTGTAGAATGAAATACACACTGAAATGACTATGGCAACTGGTATACATAGAATTGACCACATGATAATATGTGGGCCTCGTAGCGTCCGCACTCACACTTGCCATTTTCCTTTGACTGCGGCTCTCGAGACGTCAAGCGATGGAATTCATTTTCTGTTAACTCAAGCTGAACCTGCAAGGATAAATGATAATATATTTATAAAATGTAGGTACTACTGAATGTGTGTATATATATATTAATAGCCACCCATCTGAGCGATGATGACGACAGCCTCATACGTGTGCTGCTGCCTCTCTGGTGTGTACGGAGGTGACTGTAGAGTCCAATCCTAGAACACAATCCCCTACCACAGGTGGGCATACATGATCAAGGTTAGACATGTGGGTGTTGTGTCTTTTCGCGCAGCTCGTTTTCTCTGTGCCTCACTGACATGATGATTTTCAGCTTTGCGAGTTCCTCTTGTGTTGTCAAAGCGTCACATTTGGAGATATTGTGGCAGGGATTCCCAGCACATGGTATCTATATCAAAGCATTTCAGAGAAACTTTAAGAGTGTCTTTAAAGTTTCTTTCTGTCCACCAGCTGAAAGTCTGCCCCCTTCAAGTTCGCCATATATCAACTGTTATCTATGTTATATATAACAACTGGCTGATGCCGCAGGTGAGAATGAGAAAATTAAGGTATTTTAGTCATATAAAGACGAGGGCTGGAGAGGACCATCGTGAAAGGAGGCATCCCGGCAAAGAGAAGAGGACCAACGAGAAGATGGATTCAGGCAAGAACTAATGGTTTTAGAAGACTTCAGGTTCAAATTGGTGACTATCAATGTATTGTTTTATGAGATACTAATATTTACATTTTCAGACAACAGACGCCGTCTTTAGGTAGAGAATATTGAGACTGTATTTTTAATACACGTATCACGAAGCAATGAATTTCTAACTTCTTCTTCGAACCCTCCATATCGATTACTTGTGAACCACACTTTGTGATTTGTATGTGGTCCGAGCCATAGAGTGATTGTACGGTGTGCTAGTTATGCGGCTACAAGTAGATCAGCACATCCAATTTTTGCTACGCTTTTGCTGTAGATGGTCAAATCATACGCTACTAGGGTAGCTTCCCTAGGTCCCTACCTTAGTTGCCTCTTACTACATGCCTTGTAGGTCGCAATGTTACTATTCTTTGCTCCCTTGAGAGCTCCGGCAACACACGGGTGACAAACTAGAACAAGATGTTGGATTTCTTCACCACTTCAAAACAGGACACAATTGACAAGTGCACAAAATTCAAGATTGAAAGTTCAGTCATTTCAGTTTGGAATATCTTTATTGCACCCCGAACATGTCAATAGGTGTTCCAATCTCCTTTATAATATCTCCAACAGCGTCCAGTATACGAAATTCAAAATTCGTCTTCCACTGTCTCATCTACCCTCGATTAAACTGGTTGTCCCAATGTGTTCTAAAACTCCCCTCCTCATCCCATGTCTGAAAAATGATGACTGCCTCTTTCTTAAATTGATGATAAGCTTTCTCTGTGTCGTGGTTTCATTCAACACCTCAACATTAGTAATATTAGGAGCCCATGGGATTCTCATCATTCCTCTGTAAAACCACATCTCTGTGGCCCTCAGAGATATTTCAATCTGTGTGTTCATTATCCATGACTCGCATCAATATGTCAGTATTGGTTCTATGTAGCACTGAATAACTCGCATTCTGATTGCAATTGACAAGGACTTGTTGCATATAATGCTTCACATTTTCTGGATTATGTTTTCGCTCGCCCTATTCTGCTCTTTAAAGGGTTTAAAAGCCGAAGGATTGACTTCATTGCACCGGTTTTACCCCATATGGCTCGGCTCCTCTCCGCAGAAATGACACTCCACCTGCCGAGAGTATTGCACCAAGCACAAACTCCGTAGCTTCTGAAACAATCCTAGGGGTTTCTGGAAAAAACTGATCAGCATCTGCTATCTGATGTTTCCAGGACTCTTAAGGTATTTAAATTGCTGCACTTGTCTTAGCTCAGTCCCATTTACTGTCTATCTATTCTCTAATCCTGTTTTGCCTTTTAGCATCAGGTCAAAAAAGGAGACACCTGGAGCGAGCCTCTATATGCACCTTGTCTTTCTTTCTCTTCTCCAATCCTGATTTGCCTCACAGTAAGAAGAGTTTTCTAGCCCTGGCTTTTGTGTGTGCTTCATAAATAGTGTCTTTTGTCAATTTCTGTTATCTCTGAGGTCCACCTTTTGCGTGATGGTGCATTTTGTCAAAGTCTGCTTTTTTAATATGATAACTTCTGTCTTCTTAATATTCAAATTAAGTCATATGTATAGACAACCCAGACTGCAGAGCACATACTTCAAAACAGTCCTGAATATGTATAGACAACCCAGACTGCAGAGCACATACTTCAAAACAGTCCTGAATATGTAGGCAACCAGACTGCAGAGCACATACTTCAAAACAGTCCTGAATATGTATAGACAACCCAGACTGCAGAGCACATACTTCAAAACAGTCCTGAATATGTATAGACAACCCAGACTGCAGAGCACATACTTCAAAACAGTCCTGAATATGTATATGCAACCCAGACTCAAAGCACTACTTCAAGACAGTCCTGAATATGATACTGAGAAAACTGACTGTATTAAACAAATCTCGAAATAAAATTACTTGGACCTCTGTGTGAGCTATAAAAAAAAAGTGTGAAGTTTATACAAAAGAAAACATGAATATGTATGCAAGTATATATAGTGAAGAAAATCAAATTGATTTGACTTAATTATATTTCTACATACTATATAATATGAACCTGAATACACCAGTTGTAAGAGCGTAGAACCTGAAAATGGAATCATCAATAGGATGGGGCAGATCAAGAAAAAGATGGATTGATGAAGTTACAGACATCTTAAAACTCAACAATACCACAGCATATCAAGCGACCGAGCGCGCACTATCTCGGAAACTAATCATCAGTTAAACCTGCTATGCCTAACAGCGAAAAAGCAGAGAAGGACAGAAGAAAGATATAATACATATAGCAACTAGTGTCATACAAACCTCAACAGGTTGTCCAACACTGCTTCCCGTTTTCACTGTACCTGTCATTGTTACACACTGGCTGTCACGCGTAGAACCTGGTCGCTTTGCGATTTTTGGAATACCACCTGCAATCATTGTTTCCCTGTATGAGTTGGTGACTGTTCATCATGCAATGTTGCCTGTGATTGAAGGCAAGGTGTCAATGGAGTTGCCCCTTCAGATGATGCAGTCATAATGTTAAAATCACTATCTTTATTGTTGTGTCTATAATGAACTGGTGATGTTCTCTTTGCCATTAAAGGTTCCAGCTGCTCAGAGATTTCAACTAACTCTACAGTAGTCTTTTTAAATTGATGGTCTGTAATAGTTGAATCTGCCATGTTTTGATTCTATACACTTTCAGTATTTTTCAATGTACACCACCTGCAATGACTAGAAGTTAATAGAATGTTACTGTCTAGTGACCTCCAAACAAGCTTTCGCTGTTACGCTAATGTACAAATATATAGTTGTTGCCTTGAAGCACAATGCTCTAATGAAGTTGAAAATATGAAAATTAACAAAATTAAAATATTTTTTAAATGATACTTATTGACAAACAAGGGGGTCTCTGTGTCTAAGTGGTTAAGTCCTTTGCTTTGTGAGTAAAAGATCATGGGTTCGAATCTGGACCGCGTCGCTCTGTTCACGAGTGCAGTTTTTTTCCAGAGCCCACTAGGATTGTTGTTGGAGCTATGGAGTTTGTGCTTGGCATTACTCTCAGCAGGTGGTGTGCATTTCTGCGGAAAGGGACCGAGCCATATGGGGTACAAACGGTGCAATGAAACCAATCCTTTGGCTTTAAAACCCTTTTTTATATTGACAAACATATTACAGTGGTTCTGACATTTAATGAGAATGGAATACAACCAACCACCAATAACAGCATACAATAAAAAGAGATCAGGTACTAGAACCAAGGGAAGACCAAGAAAGAGATGGATAGACAATATCAATACCACACTAAATAAACTTGGATATTACACAACAAGGGCGACTCATCTGGCCCTGGAACGCAAATTAAAGCTTCCACCCTATGCTTAACAGCAAGGGCAAGTGTGGACAACCAATTCCATCATCCACATGGGGAAAGACAATAGACTTATTGATTGTATGATACTTTTTAAAAAAAAAAAAACTATAGAGCAGAAATGACAGCAATTGAAAAAGCAGCCACCCATGTTTTGCCAGGTCATGTTCAAGGTTTCTTTGATGTCCTGCTGCCATCTCCGTCTTGGTTGTTCATTGATTACCTTTCTGTTTCTCTCCAAACCTCTGTGGTCAAGTGGTGTTTCACTGTTTAGTATGGCCAAAATATTTCCTCTTCCGGGACAAGATTTTATTTATGAGCCAATTTTGAGTATAATTGTTAAAAATACTACAACTATAAAGAGTATACTATACTTCAGTTCATTTCTGATTTAATACAAACTTGTAACAAAGTAGTTTAATTTACCACCACCACACACAGAAATGATTGACAATGACAGACAGATAGAGTATGATAGAGCTACCGGGAAACACAAAACACATTGAATTCGATCACGGTGCGCTCTTTAATTTGGTAGTTAAGGTCCTAATCGCGGAAATAATGATATTTTATTATCCAAAACAAACAGTATGACACATACATTGAGATACAGTAACAAATGTTATAATCAATAAATAACGGTTGTAGAGTCTAACAATAAAATATACAATCGTACATTGAATAGTTTATTTATACGGAAGTGAATCTAGCAGCAACTCTTCTGTACAGAAATGTCAATAAATAACTTTCAGCAACTTGAAATTAATCGATCATCTCAAACGTTGAACGTTCTCATGTTTTATGAATACTCCTCGAGTTATCTGTATTTTAACATACATTGACATGGCTTTCATCGTGTACTTTAATTCGATCTTTGTCTATACTGCCGGTCGGGTGCATAGTCCACAGTCCACAAGGAATAGATACCGAGTTGAGTTTGTTTCTTTATCTGTACTATAATAAGACTATATACTCTTTTTTTCAATCAAATTTGGGACTTTTATTAGTTTTATTGAATGAATCTTGCAAATTATAATTATTTAGTTATGAGGTAACGACACACTACTAACTTGTAATAACTTAATAAGTAAGTTATTGTTAATGAAGTTAATGTAATAATAGATACTGGCCTAAGGAAATCAGCATGTAAGTAAGCTTGTGTACTGTCAGTGTCACTATACAGTATACTGTATGTATTAATAATTAATATTATTATAGTGCGTTTCAAAACGTTCGGTCAACGATTGACCTCAAATATCTCCATATTCATTGCATGGATGAATGTGATTTTTTTGCATGTGGTGTTGTATTTCCGATGTCCCAACGATTTTCTAAAATTCAATGTTGCAGGTAGTGTACTTTTCTTGCAACGGCGAATTCCTTTGATCTTTTTAAACCTAGTAATTATTTGGTGCTGGAAGAAAATAATTTACCGTAAATTTTTAAAAATCACATATTTTCGGCATAGGCGTATATACAATTCGAATTTTGGAGGGTGAGATAACTCATATTATATAGTTTAGTTTAGTCGTCGGATCACCATCACTGCACGTCGAACAAATTAGTCCATAAGTGCTCCGATCTCTCCTCAGTATGTCCATCAGCATGTGGCGACTAACGACACCGGTTCTTTGTTGGTTTACAATTCTTCTTTGTCTGCCAGCATAGCGTTCTTGTCGAGCGACACCACACTTAACTTTGAGTTCTTGCAGTCTGGTTAGTGTTGTGGATTCGCCGCTATTACGTGAATCATGTACACGCCCTATCTCCCTTAAGGAATTGATAATATCAGCCTGGTCCATTGCTCGCCCGCTTTGGACAGCAGCCATACCTGCAAGCCTATCCACACGTTCATTCCCCTTACACCTGCATGCCCTGGCACAAAAATAAAACTGATCTTTGTCAGCTTAGACCTCCCAGCGACTCTATCCAATGTCTCCTAGCCCATCCTGTTTCAATCTTCCTGAGCATACTCATTGAGTCACTGAGAAAACATGCATGGATAAAAGTCTGTGATTCGAGCCAAATCATCGCTTTGGTAACCGCCATGATTTTCATAGTGAGACTGCTCGTAGTCACGGCAAAACCACCACTGTCTTCCTTCACAACATCACCTCCGACCTGAGCAGTGAAAGCCCACGAGCCGCACGCGTCGAATCACCGAACCATCCGTATAAATGATTACATCATACTCAGAAACATTGTCAGCTCCATTAACATTGAGTAATTTATGTAGATATCTTTACTTAAGCCCAAAGCATGCATAGTTCTCTGTTCAGGATTTGATATACTCCGATACAGTTTTCCACGATTAGATTCTCTGATAAAATATTTATACATTTTCACAGCCACTGTATTCAGTGTAAGAAACTTGATTTTCATACCCATTGTATAACAAATCTAGAATACTAAACGATTTGTAATACACCTATGCTCTGAAAACACAAACGGTAAATTGTAACTAAACACACCGGAAGGATCATTATACATTTTTTAAAGTGCGATAAAGCGATTAAAATCGGGAAAACCACATGAAAAACGTGCAAGTCGTGGAACTTGCAACATCTCACAAATATGAAGGGTAATACTTCTCATTATATGGTTGGCTAAGGAGATGGTCACTTTTATATACTTTACATAAAGAAAATTTTAAACCATACGTTTGTTATTGAGTACAAAAATATCAACCTCGGGACATTACGATCATTAGATCATATGCAAAGTTACATCAATTACGGTCAAACGGTTGCAGAGATATTAAATTTTCACGCGAAAATCATTTTGAAACGCACTATAGTAATAGTACTTTACTTACTACTACTACTAGTACAGTAGTATTAATTAAAAATTTTGTATTAATGATTAATTTAATAATTTCCTTGAGATATAATTATACTTTACTTTATAGTATAGTAATAAAAATTAATAATATATAATTTTTTATATTTTACAATTAAGTTACGAACTTTAGTCCATTTTTGGACTATTTTGATGCATTTTATTTCTTTCAGTCATTGAGTTTACTTGTAAGTTACTATTGCCTAGTTACTAACTTACTAAGTTAACTAAAAGTAAGATAGGGCATCATAGGGTGATTCAATGTTGATAGTAGACTAACTAACTATTACTACGTAGACTGTGTGATTGTGTTTTTTTGCGTAGTTCATTATTAGCCTTTCACTTTAGACAGAGCATTTTGCATTTTAGGTCTCATAACGCAGTTAGTTAATGAGTCATTTGATTTAATTATAATATATTACTAGTAGTATACAATAATTTGATTAACACCATGAGTGACCATGCCATGTCAAGTACTTTGTCTTTAGTTTAGTTAGACTTACCATTTAAAGTACAATGAACAAAATGTTTTACTGTATTTACGTTATTGTATAGTATTTGAAATATAAATATTCAACACATCTTTTTTAAGAACACCCAAAAATGTTTTTATAGTCTAGTCTTTTTATCTGCTGTATATCTTTTTGTTTGTCCAAGTGCATTTCTTAGGAAGATAATCCACTTTGGAAAAGGTGCCGAAGGTTTCACTTCAATCTTGCATCCGCGTGGTGCGGGCTCACAAGGAAGCAAAGAATAGTAGCACTGCGACCTACAAAGCATGTCATAATAGGCAACTGAGAGGCCTAGGGAAACTACCATAGCAAATAAAAAGCATCCTAGAAATGTGATGTACTGGCCTACTTGTAGGTGCATAACTGGCACAATGTACAATCGCTCAGGCTTGGATCACATATAAATCACTAAGAGTGCTTAACAAGTATTCGATGTGGAGTGTTCGAAGAAGGAGAACTTCAGTCTTTTATTAGTTTTTACCGTAATCACATTATGTTGAGATATATCGCAAGTTCAGTTACAAGCCCATAACAGCAACCATCATCATAGTTTGAAAACAATTCAGAAGGCTGAAGTTTTGAATTTGTGAAGTATTAATGATATCTGAAGTTTTATCTCTAGATGAATAGAGATTCACATTTTGTTCTCCTATTATATCAAATATTCCACCATGGGTTGACCTCAGAAATAACAGAGGCAGTTATCATGGTTGACCTAGAAATAACAGAGGCAGTTAAAAACACTTATGAAGCGCACACAAAAGCCTGTTCTGTGAGACAAAACAGGATTAGAGACAAGAAAAGGCAAACAATTATGTTCTACAGTATAGAAGGAAATATGTTCTTAGTACATGTGGCTTGAACATTAATGTATTAACTTACGGAAACATATCAATAGTGTGTTGCTGGGGCTTTCAAGGGGAGCAGAGAATAGTAACACTGCGACCTACAAGGCATGTCGTAAGAGGCGACTAAGATATGAGCCTAGAGAAGTTACCTAATAAATAAAAGCGTCACAGAAATGGATGTGCTGGACTACTTGTAGGGCATAACTGGCACAATGTACAATCACTCTTAGGCTTGGATCACATACAAATCACAAAGAATGGTTAACAAGGGGTCGATATGGAGCATTCGAAGGAGAAGGGAACCATATTTTAAACCAAAATTAAAATTTGTTTCAACAGAATATATATTAATGTTCTGAGAATCTAACACAGAAATTACAGGAGCTTGAAACTGTTCTTCTTCGTCATTATTCACTCACGCTAAAACGGTTGTTGAATCGATCCAGCGATCTCCAAACTCATTAAAATGTTATATAGATTCACTGTAGAAACGTAGCTGGTTATTGTTTTCTATACTTTGTAAAACTACAGTACTTTGATTTTACATGATTCGCTATAGATTCTTCCTCGAACGCTCCATATCGGCCACTTGTTAACCACTCTGTTTGATTTGTATGTGATCTGACCTTAAGAGTGATTGTATGTTGTGCCAGTTATACGCCTACAAGTAGGCCAGCACATCTGATTTCTGCAATGCTTTTATTTACTACGGTAGCTTCCTTAGGTCCTACATCAGTCCCACTTATGACATGCCTTGTAGGTCACAGTGGTACTATTCTTTGCTTCCCTTCGGGCCCGGAACCACACAGGCGTGCTATAGATTCAATAATGAGAAATAATAATAGCATTTGTTATATTTCAGCAAACATGTCGTCTGTCTCAAGAGTTGCATCAGGGTTGACTTTTACCAAGTAAGTTGTTAATAATTCTCGTTTATAAAATGAACTGAAGCCAAAGAAATTACTTCATTGCACTTGGTTTTCCTCCATATGGCTCTGTCCCTCACCGCAGAAATGGCATGCAACCTGCTGAGAGTATTGCACAAACTCTGTAGCTCCTTCAACAATCGTCAGTCTCTAGAAGAAAGCTCATGTGAACAGAACGGTACTCAAACTCGCTACCTTCGGAGCGCAAGGCAACGGCTTAACCACAGAGACCCCTGATTTCACTTCATTTAAGTATGTTAAAATTGTATTTATCACAGTGTTTCTCAAAGTATAATGTTCTAAACACTTGTGAAATATTAGCTGGTATTAAGTAGCACCCATGTTGCTATCTGGGTAATTGAGAATAGTACCATTGTCTTCTCTCAATTGTCGTAAAAGAGGTTGGTGTGTGACCTGTGACCCTACACTGTAAAACATCAAACAGTTACAAAAACAGTCAGAAAAAATCCAAAGAAAGAATACACTCCTGCCTAACTCCTGTTTTGACCCCAAAGCACTCTGTCAGATGGCTATTGCAGACTACTTGACTCTGAAAGTCGGCATATCATGCTTTAATCACACTAACTACTTTTTGTTCGTATACCATGATGTCGGAGTATCTTCCATAGAGATTCTATGTGCAGGCTATCAAATGTCAGCAAACACCATATCATCATCATCAAATAGCTTGTCCTGAGCAGAACTTTGCTACTCCAACAGTTCTCCGGAATTTCTCTCTCTTAGGCCAGATGTCCTGCCTCTGCAGCCGTCATGTTCAAACCATCAGTTACATCCTGAATCCATGTTCTCCATGAAACCCATATAGATGGAACTATTCCATTCATTGCTTTGTTCTACTATTTGACAATGTGCTCTATGCATGATTTTCCTTTCCCAAAACCTGCTTGTTTTTTTTCCAAATTTTGTTATCCAATGCTACTTTCATCCTTTGAAGGATCACTCTACTAAATATTTTACTTGTTAGTAATAAGGTGAACATTGACAAAGCGGCAGAGAAGATCATTAATGCCTTTGAATGCAAATTCTACAGAAGAGTACTTAGAATATCATGGACAGAGAAAAGAACAAATGTTTCTGTTCTGCAAAAGCTTGATATTAAAGAGAGTTGGCTATTACAAAGCATAAAAACAAGAAAAATTAAATATTTCAGACACAATCAACGACATGAGTGCCTGGAGAAATTAATTTTGGAAGGAATGGTGCCTGGAAGAAGAACGAGAGGAAGACCTAGAAAATGATGGGTGCAGGATGTCATTGACGATCTGAGAATGACTGCTGTTGACGCTGGCCAACTTGCACAGAACAGAGTTTTTCAGGAATGCTGTCACGGGAGCCAAGTTCTGGAAGGGACAAGCTACTTGATGATGATGATGATGAATAACAAGGTTATTCCTCTCCAGTTGTTAAAGTTTCTTTAATTCCACTTTTTTGGTAATTTGATAATATTTTCCATTCTTCTGGCGTTACTTCTTTATCCTATATCATCATCATTAGGTGCATGTCGGCTGCGTAGCGATCATGGATCTCCACAAATCTCTGTCGTTGGTGTTTGCTATCAACTCAGATGTTGACGCTCTACCTGCCATGAAGTCAGGCTATCCAAAATTTTCTCTGTCTCGTCTACCCTCGATTTTACTGGTTGTCACAATGTGTTCTATCCCATATATCGTTTAGAATTATGCACAGGAGTCTTGGTGTTTTTGTTTCTTCTGCCATCAGCATTTCTGCACAAACTTCATCACTACCCGGTGCTTTCTTCTTCTGTGCTCTAATGGCTTCTTTTATCTCTACTTCTGTGATGGGTTGAATGTTTATGCCATATTCATTTTCAGATTGTAATTTATATTCTGCCTCTGCTATGTCAGTAAGTACAAGGCTTTGATTAATAGTAATATTCTGCTTTCTTCTTCGAACGCTCTATATTGACCACTTGTTAGTCACTGTGTGATCTGAGCCTAAGAGCAATTGTACATTTATGCCAGTTATGTGCCTACAGGTAGGCCAGCACATACGATTTCTGCTATACTTTTTATTTACTAGGTTAGCTTCCCTAGCCCTCTACCTCAGTCGCCTCTCAGTTGCTAGGAGGTCGCAGTGGTGCTATTCTTTGCTTCCTTTTAGGGCACTTGCACCACACAGGTGATATTCTGCTTTGACTAATAATACTGTTATGCTTTGACTAATGTTGATGTTCTGATAACTAATGTGAATTTCCTCTACAGAATCACCCGCCAGACAAACAATCACAACAAAGTGCTAAGTGTCATTAATGCCAAAGTGTATGTGCCTGGAGGGTTCCCATATGAAGCTTTCAATGGACTAGGTAATAGTTAAAACATTGCAATATAATCAGATTGGTTATCAGTTTCATATTGGGTATCAGTTCGAGATCTCACAAAGTTAAAAATCTTTTAACTATGCAACAGATACCCTTCTGCAACTGTTAAACTCACTGCCTTGTAGAGAGAGGAACTCCACTGGCACTTGGGATCTTTCCCTTCAACATAATGTCATGTAGTAGTGTACATAACATTAAAGAATTTTTTGAGGGATTTGCTTTTGCTGAAATAAACTTTTTTTTATTTAATCGTTATTGAGAAGTTATATGTTCAAGAAAGGTTAAAAATTAGTCAGAAATACTAGTGGATTGCGCCTAGAGACAGGCCTTTGTAAATGGATGTTTATCTAGAATAGAGAGCTGAGATGGCGATAAGGACTGAGATGGTATGATAAGGACTGAGATGGTATGATAAGCAGATACCAGGGGAGAAAGAGCTAAGAAAGATACGCTGGCGATGGATAGGACACACATTGAGAAGACCAGCCAGAAGCATTGCAAGACAGGAATTGTTTTGGAACCTGCAGGGAAAGAGGAGTCGGAAGGCCTAGAAATACCTCGAGAAGATAGCTGGAGACTGATATTAAAAGGATAATGCAACATAAGCGGAAATGAACACGTCGACAAGCTAGCTAAAGAAGGTGGGCGAATACCTCAGGCTGATCTCGAGATCAGTTATGAGGAAGCCAGAACAACCATCGGCTGGCACTATAAAGATAAATGGAAAAAATACCATCCTCAGTACAACAACAGCGACGGGTACTATGGTCTATCTCGTAGTGAACAAGTTGCCATACTCCGCCTCTGCACCGGCCACAACAAGCTCCGCGCCCACATGTTTGACAAATTTAAAATTGGCACAACTAGCCTGTGCCCTGCAAAAGACGGACATGACGGCAGAGCACGTACTGCAAGATTGTCAACTGATAGCAGGTATAAGAAAGAAACCTGGCCTCAAAACACAGCTTTGCGAGAAGCTGTACGGAGGAACGGAGTCCCTTAAAAACAAGGTAAAATTCATGATCAAATTTGGTTCATCAGTCTAGGCTGGGATCGCGTGAGAGATAGAGAAAAGGATAGGCAAGATGTTTAAAGAATTGGAAGAGAGAGGAAGGGCTAGAAGAAGTTTGTTGAAGGCCTGTGCTCTATTGAGAGACAGCAGAACACATCCTTAATGTAGTTTGACTCTACTGGGAAGACATGGAGAAAATATGGTATGATGGTGCTATTTCCAGATGTGAGGAGGCTCTGTGGATGACCCAAATCACTCTATTACTGTTGTGTTCTGATGACTAACTGAAGAATGTTAATAAACGGGACGTAGTGATCTTGTGTGTGCTTGTTTCAAGGCACTTTGTAAGCTGATATTCATTTTTGTAAGGCTGTTCTTGATACCATCTTTTGAGTGGTATTCCTCTTGCCTTGTACTCATTATACTTTTTCTGATGGCTCTCTGTGGTAGGCGATAACAGGGCATTATTGTCAGGTGTCAAAACCATTTAATCTGTTGTTCTTTTATGATATGCATGACTGGTTTCACATCCAGTCTTTTTCTGATTTCTTCATTTCTAATTTTGTCTCTTAATTGTCACACCTGCAGCTATTCTAAGACACCTCATCTCTGTCGTTATGATTTTCCGCTCATTGGCTGCTGCTATTGGCCATGTTTGACACTAGTAGTATAGTGTTGGCCAGAAAATCGTTCTTATGAGATTTGCTTTAGTTGTTAGCGGTATCTCTTTATGTGACAACAGTGGTGTTAACTGTCCTAGTACCTGGTTAGCTTTTGTGCAACGATTGCTGATTTTGCTATCGATACTATCATCTGTTGTGAAAATTGCTCCCAAGTTTTTGGCCTCAATTGTTTGTTTTATTTCTACGTTCTGGAGTTTTATTGTAAGGTTTGTTTGTCCCATAGTTTGTTTCTATCGACTCTGTCGAAGACCGTTTCCTGGTCTATGAATGCAACACCACAAGTCTTGTTATGTTCGATTGCGCTTTCCGTCAGTTGTCTTAATGTGAATATTGCATCTGTACAGCTTCTATTTCGTCTGAAACCCATCTGTGCTTCTGAGAGTTGTTCTTCAATTGTTAGCATATTTTGAATATCTTGGCTCTATAATTAGCAATAATAGAGACTGCACAAAAGAAGTTAGAAGAAGACTAGCCATGACACTCCATATGGTAGCCAGTATGAAGAAACTATAGCACAACACAATCAAAGAAACCAAAGTATGACTTCTGAAAACATGCATATTCGCGTATTCCTTGTGGCACCATATGGATGTGAATTGTGAACCATTACACAAACATGAAAGAACAAAATTGAAGCTTTTTAAACAATTTGTTGCAGAAAAGTTCTAAGAACATCATAAACAGAGAAGAGAAAAAAACAAAGATATCCTACAAGACCTGCATATCGAGGAGCATTGGCACATAAATAACATGCTCCTGAAGGTGAAATATTTTGGCCATGTTCCACGTCACAGTGGTTTGCAGAGAACGGAAATGAAAGGCATGGTTCCTGGAGTACGAGGCAGGGAACGGCCAAGACATAGGTGGCAACTGGACATCAAAGAAACCTTGAACATGATGCTGAGAAGGCGGAGTACTTACAGAAGGACATCAAAGAAACCTTGAACCTGATGCTGGAGAACTTACAGAAGGACATCAAAGAAACCTTGAACCTGATGCTGGAGAAGGCAGGAGAACTTACAGAAGGACATCAAAGAAACCTTGAACCTGATGCTGGAGAAGGCAGGAGAACTTACAGAAGGACATCAAAGAAACCTTGAACATGATGCTGGAGAAGGCAGGAGAACTTACAGAATGACATCAAAGAAACCTTGAACGTGATGCTGGAGAAGGCAGGAGAACTTACAGAAGGACATCAAAGAAACCTTGAACATGATGCTGGAGAAGGCAGGAGAACTTACAGAAGGACATCAAAGAAACCTTGAACGTGATGCTGGAGAAGGCAGGAGAACTTACAGAAGGACATCAAAGAAACCTTGAACATGATGCTGGAGAAGGCAGGAGAACTTACAGAAGGACATCAAAGAAACCTTGAACCTGATGCTGGAGAACTTACAGAAGGACATCAAAGAAACCTTGAACATGACGCTGGAGAAGGCAGGAGAACTTACAGAAGGACATCAAAGAAACCTTGAACATGACGCTGGAGAAGGCAGGAGAACTTACAGAAGGACATCAAAGAGACATCAAAGAAACCTTGAACCTGATGCTGGAGAACTTACAGAAGGACATCAAAGAAACCTTGAACCTGATGCTGGAGAACTTACAAAAGGACATCAAAGAGACCTTGAACATGATGCTGGAGAAGGCTGGAGTACTTACAGAAGGACATCAAGAACCTTGACGTGATGCTGAGAAGGCAGAGAACTTACAGAAGGACATCAAAGAAACCTTGAACCTGATGCTGAAGAAGGCAGGAGAACTTACAGAAGGACATCAAAGAAACCTTGAACCTGATGCTGGAGAAGGCAGGAGAACTTACAGAAGGACATCAAAGAAAACCTTGAACCTGATGCTGAGAACTTACAGAAGGACATCAAAGAAACCAGAACCTGATGCTGAGAACTTTCAGAAGAATCAAAGAAACCTTGAACATGAGGAGAAGGCAGGAGAATCCTACAGAAGACATCAAAGCAACCTTGAACGTGAGTGAGAAGCAGGAGAACTTACAGAAGGACATCAAAGAAACCTGAACCTGATGCTGAAGAAGGCAGAGAACTTACAGAAGGACATCAAAGAAACCTTGAACCTGATGCTGGAGAAGGCAGGAGAACTTACAGAAGGACATCAAAGAAACCTTGAACATGATGCTGGAGAAGGCAGGAGAAATTACAGAAGGACATCAAAGAAACCTTGAACCTGATGCTGAGAAGGCAGGAGACTTACAGAAGGACATCAAAGAAATCTTGGAACATGATGCTGGAGAACTGTCTAGATTCTAGAGACAAGAGTTTTTCAGATGGCTGTGATGAAAGTAACGTCCGTGAGAGACATGCTGCTACTTGACTAATTCACACTTCAAGCATATACTTCTTTATTTTAAAGTTATTTTCTAAAATAAAATGAAAATTTCATGGATACAAATGTGCAGTTTGTTTACATTTGTTTTACAGGCTACATTAAACCTTGGAGCATAACAAGACTTGTAGAAAGCTCAAGAGCTGCAGCATTTAATAAACCAGATGACAAAAATACTGGTTTTCTAGATGCTTCAAGATTGCATGACAGTTATCTGTTTTTCATTGCTTCAACTTCAACAAAAATTTTCCCAGAACTGTATGACATGTCTGTTAAGAAAGCACCTTTAGAACTCGATATCAAGTTAGATTACGTTGGGAACAGGGCATATAAATTGCAAACGACTATATCAGTTCAAGGTGCAAGCAGTCCTTTGTGTATTAACAACACACAGGCAGTCAGTGTTAGTAAAGATACACGTACACCATTACAGTTGCCTGAATGGTGGAAGGAAAAATATTCCTCCGTGAAAGGAGAACCATTGAAAATTTCCGCCTGAATGTGCCAGAAAATGTTACTTTTACAAATCACCGTTTGCAAGCTCAAGCTAGCGACACTGATGCTTATATGCACGTAAACTGGACAAGCTTTGTTAAGTACTGCTACGATGCATTTGTCATTTCAGAATTTCAAAAGAATCCCGAGATTGTTCCTCAAAATTTGTTCAGAAATATGAAGCATTTTTCTGCATGTTACATCAAAGAAGCAAGTCTTGGAGATAATATTAGCATCCGTTATTGGCAAGACCCGGTGGTCAGCAATTTATATAATTTCCAAGTACAGAAAGAATCGGACGTCATTTGTGAGTGCAGTGCTGAATTCTTCTAATGATATACTATATTGTAAAATATTTTCTACTTCTGCGTTCTCCCTAGATTGGGATTTCTGATTCTCTAATAAAGGCAGCCTTCAGCCACGCCATACAGTTTGTCTTGGACGCTGGTGTAAGTGGGTCACTTCTTTCTTCTCAGGTCTGCATACTGGGGGCATTTCTGTAGAAATGGGCTCTGTGTCATACTCGGCAAGTCACAGGTCATTGGTGCCTATCTTGAATCTAGTGTACAGGTGGTGTCTCATTTTGTTGTGACATGTCCGACGGTGAAGTATGAGTCTGATCCCTTCTGGACAATTTGTAATATCCATCATCCATGTAGTGTTTTGGGTGTTCTTTCTCCTACTTTGCTTTATAGTACCCTCTAGCGATGGTCTTTGCTTTTTCATAGCTGACCAGGTTGTCACCTTGAGGCATCCCTGCTCCCTCTCTAGCCAGTCTGTCAGCATCTACATTGCCATTGAGCTTACAGTGTGAGCATATCCACTGAATTACTACCCTCTCAGAATCATAGGACAATTGGGCTAAGGTTGATCGTAAAAGTTATTGCTGTCAGGGCATAAAGAAAATGCTAAGCTGAACAGTTTCAAGGCGACTGCACTAGCCATGTCCCCTTGTCCTAAAAGTGGTATTACAGGCGGTAACAACTTTTTTTTGGGGTACTTTGATACAATTTCACCTGATATTCTACTTTACCTAGGTCATGGAACATTACTAGGTCAACATTACTACTTATTGTTTATCTACAAGATCATGGAATTTTACATTCAGCAAGGAAATGTTGCTGTGCACAGGACATCACCTTCAGACAAGGCAACGAACAGTTGCATATGTACAGCAGTTAAGTGGAACAATATTCTGAGAGAGGTGTGCGCAAACACACGAATACTGACACATGTTTGCATTGGAGGCATAGACCAGATTGTTGAAATAGATGAGAGCCCCTTCAGCAGGAGAAAATATCAAGTTGACTGGGATACGGTGAAGGAACGAAACAAAATGGAACACATCGACATCTCTCCATTCATACATGAGTGAGTTTATGTGGCGCTGTCGAACAAAATCCAGAGATTTTGACCCATTTAAAGCAATTATGGCAGACATTGTAAACTTCTGACCCCCAGAATTACCTTAAACCACTCACAGTCCCATTGCCCTGTTTACTCAGTCCTTTTTATGGCTACACAACTAAATGAAACGTTACACTTCTTATTGAAACCCAAACCTTATTATTACACGCTAGGGATGACATTTGAACCCCCGTCGCCTATCCTGACCTAGTAACGTTCCGTGACCTAGGTCAAGTCGAATACTCGAGTATCCGCTGAAATTGTATCAAAGTACCTTTTTTTGGGCAAGTGAATTTCAATATTTATTTACTAAAGTGCTTTTCTGTTAATGGTTTGATCTTATCTTAACCACATTTGCGTGAAGCGCGTGGGAGAGTTAGTTTCCTATCTTGTGCCAGGCGTGTTGTGCTTGACGTTGTCAGTCCATGCTTTCGCAGGAACTCTGAGATGTTATCTATCCATCGTGTTCTTGGCTTTCCTCGTGCTCTGCGCCCTGAGCGTTATTAATATGGTTTGATAACGGATATTAATAAATATTTATATATTCAGAGTTTACTTTTTGAAGTGTACACATTTTCATTATGTATTTACAAATAAAATAAACATACTGCTGCATACCTTGCCTGTTAGTCACTTTTTTGCTGTAAATATTCCTGTTTATTTATTTTAACTCCAAGTGGGCCAGGGAAAAAGCCATTTGTTTTAGAATTAAAGAACGCCCTTTAGTGTGGTTCCTTGTAAAAGGCATCCAACCTAAAGTCACATAATATGGCATTTGGTCCACAAGGAGTTAATCACATTATTTTTTTCTTTGTTTGCCTCAAAGTTAGTCTCATGTTGTGCTGTATTTTATAGCGAGATTGTGCTTTTCAGTCCAAAACATTACCTCTGAAGTCTGGGAAGGTAAGTCTATGGAGGAGGACACTAATAATAAGGAAAGCAAGTCTTCATGCAAACATCAGTCAGAATCGTCATATTGTGCGCCCTGACTGCGCAAGAATTGATAGCGGGTGAACGGAATAAGAAGTCGTCCAATACATCAATTTTTAGCACAGCATTTGTGGAGTTGGTTTTTCTGCACTCTTTAATCTCTACTCACTTAGCCAGACTGAAGTAATGCAGCTTGTTACCAGAGCCACCGCTAACAGGTGAAGTAAAGGACCTTGGTCATTTCTGATTTTGACTTATGTGTCATCTCATTTACTGTATCACAGGCCTGCATTGAGTTAGTCGGTCATACCTCTTTAGAAAATATTATTACGGAAGGAGGAGAAGAGGAAGACCATGGAGAAGATGGATTCAGGATGTGACCATGGCAGCAGTGGTGAGATATCTGGCTTATAAGAGAGAGAAATTCCAAAGAACTGATGCAAAGTTGTGATTAGGATAAGCTATTGGATGGTATTAACTATGCAGTAACATAGATGACAGATGATCAACAGCATTTTCATGCCTACTCTGTATTACCAGAGCCAAACATGGACAATGAGCAAAGCAGTCACAAAAAATAACTACATGTGAAATACCAACTCACAGAAAATGGTCAGCATAAGAAAAATTGACAGACCAGATTACACTGAAACGGGAGCCTGATAAGATAGCTGGCCGAGCTGTAGCCAAGTCGGTTCGAACCTACTGTCGATTTGTTATCCTGGTTCAGGCGATAAGAACTTGAGCGAGAAATCTCCTATGGAGGAATACTAATACAAGAGCACACGGCTCCAGTGTAGTAATTTCAATGTACGCTGCTTGTAGAAATTGAACGTTTTCACCAAAATCGTTTCAGAGATGAACGCTGAGTTGAAGACAAGAAGAAAGAAAACACTGAGAAACAAACAAGGATGAAGTGGTTCTCCTCTAATACAACAACTCCTCAATACTGAGTCTTCTGCAACAGAACATCAGGAAAGAAGGGGAGAGGAAGACCCCAAAAAAGATGGCATAACAGAATCCTATCAAAATAATTGTTACTCAAGCCACTGGAGTTGTACAAGACAAAAACAGTAAACAATGACACTGGGCAACAACTCAGTAACAGTGTGATGACAAAAGATGAAGAGGTAAAACAGTTGACCATTTTGATGATTAGGTTGATTAAAACAAAACACCTTTGCCCATGTTGCCCCAGCAGTGTGCAGTTTGGGTATTACTTTACATCCAGCCCCAAAAATCCTACTCACGCCAGAATACAAACCTTTAACCTCAATATTGAAACTTGTTTGTTCTTAGCTTTCACCTGTTTCGTTACACACATTGAAGACTTCATCTTGCAGGTCTCTGTGGTAAGGGGCTCGCTGCAAATGTGCTCTGTTCGCTTCCCCTGTGGAGCGATTTCTAAAGATCCCTAATCTCAGTGTGTGTAGTTGAGCAGCTAGTCCTTTCGGAGACATTATAAAACATAGCTCTGTATTAAAGTTGAATGCGTACAAGTATCCTTTGCAGCTAAAAATCTGTAAGAGGCTGCAAAGCCGCTGCCCGAGCAAAATGAATTTAAAATATAATTCCTTCAAAAATGTTCACCATCTTTAAAATTACAACAGAGACTTTCGCATGTGTTATGGTAGTCCAATCAATCAACATATTTTTTTTTTCCGATCCAGAAACACTTGAACTTTCAACTCTTCGGCTCGGTGCCATGGACATCGTAACCCTTCAGTTCGGTGCCATGAACATTGTAAATCTGGAGAACCTGTGGCTTTTTCTACCAGCCCGCAGAATTGAACCCGCACACACAGAGGGCTTGTCACACCGTTACTGAACACGGCAGGCGGGCAATCAACACAATAAAGATTGGTTACTGAACTAACATCACAGCACTCTGGGCAAACCCAATGGTGCTCAGTCTCCCCCAACAGATGTCAAAGGGTATGCATACTGATGGTTCCTGTGGCTCGCTGGTTAAACACACTCCTCTCTCTGCCCTCAAGCATCCAGCTCTACTTGTACAATGTGTAACACATTAAAGAACTTTTTAAAAATTACGTAAATAAAAGTATAGTCTGAAGCTCTTGTTCAAAAATCAAATCTTTATCCAACATATAACACGGACACAAAGCACATTTAAAATTCAAACAATGAATAGTAAATTAATAAGAAACGGGTAGATATATATATATACATAGCAATTAGGAAATTAAACACTATAAAGAACATGTGGCAAAGCACCAGCAAAATATTAAAAATACTGAGAACATGCAGTTTTTCCAGTAGCTACTTATGGTTGTGAATCATGGATCATTATACAAAAAACAATAACAAAAATCCAGTACTTGGAAATGAAATGCTACAGAAAGAACTTATGAAGACCATGTAAAGAAAAAAACTATAAACACTGACGTCCTGAAAGAACTGAATGTTAAAGACAATTGGCTGATAAACAATATACTATACAGAAAAATTAGATACTTTGGTCACATCAACTGTCACAATGGCCTAGAGAGAACAATATTAGAGGGCAGGGTCCCAGAGGCAGACCAAGAAGAAAATGGCTCCAAGATATTAAAGAAACCATGAATATGACCATCGACGAGTGGGTGAACTGGCTAGAGACAGAGTGAATTTCTGATGCGCTGCAAAGAGTGCAACGTCCTATAAAGAATACGCACCTTGATGATGAGGTGTATATATATACATACAAAGTCATGACATCTCAGTTTTAGTGATTCTGAAAGTTGCCTGTTATAATATATGGTGTTTTTTTAATGAAAATGAAATGAAAATCGTGGCATATCCCAAAGGACGTAGCCATCAACCACAGTAAACAAGTCGTTGATTTTCTAGGCACCACTTATACGTTCAGTAGTTTGCCATTGCTTTCTGAACGGGTGGCGTCATCGTCCTTTTGTTAAAATCAACAGAAACAATTTGCAAGCAAACTGTCCGCAGCGTGATTCGAACTCAGAACGTCGGGTTAATAGACCGAGTCACTAACCCCTAGGCCACAGTTTTTATAGTATCGGATAACAATGAAAGTATCTTAAGGAATAGGAACCAGAGGTGTGACCAGTAACTTTCAGGATAGAAGGCGTTGCATTTTTTAATGGTGCAGCTGACTGAACTCAATATCAGCCCATTCCTCCTCAATTGGATCTTTGCGGCCCTCTTCCAGCGAAAGATAGTGTTTAAATGTGGCAGTTGGGCGTCATCACCAACTACAATCCACCCTGGCTTACCACAGGGTCACCATTATCTCCGGTGTTGTTCAATGCCTATACTGTGAGCATCACAAAAGAGCAGATCATGGGTAGAGGAAGGACAATGTCATATGCAGATGATGTGTTGGTGTATCGTCAGGGCAAGGATAGAGAACAGCTTGTGGAGGAACTTCAGTCAGAACTCGACCGCATAGGTAGATGGTGCGTTGAAGCAGGAGCATTGGTCAACCCCACAAAAGCAGCGGTGACATGGTTCTCTTTAAACAACCACATTGTCAACACTCCAACACCATCTGTGGTTTTGTGTTCAGAGGTGGTGGAGCGATCTCAGTCTATGAAATACCTGGGGTTGCGTTTTGATCGTAGTCTAGCTTTTACGGAACACATAGCTCATGTGATAATGAAGGCGAGGAAAGGTTTGCTGGCGATGAGGGTAATGGCTGCGGCGGATTGTGAACAGCGCCATCTTTGTCTTTATACCAGGGTCTGGTCCTTTCTGTGCTTGAGTATGCGCTGGCGATCCTGACTCTCAGTCATAGTCAGATAGAACGACTGGAAAGAATACAGAATGAGGCGATGCGCATTATACTTGGTTGCACTAAAGACACGTTGTGCAGGGCGATGCGCTATCTCCTTGACTATCCTACTATGGAGTATAGAATACTGATGAGCCGTGCACGAGCATACCTTCGAGTCAATGCTGACACACAACATCCTCTGCACTTGGAAATAAAGAGACAAAAGGAAATAGGTTAAAAAGAGGAAAATCTTGGATGGGTCAGGCTGAGGACTGTATTGAACAGGTGTGTACACATGAAGACATTGATCCCGGTGAAGAATGGATACCAGTGCCAAGAGCAATCGCTACATCCTTTCTGTATGCATCGAACTTATGCAGTTCTGATAAAGAATGCAGGTAACACTTGTTGTGGAGGCAGAGGTTCAGGCATTAATTTCTGAGAACGCATCTGAGCATGATGTAATCATTTATACGGATGGTTCGGTGATTCGACATGTGCGGAGTTCGTGGGCTTTCACTGCTCAGGTCGGAGGTGATGTTGTGACGGAAGACAGTGGTGGTTTTGCCGTGACTACAAGCAGTCTCACTATGGAAATCATGGCGTTACCAAAGCGATGATTTGGCTAGAATCACAGACTTTTATCCATGCATGTTTTCTCAGTGACTCAATGAGTATGCTCAGGAAGATTGAAACAGGATGGGCTAGGAGACATTGGATAGAATCGCTGGGGAGGTCTAAGCTGACAAAGATCAGTTTTATTTTGTGCCAGGGCATGCAGGTGTAAGGGGAATGAACGTGCGGATAGGCTTGCAGGTATGGCTGCTGTCCAAAGCGGACGAGCAATGGACCAGGCTGATATTATAAATTCCTTAAGGGAGAGAGGGTGTGTACATGATTCACGTAATAGCGGTGAATCCACAACACTAACCAGACTGCAAGAACTCAAAGTTAAGTGTGGTGTAGCTCGACAAGAACGCTATGCTGGCAGACAAAAAGAATTGTAAACCAACAAAGAACCGGTGTCGTTAGTCGCCACACGCTGATGGACATACTGAGGGAGAGATCGAGCACTTATGGACTAATTTGTTCGACGTGCAGTGATGGTGATCCGACGACTAAACTAAACTAAGGATAGAAGGAAGGTGACCACTCCCCCAGGATGGAAGGGGAGTAACCACTGCACTCCAGGATAGAAGAGGAGTGACCACTACACCCTGGGATAGAAAGGGAGTGACCACAACACCCTGGGATAGAAAGGGAGTGACCACTATGCCATGGGATAGAAAATGAGTGACCACTACACCCCAGGATAGGAATGAAGTGACCACTACACCCTGGGATAGAAAGGGAGTGACCACTACACCCTGGGATAGAAAGGGCAGTGACCACTACAACCTGGGATAGAAAGGGGAGTGACCACTACACCCTGGAATAGAAAGGGAGTGACCACTACACCCTGGAATAGAAAGGGAGTGACCACTACACCCTGGGATAGAAAGGGAGTGACCACTACACCCTGGAATAGAAAGGGAGTGACCACTACACCCTGGGATAGAAAGGGCAGTGACCACTACACCCTGGGATAGAAAGGGGAGTGACCACTACACCCTGGGATAGAAAGGGAGTGACCACTACACCCTGGAATAGAAAGGGAGTGACCACTACACCCTGGGATAGAAAGGGAGTGACCACTACACCCTGGGATAGAAAGGGCAGTGACCACTACACCCTGGAATAGAAAGGAGTGACCACTACACCCTGGAATAGAAAGGGAGTGACCACTACACCCTGGAATAGAAAGGGAGTGACCACTACACCCTGGAATAGAAAGGGGAGTGACCACTACACCCTGGGATAGAAAGGGGAGTGACCACTACACCCTGGGATAGAAAGGGAGTGACCACTACACCCTGGAATAGAAAGGGAGTGACCACTACACCCTGGAATAGAAAGGGAGTGACCACTACACCCTGGAATAGAAAGGGAGTGACCACTACACCCTGGAATAGAAAGGGAGTGACCACTACACCCTGGAATAGAAAGGGAGTGACCACTACATCCCA
The DNA here is from genome assembly GCA_020796225.1 of Arion vulgaris. Lineage (NCBI taxonomy): Eukaryota > Metazoa > Mollusca > Gastropoda > Stylommatophora > Arionidae > Arion > Arion vulgaris. The sequence continues at coordinate 13,674,897 of CM036772.1, forward strand.
GGAGAGATATGTCAAGACATAAAATGGTATGCTAATTAATAGCCGTCCATCGCAAGCAATGACAACAGTTTCAGATGAGTGCTGCCACTCTCTGGTGTGTCGGAGGTGAATGTATAGTCCAATCCTAGAACACAACACCACAGGTGGGCATACATGATCAAGGTTAGACATGTGCGTGTTCTGTGTTTTCGCGCAGCTCGTTTTCTCTGCCTCAACAGCATGATGATTCTCATCTATGCGGGTTCCTCTTGTGTTGTTACTGCACCATATTTGGCGATTTTGCGCAAGGAATTCCCAGCACATGTTATGCTAGTCAATGCATCACATGACTTACAAAACAATACAGCAAATATTATCCTAGTCCAATCATCCTAGTATTGACTAAAGTCAAGACGTCACATAATACTCTAATCAAAACATCGCAGGACTGACACTGATCAAGATAAGCAAAATATTACACATTTGACTTGGCTCAGGTTTGAGCCAACAACCTTCAGAACGACAGGCAAACGTCTTAACCACTTCAGCATAGAGACCCCCATGACAAATATCCTAGTCCAATCGTCGTAGGAATGACTATAGTCAAGACATCATATGATACTCTAATCAAAACATCGTATGACTGATTTTCAGATTTGTGTTGCTCTGAAAATTGGTCATGAAACCTTGAATATTTTATTGCAGTTTGTAAATTCATTTCTCTTTCTTCTTTTGTCGTCACACTGCTACCGGGTTGTTGCCAGTGTCGTAGGTTTCTGTTTTTGTCTTGCGCTGTTCTGGTGGCTTGGGTGATTTTTATTTTTGCTCTTTGACAGGATTCTGCTATCCCATCTAACCATCTTTTTTCATGGTCTTCCTCTCGCCTTCTTTCCTGATGTAGAAGACTATATTTCTCTTTGTCAGTAGAAAATGATTTTTATACATCTCACGATTTTGCAATATCTTTATACATACTTATCAAATAGAAAAACTTGCTTAGCACAAGAAATGATTATGTAATCTCAAACAACATAAATGTCATGGTTAAATGTATAATCTGATGGTCAACCATAATCTGCAATAGAACTGATTATAGTTTAAACCTTAGGTCACAACCGCCAACCCGGATGCAGAGACAGAGGAATACGAAGAACCAGATGGATAGATAATATCACAGATATCCTGCGACATCAAAGACTAACAACTACAGGTGCAACACACCTGAAACAGGATAGAAAGCTGAAACTCCATCTTTAGAGGTACTTGAAGCTTAGATCCTCCAGTGTGATATAGGTAAGTTCTAGCAATAGAAAGGATCTAAAGGCAAAGGATTTATTTCAATGTTTCTCTCGCGCGACCGTTCTTTTTGGCCATTTTGATCATTCTTATTGTGATATATAAACAGCCTTTGCCAAGAACGTATTTTTACGTCACATCTTCAGCACCATTTGGAGCTCTAGTGCTTATCCTTCTGTGATGTGTCCAGTTTCAGCCAGCGTTTACTTGGTTCTCTCTCCGTTCTGTAGCCATCCAGTGGTTTTTTTCGGTGTGGAGTAGTTAGCCCCACACCCAGCCTCTTTAGTCGCCTCTTATGACATGTGGCAGGTAACAGTGGTTCTATTCTTTACACCCCAATTTACGGCCCCAGTAACCACTCGGGCAATTTCAATGTTTCAGATTTACCCGTATGGCTCCGTCCCTCTCGGCAGAAATAGCACGCCAGCTGACAAGAGCTGACAAGAGCGTTGCACAAACTCAGCGCCATCATAGGGATCTCTTGAAAATATTGCACATGTGACTCGGTTTTGATTCAAATCTCTCGTGCATTTCTCTCTTGAAATTTGATTCAAATCTACAACCTTCGGAATGCCAAGGTCTTAACCATTTTGCAGTAGAGACCCACAAAAAAACAACTTTTAGGAATAAACTATGTAACTTATCGTATTTCTTTCATCATAAAATGCACCACCTAATCCATTGATTGTAAGAGGCATTTATATCAGAGGAAAAATGTGTTCGAATAGAAGAAATGCAGTAAGCGTAACTGGCCAAGCAATCAAAATGGCATTCAATAAATTGCACAAAACTAGATAATGGTAACAACACAATAAAATTATTCATTAAAAATGTATTTACACATAAAAGGTATTATCAATGTAAAATAGTTCTGGACAAAAATGCAATTAAGCACCTACATAAAATTTGTCAGATTTTGTCGAATCATTGCCATATGAACTGTGTTACGTTCTGATCCTGGCATTTTCAGTAAGATGACGCCTGAGTGTAGCCAGGGCGTGCAAAGAATAGTCACAGTGCAGCCTACAAGGTATGTCATAAGAGGCGACCGAGGTCGAGGGAAGCAACCTTAGTAAATAAACAGCGTCGCAGAAATCAGATGTGCTGGCCTACTTGTAGGCGCATAACTGGCACAGCATACAATCACTCTTAGGCTCTTATCACATACAAATAACAAAGAGTGGTTAACAAGTGGTTAGTGTGGAGCATTCGAAGAAGAAGAAAATGAGATGAAAGGTGTATCCAGTGTGTATAAATAAGCTCTAATGACCTCTTCTATAACCAATCAGATCTGACACCATGCTACAGTATAACTCAGTAGATCATCAAGTAGCTTGTCCTTTCCGGAACTTGGCTCCCATGACAGCAGTCCTGAAAAACTCTATTCTGTGCATGTTGACCGGCTGCAGTCAAGACATCTTGCACCCATCGTCTTCTAGGTCTTCCTCTCATTCTTCTTCCAGGCACCATTCCCTACCAAATTATCTTCTCTAGGCATACATGTTGTTTGATGTGCCTGAAATATTTAATTTTCCTTGATGTTATGCTCTTTAATAGCCAACTCACTTTAATATCAAGCTGCTGCAGAACAGAAGCATTTGTTCTTTTCTCTGTCCATGATATTCTAAGTACTCTTCTGTAGCATTTGCATTTAATAGATATAATTAATAAATAGACAGTGAAGAAGTATTAGGAGCTTCCGGATAAAACAAATGACCAAACACAAGACTCGACCCACAAACCTTTACTTGTTACTGTCCCCATTGCCTAGACCTATAGACAAGCCCTTTTAAGAACAAAACCAGCTAGCTCTCCAAAAAAGAGCTAAGTCATGTCTTTCATAAACAGCGTTGACTGTTGAACACTGAATAATCAGGTCAGATTTGATAGACTCTGTAGATGTGGTACTATAAAGTTAGGTTTTATTTAGCAAAATCTAACTAACCAATATGTACAAATTTGTATCATATTGAACAATATCCCCGAGGTTCTCAGGGCTTGGGTTAGGTCTAACAACCACAATGGCTCCGTTATAAAAATTTCATACAAAATCTCATATAGTGACAAGATCATTTAAGAATATTTTCAAAACATGGCAATGCAATGTAATTTTTAAAATATAACACACATAAACAACACAATTAAAGAGATTGCAGCATTGCTATCTAAAATAACATATCGACTCTAATACAGAAACATAATTCTTTTTAAAAAAAGAGAAAATAAAATCAAGCAAAACAATTCAGAATCATATTTTAAAAATTGACAGAGGTTAAGAATTTCGACATGCAGTTTGTATTTTGGAAACTTTTTCTCACAGCCAACTATAAACTCATACTGCCGCCTGCCTCAGGTAAAAATGTGCTTTTTCTAACCCTGTTTTGCCTCACAGGATAAGAGATTTCTAGAATGGGTTCTTTTGTGCATGATGTCTTTCACTGTCTGTTATTTCTGTGGTCTACCTTTCTCATGTAAACTCGCAAACATGATTGGACTCCTAAACCTGGTGCCTCTAACGCTCTTGATCACTACATCAAGAATACTTCATACGACATTGGACTTCTCCACCCTAAACGCCTAGGGCGTTCTAACATGTCACCGTCCGAGTTTCGTGCTCTATCACACCTCCGCCGACGTGATGACATTGTCATCAAACCCGCTGATAAAGGTGGTGCCATAGTCGTATGGAGTAAAGAACTATATCTTCAAGAAGGCCACAACCAACTACTCAACACCTATTCTACAAAATATTCCTTTTGATGCCACACTATCCAACAATAGTAAGGTCCGTACAGTCATCAAGAACCTCATTGCCTCTAAAGACCTTCCTACCGGCGCATCATCACTATGTGTCATCGACAGTTGTTTGGGCAAACCCGCATTCTATATGCTCCCAAAATTCATAAACTTCACAATCCTGGTAGGCCTATTGTTTCTGCTTGCTCTTGTCCTACGGAACATATCTCCGCATTCCTTGACAGTATCTTCAACCCTATAGTCACCACACTACCTTCATTCTTGAAGATACTAACCACACTTTGTCTGTTTTTCTTCTATTAAGTTGTTGCCTGGCAGGACTTATCGACTCTTCCTCCTTGATGTCTGCTCACTGTATACCTCTATACCTCATTCTGACGGACTTCAAGCTCTCCAGTTCTTTCTCGACAGGAGAACTAACCCTCTTGTCTCCACCTCGACTCTCCTTCGTCTTGCAGAACTAGTTCTCACTCTCAACTCCTTTCAGTTCAATGACCAGTTCTTCGAACAGATTAGTGGGGTCGCCATGGGTACTAAAATGGGACCCAGCTATGCTTGTCTATTCATGGGTCATCTTGAACACTTAGTATGGAACACCTATGATGGCCTTCTTCCGTCCGTGTATCATAGATACATCGATGATTGTATTGGAGTTACAGATATGTCTGAAGCCGATTTGTCACGCTTCATTACCTTCATCAATGCCTTCAATCCTGCTATTCGGTTCACCTCTCACATCTCTACCTCCTGTGTCAATTTTCTTGACATCACTATCACCATCAGCCTATCCACTATCACTACATCAGAATACTACAAGCCTACTGATACACATAGCTTTCTTCTGTATACCCTCTTCCATCCCCAGGCTTGTCATGACTCTTTACCTTTCTCTCAACTCTTACGCTTCATTCGCCTCTGCAGCGAGGACGACGATTTTCTTGATAGAGCTCATGAGATGCTTGATTTCTTCCGCCAGCGCCTATACCCGGAGAATGTGCTTACATCTGCCATGCATCGGGTTCAGCTAATTGCTCGCCAGGAGGCCCTCTCTCACATACTTAGAACCCCCAAGTCTGACAGGGTTAAACTTATCTTAACTTTCCACCCTCATAGTTCCCTGGAGAAAAAGGTCTTATTCCATCATCTCCCCATTCTTCAGTCTGATCCTGAGACACGTTCAGTCTTCCAACACTATCCTTTGGTGGCGTACAGACGGGACAGAAGCCTCAAGGATTTGTTGGTACACAGTCGCCTCAAGCCTAACATCCAGAGTCACTTTGGCACCATCCAATGTGGCTGTCGGCGCTGTAATACATGTGCACATGTAATACAGACCCGTACTGTCTCTTTTCCAAAGCTACCTATACCATTCAAGACAGTTTCACGTGTGAGTCCGCAATATCATTTATGCTATCACCTGCAAACGATGCCATAAGGCCTATATTGGTGAAACGGTAAGAGCTCAGTGACGATTCGCCCAACACTTACGCGATATTCGCCAATGCTCTGGGACTCCTGTGGCCACTCATTTCAATGATACTGGCCATTCAGGAGTTGACGATGTCCAGGTCACAGCCATCCGATCATGTTCCTCCGATGATCGCAGTCGATTCGCCCTGGAGAACCGTTTTATTTCATTATATGGCACCTTGCGACCTCTTGGACTCAACGCATTACATTCCTATGCTTCTTAGTACTGTCTTATCTCGTGCCTTGTTATCTATAGGTGTGTTTGCTCCATATATGTGTCATTTATCCACTATATTGTTTATTGTTCCTCTCCTTTTCCACTTTCGGTTTTGTGTTGCACTCATTTCATTGTTCGTTTTTATTCCCAGATTTTCATCAGATAGGTTTATGTTTCCACATGTAATCGTCCATTTGTAGTGTTCTTCGAAATTCGTCATTCTTGTTGTATTGTTTGCTTGATAAAGGCCTTTTGGTGAAACGTTGCTGTTTATCATCAGTTTATGTATTTTGTAAAACTGTAGTACTTTGTTTTTACGTGTTTACCTATTTTTCCAAGTTTTACTGCAGTCTCCACCCTTTCTCATGTACAACATTTTGCATTGTATCCACTTTATCTGGGTCTGTTGGTAATCTGTTTATGTGGTCGAGACCATTTAATTTGTTGTTTCTCGATGAAGTTCAGTACTGATGTTAAACGCATTTTTTGTTTTGGGTGTCTTGATTCCTGAACACCGGGCTTTTCTTATAACACTCCCAGCACTCTGGGTAGACACTTAATCTCTGTTGTAACTAGTTTTCTTCTGTCGTTTAATGTCAAGCGTGAGAAACAGAAAATGTAAATCTGTATACAACAGAAAGAGTTGTAAAATTAAAAAGTCCTATATATTTTTTTACATCGTAGGGTATGGAATTCATTTTTTTTCACATTACCTTCCCAAGTATGCCCCCAGTAAGGAGACAAGAAAAAGAGGTGGCCCACTTACACCAGCGTCCAAGATAAACTGTATGGCGTGGCTGACAATCTGAGGCAGACGGCTGCCTTTATTAGATAATCTGAAATCCCGATCTAGTGAGAATGCAGAGGAAGAATGCGGGAGGTAGATAAGTAAGTTTCTTTTGTCAATTGTAGAACATCAGTTGCGTGAATTAAACCACACAACCCATGTTTGCCAGATTAAAAAAGCAAACATTCTATTTGTTGTGCTATATCATCCCAGTTACCGGTGTGTTGCAGGGTCTTGTGAGGGTAGCAAAAAAAATAGTATCACTGTAACCTACAAGGTAAGAGGCAACTGAGGTAGGCGATTAGGAAAGCTACCTAGTAAATAAAAGTGTCGAGAAATTAGATGTCCTGGCCTAGTTGTATGCGCATAACTGGTACAACGCACAATTGCTCTTAGGCTCAGATCACATACAAATCACAAAGAGTGGTTAACAAGTGGTTAGTGTGGAGCGTTCAAAGAAGATTCCATAGTTATAGTTAGAATTATACACTTTACCTTCTTATTTTATTCCTACTTAAAAAATAATATTTCCTATGCTATGTTGAAGTTCACAGCAAGGCTGCAATATCTGTTCTTTTTGCCCCACATATTCATTTTCACAACATAATTTTGTGACCACGTTTGCCTTCCATATTCGATCCTTACTCCACCAACTCCTTGTGAACCAAACGTCACTTTGGATTGGACACTTTACCAGGAGCCACACTAAAGGGTGTTTTTTATTCTAACTACAAATGGCTTGTAAAAAACATGGCTTTTGTTCTGGTCTCTACTAAGAGTTAATGGTCATCTCCAACCATTTATGTATTAGTTCAAAATACTTCAATTTTCTCCTTTGTAACATCAGCCAGTTTTCTTTGATTTAAACTTCTTTCTGGATAGATCTAATTCTCCTCTGTCTATAAGTATACAAAGGCCTCTTCTGTAACACTTATATTCAAAAGAACATATATGTTTTTCTACTACCTTGTTAAATGTTCATGATTTCACTTGATATAACATGCCAAAATAACATCTTTAAATAAACAATCTTCTTTCCAGCCCTTTGGTGTCCACTAAGAGGGGTTTTTTTAAATAGAAGGAAGAGAAAAGTGGTTAATGCAATGGATGTCTCTTCATTAACTAGATATGTTGTGATAAGAAAAACAAGCTTTCATGCAAAAATATGTCAAGAGAGGTCATGATTGTGCCTGAATTTATAGTGTGCAACCAGATAAAAAAAATGATTTGTTGCTGACATAGCATAATTATGATTCCAACAAGGGACGCCCACAGGTGACAAATAGCTGGATGACTATCAGACAAGAAGTGTCAGGAGTGTAATCTAAGTCGTTTATTTTTTGGCACGTAAACAGTTGTAGACCAATTAGTTCCCAGTGGTATTGGGTGAGGCAGGCAACATGTGGTGCTGGTGTTTCAAATAAAGTACCCCATATCACTAAGGATGGTACCAACAAGCAAGAAAAGATCTGATTTGAAAAGCTTTCATAAATAATTTTTAGACAAGGTGTATATATTACATAAGTACTTAATACAATGAGTTATCTATATATGAATCTTAGCGATACTGTTGAGGATATGGATACGGATATCCAGCTTGAGGTGGATGGTTTGGATACTGTTGGTGGCCAGGATATGGCTGTCCCTGCTGTGGATAAGGTGGATGTTGTCCCTGCTGTGTGTAAGGTGGTTGTTGTCCCTGCTGTTGGTAAGGTGGCTGTTGTCCCTGCTGTGTGTAAGGTGGCTGTTGTCCAGGTTGTGGGTATGGCTGCTGCTGTCCAGGTTGTGGGTAGCTCATGTGAGGTTGTTGTTGGTAGGTCATGTATGGATTGGAAGGGTTGTAGCCAGTCGGCATCTGTGGGGTTGGAAAACCTTGGGTTGGGTATGCAGGGTATGGTGCTTGCCAACTTGCACCAGAATAGCCACCAGTCTGACCTATTGAAAATAAGACAATATGAGTCACAAGTTATGTGAAAAACAACATTAAGCAAAAGTAAAGAATCTTTTAATGAAAAAGTGATGAGTTTGAAGGTAATAGAAACAAGCACAAACTCAGAAGTCATCACAGTAACACACTTGTCAAATTACTGTGGGTAAGGACAAAAAATGTCATTTATACATACATATATACATATACATGAATCACAGTCAACATAACAAAGTAAGCAAGTAGTTTAACAATGGAGGTACAGGCGGTTACAGAGGCGGTGACTGGGTTGGCATTTCATAATTATTCCCATGTTTTCATACTCAGTGACTCCATGAGCATGATTCGAAAAGCCAAAAAAGGAATATTAAGAAGAAACTGAGTAGAGGTACTAGTACAGACAGGGATAAAAGAAATCACCATTTTATTGTCCCTGGGCATGCAGGAGTTAGGGGTAATGAGCAAGCTGATAGATTGACTGGCATGGCTACAATATCAGAGGAAGTTGCAATGGACCAAAATGACATTCTTAATGTATTGGGAGTTTCCAAACAGAGGAGTTTCAGGGTTGTGAATCCCAGTGGCTGACCAGATTGGGTGTAGATATTGGCACATAGCCCGAAAAGAACAACATACCAATTATGCAAAAAGATTTATTTATCAACATTAATCAACTGGCGTGTTGAAAGCTGAACGCTGCTGGGTTTGTTGAGGCGGAGATTGGAGCACTTATGGATATGTCCAGAGTGCTATGATAGTCCTCAAAGAACTGATAACTAAACTGTTATGAGGAATATGCGAAGACGGAGAAAAAAGATGAAAAGACAATATCAAGACCAGACTAAATAAACGCGGATATAACACAACACGGGCAACTAATCTGGCCCTGGACAGCAAATCAAAGCTCCCACCTCTGCACTTAACGGCAAGAGTGGACCCAACCAACTCCATCGTCCACCTGGGGAAAGACAACAGACATACTTCTTTCTTTTTTCTTCTTTCGTCATCACACTGCTACCGGGTTGTTGCCCAGTGTCGAAGTTTTCTGTTTTTATCTTGTACTGTTCTGGTGGCTTGGGTGATTGTAATTTTTGCTCTTTGACAGTTCTACTATGCCATCTAACCATCTTTTCTGTGGTCTTCCTCTCGCCTTCTTTCCTGATGTTTTGTTGTAGAAGACTCTGTATACTGTGGAGTTTGGATGCTTTCTAATTAAGTGGCCATACCACTTCATTCTTTGTTTCTCAATGTAATTCAAGCAAGATTCTGTGCCAACTTTCTTTCTTATGCTGATGTTGGTGACCCTTGTCTTTTCTGGTGTCGTTGATAACTTTTCCACTGCAACCTACAATGCATGTCGTAAGAGGCAACTGATGTAAGCCCTAGGGATGCTGCCCTAGTAAATAAAAAGCATCTCAGAAATGTCGATATGGAGCGTCAAGAAGAATATAGATATATATGTAAATATATATATTTTCAAACAGGTCTCTGTTAACTGAAGTAACTCAAGAGTTTTCAGCCTTAAAACTGCAGTCATTAATGGTCTTTCATTATGAAAATGACAGCCCTTGTGAGGCTTAGTATTTCACTCATATCGAAATGAAAATGTTTCCACTAAAGGCACTTTAAATTCAAATAAATGATAACTCATTATTGTGAACCAGGACAATAGACCCGCACAATAACCTGGAGGATTGCTGCAGCTGTCATCCACTCTCATCACAGCCAATTATTTTTAGTTTTAAGAAAGCATGTATTGACAATCTGTCACTATAACGTTAAGTGTGGTTTCTGAAAAGTTACAGTCAAGCTGTAACAGATTAAAGTCTAAGAAAGAAATAGGGTCATAGATCTGCAATTTATTACAAATTTTCTTCTATTTCTTAAATAATGTAGTAATGGGGGTTGAAAATGTGGAAGTCAAAATGACCTGGAGGAGAACAGCAGAACAAGAACTGAAACAATGTATATTTTTTTTGTTTAAGTTCCAAACACGGATAAAAAAAAAAATTTGTCATCTTTTCTCACGTTCTACATTTTTTGGGCCTTTAGACACTTTTTAAGAATTGAAAGAAATGAATCATAGCTGGAACACAATACAGAGGACTGCCAAGATTAGAGAAACATGGTGTGCATTTGTTGCTGCCCTAAGCGCCAGGGACATCACAGGCTAGAGAGAGAGAGAGAGAGAGAGTGAGAGTAGTAATGGGAAGTCAGCATAGTGTCGGTGAACTGAATTTGCACATTAACATACAGTCTTAGTTTCCAGCATCATCAAGTAGCTTAACATAGTCTTAGTTTCCAGCATCATCAAGTAGCTTAATATACAGTGTTCAGTTCTCACCATCATCATGTAGCTTGTCCCTTCTGTAACTTGGCTTCCATGACAGCAGTCCTGAAAAACTCTCTGTTCTGTGCAAGTTGGCGGCGTCAGCAGCAGTCATTCTCAGATCGTCAATGACATCTTGCACCTATCATCTTCTAGGTCTTCCTGTCATTCTTCTTCCAGGCATCATTCCCTCCTAAAGCTATCTTCTCTAGACACTCATGTCATTTGATGTGTCCAAAATATTTAATTCTCCTTGATTTTATGATCTTTAATAGCAAACTCTCTTTAATATCAAGCTGTTGCAGAACAGAAGCATTTGTTCTTTTCTCTGTCCATGATATTCTAAGTACTCTAAGTTCAATTCCCAGTATAACTAAATATCTAGTCACCAAGCTGGACTGGGTGATCTTTTTAGATGGTGCTTAGCTTAAAGTAATACGATACAAGGTGGCATCTGTGGCTTAGGGGATAGTGACTAGATCTATTACCCCTGACGTTCTGAGTTCGAATCACGCTACAGACAGCTTGGTTGCAAGTTGTTTCGCGTGGATTTTACAAGGCGATGGCACCCCCGGTCAGAAGCAATGGCAAACTACTGAATGTAATAATGCCTAGAAAAATCACAAACAGTGTTAAAAGCTGGGTTGATTCAGGTCCTGTAAAGGATATGCAATACTTAATTGGATACAAAACTATACATTGAGACACCAGTGTTCAAAGAGGGTGTTCAAAGAGGAACAAGAAAAACTCTAAATATCTTCTTCTTTGAACTCACCACATCGACCACTTGTTAACCACTCTGTGTGACTTGTATATGATCTGAACCTAAGAGCAATTGTACGTTGTGCCTGTTATACGCCTACAAGTAGGCCAGCACATCTGAGTTCTGCGACGCTTTTTATTTACTAGGAGCTTCCTAGCCCACCTCAGTCGCCTCTGATGACATGCCTTTTAGGTTGCAGTGTTACTATTCTTTGCTCCCCTTAGAGTTCGAGTACACTGGCGATATAGTGTTCAATTCTGAATATAACTAAATAGCTGGACTTGGTAATCTTTTTAGATGATACTTAGCTTAAAGTAATAGATTTTTTGATCCAGAAGAACTGGAGCTTCAGCTCTTCGCTCAGTGCTATGGATATCAAGACCCTTGGTTCGGTGCACGAACTCCGTAAATCTGGTTAACCTGTAGCTTTTTGCTAGTCTGCGTAATTGAAGCGCACTCACAAAGGGGCTTGAGAGCCGCTGTAGCGTAGTTGTTAGTGAACTCGCTTCGCAAGGCTGGTGGTCTGGGTTCAGCTCCGCAATGCGCGTGGAATTTTCCCGACCACGACGACTCTCAGGTCGACCCAGCCTCAACTGGGTACCAGACATGCTCTAGGAAAGTAAAGGCGGCGGGCGTGATGCTGACCACATCACCCATCGTGTGCCGACGGTCAAAAAAAATACAGGCCTAACACTGTATTGACCCATATACCACGAGTTATGAAAGGGTTCCTTTACTCTTTTTTTTTTACACAAAGGGGCTTGAAAAGAAATAGGATACAGACTACACATTGAGAGAACAACGTTCAAAGAGGAACAAGAAAAAGTCTAAACATATAAGTGTAACACAACACTCTGACTTACCATATGGGTGCTGTGGCTGCCCAGGCTGACCTGGGTTAGGACTGTAAGGAAGAGGAGCACTGGGTCCTGAAGCAGTACCTGCGGATTCAAAATACAGTTTAGATTAGCGTTTCCCAAAGTGGGCGCTGCAGTCCTCCTGTGGCGCTGAAGACTTCAGGGGCGATGGTGGGTTCATAAGCATTTGGGGAGTTTTTTTAATTTTGTTATTGAATAATCATAAAAATTTTAATTCTGCATTTTAATTCATCTTATGCCCATCTTACACGATCCATTTTAACATCAATCTTCTATTTCATGGTTATAATCATTTGAAAATTGACCATGTATGACAGAAATATATATCATTTTTCTATGTCAAAGTAAAAATAGAGCAGGGGGGGGGAGGGGGCGTTACAAAGTTTATGTCGTGAAAAGTGGGCGGTGGACCGAAAAAGTTTGGGAATCTATGGCTTAGATACATCATCATTGGTCTCTTTGTCTCAGGAGACAATAGGTTTTGCATCACATAGTTTGTTCTGTGCTGAATCTGTGATAAACCACTTTTGATGGATGAAGACAATGTGTGTCTGTTAGCTTTACTGCTAATTTTCAAACGATTGTTTGATTGACTGGACCATCAACATTGCACTTTGGTGAGTAACGATGTGTACTCTGATCTCTTTCTTACATAGACATAGGAAGAAGATCTCAGCGGCAGTGCACAAACTCAGTAGCACCAGCGAGGTCCGATGTAATTTAGAAGATAGTAAAAATATTTTGTACGAATTTTGATTTTTTAATCTTCCTAATGAATTTTGCCAAGGCAGCAGCTTTCCAGCCTGCTCTTCTCAATTTTGAACTGTTATCTTTTACATGCTCAAATTGAACATTGGACTGAATTTTATTATGTCTCCGGTAGGACTAGGAGTGCTATGATAGTCCTCATAGAATTGATAACTGTACTGATATGTGGAATATGTGAAGACCGAGAAAAAGATGAATATACAATCAAGACTACACTAAATAAACACGGATATAATACAAGGGCGGCTCATCCGGTCCTGGAACGCAAATTAAAGCTCCCACCTCACTAAGATCTCTGGAAACATATTCAGGTAGCTCCACGAGGGAGTGAACCGAGTCCTTTAGAACTAGAGGCAAGCCTCTATGCCACTTCAACGATTTAGTTGCGATATATGCATTTGTAGACCCAGCACACTTTTGTTCATGTCCAATACATGCCTGGCTGGTCTATAGTTGGTGACAGTCTCCATACTGGCTACATTACAGTCTCTGTTTTATCAGTTATATGAGGACTATCATCATAGCACTTCAGACATGTCCTAGGTGCTATGATCCCTGCCTCAACAAATCCAGCAGCCCAACACACCAGTTCGATGTTGATTAATCAATCTTTTTGCATACTTGGTGTTTTGGCCACTTAGTAAGAATGCGTAATAATGCGAACAGACCAAACTGTGTATAGAATATGTTGACTTATGCAAACATTATGATAATATCATAATTTTTTAAATGTTAATTATGTATGTTTAAGATGTCTAATCTCGTTAATTAAAGCATGCTTTTTTTTTTCTTTTTCCGCGTTTGCCCACTATCTTGTTATTCATGATCACCGCTTAGACTGGTGTACCAGATTTCCCTATAAATCTCATTCATGTAGAAATCTGATTCATGCAGCCTTGGCATTGGTGTGGTTTGTACGTCACATCATTCAGCGCCATTTGGAGATCTGGTGCTTATCCTTTGGCGATATGTCTGGTTTCAGCCAGTGTTTACTGGGTTCGCTCTCCGTCAGTCGTTGGCTGTCCGCATCCGGCCTGCAATGCAGCAGGTTGCCCACTATCAATTCAGGCATAGTCAGTGCGTCTGGCATGGCACTTCTGACTGATTTTTTGCGTGATAGCCTATGCACAGTTTTCGGTATCCTCGCCATACAGGCGGGCATTCTCTGACTTCACAGGTAAGAGCATGCATTTATTACATTCTAATAAGATGCGGATTCTTATGAGGCTGCAAAAATTTCATTTATTTCAACTGTCTCTCTTCTGACATTGATGATGCCTGACCTGTCCTTCCTCGATCACCGCTGGAACAGTTAGCCGATGTGTTAGCATTGTTGCCTTTCAAGCATGCATGATTGGTTTCTCACTGAAGCGCAATGATCTTTTTCTTCTTCGAATGCTCCATATCGACTACTTGTTAAACCACTCTTTGTGATTTGTATGTGGTCTGAGCCTAAGAGTGATTGTTGTTGTGCCATTTATGCACCTACAAGTAGACCAGCACATACAAATTCTGTGACGCTTTTTATTTTATTTACTAGGGTAGCTTTCCTAGGCTCCTACCTCAATCGCCTCTTACTACATGTCTTGTAGGTAACGCTGTTACTATTCTTTGCTCCCTTGCGAGGCCTTGGCAACACACGGGTGAGTACAGTGATGATGGGGCACTATCAATCAATCGTTGCATAAATTCTGCATTAATAATCGAATACAAAACACAGAAAAATACATAGCACATTCCAGAACATGGTATTACGAAAAATAGGAAAACTAAAAACGGTATGGAATGAAAGTGATAAGAAAAAAAGATCAGAATAGAGCATACATATTCCTACTGGCAACGTATGAGTGTGAAGCATAGACATTTAACAAGGCAAAAGAAAAACTGAATGTGCTTTTGAATATAAGTTTAACAGAAGAGTCCTCCTCCATATGTCACGGACAGAGATGAGAACAAATCAGTCTATCCAGAAAGAACTTAAAATCAAAGATAACTGGCCGATGCTACAAATTATATTGAGAAAATTGAAGTATTTTGGACATATAAAGAGATATGAAAAGTTGGAGAAGACTATCATGGAAGGAGGCATCACGGCAAAGAGGACAAGAAGAAGACCACAGAGAAGATGAATTCAAGATGTAACTAATGATTTGAGCATGATGGCTACAGAGGTGGGACATCTGGCCGTATGAGAGCAAGAAATTTTGAAGGACTGTTAGGGTGGCAAAGTTCTGCTCAGGACAAGCTACTTGATGATGACATTCCAGAACTCTTGAGAACTCTGATCTACATATACAACTGTCAAATGAATGTCCGATTTGAATACAAAAATGTTCTGGTTAATTTCTGAATCAAAAGTTACAAGAATATTACCAGTTAAGCTTCCTGAAGATGCTGGAGCTACTGCAGGTGGTGGAGGGCGTGGCGGGGCAGTTGTGGAGATATCACTTGCTTGGCTTCATCATTTTTAATGTTAGTGGCAGCACCGTAGCATTGTTAAAATAATTTTGTTTTCAGAGATTTGAAGGGGTTAGGGACAAACAGAAAACAAAAATTTAGATAAGCAAAACCCTAAGAAATGAAAATAAACAAGAAAAATATACGCAACAAATACACATAATAATTAATTTTTTCTAACTATTCAATAAAACTAACAAAATTGAAGTGCTGCATGGGGGTCTATGTAGTGTAGAGGTTAGGTGATCACCACTCGTTTCAAAGGTACTCGGTTCGCTCCCTCGTGGAGCCATCTGGATATTTTTCCAGTGATCCTGACATCAGTGTAGGTGAGGTTGAATTCCTAGTCCTGCCGGAAACAGACGATAAAATGTAGGTCCCAAGTTCAAGTTGAGCAAGTAAAAGGGCCCGTGGTAGTTCAAAATTGAGAAGAGCAGGCTGGAACGTCACTGCCCGGGAAAAATTCATCAGTAAAAAATTTTTTTTTTAAATGTGTCCAAAATATCATCAATTTCACCATCTTCTAAATTACACAAGAACCTTGCTTGCGCCACAGTGTTCGTGCACTGCTGCTGAGATCTTCGGTGAACAGATTGGAGCACACATGGCTACTCACCAAAGTACAATGATGATGGTCCTAGCAAACAATAGTGTAGTTCTAAAGGAACTGCATGGTGAGCACACTACTCTATGGATTCAAACCCTGGAATCTTTACTCTTGACAGGAGAGAAAGCTCAAACCTTTCCACATAAGATACCTTAAATATATTCTTGGCATATCATGCTATAATCACACAACCAACAAACGAGTGCTTGAGAGAGCAGAAATTTTCACTATGTACCCTGTCAAGAATGCCCTGGTATCACCTACCACAGAGAGCCACACAGAACAAGTATAATGAGTACAAAGCAAGAGAAAAACCACGAAAAAGATGGAGCGACGGCATCAAGAACAGCCATAAGAAAATGAATATCAGCTTACAAAGTGCCTTGAAAAAAGCACACACAAGATCACTACGCCCCAACACTTTTATAAAGAAGTAAATGTTGGAGGAGAGAAGAAGAAGACACTCTCCTCAAGCAAATGCATCTTATATGAATGGGTTACATCTCACCCTTGGAAGATTGACAAGTTCTCAAGAACCTCCATTATGGAGAACTAATCTCTGGTAAGAGACCGGCTGGAATAACTAAAATGAGATATGTTCTTCTTCTTCAAGTGCTCAATAATAATAGCTGCCCATCACAAGCGTTGATGACAACAGCCTCAGATGTGTGCAAGAACACAATCCCCTACCATAGGTGGGGCATACGTGATCAAGGTTAGAGATGTGGGTGTTGTGTGTTCTGTCTTTTAGCGCAGACCGTTTTCTTTGTGCCTCAATGGCACAATGATATTGACCATTGTGACTTGTATGTGATCCGAGCCTAAGAGACTGTACATTGTGCAAGATTGCACAAGTAGGCCAGCACATCCGATTTCTGCGACGCTTTTGATTAACTAGGGTAGCTTCCCTAGGTCCTACATCAGTTGCCTCTTAAGAAATGCCTTGTAGGTCACAGTGGTACTATTCTTTGCTTCCCTTGTGGGCATTGGCGCCACACAGGTGTGTCTTTACTTAAAAGCCCTTATTGCAATAAGAAAAAAGATACACACAAAATCAAGAAACATAATACTGACACTAACAAAACCACTTGTATGATACATAACATCTCTTACCAAGACCTGGTTGTCCAGCACCTCCCTGGTATCGTGGTGTCAGAGGTGGAGCCTGAGAGGGAGTGTTTGCAATTGTCTTCTGAAGATCAGCCATGAGTTCCTCTTTTTCAGTCTTACGAGCAAAGCAGAAGTCACTGATCTTGGTTTGCAGACGAACCAGAAGTGGGGTCAGATCATTGTAAAACTGAAAGCAAAGTACAAAGATTAATAAACTATTGAAGTTTAAAAAAAATAAGGAGAATGTAGTGATTGTGGCAATTGGAAATCAGACCTCAAAATGGAACATCATCAAATAGCTTGTCCAGGGCAGAACTTTACCAACCCAACAGTGCTTTGGAATTTCTCTCTCTCATAGGCCAGATAGAGAAGATGAGATATGTTGGACAACACCTTGAGAAGAAATGATCAAAGAATACCAAAGCAGGCATTGAAGTGGGAGGCAAAGGTTCAAAAAGAGAGCGCCCTAGGGAGACCTGAAATGAATGTTGCTGAGAGAGGCAAGAAATATCGGTCTCTTCTTCTTCGAACTCTCCATATCAACCACTTGTTAACCACTCTGTGTGATTTGTATGTGATCTGAGCCTCAGATCGATTGTACGTTGTGCCAATTATGTGCCTACAAGTAGACCAGCACAACCAATTTTGTGATCCTTTTTATTCACTAGGGTATAGCTTCCTAGAACCTACATCAGCCATCTCTTACAACATGCCTTGTAGGTCGCAGTGGTACTATTCTTTGCTTCACCTTGCGGCTCCGGCACCACACAGGCAAATATCGGTCTCAATTCTATGGAAGAGATTGAGCGGTTGCAAGGCCTAGCGGTATGAGAAATTACTTGCAGGCCTTATGTAATGGATAAGGTACGAAGGAATATTATTATTATAGGCCAGATGTCCTGCCTCTGCAGTCGTCATGCTCAAATCACCAGTTACATCCTGAAACTATCTTCTCCGTGGTCTTCCTCTTCTGCTCTATGCCAGGATGCCTTTGACAAAATGAACCAATGATTGTAAACAAAACTAAACTGGATATCATCATGGTGGAACACCTCAGGTGCTACAGACAATCCATCTAAAACTACTGTAACTTGGTTCTCAGTGGTCAACACTTCTATGTCAAAAGTAAAATGCTGTGGACCAACCCCTGAAAGGACCAGTTTCATGAAATATCTGGGTGTGAAATTTGACCAAAGCTAGCTTACAACGAACACATGGACCATATTATAACCAAAGTCAGAAGACCGACACTACAGAGATGCTACCTCTAAAGTTGGAAAAGGAGCACCTGTATTCCGGGGGACATTGATAGCAAGCCTTCACGCAAAAATCAGTCAGAAGTGCCATACCAGGCACCCTGACTATGTCTGAATTCATAGTGGACGGAAACATTTTTTGTTAAATCTGATGATTGATATCTTTCTCAGCCATCTCATCTCACACATCTGTGATTTTCTCCTCCTGCACCCTACATATAGAGTCCATGTTTAACATCGATAGCAGGGGGTTGGTGTGAATATACCTATTGATATACCAACCAATTGTCAGTGATATCATTTGAAGCTTACTTTCTGATAAATCAATTAATCATCATCATCAAGTAGCTTGTCCCTTCCAGAACTTGGCTCACTTGACAGCAGCCCTGAAAAACTCTATTCTGTGCAAGTTGACCGGCGTCATTCTCAGATCGTCAATGATATCTTGCACCCATCGTTTTCTAGGTCTTCTTTTTCTTCTTCCAAGCATCATTCCCTCCAAAATTATCTCTTCTAGGCATCTCATGTTATTTGATGTGTCTGAAATATTTAATTTTCCTTGATTTTATATTCTTTAATAGCCAACTCTCTTTAATATCAAGCTGGTGCAGAACAGAAGCACTTGTTCTTTTCCCTGTCCATGATATTCTAAGTACTCTTTTGTAGCATTTGCATTCAACGACATTAATGATCTTCTCTGCCGCTTTGTCAATGTTCCATGTCTCACAATCATATGCTGCCAAGGAAAAACCCAAGCTCTTAAACACTTGATTTTTCATTAACATTATTCACAGTAACATTGTTTGATGCATACCTTAGTTCCTTCTTCTAGATTCCCTTTAAGTTCCATGAAGCTGTCAAAGCCAGCAGCCAGTTCCATGAGAAGAGCTTCTCTCTGGGCAGCATTTTGATTTGAAGCTTTCGCATTGCAGAATTCTGTGTTTGTATTCTGAAATATTAGTGACAGAAAGTGAAAAGAAAGGATTAAGCATGAATATAAAGAAAACAGAGGTTATGGTTGTCTCCAAGAAACAGGAAACACCAAAATGTAATATCAAAATAAATAATACAACCCTGAAACAAGTCCTTCGATTCAAGTATCTGGGAATATTCCTAACATCAGATGGAAGATGTAAAACAAAGATTAGGAGTAGAATAGTTCAAGCGAAGCAGCTTTATGAAAGTGAAGAACACACCATGTGTGAATTCACTATCAATGACATTGCGTAAAAGAGAACTGTTATATTGAACCAATACTTATGTATGGCTGCAAATCATGGACAATGAACGAACAATCAATAAGATCATTGGAAGCCACAGAGATGTGGTTTTACAGAAGAATGCTGAAAATTCCATGGACAGCGAAGCAAACAAATGAGGTTTTGAATCAGGCCTGCACACAAAAAAACCTTATCAAAAGAATAAGAATCAGACAATCAAGGTTCTTCAGGCATATAATACGAAGAGAAGGTTTAGAACATTTGGTGACTACAGGTAAAATTCAGGAAGGAGAGATCGTGGAAGACAAAGGGAGAAGATGTTGGATGGCCTGACATCAGAACTGATTACATGCACCAAGCAGAGAGAGTTGTGGAGAGACATGATCGCCTCGCCGGCAAGGCACTTGATTGATAGATTCTGAAAATTAGATGCAGATATGTAACATATTTGTCTGCAGCTCTTAGAAAACGATACAACAACTGAGGAGATTGTTTATTTGGATAACTAACAAACAAACTGGACAGATGGGATATACTTAAGCTTAACTAAAGAACCTATTTTCATACCATAGTGTTTATTGGGGAATATGGTAGGCCCATATTTGTTCTTTGACCAACAGCAAGTAATGGGTGATGTGATCAACCTCATCATTAATCCTCTCCGCTCCTCGTGGAGCATAGGGCCTCAACAGTTGTTCGCCACTCTTCTCGGTCTCTGGCTGTTATTTTTATGGTCTCCCAGGTCAATTGAGCACTCTTCAGCTCCTCAGTAAGACCTCGTCTCCAAGTCTGCTTAGGGCGTCCTCTTTTTCCCTGCGGGTTCCACTCGAGCACCTGTCTAGTGACACTCGACTGTGTCTTCCATAAGGTATAGCCTATCCATCGCCATCTTCTCCTCTTGACCTGTGTCATCATAGGTTTTCCTGCCCTGTTCCTATCCACAGATCCGTGTTTGTAACTCTATCATACCATTTCAATCTGAGAATCCGCCGCAAACATCCGTTGACAAAGGTCTGGATCTTATTTGTATTTGCCTAGTGACTCGCCAAGTTTCCGAGCCATACAGCAACACCGACTTCACATTTGAGCTGAAAATCCTGAGCTTTGTTTTCGTGGAGATGGCAGCGGACTTCCACACCATGTGCAGGATCGCAAAGGCCTGTCGGGCCTTCCTAACCCTAGCCTTAATGTCCTCATCTGTACCTCCTGATCTGCTGATCTTACTTCCAAGGTAGACAAATTCATCCACATCTTCTATGTCCCTTCCCTCAATCAGTATTGGATCTTGCTGTATGTTGTTGCTACGCATTACTTTAGTCTTCTCTTGACCGATTTTAAGGCCGACTCGTTGTGCAGTTTGTGCCAGAGCATCCACTTTTCCTGCATGTCTTGTAGTCTATGCGAAAGCAAGGCGAGATCGTCCACAAAATCCAGGTCTTCTAGCTTTGACATAAGTGTCCACTGTATGCCTTTTCCAGACCTGGCGTAGGCTGTGCGTGTGACCCAATCAAGTAGCACCAAGAAGAGGAGGTGGGACAGCAGGCATCCCTGTCTAACACCAGTAGTGACCTGGAACTCCTCTGACAGTCTTCCATCATGAATAACCTGGCAGGCAAACCCTCATACAGCTGCCTGATGATGTCGACAGTCTTCTCCGGTACCCCATAGTTTCTTAGGATCCCCCACATTGATTTCCTATCTATGCTGTCAAATGCCTTCTCAAAATCAACAAAGCACACGTAGAGCGGAGCCTGCCACTCCATTGTTTGTTCCACTATGATTCTTAAGGTGGCTATCTGGTCATTGCAAGATCTATCTTTCCGAATCCGCCTGTTCGTCCCTAAGCCTCTGGTCTATAGCGTCTTTCATCCTGTCCAGAATAACCCTAGTGAGGACTTTGCTGGGAATGGAGAGCAGCATGATCCTTCTCCACTTGTCACAATTTGACAAATTGCCATTCTTTGGCAGTTTCCCGAGGAGGCCTTTCTTCCAATCTGCTGGTATCTCCTCCCTGTCCCACACCAAGTTGAACAATATGTGGAGTTGGTTTACCATCTCTTCTCCTCCCTCCATCAGAGCTTCCGCTGGGATATTATCAACTCCTGCCGCCTCATGCACCTTAATTTCCCAGTGTTTTTTCTGTTACCAAATTGAAGCTGGGTCTACTAGATAGTAGTTAAAGTTGGAAAAAATCCTACTTTGGATCCGCTGTGGAATTAGATCCCGAGACCTAGCACTTATGAAAAAAGTGCACTAACCACTATGCTGTCATGGCTCTTGCGCTTAGACCTGCCCACATTTTTTTATGTTGTTAATCTAATACAATTTCTGTTGCACTTTCCTTTCAATGTTCTTTGAAGGATAGTTTTAACACAGCCACACATATGACACAGAAACACTACACATCAAAAATGACATGGCCAACATTAGACACATTATCAGCTCTATCCTATAAAAGTGGTCTTTTCCATGAAGATGTTTGTTGCCTGTTTGCGTCCATTCTTATCAAACAAGTTAACCACTCTTTCTGATCTGTGGTTTGCATAGAGAACATGAATATGTTGCCCTCATTCGTCTCTACGGCATGTAGAACAGACACATCAAAATTTGCCAAAATTGTATGCATATTATCCAACAGGACACAAATTTGTACAGACAAGTTACTGTGATTTTACAAACAGAAAACCGCCACTTTAAAGTATTCACATCTGGAGTTATACTGTAGCATGGTATCATGTCTGACTGGTCATAGGGAAACCATCCATGATGAGGACTTGGCCATAGACAAAAATATCATCTTGAGACCGGAGAAATTTGATACCAAGTGTAACATAAGTTGGTAGTAATCATTGTGATGAATGAGATATGTTAACAACCAGTGTGCCATGGGAAATATCAGCATGCATGTCCTTTGTCATCTACTGAAAGAGACTGAACATATATCCGAAGAACAGTGACATCAGATATTTAACTATATCTATCTATATCCTCTTTACTATTCCATTCAACATATAAAGCTTATGCAAGAGATTTTCATTGTTGCCGCTCCACCACATTTCTATTCAGTTATATGAGGACTATCATCGTAGCACTCTAGACATGTCCATGGGTGCTCTGATCTCCACTTCAACAAATCTAGCAGTGTCCAGCGCCCCAACATGCTAGTTTGATGTTGATTAATCAATCTCTTTGCATATTGTGTATGTCGTTCTTTCAGGCAACACCAATATTGACACCCATTTCTCTCAGTCTGGTCAGCGAGTGGGATTCACAGCCCTAAAACTTCTCGGTTCGGAAAGACTCTCAATGCGTTAAGAATGTCATTTCGGTCCATTGCAGTTCTCTCTGATATCATGGCCATGCCAGCCAATCTGTCAGCTCGTTCATTACCACTGACTTCTGTGTGCCCATGGACAAAAAACATGAAGGTGATTTTTCTGCTCCGTCTGTACCAGTACCTCCATCCAGTTTCATCTAACCATTCCTGTTTTGACTTTAGGAATAATACTCATGGAGTCTGAGTATGAAAAGTAGTCATGATATATATATATATCATTGAACTATCTCACCCTTAAAAACTAATATAACCTCTGAACTCCAGCTAACTTCCTACTGACCTGAATCTCTGACAACACCATTTCCTGCCTGCGCAGATTATCTGAGACCTGTTCTCTAAGTGATGAATAGACTTGATCCAGTTCTGATGTGGAAATTGCCTCTTCGTTGATCAAACCTTCTGAAGCAAATGCAGCAAAAAACTTTCCACCTGTTGGAGATTCATATTATTAGCAGATATTACATTAAACTACATGTAAAAATAAAGTACTGTAGTTTTACGAATGCCAAACAGATACTTTGGCCACATCAAGCGTCGCGATGGCCTGGAGAGAACAATATTAGACGGCAGGGTCCCAGGGCGCAGAGGCAGACCAATAAGAAGATGGCTACAGGATATTAAAGAAACCATGAATATGACCATCAACGAAGTGTGTGAACTGGCTAGAGACAGAGTGAATTTCAGATGCGCTGCAAAGAGAGCAACGTCCTGTAAAGGATATGCACCTTGATGATGAGTTTTACAAAAACAGTAACAATACACAGCAATGTTTCGACCAAAAGACCTTAATCAAGCAAAGAACACAAAAGAAGTGAAGAAATTCACTTATTACACAACACACTTCATATAGAAACAGACAATAAATTCCTATATATTAATCTTAGTTCTGATGATGTATTGGGTTAATTTCTAGACCGTCTGAAAAATCATGAATGCACTTAGTGCTTTACTCAATCTCAGTTATAAACTTACTCATATCAAATTTGGCATCTTTCAGTTCAGTTTCAATCACATCCCTCTCAGCTTTGATTGTGTTGACCTGAAATTAAAATAAATTGGCAATATTTTTAAAAAACGACAGAATATATTTCAAGTATTTGACTTGCACATGGTTGGTTGGATTTTGAAGCAAAATTTTACTACCAGATAGTGGAGTCAGCCCCAAGATAAACCCTACTTTAATTGCCTCGTGATTCATTGATTTCTTATTTTTCGAAAGCTCCATATCGGCTACTTATTAACCACTCTTTGTGATTTGTATGTGATCCAAGCATAAAAGCGATTGTATGTTGTGCCAGTTATGCGCCTACAAGTAGGCCAGCACATCCAATTTTTGATGCATTTTATTTACTAGGGTAGCTTCCTAGACCCCTACCTCAGTGGTCTCATACGACATGCCTTGCGGGTCGCAATGTTACTATTCTTTGCTCTCCTTGCGGGTCCTGGCAACACACGGGTGAATTGATTTGACCATCATCATTGCGTGTCTGTGAGTAACCGTGTGTGTTTCTAACTCTTTCTTACACAGGAAAATCTCAACGCCAGTGCATGAGCTCTGTAGCACCGGCCAGGGTCCCCGATGTAATTTAGAAGATGGTGAAAATATTTTGTAGGAATTTTATTATTTAATATTTCTAAAGAATTTTGCCAGCGCGACTTTCCAGCCTGCTCTTCTCAATTTTTTAACTGCCAAGGATTCTTTTATGTGCTCAACTTTAATATGGTATTTTTTTTATCGTCCGTCTCCAATAGGACTAGGAACTCGATCTCACCTACACTGACATTAGGGATCTCTGAAAAATATAGTGATATGCAGCTTTCCAAGGCACTTAAGCTGATATTCATTTCAAAGGCTATTTGATGCTGTGCTCCATCTTCTGGTCTTTCTCGTTTTGTAAATTAACTTTCTGGTGGCTTGTGGTATCACATGTAGCAATATTATCAGATCTAGAATTGTTGATGAAGCAAGAAATGCTACATTCTAATCACATGGCGTGCCATTTCTGCACATGAATGGAGCATATTTGTAAACCTGCAGTAAAGCCAATCCTTCGCTTTAAACCTCCTTTATTCTGTTTAACATTCTTATATGCTATAAATGGTTTAATTCTTCAGTAATTACAAACCTGTTCTATCAGTTCTCGAAGTGTTTTAACAACACTACTGTTCTGTAGAGAAGCCACTGCACTCGCTGCAGGAAGGGCAGACTCCAACTCACTCTGGAAAGAGTTAAAGAGCATGAAATAAACTTGCTGTTAGTGGTGCTTAAAGGCAATGTAATACTATAGCATGGCATGTGTAGATAATACTATAGCACATTGTATGAAGGTAATACTATAGTGCATCATGTGAATGTAATACTATAGCGCATCATGTGAATGTAATACTATAGCACATCATGTGAATGTAATACTATAGCACATCATGTGAATGTAATACTATAGCATGTGGTGTGAATGTAATGCTATAGCACATCATGTAAATGTAACACTATAGCACATCATGTGAATGTAATTACTATTGCACATCATGTGAATGTAATACTATAGCGCATCGTGTGAATGTAATACTACAGCACATCGTGTGAATGTAACACTATATCACATCATGTGAATGTACCCTATAGCACATCGTGTGAATGTAATATATATCGCATCCTGTGAATGTAATACTATAGCGCATCATGTAATGTAATATATATCGCATCATGTGAATGTAATACTATAGCATGGCATGTGTAGATAATACTACAGCACATCATATGAATGTAATACTATAGCATGGCATGTGTAGATAATACTACAGCACATCATATGAATGTAATACTATAGCATGGCATGTGTAGATAATACTACAGCACATCATATGAATGTAATACTATAGCATGGCATGTGTAGATAATACTACAGCACATCATATGAATGTAATACTATAGCATGGCATGTGTAGATAATACTACAGCACATCATATGAATGTAATACTATAGCATGGCATGTGTAGATAATACTACAGCACATCATATGAATGTAATACTATAGCATGGCATGTGTAGATAATACTACAGCACATCATATGAATGTAATACTATAGCATGGCATGTGTAGATAATACTACAGCACATCATATGAATGTAATACTATAGCATGGCATGTGTAGATAATACTACAGCACATCATGTGAATGTAATAATGTAGCACATCATGTGAATGTTATTGGTTACTGAACTGACGTCACATCACTGCAGGCAGACCCATGTGGCAGTCTCCCCCAATAGATCTCAAAGGGCCTGCTTCCTGATATTTCCTGTGACTTGCTGGGTTTTATATTTTTTCCTGATCCAGAAGCATTTAGCATTTAGATCACTTTGGATCGGTGCCATGGACGTCGAAACCCTTCGGTTTGGTGCCACGAACACCATAAATCTGGAGAACCTGTGGCTTTTTCTGCCACTCCGCGAGATTGAACCCACACTCACAGAGGGCTGTCCCCGTTGTCCAACGCGTTATGAACACGCTGGGCAGACGGGAGGGCATGCTGGTTGGTTAAACACACTAATGTAAATACTATAGTACATCATGAGAATGTAACACTACATAATGTAATGTGAAGGTAATACTATAGCATATAATGCTTTAGAGATGTGACACACTAAATACATCACAGTACTAGAGCTTAGCATTTGGAGGCAAGGATGCTCTTTCCTCAGTCACTTTCCCATAACATACTCCGTAAGAAATGGAAACTATATATATAGATTAACTAGAATATGGCCACAGGGATCATATCAGACTCGATGAATATGCTTCAAATGATTGAATCTGGAAGTCTGCGCATGCGACTGGGTGCGGAATGGATAACAGGATTTGGAGTTCACATTTCAAGAAAGTGACTTGACTGTACACACCTGGACATACTAGAGTGCAGGGTAACGAGCATGCTGACTTTCTTGCAAACAATGCCCGATTCAAGCGAGCAGAGCCGATGTCATAAATGCGGACGCTCTCATTTATGTGATATGGGCAGTCTCAAGCACTGGAATGTGTGCAAGAATTAGGAGTTAAGTTTGGACATGCCAGACAGTGTCGTTTTTGTGGTAGAGAGAGGTAATACTCAACTTCTCATGGGTACAGTGAGCAAATGGACTTTAGGTTATGTTATGCGATCGACGTCATAGCACATTGGGTAATCCTAATCATGCTCTGTCCTCCGCTGCAGCAGCCATCCCAAAGTCCATTTGCTCACCATACCAATGAGAAGTTGATTACAATATCTTCTCTCTCTACCACGAAGACGATACTGTCTGGCATATCCGAACTTAACGTCTAATTCTCGAACTCGTTCCAGTATCTGAGACTTGCCCATGTCACATTGAGAGCATACCGCACTAGGACTTTAGGTTGGCAGCTGCAGCGGAGGACAGAGCATGCATGGGAATGCTCAATGTGCCATGACATCGATCCCATAACACAACATAACATAGCTACAGGTGGTGATGGGTGTGTGTGATCAAGTTTCTTTCTATTGTAAAACCAGCTTTCAAAACTGAGCTACATAAAGTTGCTGTTATTTCAACCGACACGAAATTTTGACTTTGCACTTTCTTCTATGAAGTGTAGGAGAGGTTTTACAAAGTATTTTGTCACGCCTAAGTGACTCCTCTAATAGCTTGTAACTATGAATTCCTTCGTAGTCAAACCTGCTGATATTTATGAATATAACACACTACCATTGAAGCTAGTGGCACTGTGATTGATTGATAAGACCATCATCAGTGCACTACGGTGAGTAACCATGTGTGCTTCAATTTCTTTCTCAGACAGGACGATCTCAGCGGCAGTGCACAAACTCTGTAGCACTGGGAGGCCCACGATGTAATTTAGAAGATGGTAAAAATATTTTTGTGGAATTTATGTTTAAAAATATTTTTCTGAAGTATTTTCCCAGAACAGCGACTTTCCAGCCTGCTCTTCTTGGTTTTGAACTGTCAATGGTTCTTTTAAATGCTAAACTTGAACACGGGACCTATGTTTTATCGTCCATCTCCTATAGGAATAGGAACTCGATCTGACCTACAATGAGATCAGGGATCTCTGGAAATATATCCAGATG
Source organism: Arion vulgaris (assembly GCA_020796225.1). Taxonomy (NCBI): domain Eukaryota; kingdom Metazoa; phylum Mollusca; class Gastropoda; order Stylommatophora; family Arionidae; genus Arion; species Arion vulgaris. The sequence goes on from CM036772.1 coordinate 13,703,165, forward strand.
GCTTCATGATATAACAAACAGCGTACCCTTGGAATGAGAGGCGCGCACTTAGCCTCTACGCCACATAGACGCACTATGAATTCAAGCATAGTCAAATGTACTGATCTTTAAGAATATAACGCCAGCCTGTCCAGCATGTTCGCAGCGCTTTGGACAACGGGTGACAAGCCCTTCTGTGAGTGCGGTTCAATTCCGCGGGATGGCAGAAAAGCTACAGGTTCTCCAGATTTACGGTGTTTGTGGCACTAAACCGAAGGGTTACGATGTCCATGGCACCTACCCGAAGAGCTGAAAAATCAAGTGCTTCTGGATCCAAAAAAATAAGAATATAACACACCACCATTGAAGCTGGTGGTGTAGTGATATGGTGACTGATAGAAGGACAATGAGGAATAATACAAAGACAAACTAAATAAAGGTCTACCTGTTGTTTGGAGAAAAGAGATATAGTATTTTTGTAGTGTTGTACTTCTCCTTGACAATACAACACACTACCATTGAAGCAAGTAGTTACCTCTGAAGACTGAGAAGGCTCACCGCATGTCGAGGGACACCAGTAAAATGGTAAGCAGGCCTCACGCAAAATCAGTCAGTAGTGCAATACAAGTGTCATGACTACCGCCTGAATTGACAGCGGGTGTTCGCAGCAGAAGATGAAGTTAGTAGTGCAGTGATATGATGACTGACAGAAAAACAATGAATAATACAAAGACAAATTATATAAAGTTCTACCTGTGGTTTGGACAACAGAGATATAGCATTTTTGTGAGTGTTGTACTTCTCCTTAACAATATGGTCAGCTTTAATGGCTGTGTCCAGAATGGCCTTGTACTTGTTAGCTTCATCTTTCATGGGTCTGGTAAGGTTGATAGATGGTGTTCTAGTCCACTTTTCTTTAAACTGGTCTCTCAACTGCTGGTCGGATCTTTCCTCCTCCTCAAGGACTTGAATGCTCTACGTTGGTTGACATAAATAAAAGTGAGGATAGATAACATTAAAAGTAGCAGATATAACATTACACACACACACAGACATTACACACACACACACAGAGTTAAATGAGACAACACAAGCTCTTTCTTTTGTCCGTCTCTGCTTTTTTGCCATTAGGCGTAGTAGGTTTAGCTGATAATCGGTTTCCGAGATGGTGTACGCTCGGTCGCTTGATATGATGTGGTATTGTGGAGTTTTAAAATGTCTGTAACTCCAAAACCCCATCTTTTTCTTAGTCTGCTCCTCCTCTTGATGATTCTATTTTCAGGTTTTATGTTCTTTTGTATTTGGGTTCATTCTGACCAAGTGGCCAAACCATTTAAGTCTCTGTTTTTCAATGAATCTAATAGCAGGTGTTGTTCTGACTGTTCTTCTAATTTCCTAATTTCTTATATGGTCTCTTCTTGTTTTATTTAACGCTTTCCTCAAGCATCTCATTTCACAGGTGGTAATTTTCATTTCTTGTTCTTTTGTTAGTTCCCATGTTTGGCACTGGTAGCACAGTTTTGGTATGAAGACTGCAATTATAATCTGTCTTTTAGTCTCTACTGGAATTGCTGGATGATTCATGATTGGGGTAATTTGATAATTAAGTTGGACAACACAATATAGATATAATATAACAACTACATATATCAAGGCATTGCAGTGGGATGCAGAGGGTTCAAGAAAGAGAGAGAAACGAATTTTGCTGAGAGAGGCAAGAAATATCGGTCTCAGTTCCATAGATGAGATTGAGTTGCCCAGGATAGAGCGGTATGGAGAAATTGTTTGCAGGCCCTATGTAATGTATAACGGTCTTATTATAATCTAATCCTGTAGCCTTTATAGACCAGGTCAGGAAGAGATTTCAAAACGGGCCCTGTATGCGCGTCCTAGATAGTCTCTTTATCGCCTCTGTTATCTCTGAGGTCCATCTTTGCGTGCCGCCTTTTGCTTTGTACCCATTGTATCGAGCAGCATTGCTCTTTGGGGTGCACTGTCTGATGGTAATCTGCTTACGTGACCGAACCATTTAATTTGTTGTTTCTTAATGAAGTCTAGTACTGATGTTGTACCCACTTTTTCCTGATGTCTTCATTTCTCAACCGGTCTCTTCTTGTTACACCCAGCATTCTGCGTGACACTTCATCTCTGTTGTGACTAGTTTTCTTCTATCGTTTGTTGTCAGCGTCCAGGTTTGGCACTGGTAACATAATGTGGGAGAAAGATTGTGTTGAACATTGCTCTTTTTGTGTTCATGGTGACGTGTTTGCATCTTAAAATTGGCGCCATTTGCCCTATCATTTGATTTGCTTTGTTGCATCTGTGTTGAATTTCATTAGTTATTCTTCCATTTGCTGAAAAATGCTCCCCAGGTATGTGAAATCTTTACTTGATTTAGTAGGTGATTATCGATGGAGATGTTGGTAGTGTTTTCCTCTCTGGCGAATGTCATTACTTCTGTTTTGTCGATGTTAATTCTCATGTTGTATTCGTTACATGCTAACTGGAGTCTGTTGATGTGTTGTTGTAGCTGTTCTTCTGTTGTTGATATGATTGCCTGATCGTCTGCAAAAGAAATTCATTTAAGAGTTCTCCGAGGTTGTTTCCTTCGCTGGTGTTAGCTATTTTACAAATGTATGTATAACGGTACAAGAGGAATTATTAATAAAATTAACATATGTCAAGTTATATTAATAGACTCCAGTTAACATGCAATGAATACAATATTCCTCTTTTTTGAACGTCCATATCAACCAAGTGTTTATCCACTCTTTATGACGTGTACGTGATCTGAGCCTAAGAGCGATTGTACGCTGTACCTGTTACGCAACTACAAGTAAGCCAGCACATCCAATTTCTGCAACACTTTTTATTTACTAGGGTAGCTTTCCTAGGCCCCTACTTCAGTGGTCTCTTACAACATGCCTTGTAGGCGCAGTGTTACTACTTTTTCTCCCTTTGCTGGCCCCAGAAACACATGGGCGAGTCAAGACCTATCTTTCATACAAAGTGTGTACCTCATTAAGTATTTCTCTGTTACGAGATAGCAGTTCTGGAAGATCACTCATTAACTGATCAATTTTAGCCAAACCGCCCATTTCTTGAACCTGCTGTGCCTTCTCCAGCAATGAATGGGGCACCCTTTCTCCAGACAAATCTTCAAGGGAAGCAGGTAGGTTCAGGGAAGCAAGAACGCTGTAATGAAAAAAAAAGTAAAAACAAGGTGTACTGGGCTTATACATATATATATTCCTCTCGTACAGTTATACGTTACAAATGGCCTGCAAGTAATTTCTCCATACTGCTCTGTCCTTGCATAGGACCTCAACAGTTGTTCATGACTTTTCCCAGACTCTGCTTATTTTCTTTATGGACGTCCAGGTCCCAGGATAGTCCAGCACCTTTCAGTTCCTCAAAAAGACTTTGTCTCCAGGTCTGTTTAGAACATTCCCTTTTTCCATCTTCCATGTGGGTTCAACTCCAGTGCTTGTCTAATGATGCTTGATTGTCTCTTCCTTAGGGTATACCCAACACCATTTTCTCCTCTTAACCTTTGTCATTACATTTATCACTTTTATTGCAGTAAATTACTGCATGGTTCTCTGTAGTGTAGATGTTAGGTGCTTGTCTCTCATGCCAAAGGTACTAGGTTTACTCCCTCGTGCAGCCATCTGGATATTTTTCCAGAGATCTCTATCTCAGTGTAGGTGAGATCGAGTTCCTAGTCCTATCAGAGACGGACAATAAAACGTAGGTCCTGTGTTCAATTTGAGCATGTTCAAAAGAACCCTTGGCAGTTCAAAATCGAGAAGAGCAAGCTGGAAAGCCACTGCCTGGACAAAATTCATTAGAAACAATTTTTAAAAAATTCCTATAAAATATCTTCACCATCTTCAAATTACATCTGGGACCGTTGCTGGTGCTACGGAGTTCATGCACTGCAGCTGAGCACACATGGTTACTCACTGAAGTGCAATTCTTCTTTTTCCTCGAACGCTCCATATCGACCACTTGTTAAACACTCTGTGTGATTTGTATGTGATCTGAGCCTAAGAGCAATTGTATGTGGTGCCAGTTAAGTGCCTACAAGTAAGCCAGCACATCCAATTTCTGTGATGCTTTTTAATTACTAGGGTAGCTTCTCTAGGTCCTACATCAGTTGCTTCTTACGACATGCCTTGTAGGTTGCAGTGGTACTAATCTTTGCTTCCCTTGCTTGCCCGGCATTACACAGGCGTCAAAGTGCAATGATGATGGTCCTATCAATCAATCAACTGTGGCAAATTACATTTTTCACTCTTCCCACATACCAAAAATAAAAGAGAACATAAATTAATTTATATATAGATATAAAAATCTCAATTCAATCATAACACATACAATTATAACATATAGATATATATATATTCTTCTTCTGCATTCTCACTAGATTGGGATTTCGTATTGCTCTAATAAAGGCAGCCGTCTACCTCAGATTATCAGCCATGCCATACAGTTTGTCTTGGACGCTAGTGTATGTGGGCCACCTCTCTCTTCTCAAATCTGCATACTGGGGGCAGTTCTCTAGGATATAATTCCTATAATTTCTGCTTCCCCGTTTGTGCCGACCTCTTTCCACAGTAAGTTTTGGCCACCCTTGTGATGGTAGGTCTGACATTCTTACTAAATCTCTGAGGCAGATTGGCGACTGTAGAATCCGTTATCCCATTCCTCATTGTGAGGGTCGTTGCACCATGTTATGCGCTTTACGGCCTGGTGCATCCGTTTTCTGCAAGCATTCCCTACGATATATATAAATATAAAATATAACATACAACAACCATTAAGAATCACACAAATAGCGGACTTGGTGTCAGGATACCTGTTCAAAAATCTGTAGCACTTGAAGACGGCCAACCTCCACTCCTGAAATCTGTGACTTGCGGGTCTCAAAGGCAGTGAGTGCCTCGTGGACTGGCAGTGGAACAATTTTTTCAAATAAATCTGAAAAATAAAGTGCATTGCTCTTAAGCCGTTCTTGTTAAAGATCAATGATATTTCACAATGAGAATGATAAAATTGGTCGCGAAGAACGAACGTTAAGAAGAAGCTTTTAAGTCCCTGACATGCCCGTCTGCCCATCATGTTCATGGCGCGTTGGGCGACAAGCGCTCTCTGAGTGCGGGTTCAATTCCGCGGGCTGGCAGAAAAGCCACATGTTCTCTAGATTCACGGTGTTTGTGGCACCGAACCGAAGGGTTACGATGCCCATGGCACCGAGCCAAAGAGCTCAAGTGCTTCTGGATCAGAAAAAAGTCCTGACATGAATGCATATGTGCTGTCCCTTAAATTTAAGTTATATTAATAAGATAGCTAGGGTATCTTTTAAGTATGCTGCCAGCTAAACTTTGAAGCGGAGACGGCAGCTGATGATGATGACATTTGCGTATTGGTACACTATAGTCTGTTTCTAGCATTGAAATCTTACCAGTAAACTTTGTACTCATTGGCTGCGACAAAGGTGCAGCTTTTGCAACAACTGCTTTTCCAACTGGTTGAAGAGTTTTGACGTCAGGGATTTTGTCATGGTAAATAAAGTCATTGTCCTTCTTTGCTGTTTCCAATGCTCTTTCTATGCGAGCCAGTTCCTGGCCAAAATTGAAGGTTTTCCCTCCACGATTTTGTGAGGCGCCCAACAGTTCTTTAGCATGCTGTAAAGACAATTCAATAAAGTTGTTATACAATTTTGATGTATACAATTTAAACACAGTATATAAAATCTGTTGCAAAACAGTTTTACTTTAGTCGTTTATTTCTTCTTCTTTGCTCTCGTTCTTTACGACCAATTTTAATCACTCTGTATGATATGTGTGATCTTTGCCAAGAACGTATATACGTTGCACATTGGTTTGGTAGGCCCTAAACGCGTAGACTTCTACACATTTAGGACAAGTGGGTCGTTTAGTTTAGTCGTTGGATCATCATAACTGCAGATCAAACCAATTAGTCCATAAGTACTCCGATCTCCTCCTCAGTATATCTCTCAGCTTGTGGGAACTAACTACACCGGTTCTTTGTTGGTTTACTATTCTTCTTTGGCTGCCAGCATAGCATTCTTGTCTAGCTACACCACATTTGACTTGGAGTTCTTGCAGTCTGGCTAGTGTTGTTGTAGATTCACCAATTAAAACAGTTTATCCCACCTCATTGCAAGATACTTGGTAATCATTAGGCTGACAGGTGAGGTGGAGGATTACACCTACATTTCATCTGATATGACACTCTGATTTTTGGCATGAAGTCCTGTTTTCCTTATTATCAGTGCCCCTTGCCATACAGACTTCAGAGGTAATTCCAAATGTCCTTCGCCATACAGCCTTCAGAGGTAATTCCGTGCTTGACCTTCGCCATACAGCCTTCAGAGGTAATTCTGACATTCACAAACACATATTAAAACATACCTGTAATCTGGATAGCTCTTCTCCATAACTTCTTGACTGTTGTGCCACACAGCTCTGGTAGAACTCAGACATCCCATGGAATGCTGCTTGCTTCATTACAACAGTCGGAAGCCAGTCCTAAATGTAATAGAGGTGAATGCAAGAATCCTCTAGAAATAATAACTAGATATAGCATATCTAAGACATATTTACATGAATATAGAAAAACATGGGTAGGATATGTATGTATGTATGGCCCTTTTCATCTTTACAGACGGTCAATAGGCAAGTGTTTTACTGTGACAACTTCTGAGTTTTCGCTTTTCTCTCTTGTTGTTCAGCTTGTACATAAGTCTCTTCTCAAAAGACTCTGCGCCCTTCCGTAATTTGGCTTTCCACACAACTCTGTCATCAGCTAGTCCTTCCCATGTGCTGGGATCTATAGAAAAGTTTTTCATTGAGGTTTTGCAGACATCTTTATATCTGAGCAGTGGTCTGCCCTGGTGCCTCTTCCCTCCGAAAGTTCACAGAACAACATTTGTTTTGGTATGCGATAAGTTTGATAAGTAGCAGGCGCAGTGCCGGCTGGCGTAGTCGATCATGGATCTCCACAAGTCTCAAGTGTTTGCTATCATCTCAGATGTTGACGCTCTTCCATGCCATGAAGTCAGGCTATCCAAAATTTTCTCTCTGTCATTCTCTGTCTCGTTTCCCCTTGATTTTACCAGTTCTAAACCTCCCTTTCTCATCACATGCTGGAAAAATGAAGACTGCCTCTTTCTTATACTGATAAGCTTTCTCTGTGTCTTGACCTCATTCAACACCTCTGCATTAATCATTTTAGCTGTCCATGGGATTCTCACCAGTCTTCTGTAAAACCACATCTCTATGGTCCTCAGAGATTTTTCGCTCTGTTTGTTTACTGTCCATGACTCACATCCATATGTCAGTATTGGTTCTATGTAGAACTGTATAACTCTCATTCTGATATCAATTGACAATGACATGTTGTATATAATACTTTTCATTTTCTGGAATGCTACTTTGGTCTGTTCTATGGTTACTGCGAGAAATTAAATAACATAAGTAAGATATAGTTGAATAAAGTAAGTTGAATAAGATATAGTTGAGTAAAGTAAGTTGAATAAGATATAGTTGAGTAAAGTAAGTTGAATAAGATATAGTTGAGTAAAGTAAGTTGAATAAGATATAGTTGAGTAAAGTAAGTTGAATAAGATATAGTTGAGTAAAGTAAGTTGAATAAGATATAGTTGAGTAAAGTTGAATAAGATATGGTTGAGTAAAGTAAGTTGAATAAGATATGGTTGAGTAAAGTAAGTTGAATAAGATATAGTTGAGTAAAGTAAGTTGAATAAGATATAGTTGAGTAAAGTTGAATAAGATATAGTTGAGTAAAGTTGAATAAGATATAGTTGAGTAAAGTAAGTTGAATAAGATATAGTTGAGTAAAGTTGAATAAGATATAGTTGAGTAAAGTTGAATAAGATATGGTTGAGTAAAGTAAGTTGAATAAGATATAGTTGAGTAAAGTAAGTTGAATAAGATATAGTTGAGTAAAGTTGAATAAGGTATAGTTGAGTAAAGTTGAATAAGATATGGTTGAGTAAAGTAAATTGAATAAGATATGGTTGAGTAAAGTAAGTTGAATAAGATATGGTTGAGTAAAGTAAGTTGAATAAGATATAGTTGAGTAAAGTTGAATAAGATATAGTTGAGTAAAGTTGAATAAGATATAGTTGAGTAAAGTAAGTTAAATAAGATATAGTTGAGTAAAGTAAGTTGAATAAGATATGGTTGAGTAAGTAATTGAATAAGATATAGTTGAGTAAGTAAGTTGAATAAGATATGGTTGAGCAAAGTAAGTTGAATAAGATATGTTTAGTGAAAGTTGAATAAGATATAGTTGAGTAAGTTGAATAATTATGGTTGATAAATTGAATAAGATATGGTTGAGCAAAGTAAGTTGAATAAGATATAGTTGAGTAAAGTTGAATAAGATATGGTTGAGTAAAGTAAGTTGAATAAGATATAGTTGAGTAAAGTAAGTTGAATAAGATATGGTTGAGTAAAGTTGAATAAGATATAGTTGAGTAAAGTAAGTTGAATAAGATATAGTTGAGTAAGTTGAATAAGATGGTTGAGTAAAGTAAGTTGAATAAGATATAGTTGAGTAAAGTTGAATAAGATATAGTTGAGTAAAGTTGAATAAGGTATAGTTGAGTAAAGTTGAATAAGATATGGTTGAGTAAAGTAAATTGAATAAGATATGTTGAGTAAGTAAGTTGAATAAGATATGGTTGAGTAAAGTAAGTTGAATAAGATATAGTTGAGTAAAGTTGAATAAGATATAGTTGAGTAAAGTTGAATAAGATATAGTTGAAATTAAGTTTACAGATATGGTTGAGTAAAGTTGAAAAGATATAGTTGAGTAAAGAGTTGAATAAGATATAGTTGAGTAAAGTTGAATAAGATATAGTTGAGTAAAGTTGAATAAGATATAGTTGAGTAAAGTAAGTTGAATAAGATATTGTTGAGTAAAGTAAGTTGAATAAGATATGGTTGAGTAAATGTTGAATAAGATATGGTTGAGTAAAGAAAGTTGAATAAGATATGGTTGAGCAAAGTAAGTTGAATAAGATATAGTTGAGTAAAGTAAGTTGAATAAGATATGGTTGAGTAAAGTTGAATAAGATATAGTTGAGTAAAGTAAGTTGAATAAGATATGGTTGAGCAAAGATAGTTGAATAAGATATAGTTGAGTAAGTAAGTTGAATAAGATATGGTTGAGTAAAGTAAGTTGAATAAGATATGGTTGAGCAAAGTAATGTCTAAAAATGGTCTAAAGCCGAAGGATTGACTTCATTGCACCGGGTTTTATCTCATATGGCTCTGTCCCTCTCTGCAGAAATGGAACGCCACCTAGCAAGAATAGTGCACAAAACACAAACTCCGCAGCTCTGGCAACAATCCTAGAACTCTCTGGAAAAAAATGCACTCGTGAACAGAACAGTGCTGTCCAGATTCAAACCCACGACCTTCGACTCGCAAGGTAAGGGCTTGAAATAAAAAATATATAAAAATCAACTAATAAAACTAGCAGTGGATGCACAAAAACTAACCATGTATTGGAACAGTTAAAACCACTGTTGTCACATAAAGAGACATAAAAACTAAAGAAAATCTTATGAAAACGATTTTCAAGCAAAAATTATGTTATCAGTGCCAAACATGGCCAATAACAGCAGCTAATGAGCAGAAAATCATAACAACAGAGATGATGTGCTTTAGAAGAGCTGCAGGTGTGACAATAAGAGACAAAATTAGAAATGAAGAATCGAAGAGACTGGATGAACAGTCATCAATTTAAGCAGATGGATGTGAAACCTAGTCAAGCATAATCAGTCTTAGGAAGCCAAGTGGCATATCAAGTATAGCCTTAATAAAATTAATAAGTCTTAGAACAAGCACACACAAAATCACTATATCCTCCCCACACAACACTTCTATAAAGAAGTAAATGGGAAGAGAAGAAAACCAATAGTTCCATTGAAACCCCTTCCCCTTATAACGAAAAGGTTTATTTGAAATACCTTTGGCCAGAGTTCTCTGATAGACCCTAGCTGCATGAGCTTCATGGCGTCTGAATATAGTTCTGATGTTTGGTATGCCAGTTTGGCTACCATTGCTTCTTTCATTTTGTCTGAAAATATTTAAATAGTGTACTTTGAATAAGCTAAAGATAACAATTTATAAAATGTAAATAAGTAGTAAGTAGGACACAGGGAAAGCGAAGAAGGAATGCCTAGAAATACACGGAGAAGAGATATGGAGGCAGAGATTAACAATATACAGAAGAGCTGAGGTGGACTTGGCCTGAGTTGATCTATGTTCCAATCGGGCTAAAAAGGCATGAGAATGAGAGAGAGTAACTAACTAACCAGTCTTCATACCATGAACAGGTAGCTGCCTCTCATTGTGTGATATTACCATATGGAACAGTAGGACACAAGCAGATGCTGTACATCATGTGAAACTACCATATGGAACGTGAAAATCGCCGTGTGTTACGGGCCCAAATTTGGGGTGTAAGAATAGAACCACTGTTACCTGCCACGCATGTCACAAAGGCGACTACGGGTTTGGCTGAAATCAATGCATGTGTCCTAAACTCATAGAAGTCTAGCGTTTAGGACCTACCAAACCAATGTGCAACGTATACACGTTCTTGGCAAAGATCAAACATATCACAAAGAGTGATTAAAATTGGTCGTAAAGAACGAACGCAAAGAAGAAGAAGAACCATGAAAATGAAAATTGTGGCATATCCTTTACAGGATGTAGCTATCAACCACAGTAAATGAGTCTTTGATTTCTAGAGTGAAATTCTTACGTCAGTAAGATATTGTCAATGTAAGAGGACACTGCAGTAAAACTTTGCTTCCTTTGCTTGATAAAAACTTTTTGGTCGAAACATCAATGTATACTTTTTTTGTACTTTGTAAAACTATGGTACAGTAAAACTTTGATTAACCGTCACAGTCTGAACCAGGGTTGTGATGGATAACCGAATATAAGGATAACAGAAATCTCTTAATAAATATGTACAGTAACATGGTTTCAGTTATGCACCTACAAGTAGGCCAGCACATCCGATTTCTGTGACGCTTTTTATTTACTCAGGTAGCTTCCGTAGGTAACCTTGAGTAACTTGCTATTCTATACAATTGTTCCCAATTAGTAGTTTTTCAATACAAAGTTCTACCCACCTTGAGTAGCTTTTCTATATATAGACTCCTGGGCTTGAGCCAACATGAGAGCACTGAGTGCCCCAAGTGTGTCAGTGTTAAGATCAGGTGTAGGACCAGTGTGATGGTAAGGATCAACCAGCACGTTTGACAGCACTGAATCCTTAAGATAACCAAAGATTCCACAAGCTTGCTGTTAGAATGAGAAGAGAGTATCAGGACTTCATAAAATTGTAGGTATTATCGATATAGATGAAGACTACAGTAAAACTATGTAGCAATGCGAAACATGTAATAATAAAGTACTGTAGTTTTACAAAATACAAAAACAATACACAGCAATGTTTCACCAAGGTCTTTATCAAGCAAAGGATACAACAGGAGGGACAATTTCACAGCACATTAAATATAGACTACGACAGAAACATCTTAACAGCGCTAAAATGAAAATCTGATAAATGTCGGATGTTTCTAAAGGCCTTTTGGTCAAAACTGTATCGTTATTGTAAAACTACAGGACGTTGTTATTACGTGTTTCTCCTTGCTACAATTCTAAGAAGAGGTTAACACACGTTTTTGTCCGAACAAGAAGAGAGTATCGGAACTTTATCAAATTGTATAACATGTAAACACACATGGTGGCAGAGATCGTAGACATGCAGGCAACAAATAAGAGGCACTTCAATTGAACTTACTTCAAACAATTTTACTGTGAATTTCAATTATTCTAACTATACTGGATGGTATAGATCACAGACATGCAGGCAATAGATAAGAGACACTTTAACCGCACTTACTTGGAACAATTTGACGGTCAATTTCAACCCTTCATTGTTATCATGGTTCTGAACAGCAGCAATTTGGGACTGCAGGGCAGCAATGTTGAAAAGGATACAAGTCTTCTCAAAATGAGATGATGGAATAGCTGTTTGTGAAATCAACAAATTATTAACATGCAACAATATAGTTTTGTAAATCAACAAATTATTAACATGCAACAATATAGCTGTTTGTGAAATCAACAAATTATTAACATGCAACAATATAGTGGATACTAGGTGAAAACTCATCAACAATGACCACGAAACAAATCAAAAATTAATATTTTTTCTTTTTTTTTTATTGATACCGCTCATGGACCTCAGAGATAACGAAGACAACGAAAGACACTGTTTATGAAGCGCACACAAAAGCCTGTTCTAGAAATCTCTTCTTATCCAGACAATGTAAGGTAAAACAGGATTGAAGAAAAGACAAGACAAAAGAAAGATACAGCCAGTGTGTTGTCGGGGTCTGCAAGGGAAGCAAATAATAGTAATACTGCAATTACAAGCATGTTGTAGGAGGCGACTGAGGTAGGGGTCTAAGGAAGAGACCTGTAAATAAAAAGTGTAGTAAAATCGGATGTGCTGGTCTATTTATACTATAGGATGGTGTCAGATCTGATTGGTTTTAGGAAGCCATCAGAGCTGACTCATATGAGACCCAAAGAGATTGCATATAAACAATAACAAACTCATCATCATCTAGCTTGTTTCTATCGGAACTTGACTCCCTTGACAGCAGTTTGTACTGTATGAGGTATCCATTAACCATCACAGTTATACTCAACTCAAATAAAGAACTATCCACAATAAATTGAATCTTACCCAGGGTTCTTTTGCCGGATAAAAATGAACCATCATCAAATGCATCCCTCCACTTGAAAGGTATGTGAATCTAAAATTGAAAAAAAATCACAACTAAGTTAGATTCTGTTAATGTTACCAAGAGATCAGCTTGAGCATACAGCACAGAACTAGAACTGACATGATCATCATCATCAGGTGCAGTGCCGGCTGACGCAGGCGATCATGGATCTCCACAAATCTCTGTCGTTGGTGTTTGCTATCAACTCAGATGTTGATGCTTTACCGTGCCATGAAGTCAGGCTATGCACAATTTTCTCTCTCTGTCTTCCTCTGTCTCGTATACCCTCGATTTTACTGGTTGTCACAATGTGTTCTAAACCTCCCTCCTCATCACATGCCCGAAAAATGATGAGACATGATAGCAACAATAAATAGCTTTCATGCAGATGAACATGAAAAATATATCACATTAATCATCATCATCAAATAGCTTGTCATGGGCAGAACTTTGCCACCCCAACAGTCCTCCAGAATTTCTCTCATATGCCAGAAGTCCCGACTCTGCAGCCGTCATGTTCAAACCATCAGTTACATCCTGAATCCATCTTCTTCATGGTCTTCCTCTTCTTCTCTTTGCCGGTATGCCTCCTTCCATGATGGTCTTCTCAGCCCTTCATGTCTTTTTATATGTCTAAAATATCTCAATTTTCTCTTTCTTATTTGTAGCATCAGCCAGTTTTCTTTGATTTTGAGTTCTTTCTGGATAGATCTATTTGTTCTCTTCTCTAATATACGAAGGACTCTTTTGTAACAGTTATATTCAAAAGCACATATATATATTTCCACTGTCTTATGAAATGCCCATGCTTCACACCCATAAGTTGCCACTGGGAATATGCATGCTCTTAGTATTCTGATCTTTGTTTTCTTATCAGTTCTGTTCCATACTGTTTAATTTTTTTGTAAAGCCATGTTTGTTCTTTTAATTTCCATCTGTTGTTATCAGTGAACCAAGATATTCAAAAATATATCACAGTAAATATAAACTAAATAGAATGAACATGCTTAATAAAATCCAGTATTGCTGAATATCACATGAATGATTCAACACACTTATTAGCAAGTCATGTGAACATAAAGGGCAATGTGCTAACAAATCGGCTGGCTGACACAGCAGTGATTGATGAAGGATGGGGGCAAATAACATCAAAGCCATAAGAGAAGCAGATTTATCGATATCAGGGAAGACTGCTGTAAAACTATGTAGCAACGGCGAAACACTTGAAAACAATATACAGCAACATTTCTAATAAAAGGCCATTATCAGGCAACGGATACACCAGAAGTGAATAAATTCAGACTTCTTATACGGCAGACATAAGATATACAATGAATCCTTAAAATGAGATATTGCTTGTCTGGTGTACAATCCAATCTTATTTAAGAGAAGAAGATCGAATCAATTCATTTTTTTACAGACACGTATGAATCTGCATCCCTATCCAGAGTGAAGGAGATGAGACTAAAACTGAGGACTGCCATATATGAAAACTTTGATATTGGTACAAGATGATTGAAGAAGACACTAAGATTGATGTTTAATCTATCCAATCGCCCATGTGTTGCCGGGGTCCGCAAGAGGAGCAAAGATAGTACCCCTGTGACCTACAAGGCATGTCGTAAGAGGCAACTGAGGTAAGGAATCTTTCTCCCCACATTATGTTACCAGTGCCAAACCTGGACGCTGACAACAAACGATAGAAGAAAACTAGTCACAACAGAGATGAAGTGTCTACGCAGAATGCTGGGTGTAACAAGAAGAGACCGGTTGAGAAATGAAGACATCAGGAAAAAAGTGGGTACAACATCAGTACTAGACTTCATCAAGAAACAACAAATTAAATGGTTCGGTCACGTAAGCAGATTACCATCAGACAGTGCACCCTAAAGAGCAATGCTGCTCCGATACAATGGGTACAAAGCAAAAGATGGACCTCAGAGATAACAGAGGCGATAAAAGAGACTATCTACGAAGCGCATACTAGGGCCCGTTTAGAAATCTCTTCCTGACCTGACGCTGTGAGGCAAACAGGATTCGAAAGAGAAAGAAAGAAAGAGGTAAGGGCCTATGGAAGCTACCTAGTAAATAAAAAGCATCACAGAAATCAGATGTGCTGGCCTAATTGTAGGTATATAACTAGCACAATGCACAATCGCTCTTAGGCTCAAACCACATACAAATCACAGAGAGTGGTTTAACAAGTGGTCGATATGGAGCGTTCAAAGAAGAAGAAGAAACATGTCAATTTCAATTTCAAAGTCAGACAGTGAAGTTTGCACTTTCAACTCCAGGTTGATGAATCGCCTAGCAATGTTTTACAATAAAAATAACTCTTTTTCATACCTTGAGGAATAATGGGTAATACGGTGCTAGGCCAATATTTTTCATTTACCATCGGCACACGATAGATGTTGTCAACATCACGTGGCCGTCTTTACTTCCCAGTGCTATTCCTGGTACCCAATTGAGGCTGGGTCCATGACTTAATTATTTGGTCTATGCTTAGTTATTTAGTCTATGACTGCTTAGTTGTTTAGTCCATGACCGCTTAATCATTCAGTATTCTTCTTGTGTTCGCCCGATATGAATTCTAGTGTAGTCAGGGTGCTTGGCACTCTGACAGATTTTGAAGGCATGCTTTCCTTATTATTAGTGTCCTCCGCCATACAGGCGTGCCTTCTCCGACTTCAGAGGTATCCTTCAGTATGAAACTCGCCCGTGTGGTACCGGAGCCAGCAAGGGAAGCAAAGAATAGTACCACTGCAACCTACAAGGCATGTCGTAAGAGGCAACTGATGTATGACCTAGGGAAGTTACCCTAGTAAATAAAAACATCGCAGAAATTGGATGTTCTTGCCTACTTATAGGCACATAACTGGCACAAACACAATCGCTCTTAGGCTCAGACTACATACAAATCACACAGAGTGGTTAACAGGTGGTCGATGTGGAGTTTTCGAAGAAGTAGTATGAAACTGGCTTCTATCACAGTTGACACCCCATGTTAAAAGGTCATCCCACTATAAGCCCCCAGTAGATGCGTCTAGTTCAAGTTGGCAGCCCCTTCTGCAATGGTTCAAAACAATGACAAATAATAAGAAAAAAAAGGTATCCCACTGACCATATTCTCTGCAATGGGCAGCTTGTTATCAATCGCAACCAACTGGTCATAGTATCTACAATAATACAAAATATAAACAATTATTCTGCCGCCAAAACTATAGTTATAATACAGCTAATGCTTAATGACAACAGCTATAATTAAAAAACACTGTCAGCAGTTATATTTATCAATGGAGAGAAATTATATAGAGGGCCATCATCCTCTAATAGTTTGTTCTGAACAGTTTTTAGTTGAGAGTCTGACCAAATGAATTAGAGTGTGGCAACTGCACTAGTCATGCGTCCAGTAAATTCCATGGGCTCATATACTACACCGCCCTAAAAAAGTGATATTACAGGCATTAACACCTTTATAAGCCAAATGTCCCGTATTTGCAGCTGTCATGCTCAAATCATCAATTACATCCTGAATCCATCTTCTCCATGGTCTTCCTCTTCTTACCTTTGCCAGGATGACTCCTTCCACAATGATCTTCTCCTACACTTCGTGTCTTTTTATATGTCCAAAATACTTCAATTTTCTCATTCTTATTTGTAGCGTCAGTCCCGTTTCTTCAATTTCAAGTTCCTTCGAAATAGATCTGTTTTTGTTGCTATCATTTGCTCTACCGTGACTTGGGACTTAGAATGTAAGTATGTTGTGCCAAAGCTAGGCACCTACATACCTAAAGGTCAGCACATCCACTTTCCGCAAACCTGTTATTTGGTTAACCTTCCTAACCTGTGAGTCCCCACACTGACAAACGGGAACATATGTACATACTGGCACAAGTTTGTGTTTGCTCTAAAGTAACCACTTCTTAACCCCTCCTTCTAACTTATATATAATCTGAGTCAGAGGGACTGTGTTATTGTTTTGATACTGCAAGACCATTTCAGAACAGGAACATGTTCAATCTTTTACGGATATATACGGATATATATTAAGGCACATTCCCCATATCAGTTGCCCAGGCTAGGCACAAATGAAGAGGACACTTTATCCTTGCTTTCAGCTCCGACACAAAAGATGTCTACAAGGTCTCAATCAATAACTTTTCTATCTGCCCCAGCAAATGGGAGAAACTGGCTGATGGTCGAGATATATGGAAAACAGAATTGCGCAAAGTTGCATAAGTTTTTGAAGAGAGACTTAGGGATGAGCTGAAAGACAAGAGAGACAAGTGAAAACTCAGAAGTTGTCACAGTGAAACACTTGTCAATTGACCGTCTGTAAAGACGGAAAAGACAAATCCTTGAATTAAGAGTTTTCACTCCGCATTGATTTCTTGTGAGGCGATTGGAAACGGTGGACATTGGACAGATACGCATTACTGACAAGATCAATCAATCAGCTGTACACATCTCAGTTCAAGAAGAAACTGATTAATATTGTCAACAACTCTTCAGGCATTAGTAGCGTATTTTGTTTTCCATGTTGAAGTACAAAAACAGCAGCCATTTACAGAATTAGCCAAGACGAGGCAATTCTGGTATGACCAACCTGTTAGAATGTATTGGTGGCATGTCTTTTCCTTGCAGACACTTTTTTTTGTTTTGACCTGCTTGCTGGGACTAGTGTCTTGTACACTATTGCATGGGATCTGTGCCAAATATTGATCTTTAGACGCCCTGCAAGAAAAATCATGTATAGACAGCAACTCTGAGATAATGCTTGTCTGGGTAACAATCCAATCTCAAATCATGTGCAGTTGTGTTTATCAGTTATCAGTTATATGAGGACTATCATCATAGCACTCGGACATGTCCATAGGTGCTCCGATCTCCACCTCAGCAAATCCAGCAGCCCAACACACCAGTTTGATGTTGATTAATCAATCTATTTGCATATTTAGTATGTCATTCTTTTCGGGCTGCACCAATACTGACACCCATCTCTTTCAATCTGGTCAGCGAGCGGGATTCACAGCCCTGAAACTCCTCTGTTCGGAAAGACTCTCTCATTGCATGAATAATGTCATTTCGATGCATGGCAGCTCCTTCTGATATTGTAGCCAAGTCAGCCAATCTATCAGCTTGTTCATCAACCCTAACTATTGCGTGCCCAGGGACAAAAACGAAGGTGATTTCTCTCATGAAGTTGTGTTTATGCTACGACTACATCTCTCTGGTAACTTTACCTTTGATCCCTACTCACTTCGCCAGACTATAGACTATATCAATTTTTGTTATTATGGTTTTTTCATGTCATAATTCATACATTTATATTACAAGCCCTCCATATTAGCCTACCTTATCGTGGTTGGAGGGTTTGTGTGCCTTAGGATCCTTCAGGCTATGTCGGCGGGAGTCTAACTCCTGGCAGGTCTAGCCAAGCCGAACAGACTGAAGGTGAAAGGCCAGACCAAAAGGCGGGGAGCAGGATGGGGCCTCATAAGGTGACAGTGCAGAACCCACCGACGAGTGGTAAATGCTCTGGCTGCAACCAACCCATCCCCCAGCTATGGGACAAATAGCACTTGTCCTCTCTCTCTCTTGAGGACATCCTTTTTCTTGTCTTGTCTTCTACTTCTATGACACTTTCCCTTAAGCATAAGGGATTAAACTACAGTGTCCAGGAAGCACACCCTGCATAAAAGCCTGGGTTGGTGAGCCCGGCAACAGAAGGCTGAAGTCATTTAGAGTAGGATGACTCCAGACAAACCCGGGAAGACAGATCTCGTCAGCAGGGGACTGCAACTGTCTAGAGAACAACCTCAAAAAAAGATGTCCTCAGAAACGGAATGTGTCAGCCATTATTGGCGGGAGGAATCGACACATACGAACAACTCAAATGGCCATATTACAAGGAGTCAATATAGTGTTGTAAGTTTTTCTGTTCTTCTTGGTGTATAAAGCACTGATTATCTGCAAAAAAAGCAGTTCATTGATTTCCTTCATCTTGCTGTTTGTCTACTGAGTAACTATTTCCTCAAAATAAATTTAATAATCATAATTTTTGTAAATTTATCTAAGACGAGTATTAAAATTCAACTGACAGAAATAAATCACAAAAAGAAATGATAATTATTATAAAATAATAAAAAATAATGAATATGTATCATCAATATTTAAGAACAACAAGCCAACTTCCCCTTCTCATTACATGATAAATCATTTGTTGTTCAGGTATTTCATTTTATTTTCATATACGCTTTTCGTCATTCATGTCATATATGATTGATATGCTATAAATAAATAAATCCCATTTTAACATTATAAATTATAGTAAATAAATGTATCTTAAACAAGTATTAAAATTTGAGTGACTCAGTGAGTAATAAATTTCAAAATAATTATAAAAAGATTATACAACATTACATCAATAATAATAATATTAATTAAGAACAATAATATTTATAATAAAATTAAGCAGACGATCATTCTCAATGATTCTGATTCATCAAAATCTTCATCATGATGATGATCATCAATGATCATTGAAAGCTAACTTTCCCTGCGGCCCTTCAGATTAGACTTAGTATTACATAAATCATTTGATGAAATATATTTGATATACGCATTTCGTTGTATAAATTCCATTTTAACTGCGCATCCCTTCTTAACAATCTCTTCTTATCTAAGTTGAACTATTACAATTTCAGTCAGTGTAAACTGTAAGTAGTGTAGTGTAACTTACAGAAGTTACACTGTAAGTTTAAGTGTAAGTAAACAAATTTATTTTTATACTTGCCGATATAATACTTCCAACGCCGATTCGTGTTTATCTACTGATTTTGTCATCACTGTGCTTCTGAGTTTGTTAAACTCATGAAGTGCTTGATTATATTCATCTGGATTTGCTAATGTGAACATATGTCGAATAAATGTTTTTATAGGACCAACTAAATCAATTTCAAAAGTCTTCTTCAATGGTACTGATATAAACGAAGCCATCTTGAGTTTTGTGTTTGGTCACGTGGGATCATCTTCTATTTAAAGGTGTGCATGACGTCGTTAATGACTCTCAATATATAAATAAATATCTACGATTCTCCGAAAGGATTTCATTCCTATTTTCTTATTCCTCTCCGATCCTCGTGGAGCATAAGGCCTCAACAGTTGTTCGCCACTCTTCTCGGTCTATGGCTGTTTTCTTTATGGTCTCACAGGATAGTCGAGCACTCTTCAGTTCCTCAAGAAGACTTCGTCTCCAGGTCTGTTTAGGGCGTCCTCTTTTTCGTTTTCCTTGCGGGTTCCGCTCAAGTGCTTGTCTAATGACACACGACTATGTCTTCCATAGGGTATGCCCGATTCATCACCATTTTCTCCTCTTGATCTGGGTCATCATGGGTTCCTGTCCTGTTCTTATCCACAGGTCTGTGTTTGCAACTCTATCATACCATCTCGGTCTGAGAATCCGCCGAAGACGTACGTTGACAAATGTCTGAATCTTATTTGTATTTATTAACTTGGTGACTCGCCACGTTTCCGAGCCATACATCAACACAGATTTCACATTTGTGCTGAATATCTTGAGCTTTATTTTTGATGTTTGTTTTGGCTTAAATTGAATCATCAAGTATAAGGGCAGACCCAAAAAGATGAATTGATAGAATTACAGCCATTTTAAACTCCACAATATCACAGCATATCAAGCGGCCGAACCTGCATTATCTCGGACACCGATCATGTGTTAAATATGCGACACCTAACAGCAAAAAGCAGCGAAGGACATTTTTGGCCTACACTCTGGTTTCAGTTTGGAATATCTTCATTGCACTCCGGCCATGTCCATGTGTACTCCGATCTCCTTCGCAATATCTCCAACAGCGTCCAGCAACTGACCGTACCAGTTCGTTTTGATTTATGAGCATACTTATATACCTGTTCCAACCACTCCAATCTTCAATCCCAGCTCTTGCAATCTAGCAGTTGACGTGGATTGATTTAAATGCAAATCCTCTTTGCGGCCACGCTCTATAAGGGAGTACATAATGCTAGTTTATCCATTGGATGGTCCCCCTGGTATGGTAGCGGAACCAGCCAGTCTGCCTTTAATCTCATTGCCAAAGACACTATCTGATATAACCAATAAAATGCGCGTCCTTAGGTTTTAAAAGAGAGTGCGTCGGCTTAAAGAGACGTTAAACCCCTACATACATGCTCGCGTGCCCAGCGTGTTCGTAGCGCGTTGGACTACGGGTAACTAGTCCTCTGTAAGTGCGGGTTCAACTCCGCGGACTGGTAGAAAAGATACAGGTTCCCCAGATTTACGGTGTTCGTGGCACCGAGCCGAAGGGTTACGATGTCCATGACACCGAGCCGTAGAGCCGTGGATCTGAAAAAAACAAAAAAACCCTACATAACAAATAACACACCAATAACTCAGAAACCTGTGCTCAGTTAAAATAGCTGTCATTTTCATTATCTAGCAAAGAACTAAAACAAACATGTCAATTTCTCCCGTGTGGTGCCTGGGCCCGCAAGGGAAGCAAAGAATAGTGCCACTGCGACCTATAAGGCATGTCGTAAGAGGCGACGGATGCAGGACCTAGTGAAGCTACCTAGTATATAAAACACTTCGCAGAAATCGGTTGTGCTGACCTACTTTAGGAACATAACTGACACACCGCACAATCGCTCTTAGGCTCAGATCACATACAGCTCACAAAGATTGGTTAACAAGTGGTCGATATGAAGAGTTCGAAAAAGAAAAAGAAGAAACATGTCAATTTCATTTTGAAACTTGTTCATCGAATTGTATAGCTGGTTTATACTGTTACATCCTCTTCACATGTATTCCATCGTGTTTAATGAGCGATCGAAGTCGATTTACCGTAAGTAAGTAAAGGAACCCTTTTATACCTCGTGGTATATAGGGCAATACAGTGTTAGGCCTGTATTTTTCATTGACCGTCCGCATCACGCCGGCCGCCTTTACTTTCCCAGAGCATGTCTGGTACCCAGTTGAAGCTGGGTCGACATGAGAGCCGTCGCGGTCGGGAAAAATTTCATGCGCACTGCGGGAGTTGAACCCAGACCACCAGCCTTGAGTAGCGAGTTCACTAACAACTACGCTACCGCGTCTCTCTACAAGCGAGTTCACTAACAACTACGCTACCGCGGCTCTCCGATTTACCGTAGAAATCCATTATATATATATATATTTGGTTAACACTCATATTCAATTTCGTTTTGACTTATCATCATTGCGCTCATCATATCACATGACCGTAGCTATCTCCTACTCAGCGCTTCAGTCAGCGTACAGCTAGCGACTAATCATGACAGTTCGATGTTGATACTAGTGCAGCTGTCGTGCTTCTCTTTTCTGGCCACTTCGAACCATGATCTTGTATTCTGACTATTGATATGAATTTGTTTAGCTGGAAATCGACTATGATGCCATACTCCACTAGCGGGGGTCGCTGTCGCGTACAGGTTATGTGCTCGCCTCTTATTCCAAAGGTACTCAGTTAGCTCCCCCGTGGAGACATCATATATTTTTCCATAGATGTCTGATTTCAGTGTAAGTCAAATCGAATTCCTAGTCCTATCGCAGACGGACAATAAAACGCAGGTCCAATTGAGCACGTAAAAGAACCATTCTTTCTTTCTTTTGTCGTCGCATTGCTACCGGGTTGTTGCCCAGTGTCGTTGTTTTCTGTTTTTGTCTTTTGCTGTTCTGGTGGCGTGTGTGATTGTTATCTTTGCTCTTTCACGGGATTCTGCTACGCCATCTAACCATCTTTTCCGTGGTCTTCCTCTTGCCTTCTTTCCCGATGTTCTGTTGTAGAAGACGCTGTATACTGTGGAGTTTGGATGCATTCTTATTAAGTGGTCAAACCACTTCATTCTTTGTTTCTCTATGTAATTCAAGCACGGTTTTGTGCCAACTTTCTTTCTTATGCTGATGTTAGTGATTCTGTCTTTTCTTGTGTTGTTGGTAATTTTTCGCAGACAACGCATTTCACAAATAGTTATTTTTGTGACTGCGTTTTGCTCAATGTCCATGTTTGGCTCTGGTAACACAAAGTAGGTATAAAAATACTGTTGATCATCTGTTGCTTAGCTGCCTGTGAAATTTTGGGTGCCTTAACAATGGGGCTAGCTGGTAGGTTACAGCCTTTGCTTGTAAAAGAACCATTGGCAGTTCAAAATTGAGACAAGCAGGCTGGAAAGCCGCTGCCCAGGCAAAATTCATTAGAAAGGATTAGAAATAAAATTCCTACAAAAATATATTCACCATCTTCAAAATTACACCGGGGGCCCTCGTCGATGCTACGGAGTTCGTGCACTGCAGCTGAGATTTTCCTGTGTAAGGAAGAATCGGAGCACACATGGTTAATCTCCGAAGTGCAATGATATCAATCAAACTCAACTAGAAGCTTAAACTTTCAGCTCTATCCATTGGTTGACCCTCTGATATGGCGGAAGATCCATGAAAATAGCTGCAAATTACAAATCTTTGATGTGATTCAATCTATAGTTTATACACGGAACATAACTCCATCTTTCGTAAAAAGAAAAGTAAAGGAACCCTTTCATACCTCGTAGTATATGGGTCAATACAGTGTTAACCTGTATTTTTCATTGACCGTCGGCACACGATGGGTGATGTGGTCAACATCACGCCGGCCGCCTTTACTTTCCCAGAGAATGTCTGGTACCCAGTTGAGGCTGGGTCGACCTGAGAGCTGTCGTGGTCGGGAAAAATTCCACGCGTATTGCGGGAGCTGAACCCAGACCACCATCCTTGCGAAACGAGGCGTTACGCTACAGCGGCTCTCCATCTTTCGTATCATAATAATAATAGCCATCCATCGAAAGTGATGATGATAACAGTCTCAGAAGTGGAGGTGACTGCACCTGTCTGGTGTGTGCGGAGGTGACTGCACCTGTCTGGTGTATGTGGAGGTGACTGCACCTGTCTGGTGTTTGCGGAGGTGACTGCACCTGTCTGGTGTCTACGGAGGTGACTGCACCTGTCTGGTGTGTGCGGAGGTGACTGTAGAGTAGACCATAGATTCCCAACATTTTTCGGCCCACCGCCCACTTTGCACAACATAAACTTTGTAACGCCCCTCCACATTATAACAGTTTGCCAACCCCCGCCCCTCCCACATATATATACATGCTCTATTTTCTCTTTGACATAGAAAATTGATATATATTTCTGTCATACATGGTCAATTTTCAAATGATTACATGCATGAAATATAAAATTGATAAAAAAAAGGGATCGTGTAAGACGGGCATAAGATGAATTAAAATGCAGAATTCAAATTTTGAATGATTATTCAATCGCACAATTACGAAAGTAATCTATTTTAAAATATTTATTATTAATTTCTTCTTTTTTTCGATCCAGAAGCACTTGAGCTTTCAGCTCTTCGGCTCAGTGCCATGGACATCGTAACCCTTCGGTTCGGTGCCACGAACACCGTAAATCTGGAAAATCTGTGGCTTTTCTGCCAGTCCGCGGAATTGAACCCGCACACACAGAGGACTTGTCACCCGTAGTCCAACGAGCTACGAACACGCTGGGCAGGCGGGCAATTTCTTCTTTAAAGAGCCACCGACCCCTAATCGCCTGAGCACCCCCACCCCCAATTCTTCTGAACCACTAACCCCCCTAGAACGTTTCAGTGCCCACTGGGAGGGGGCAGTACCCACACTTTGGAAACGCTGCTGTAGACCAATCCCCGAACACGTCCCCTACCACAGGAGGGGCATGCATGATCAAGGTTAGACGTGTTTTGTTGTTTTTTTTTCGCTCAGCTCACTTTCTATGCGCCTGAACAGCACGACGATTCTCAGCTCTAAGTGAATTCCTCTTTGGTTTATTTCTCTTCGACCCAATTCTGTGTAGTGGTATCTGCATTTGTTTATAAGTAGTTCTTTTGTTTAGTATAATGTGTTCCATTTATCTGAACTTGAAGGAGGAAGTATCTTCCAGGGCATCAACGAGCGCTTGGTACCTGAAGAGATGGTGAACGGTTTCATGATGATGTGCAAACAGCTGACACTCTGGAGTGTGCTGTGGTTGAATTCTGTTCATGTGATTAATAAATGGTATGTTTTGTGTTCGAAGTCTAAAAATAGTGACCTGATCTCTCCTTGTAAGGTTGGTTAATGTTGTCATTGAGGTTTGGGTTGGCCATGTGTCTGTAAACCTCTCTTTCCGTGTCTCCCATGGTCATGTGTTCAGCCAAATTTATTTATTTATTGTTGTCAGAGATACAACTATAAAACATTGCATTAGACATAAGAACTATAAATACTTTGTTTATTACTGGACTTATTAGAATTCAAATGGCTATGGGGTAGTATCATCATCAAATAGCGTGTCCTGAACAGAAGTTTTCCACTCTAACAATCCTTCGGAATTTCTCTATCTCTAAGCAGGCGTGGTTCCGCCTCTGCAGCCGTCATGCTCAAATTATCAGTTACACCGTGAATCCATCTTCCTCGTGGTCTTTCTCTTCTCTTCTTTGAGGGGATGTCGCCTTCCAAAATTGTCTTCTCCTGTTTTGTCTCTTGATATGTCTAAAATACTTCAATTTTTTCATTTCAAATAATTGTAGCATCAATTGTTTTTAAAGTTCTTTTTGAATATATCTATTTGTTCTCTTCTCTGTCCATGATATATGACGGACTCTTCTCCGACGCTTATATTAAAAAGCATATATACGATTATCCCCTGCTTTGTTAAATGCAGCGCCGGATTAGCCTAGTAGCAGAAGTAGCAAATGCTACGGGCCCCGCGCTTCTAGGGGCCCCCGCGCCTATGTGACAGAGATGAAAAGGAAAAAATAACCAAGATGTTATATCAAAAACACGCAAGCTGTCTGAATTTTTAGATGTCGTGTGTGATGGTGCTGAATCCAAAGAAATCGAAGCAGAAAATACAGAAGTCGCGTCTCACTGTGTAGTAGATGAAGGCAGTGCTATAGGAGAATCGTCATTACCAATATTACCATTAAGATCAGCAACTCTTCACGATTTAGTCACATTTTCACAAGACAAACTGAAGTCGAATGTACAGCAAGTCCTCCCAATTTAGCCATATCATCTTCAAGCCAAAGAGAGGCAGAAAGCACAGCACATGCTTCCAATGTAGCAACATCATCTACAAGCCAAAACACAACGAAAGTAAAATGTACTCCAACGGTATTGGTGAATGGACAATCAACTGCAATCGTGATTATTGGATTCCGAAAGAAAGTAGCGAAGTGCAACATATGAACAGTGATTTCTTCTCTTCAAAAAAAAAAAAAACATACGATAAAGAAAACAATCCACGATTTTGTTGAAAGTCGTTTTCCACATACACACATACACCAACAAACAAAACTCACGTGAGAGATTGGTTGTGTTATACAGAAACAAGTTTGTGACAAGTTTGTTTGTAAAAGTTGTGTTTTATTTTAATATCATACAAAACTTAGGGCCCCGCGCTAAAATTTGCTACAGGCCCCGCGCTGGCTTAATCCGGCACTGGTTAAATATCCATGCTTCACACCCATAGGCTACGTGTATGCGCCTTGAACACTTAGGTTAGTATGTAACCGTTACAATGACGATAAATTATTTTTTTTCTTTCTATATCTATAAATTATTCTGACTTTTAAAAAAATATATTTGCAAAATCTATTCAGGTGACAAAGCTAAATTTACGTTCATTGATTATCTGGCTATGTTAACGCATAAATTACATTGTTATCAACGGTAACGTATGTCTAATTGATTGCACTATGCAAGAAATATGAAAAAGCATTTTTGTTAATTATGCTTTAGCGGGTGTTTTTTTCATATGCCTGACTAGAGAATGATGATGCAACCAGAATTAATTTCTCTCTGTAGGTCAGGAACAAACCTGATCCAGCATGATCGGTCTGCGGCAATCCGTTGCAGAATACAACGTGTCAATTCCTGTTTGCCATTCTCATTTCCTTTTATGCCATTCTCCCACAAAATGTTTTTGGTGGATCATTATTTTGGTCTCCCCTATGCATTCAATACCATGGTTGACAGTGCTGGTGGGGATTTTCTTCCACTTCTTTGGTTGCTCAGTGACTCTTGAGATCTTGCCCTTCGTCCCAATGCCATGTAGACATCGCATTAAAGAATTGGGGTGTCTGAGGATTTTCTACCAACAACGGGGACATGGATTAGAAATGGATTGCTATAGCATTAGTGGAGGATGGAGCTGTCTGCGTTGCTCAATAATACATCATCCAAGCTAGGATTCAGTCTGCTCATACAATCTCACCAGACTGTCCAGGATATGCGTGTGTTGATGACATTGAGAAAGCGGACTGCATCGATCGTCGTGGTTGATCCTTGATAATCCCTAATCAGTATAAAAGGCGCCGAGTGGTTACCGGGGCCCAAATTTGGGGTGTAAAGAATAGAACCACTGTAACATGCCACGCATGTCGTAAGAGTCGACAAAGGAGGTTTGGTTAAAATCGGATGCACGTACCCTAAATTTGTAAAAGTCCATGCGTTTAGGGGCCTACCAAACCAATGTGCAACGTATACACGTTCTTGGCAAAGATCAAACATATCACAAAGAGTGATTAAAATTGGTCGTAAAGAACGAAGGCAAAGAAGAAGAAGAGCATAAGAGAAAGATAGAAAACTGCTATGAATAATTGCAAATCCGCCACTTTGGAGTTTCAGAATATTCGTGCACCTTTCTTTAGTTGAGGAATCAACTGTACCTGGATGTGAACAATGTCATTTATGCGAACCACCATCTTAACTTTTCTGAGCAATACTGACTTGATAGGAGCGGCTTTAGCCCACCTGCCCAGCGTGTTCGTAGCGCGTTGGACGACGGGTGACAAGCTCCCTGTGAGTGGTGTGTGTTCAGTTCCGCGCGCTCGCAGAAAAGCCACAGGTTCTCCAGATTTACTGTGTTCCTGGCACCGAACCGAAGGGCTACGATATCCGTGGCACCGAGCCGAAGAGCTGAACGCTTAAGTGCTTCTGGATCAGGAAAAAAAAGATAGGAGAGGCCATATTGAGTAGAAACCTTCGGGGACTGCCTAGAGTAGTTGATAGTAGCTCGGCCTGCTAGCTGTGAGACGCCTCATAGCTCGGGTTCGAACCTACTGTCCGGCATTTGTTCGAGTCCCTGGTCTTACTCAGGACGATAACGTGAGTACCTCTGAAGTCGGAGAAAATCTGCCTGTATGGCGAGGAATACTAATTACGAGTACACTGAGCACACGGCTGCCAGTGTAAAGTAATTTACAATGTGCACGCTGCTGCCATTGTAAGAAATTGGAAAAACGGATTTTCACGCAAAAATCAGTTTCAGAGATGAAACTTCGTCTGAGTTGAAAGCGGACGAAAAAAAAAAAAAAAAAAAAAGTAGAAACCTTCTATTCTAAGTGTGATAACCCATACTCGACTCGTGAAACGAAATAAATCTCTACATACTGACATGCCCACATCCAAACTTTTAACGTACTATTTGACCCGGATCTTATTAATTCTATACTTAGCTACCTACACGTGCAAACAATAGTCTATTGTCCAGGTCAAACCACAGCCAACTATAAACTCATACGGCCGGCGGACTAAGATAAAAATTATGGGAAATCAGACCACGACCGGTCACGAGACCTCGCATTCCAGTATTGT
Source organism: Arion vulgaris (assembly GCA_020796225.1). Lineage (NCBI taxonomy): Eukaryota > Metazoa > Mollusca > Gastropoda > Stylommatophora > Arionidae > Arion > Arion vulgaris. The sequence continues at coordinate 13,731,723 of CM036772.1, forward strand.
TGTATATAGACAAATTCATTTTAAAATCAACACAACATGCTAAATCAAGGTTATATTATGTAACAAGTTAAGTTTAACAATATGAAATATCAGTATTATGAATATTTTTCATCAATAAATAACTATAGACTCACAGAATTGAGTAAAATTGAAAAAAAAAATTTTACAGTGTTCTATCAAACATATATAAATTCCAGCACACCCCTTCCCCTCCAGAATGACACTAGGCCATGGTTTCCCCGGTCACCTATGCGGCTCAATAATAGAGTTGGCTGTAGTTTTAACATACTATTTGACCCGGATCTTAATAAATCTATACTTAGCTACACGTGCAAACAATAGTCTATTGTCCAGTATCAAACTAAGGGACATAACTTCACTTCTGACAGGAGGAACACCCATATATTTTCTACCTTCTGCACATCGGTTATCTACCTATACCTTCTCTGTGTACCGGTTGGCACATATGACTTAGACAAATGATTTCAATTGCCACCGTTTTGCCGTCTTTCTACCAAATGTTTCCCACGTCATACCACAATCTTTTCACAGTTCTTTTCCGTGTTTATTTTGGACGTTCAGGTCTTCTTTTCCCGTCCGCTGTCCATTAGAGAGCTGTCCTAGCCAATGCTCCTACTGGTATACAACATACATACACGCTCGCCTGCCCAGCGTGTTCGTAGCGCGTTGCACGACGGGTGACAAGCCCCCTCCCTGTGAGTGCGGTTCAATTCCGCGGACTGGCAGTAAAGCCACAGGTTCTCCAGATTTACGGTGTTCGTGACACCAAACCGAAGGGTTACGATGTCCATGGCACCAAGCAGAAGACTCTAGTGCTTCTGGATCGGAAATTTAAAAAAATACAACATATATACCTAATCCCCCACCTTTTCGCCTTTTAATGGTGGCCTCTAATGATGCAAAGTTTGTTCGTTTGAAAAGCTCTGCGTTTGCTATCGTATTTGGCCAGAAACTTTGCAGGATTCTTCTTAAACACTTACTGTGGATAGTCACCAACTTGTGTATTATGTTGTAATACATCGGTTTTTTCTCTTTCTTAAACTCATGAAACGTTAACCAGATACCAACTGGATCAAATCAACCAAATAGAATTGAACGCGCCCGAGTGGTTACCGGGGCCCGCAATTGGGGTGTAAAGAATAGAACCACTGTTACCTGCTACGCATGTCGTAGAGTCGACAAAGGAGGTTTGGCTGAAATCGGGATGCATGTGTACTAAACGTGTAGAAGTCTATGCGTTTAGGGGCCTACCAGACCAATGTGCAACGTATACACGTTCTTGGCAAAGATCAAACATATCACAAAGAGTGATTAAAATTGGTCCTAAAGAACGAACGCAAAGAAGACGAAGAAAAATTGAACTAAGTCGGCCTACACCAGCCGACATGGCACATAATGATGATAATGGGGATGTAGAAAGATGCTTCATATTATACTCAAAATCAAAGAAAACTGGCTCATGCTACAAATAAGAAAAGAAAATTGAGGTATTTTGAACATATAAAAAACATGAAGGGCTGAAGGAGGCCATCATGGAAGGAGGCATGCTGGCAAAGAGAAGAAGACCACGGAGAAGATCGATTCAGGATGTAACTGATGGTTTGAACATGACGGCTGCAGAAGCAGGACATCTGGCCTATGAGAGAGAAAAACTCCGGAGGACTGTTGAGGTGGTAAAGTTCTGCTCAGGACAATCGATTTGATGATGATGAAAGCGATGCTCTACCCATTCCCGTGTTCGTCGCTCTTTTTCTTTTTAACTCATCGACATTTCTCCACTGTATTATTATTTCTTTCACAATTAAAATGTTGCCAGCCTAAACAAGTATAGACTTGCCTATCCACGCTGATAGATTCCTAAACTACATTAAACCTACCAGGCAGAGTCAGAGACGCCTAATCTCACAGACCGTGACTATTCTGTGGTTTTGCATATAATATGATATCTAGATAAGGGCACCCAGAGTCGTCGCATTTGTGTGGGCCCTGTGTTCTTAGACTAAGCCGATCAGTGAGTGATTATATTAAGCTTAAGATTGTTATTGATAGTAAGTGAAATATGGACTGGAAACCAGTGTAGATACTAAATGATAGTAATTCATCTTGTACCGTTATACTTTACATAAGGCCTGCAAGTAATTTCTCCATACCGTTCTATCCTGGACAACTCGCTCAGTCTCCTGAATGGAATTAAGACCGATATTTCTTGCCTCTCTCAGCAAAGCTCGTTTCATGGTCTTCTAAGGTCGTCCTCTCTTTCTTGAACCCTCTGCATCCCAATGCCTGCTTTGATATTCTTTAATAGTGTAGATATTAGTGCAATAGAAAAAAATGTAAAGAAGTAGTGTTCATACCGTGTGGTACGTTTGGAAGGTCCTCTGTGGCGTAGAGGTTAGGTGCTCGCCTATCATGACAAAGGTACTCGATTCGTTCCCTCGTGGAGCCATCTGGTTATTTTTCCAGAGATCCCTGATATCAATGTAGGTGACGCCCGAGTGGTTACCGGGGCCCAAATTTGGGGTGTAAAGAATAGAACCACTGTTACCTGCCACGCATGTCGTAAGAGGCGACTAAGGAGGTTTGGCTGAAATCGGATGCATGTGTCCTAAGTGTGTAGAAGTCTATGCGTTTAGGGGCCTATCAAACCAATATGCAACGTATACACGTTCTTGGCAAAGATCAAACATATCACAAAGAGTGATTAAAATTGGTCATAAAGAACGAACGCAAAGAAGAAGAAGAAAAATGTAGGTGAGATCGAGGTCCTAGTCCTATCGGAGACGAACAATAAAATGTAGGTCCCGTGTTCAATTTTTAGCACGTAAATGAACCCTTGGCATTTCAAAATCGAGAATAGCAGGCTGGAAAGCCGCTGCCCCGGAAAAATTTATTAGGAAAGATTAAAAAGAAAATTCTTACAAAATATCTTTACTATCTTCAAAATGACATCGAGGACCCTCACCGGTGCTACGGAGTTTGTGCACTGCAGCTGAGATCTTCCTGTGTAAGAAAGAGATCGGAGCACACATGGTTACTCGTCGAAGTGCAATGACGATGGTCCTATCAATCAATCAATAGATACGTTTGGAATGCGGTGTTACTCTCCAGTTAGTCTGTTTCGTCCTTGTCTCTTAAAGAAGAAGCAAATGCACATCATTAGTTTCTGTTCCTATTGGACCTCTATAATGTGTCCCAGTTGTGATTTATCCTTTCCCTTCCTATTCTACGGTCCTCGCCCGAGTGGTTACCAAATTTGGGTGTAAAGAATAGAACCACTGTTACCTGCCACGCGACTAAGGAGGTTAGGCTGAAATCGGATGCACGTGTCCGCTAGGGAATGCTAACCCGAAACAAATGCTTGCAGAAAACGGATGCACCAGGCCGTAAGGTTCCCTCACATTGAGGAATGGGATAACGGATTCTACGGTCGCCAATCTGCCTCGGAGATTTAGCCACGCAGTAAGAATGTCAGACCTACCATCACGAGGGTGGCCAAAACTTACTGCGGGAAGAGGTCGGCACAAACGGGAAGCAGAAATCATAGGAACTATATCCTACAGAACTGTCCCCAGTATGCAGACTTGATAAGAAAGAGGTGGCCCACTTACACTAGCATCCAAGACAAACTGTATGGCGTGGCTGACAATCTGAGGCAGACGGCTGCCTTTATTAGAGAATCCGAAATCCCAATCTAGTGAGAACGCAGAAGAAGAATATTCTTCTGTCCTCCTCTGTGAACCGTTTTGGGTCTTCCCGGTTTTTATTTACTTTCCGGTGTCCAGCTTTGTGTAGTTTTCGTGTCAGAGATAGTCTCCATGCGTATCCCATATACATTCATCTCCAGCATCTCTGTTGGATGATGGTGCTCATATTGTTTTTCTAACACCGTGTAAACAGTTCTTGGTTAGAGCGTGGACTCTGATAACATAAGGCCGGCGGCCTCAGGTAAAAGTTTTAGGAAATAAGGCCACAACCGTCGTGTACCTCGCCTTCAGTATTGTTGTATAAAGGTCATTTCATTTTAAAAACAACACAGCATGCTAAATCAAGGTTATATTATGTAACAAGTTAAGTTTAACAATAAGGAATATCAGTATTATGAACATTTTCAACAATAAATAACCATGGACTCATAGAATTGAGTAATATTGCAAAAAAAAGCTTACAGAGTTCTATCAAACATATACAAAAACCAGCCCCAGATTGTTTGGTTTTCCAATCTGATCAAGTCAGCCATATGCTGCGGGGGCCACGGTCCGATCCATCTATCCAAAAATTGGCTGAAATCGGATGCATGTGTCCTAAACGTGTAGAAGTCTATGCGTTTAGGGGCCTACTAAACCAATGTGCAACGTATACGCGTTCTTGGCAAAGATCAAACATATCACAAAGAGTGATTAAAATTGGTTGAAAAGAACGAACGCAAAGAAGAAGAAGATCTCTTCAAAGTCTCTATTGTATGATGATGCTCATATTGTTTTGCTGACACTGTGTGAACAGTTCTTGGTTAGAGATAGTATTTAACCAGAACACACATAAGATCTTTTGCAGACAAGTTGTATGGAAAGAAGAAAGTCTGGACATATCTTGTTATGTCATTCTCCAGCATTCTTAACCGATTCATAATCATCATCACAAAAATTGTCATGAGCAGAACTTTATCACCCTAACCAGAGCCCACTATAAACTTATGGACCTACAGACTCAAGTAAGAATTATGGGAAATCAGACTGCAACTACACCACGTGACCTCGCATTCCAGTATTGGTGTATATAGACGAATCCATTTTAAAATCAACACAAAATGCTAAATCGAAGTTATACTATGCAACAAGTTAAGTTTAACAATAAGGAATATCACTATTATGAATATTTTTCACCAATAAATAACCATAGACTCACAGAATTGATTAAAATTGCAAAAAAGCATACAGTGTTCTATCAAACATCTGTAATTTCCAGCCCCCTTTCCTGAGCTAGGTAAGGGAATCCCCGGCCAGTTGTCTGGCCTATTTATCTAGAGTTGACTGTGCTCTAACAGTCCTTCGGAATTTCTAAATCCAATAGACCAGATGTCCCACATCTGCAGCAGTCATGCTCAAACCATCAGCTACATCCTAAATCCATTTTCTCCGTGGTTTTTCCTTTCTCCTCTTTGCCAGTATGCCTCCTTCCATACTGTCTTCTCCAACCCTTCTTTTTTCTTTACATGTCCAAAATACTTCAATTTTCTTGTCAATTCAAATCAAAATTGCGAATGAATACAAACCTATTTCTAAAAACAGCTATTGTCTATTGTATTTCCCCAGGTGGGTGATGGAATTGGTTGTTCACTCTTGACGTTAAGTGTAGGGGTGGGAACTTTAATTTGCGTTCCAGGGTCAGATGAGTCGCCCTTGTTGTGTTTTATCCGTGTTTATTTAGTGTGGTCTTGATATTGTCTATCCATCTTTTTCTTGGTTTTCCCTTAGCTCTAATACCTGATCTCGTTTTATTTCATGCTGCCATTGGTGGTTGGTTGTATTCCATTCTCATTAAATGTCCAATCCACTGCATTTGTTGTTTTTCCAATGTATTCGATGCAGGAAGTTAAAACAGTAACCCAGGAATAGTAACATTTTCACCCCAAAACTTCTCAAACTAGCCCACCTGAGTAGGAAAATCCGCGTTTCTGGCAACATCACAAGGCGGACACATATCATCCAATTGTACCTAGTCACAAAAATTGCTAGACGATAACTTCTTGACCCCCAGATACACGCGCGCGCGATAGCTAGAAACCTTCGCCTGGGATTGTACAGAGCCAACTATAAACATATCTAGAGTTGGCTGGGGATTGTACCGTCAAAAACAGCGATTGTCACATTTATTTCATACTTACTTTATCCAGTATCTCGTTTTCTCATTTGCTCGTGTTACCTTCATGTTTTGAATCTAATCATGACCTATCGATAACACCGTTTCTGGTTTCACCGCAGAGGGGGAGACAATCAGACTAAGGAGTGTACGTTTTCTTAATTGCGTCTCTTTGTAATAACACAATCCTTTCTTTTCGCTGTGAATAGTCAGTTCGATTTTTTAATAACCCGTACTTACTAGCTGCCTCAAATACAACATAAAGATCAATATTCAAAAGACATAAATCATGACTATAAACAGAGAACATAAAGATATCAACATACAAATAAATGACCAAACGCTAAAGCAGGTGAGAGAATTCAAATACCTTGGAAGTATCTTCACATCTGATAGTAGACTGGACAGAGAGATCGAAACTAAAATCCAGCAAGCCAACAACATTACATACCAACTTACCTCAATCTTGAAACACCCAGCAATTCCAGTAGAGACTAAAAGACATATTATAAATGCAATCTTCATACCAACATTGTGTTATCAGTGCCAAATTAAGACACTGACAAAAAAAAAACAAGAAAGGAAAATTACCAAATGTGAAATGAGATGCTTGAGGAAAGCAGTAAATAAAACAAAAAGAGACCATATAAGAAATGAGGAAATTAGAAGAACAGTCAGAACAACACCTACTATTAGATTCATTGAAGAACAGAGACTGGTCACTTGGTGAGAATGAACCGAATACACCAGTTGCAAGAGCGTACAACCTGAAAATGAAATCATCAAGAGGAACGGGCAGACCAAGAAAAAGATGGGTTATGGTGTTACAGACATCTTAAAACTCCACAATACCACATAATATCAAGCGACCGAGCGTGCAAAATCTCGGAAACCGATCATCAGTTAAACTTGCTACGCCTAACGGCAAAAAAGCAGAGAATGACAAAAGAAACGAAAAGTAGAAGAACAAGAAAGAACTAGATACAATGTTCCTAGATTATTTAGAACATGCGAAGTCACGAATAAAATTAGAAATTCAGTTGATTTTGTTAAATCTCACGTTCCAGGCGAGAGTGTTGCAAATCGTTTGGATACGTTTACGGTACAGAATGGTTTAAAACTGCACTAAGATACGCCCCATTCTCATTGTGCGCCTTAACCGTACGACCTCCTTTGTCTCTGCTAAGAGTTCGGGTATAGAGTGTCTGCACTTGACTTCCCGCAACTGGTGTTCTGTTGTAAGGGGAGTTAATTGTTATTTATTCCGCGAGAATCAAGCCAGGTATCAGGTAGTTTTGACTTTAATCACAGCCCTGGACTGTTTTAAAGTCGTTTTTCTATAAAGAGTATGATCGCTGCCATATAGGTAAGTAGTTAAATCGTTTCTTAAAGTTCTCTAAGAATAAATGAAGAGAAATTGTTATTGTTATTTGCGTTCGCTCGTTCTTATCAACCAAGTTAACCACATTTTGTGATCTGTGTGATTTGTTATTATCAACCAAGTTAACCACATTTTGTCATCTGTGCGGTTTGTTCTTATCAACCAAGTTAACCACATTTTGTCATCTGTGTGGTTTATTCAACCAAGTTAACCATATTGTGTGATCTGTGGGGTTTGTTCTTATCAACCAAGTTAACCACATTTTGGGATCTGGTTTGTTCTTATCAACCAAGTTAACCACATTTTAGATCTGTGTATTTTGTTATTATCAACCAAGTTAATCACATTTGTGATCTGTGTGTTTTGTTCTTATCAGTTAACCACATTTTGTGATCTGTGTGATTTGCTCTTATCAACCAAGTTAACCACATTTTGTGATCTGTGTGATTTGTTTACACAAACTTCTTCTCCTTCTTCAAACACTCCATATCGACCGCTTGTTAAGCCACTCTGTGATTTGTATGTGATCTGATCCTTAGAGCAATTGTACGTTGTGCCATTTATGCGCCTATAAATTTATTTTTTTTCCGATCCAGAAGCACTTGAACTTTTCAGCTCTTCGGTTCGGTGCCACGAACACCGTAAATCTGGGGAATCTGTGGCTTTTTCTACCATCCCGCGGAATTGAACCCGCACACACAGAGGGATAGTCACCCGTAGTCCAACGCGCTACGAACACGCTGGGCAGACGGGCATGCGCCTATAAATAGACCAGCGTATCCGATTTCTGCGACGCTTTTTATTTACTATAGTAGCTTCCCTAGGCTCCTACCTTAGTCGCTTCTTACAACATACCTTGTATGTCGCAGTGTTACTATATTTTGCTCCCTTTGCAAGCCCCAGCAACACACGGGTGCAAGTTTGCATAAACAAAAGTACTATATGATACTATCAATGAGAGGTAGACAAGTGAAATATTTTAGACACATAAAAAGACATGAAGGTCTGAGAAAATCGTTATGAAGGGAGACACCCCGGCACAGAGGAGAAGAGGTAAAACATTCAGAATGTGATAGGTAATTTGAACATAACAACAATGAGAGGCGAGACATTTAGCCTGGCCTATGAGATAGAGGCAAACGCAATGGCATACCCAACTGTCACCACTATTAAAACATCCTAGCATTAACATGGCAGTCAAACGACAACTGATAAACTGTTTATTTATTCCAACTCTCTGCTATCAGTGCCAAACATGGCCCTGACTAAGACACAAGAAAGAAAGATTACAACATGTGAAATGAGATGTCTACGAAACGCTGTCAACATTACAAGGAGAGATAGAGTGAGAAACGAGAATATCAGAAGCATCGTTGGTACTATACCATGCATACAGTACATCGAGAAGCAAAGAATCAAGTGGTTCGACCATCTAATGAGAATGGAATCACATTTACTACCATCACGTGCCTACAATAATCGACACTCAGGGCGCAGAGCACGAGGCAGGCCAAGAACACGATGGATAGATAACATCTCAGAGTCCCTGCGAAAGCATGGACTGACAACGTCAAGCGCAACACACCTGGCACAAGATAGAAAACTAACTCTCCCACGTCGCTTCACGGCAAATGTGGATAAGATAAGATATGAGATAGAGACATTTTTTGACAACATGTCCAACATGTTGGTGACATTACTAAACCAGTGATGTACGAAAATCTATAAATCTGAGGTGTTCAGACCAGATCTGGAGACACACGTTGGTAGGCTGCGGTGATACTAAGTAAAGCAGTGCGGCTCGTCATTAAGGACCAGTATGGCCGGGCCCCACCAAAAATAATGTATAATGTGTATATATTATTTTCTAAATTAAAATATAACAACCCAAAACCATGATTTTTCCGAACATTTTCTCTGGCCCCACCAACAAAAATGATCACGAGCCGCCACTGAAGTAAAGTATCGTTTAAGGACAAAGACTTGTGTGTATAGTATAACATAAGTAAGGGAAAATGTAACTAAGTTTCGATCATGGATCTTTACAAGGATATGGACAGAATAAACACTAAATAAAAATTATGACGACATGCTGATCTTTTCTTCTCCAATCCTATTTTGTCTCACAGCGCCAGGATAAGAAGAGATATAAAGGGCTTTTGTGTTCGCTTCATAAACAGTGTCTTTCGTCGCCTCTGTTTCCCCTGAGGTCCACATTTTGCGTGGCCGGCCTTTTCCTTGATCCACTGTATCCGAGTAACATTGTTTTTGAAATGCACTGTCTCTTGGCAACCTGCTTATGTGGCCGACCTATTTAAAATATTTTGTTGTTTCTTGATGAAGTTCAGTATAGATGTTGTACCAACTTTTTTCCTGATGTCTTCGTTTCTCAACCAGTCTCCTCTTGTTACTGCCAGTATTCTTCGTAGACACTTCATCTCTGTCATGACTACCTTCATAATTCTACGAGAATAAATTAGATTATACTAGTGTCGGCTTCCTTGGTCTGTCACAACGGCTTCAGCAGTACTAGTCTATCAAGTGATGACATCACTAAACGAAACCGTGGCCTCCAGCAACATAAGACCGACTAGCTCAAACGGGAAATAGAAAATTCCTGTTTAATGGGAGTGTGATCAACAAATAAACAGTGTACATGTATTAAGAGCTTCCGAAAAACAAATAGACAAACACAGGATTCGAACCACTTACCCTCATTTCTTACAACACCCATCGCCTAACCTAGCAATACGAACGTCTTTACGAACACAACCAGCGAGCCATTCATATGTTGGTTGTGTTTGTAAGAACGCTCTGTTGCTAGGCTAGCGATGGGTGTCGTAAGAAATGAGGGTAAGTGGTTCGAATCCTGTGTTTGTCTACTTGTTTTTTCGGAAGCTCTTAATACCTGTACACTGTTTAATAGGAATTGATTTTTGTATATGTTTTATAGAACACTACGATTTTTTTGGTGCACTTTTACTCAATTTTATGCGTTTATGATTATTTCTTGATGAAATGTGTTAATAATACCGATATTCCTTAGTGTTAAATTTAATTTGTAACATAATATAACCTTGATTTAGCATGGTGTGTTGTTTTTCAAATGAATTATTCTATATAAAACAACACTCGAATACGAGGATCATGGGACAGTTGTGGCCTTCTTTCCTAGAATTGTTACCTGAGCCCACCGATCGTATATTATCGGAGGCCATGAACGAAACTAACCAAAATTATAATGACATGTTGAGAATATCAAATATGAAAACAGTTGGCTGTGAAGATACAACGCGGGAATGTAATTGCAACAGTAATTCGACAAATTTTCGAGAGATAAAAATGATGTTGACATTTAGACGTCAAGATAAATACCATTGTTCTTCTTTTCTTGTTTCCTTCTCTGCTTTTTTTGCCATTAGGTGTAGCTTAAATGATGATCGGTTTCGAGATAGTGCACGCTCGGTTGCTTGATATGCTGTGGTATTGTGGAGTTTTAAGATGTCTATAACTCCATCAATCCATTTTTTTCTTGGTCTGCCCTTCCTCTTGATGATTCCATTTTCAGGTTGTACGCTCTTCCAACTGGTGTATTCGGGTTCATTCTCACCAAGTGGCCAAACCATTTAAGTCTCTGTTTTTCAATGAATCTAATAGCAGGTGTTGTTTCGACTGTTCTTCTAATTTTCTCATTTCTTATATGGTATTTTCTTGTTTTATTTACCACTTTCCTCAAGCATTTCATTTCACCGGTGATAATTTTCCTTTCTTACTCTTTTGTCAGTGTCCATGTTTGGCACTGGTAGTACAACATCATTGTTACATATCTATTATAAGCATATGAGAGTAAAACGGTTGTGATATGTTGGGGCTCTTGTTAAAACATATAGAATAGAGTTTGGGTCGGAAAAAATCGCGTAGTATTTAGTATATTCGCTTCTTAGACGCGTGGTCCGGTCTCAATCCCACTATTGTAATGGAATTATTGATAAGACCAGTGGCGGCTCGTGATCCTTTTTGTTGGTGGGGCCAGACTCAATTTTTTTAGAAAAATCATGGTTTTGGGTTAGGTTATATTTTAATGTATTAACTAATAAATACACGTTACACATTATTTTTGGTGGGGCTCAGCCCTACTGGCCCTTAATGACGAGCCGCCACTGGATAAGACTATTGTGAATTGAAAACCGTACGTTGATGTGCAACCCCAGACATCATCATCATCAAATAGTTTGTTCTGAGCAGAACTTTGCCACCCCACAGTCCTTTGGAATTTCTCTCTCTCTTGTAGGCCAGATGTCCCACCTCTGCAGTCGTCACGTTCAAACCATGAGTAGGGTAGTGAGGTAGAGGTAAACCCCTATCAAAGGAGATGTAAGACGCCTCCTTCCCTCCGGAGGTCTACGGGATACCCTTGAGCAAGGTGGAGTACCCGATTAACCCACATCCCCCAGGCAGGGTAACGTAAAGCCATGGGAGCAGGTGGTGGATGAGTGAGGGAACTGCCGACAGATTGTCTATAGTTATGGTCTCAAAACTCACAACGGTAGGCAGACGATCTCTGTAATAGAGACAGTGGCGGCTCGTGATTATTTTTGTTGGTAGGGTCAGACATTTTTTTTCCGGATAAATCATGGTTTTGGGTTGCTATATTTTAATATATAAATGAATAAATACACGTTATACATTATTTTTGGTGGGGCCCAACCCACTGGCCCTTAACCCTTTCGCTGCTACATACTTTCTGGAGGCTGAGCTAAAAATATCTACTCTTTGTTTCTAGGTCACAAACGTGAATGTACGCCTATAGCAGTAACAGTAGTAATGTATAACGTGTTAACACGTCTTTAGCCCACGGAGGAGAGATAATAACAGATGTGTTAATGTGTCTTTACAACTGAATGGAAAAACGTATATATACGTCCTTAGCAGCTAAAGGGTTAATGACGAGCTGCCACTGAATAGAGACAATGGCTACGGTCATAGATCGGTATGGTCACTACCAGGAAGGAAAACAATGGGAGACTAACTTCTTTAAAAATGTCTAGAAAAACCTAGCATTAATATGTAATATAACCCCAAATATCTAACTCAAGAATAGCACCATTTTATCACAAGGCATTCAAATCAGACCCAAAAACAAAGTATGTGCTTGAAAATTGAATGCCTAACATCTGATAGGTGTCGTTAAGTCATAAATGGTGGATTGTTTCTGCAACATTTTTATACACGAGTGTGTAAACACGTCACTTCCACAATTGTTTACGGTCTATTTTCCAAGGACTGAATGTCGAACGTGCTATCTCGCGACAACACACTTTGTTGTAACAATATACAACCCCAATATGGTCGTTTGAATGGAGGACGTCGTCTATTGTGCTAGTCGTTACCAGAACAAGCGTTTGTGGTGACATATTGGAGCAGAAGAAGTGGTCGCTACAGATACTCATTAAACCTCATTTTATTTAGAAGTGTTTTTATTTGTACTGAATTTATTGATTATCTTTATTTTATGTACAGATGTCATATGTTTCACTTTTCTCCATATGTGTACATTGTCAGCATCATCATGTGCCGTGCTGTCTGGCGTGTGCGATCATGTACGTATTCTCACAAAAAAACTATTTTAATGCCAGGGGCGGACTGGCCAGCGTTCCCGATTGCAAGTAGGTCCCTTGATAAACTGAGCACCTTGTTCTTATACAATATGTTAAAAATGATAAGAATGACAATATAATAGAAGTAAAAATTATTATTACTGTAATGAACTAAAATTTAAATTGCGTTACTATTTTAATATAAATCAATCATTTTTCACGGGCATTAGTGTTTAAAAAACCCATTAAAATCGGGGAAAAAATGTAGATGGTATTGCCCCTCTAAATCTTTCTTCCTATCTTGTTGTCATGCTGTTTCCGTGTTTTTGCCCAGTGTCGTGGTTTTCTGTTTTTGTCTGGTGTTACTCTAGTGGCTTGGGTGAAAGTTGTTTTTGCTTTTCGATAGGATTATGTTACGTACACTATCCATTGTTTTCGTGGTCTTCCTCTTGCCTTCTTGCCTGATGTCATGTTGTATAAAACTAAAAGTAGTTGAGAATTGTAGGGATCTCTGGGGCATAGAGGTTATGTGCTCGTCTCTCATGCTAAAGGTACCAGGTTCGCTCCAACGTGGTGCCATCTGGATATTTTTCCAGAGATCCCTGATCCTAGTGTAGGTCAGATCAAGCTTCTAGTCCTATCGGAGACGGACGATACAATGTACGTCCCAAGTTTAAGTTCTATCAATCAGTCAATCAATCCAGCAGTTATAACACTCCATTATCATATACAATGTCCCCCCATCAGTTATAACACTCCATTATCATATACAATGCCCCCATCAATTATAACACTCCATTATCATATACACTGTCCCCCCATCAGTTATAACACTCCATTATCATATACACTGTGCCCCCATCAATTATAACACTCCATTATCATATACACTGTCCCCCGCCCCATCAATTATAACACTCCATTATCATATACACTGTCCCCCCATCAGTTATAACACTCCATTATCATATACACTGTCACTCATCAGTTATAACACTCCATTATCATATACACTGTCACTCATCAGTTATAACAGTCCAGTATGATATACAACGTCACTCATCAGTTATAACAGTCCAGTATGATATACAACGTCACTCATCAGTTATAACAGTCCAGTATGATATACAACGTCACTCATCAGTTATAACAGTCCAGTATGATATACAATGTCACTCATCAGTTATAACAGTCAAGTATGATATACAACGTCACTCATCAGTTATAACAGTCCAGTATCATTCACTATCATTATTGCCTTTGGATCATCAACTATCTGAACAACCAGCATGAGAGATTCTACAGTATCTTTCGCAAGAGTATAGACCGACACGATGAAGGGAGCATCCGTCGACAGTCGGAAAGACAGAACTGTCATGGAGTTGCTCTCTTTACCGTTAGGTCAAAATCATCACAAGTTGATCAAGTTCATCAAAAAGTATATCTCTGTTGGAATGGTGTTGTTGTTTGTGTGTGATTCTTCTTGTTTCTGTAAATCGCCCGAGTGGTTACCGGGGCCCAAATTTGGGGTGTAAAGAATAGAACCACTGTTACCTGCCACCATGTCGTAAGAGGCAACTAAGGAGGTTAGGATGAAATCGAATGCACGGGTCCGCTAGGGAATGCTAACGCGAAACAAATGCTTGCAGAAAACGGATGCACCAGGCCGTAAGGCGCATAACATGGTGCAACGAATCCTCACAATGTGGAATGGGATAACGGATTCTGCGGTCGCCAATCTGCCTGGGAGATTTAGCCACGCAGTAAGAATGTCAGACCTACCATCACGAGGGTGGCCAAAATTTACTGCGGGAAGAGGTCGACACAAACGGGAAGCAGAAATCATAGGAATTATATCCTACAGAACTACCCCAGTATGCAGACTTGAGAAGAAAGAGGTGGCCCACTTACACTAGCGTCCAAGACAAACTGTATGGCGTGGCTGATAATCTGAGACAGACGGCTGCCTTTATTAGAGAATCCGAAATCCCAATCTAGTGAGAATGCAGAAGATGAAGAAGTTTCTGTACATGATGTGCTTTGCTTATTTTACTAGATCAGTGGTTCTCAACCTTCCTAATGCCGCGACCCTTTAATACAGTTCCTCATGTTGTGGTGACCACAACCATAAAATTATGTAACAATATTTATTTTGAATTATGATAAATATATGTTTTCCCATGGTCTTAGGCGACCCCTGTGAAGTGGTCGTTCGACCCCCCAAAGGGGTGGTGACCCACAGTTTAAGAACCACTGTACTAAAGTGATTGTTTGATTGACCCCTGTGTTGCCAAAATACTAAAGTGATTTAGTTTGACCCCTGTGTTGCCGGGACCTCGCTATATCATTCCATGAGATCTTTGATCTGTTACGTTCTTACTACATAACGACCACATCCTATAGTATACATGAAGAAGCTAAGACTATGGAATCCAGGGCCGTACGGTATATTTTCTCAGTATGATGCAAGTCTTCGAAATGCCGTCCTTAATTTTTTTGTTTTTTAAATAATCTTCAATTGTGATATTGATTTAACTGCTTATACCCCCCCCCTTACTGCGCCGTCTGATGCGGCTACCTCTTTGCATCACGGCACGGCCCTGGTGAAATCTGTATATTAGCTGGTTGCTGACTCCACCCGCCCGTGTGTCGCTGAGGCCCACGGTGGAAGTAAAGAATAGTAACACTGCGACCTACAAGGCATATCGTAAGAGGCGGCTGAAATAGGGCCTAGGGAAACTACCCTAGTAAATAAATAGTTTCGCAGAAAGCGGATGTGCTGGCCTACTTGTAGGCGCATAACTGGCACAACGTACAATCGCTCTTAGACTCAGATCACATATAAATAACAAAGAGTGGTTAACAAGTGGTCGATAAGGAGCGTTCGAAGAAAAAGATTGATTTGACAGATAGGATTGTCAACATATGCAGTTATGTGAATAATTATTTGATTGAGCCATTATCATTGCACTTTGTTGAGTAACCATTTGTGCATTGCTTTCTTCCACAGAGAGATCTCAGCTGCAGTACACAAACTCCGTAGCACCGGCGAGGGTCCACGGTGTAATTTACAAGGTTGTGAAAATATTTTGTGGGAATTTTAGTTTTTTAATCTTTCTAATGAATTTTGTAAGGGCAGCGGTTTTCCAGCCTGCTCTTCGCGATTTTGAACTGTCAATCATTCTTTTACGTGTTCAACTTGAGCACGAGATTTAAGTTTTATCGATCGTCTCTAATAGGACTAGGAACTCGATCTCACCTACACTGATATCAGGGATCTCTGGAAAAAAGTCCAGATGGCTCTACGAGGGTGTGAACCGAGTACCTTTGAAGCGAGAGGCGAGCACCTGACCTCTACAACACAGACCCACTAAGAGCGTAGGAAGAAGACAAAGAAGACGCAATTAAAATATAATACAACAAGATGAGCGTCTGGCCACAGCCAACTCTAAATACTGGCCCGCATAGCTAACGGGAAAACCCCTGACCTAGTGTCAGTTGGGCGGGGGAGCTGGAATTTATATATGTTTGATAGAACACTGCAAGCTTTTTTGCAATTTTATTCAATTCTGTGAGTCTATGATTATTTATTAGTGAAAAAATATTTATAATATTGATATTCCTTATTGTTAAACTTAAATTGATGCATAATGTAAATTTGATTTAGTATTTTGTGTTGATTTTAAAAGGAATTCGTCTATATACAACAATACTGGAATGCGAGGTCTCGTGGTGTAGTTGTGGTCTGATTTCCAATAATTCTTACTTGAGTCCGCAGGCCCTATGAGTTTATAGTTGGCTGTGGCCGAATTCATTGAAATGCGGGCTCCCATTAGAGAGACCGGGCTCAGTCCCGTAAGGCCAAATAGGTTTTTTTCTGTTGGGGCATTAAAACAAATTATAAACAGTTTTGCGGTGACTGCCCTAGCCATGCGACCATTAGATCCCAAAGGCCCATTTCCCTCCTGTCCTAAATCCCCCTACAAAAGTTGTAACTTGGGCGCAGTTTGTTTGTGCGTTTTGTTTTCTAACCCAGAGGCATTATTTCTCACTTTTTCCTGTTTTGTACAGGGAAGGATGGGCGGGAGGGGGTGTACCTGACTTTCTTGAAGACGCAGACACCTCCAACAACTCTAGGCGAGTAGTACTATACTTAGTGTTGCAGCGACTCCTAATAATAATAACAATTCCTCGCGTACCGTTATAAGTTACCTAGGGCCTGCAAGCAATTTCTCCACACCGCTCTATCCTGGGCAACTCGCTCAATCTCTTCCATGGAACTGAGACCGATATTTCTTGCTTCTCTCAGAAAAGTTCGTTTCAGGGTCTCTTTAGACCGTCATCTCTTGCTTGAACCCTTTGCATCTCACTTCAATGCCTGCTTTGATATTCGTTGATTATTTCTTCTCAAGGTGTGTCCAACATATCTTCATCTTCTCTTTCTTATAACAGTTGGCACTAGGTAGAGTCTTACACAGGCAGTAAAGACAGTTATGGTTGTGAATCATGGACTATTACACAAAAATTAAGAACGAAAATCCAGTGCTTCGAAACTAAATGCTACAGAAAGATCCTACGAATACCAAGGACGGAAAAAAGAAAGAACACAGATGTCCTGAAAGAACTAAATGTTAAAGAGAATTGGCTGATAAACAACATACTATACAGAAAAATTACATACTTTGGTCACATCAAGCGTCACGATGGCCTGGAAAGAACAATACTAGAGGGCAGGGTCCCAGGACGCAGAGGCAGGCCAAGAAGAAGATGGCTACAAGATATTAAAGAAACCATGAACATGACCATCGACGAAGTGGGTGAACTGGCAAGAGACAGAGTGAATTTCAGATGTGCTGCAAAGAGAGCAACGTCCTATAAAGGATACGCACCTTGATGATGATGAAAGACAGTTTTAAAGACAACACAATATCAACAAGTTATTGGAGGGTTAAAGTAACACAATATCAACAAATTATTGGAGGGTTAAAGTATCTCTTTATTTCGTATGACTGTTCTTAATTAACCATCTTTTCTGTTGCACACTTCTGGAACGACCTTCTTCGAGCACACTGATGTCCTGAAACTCAAACTGAAATAGATAATACAATGTATTTACGCAATGGCAATGTATGGGTGTGAAGCATTGACATTTACTAAGGCAGTGGAGAAACATAGATGTTCTTTTGAATATAAGTGTTACAGAAGAGTCCTTCGTATATCACGGGCAAAGAAGAGAACAAATAGATATATGCAGAAAAAACTCAAAATCAAAGCAAACTGACTGATGCTATAAAAAAAAGAAAGAAAAGAGAGTTATTTTGGACATATAAAAGGACATGCTGGAGAAGACCATCATGGAAGGAGGCATACCGGCAAAGAGAAGAAGAGGAAGACCACGTAGAAGATGGTGTCAGGATGTAACTGATGGTTTGAACATGACCGCTGCAGAAGCAGGGCATCTAGCATATGGGAGAGAGAAATTCCGGAGGACTGTTAGGGTGGTAAAGTTCTGCTCATGACAAGCTATTTGATGATGATGATGATGATGATTTACGCAATACCAGTAGGTGGGCATAATATCAATAACGTGAGATATACTATTACCTGTCTTCATAGGGAAAACTGAAATATAGTTGCAAAAACAAATTAATATGGTCATCATCGTAATCATGTGCCGTGCCGGCTGGTGTAGACGATCCTGGATCTTCACAAATCTTTATCTTTGGTGTTTGCTATCAACTCAGATGTTGACGCTCTACCGTGTCATGAAGTCAGGCTATCCATAATTTTCTCTCTGTCTTCCTCTGTCTCGTCTACCCTCAATTTTACCGGTTGTCACAATATGTTATAAACCTCCCTTCCTCATCACATGCCCGAAAAATGATGACTCTCTTTCTTATATTGATGATAAACTTTCTCTGTGTCTTGATCTCATTCAACACTTCAACATTAGTTATTTTAGCAGTCCATGGGATTCTCATCATTCTTCTATAAACCACATTTCTGTGGTCCTCAGAGATTTTTCGATCTGTGTGTTCGTTGCCCATGACTCGCATCCGTATGTCAATATTGGTTCTATATAGCACTGAATAACTCTCATTCTGATCGCAATTGACAAAACTTGTTGCATATAATGCTTCTCATTTTCAGGAACGATGTTTTCGCTTGCCATATTCTGCTCTTTATTTCTGATCGGCATCTACCATCTGATGTTACCAGGACATCGAGGTATTTAAATTGCTGCACTTGTTTTAGCTCAGTGCCATTTACCGTGATGGTGCATTTTGTCAAAGTCTGTTTTTTATATATGATCATAACTACTGTCTTCTTAATATTCAAACTGAGTCATTTGTTGTTACTTTCTGTTACAAACTTATCAACTAATCTTTCTGTAGCTCCATTTCATTTCTTGCTATTAAGACGGTATCATCAGCATTTCTCAGGTTATTTATGGTATGTCCTCCTACATCTATTCCAGCGATATCCTTTATAGATCTAAAAATGTTTTCACAATACAGTGAGAAAAATCTGGTGATAATACGCATCCTTGTCTAACATCCTTTTTGATCTTCTGGAAAATTCCTTGGTGGTAACAGAAAATAACAATAAAAATCTACGCCTGAATTGCAAGAAGACAGAGGCATACGCATTAACAATATCGCCCTAGTGGTTACAGGGTTCCAAATTTGGGGTGTAAAGAATAGAACTACTGTTACCTGCCACACTTTCGTAAGAGGCGACTAAGGAGGTTTAGCTGAAATCGGATGCACATGTCCTAAACATGTATAAGTCTATGCGTTTAGGGGCCTACCAAACCAATGTGCAACGTATAGATATTCTTGGCAAAGATCAAATATATCACAAAGAGTGATTAAAATTGATCATAAAGAACGAACGCAAACAAGAAGATTTACAATATCAACGAAGAAATACAAAAGAGGAAATGAAAATGGTTAGGACATTTAATAATGCAGAAGACCAGACACCCACAAGTGGCTTTGAAATAGAATCCGGAAGGCAAGAAAGGTAGGGGGTGGGACAACTAGAGAGACATGGAGACGAACTGTAGACAGACATATAGAAGAGCCTGGAAGAACATGGAGGGAACTAACCTGGCTTTCTCAAGACAGATCAGACTGGAGGAAATTTGTTGCTACCTTACTCTTCAAGGGGAGTTAAGAGAGAAAGAAACGCCCCATTAGTTAATAAAGAGTAAAATTGAAGGTAACAGATCTTTGAAGATATAGCAGAGAGCGACCAAAGACAGCTGTGGAAACTGGACGTCTTCTTCTTCGAACGCTCCATGTCGACCATTTGTTAGACACCGGAGCATGTCCTGCAAAACTGTCCTCTCCTGCGTGAGCTGAAAAGCAACATGTTGCCACATCCAATCGACCTGAAAACTAAGCTTTTTGGAAACCTGACAGACCTGAAGCTGACTACCCAGTTTGTAGTCAAGTTAAGCGCATGACCAAAGATCGCTTAAGAAGACAGAATAAGGCCATTTGCTAACCACTCTGTGTGATTTGTATGTGATCTGAGCCTAAGAGAGTTGTTCGTTGTGCCAAGAATGCGCCTACAAGTAGGCCAGCACATCCGATTTCTGCGACGCTTTTATTTACTAGAGTAGCTTCCCTAGGTCCTACACAAGTCGCCTCTTACGTAGGGTTAAAAAACAAGAAAAACTTTATTCTCTGCTTCCTTTGCGGGACCTCGGCAATACACGGGCGACTGGACGTCACAAAAACCTAGAAAGATGATGATGGAGAACAAGGGATACCTGCCTAAATATTTAGAGCTTTTCAGGTTTGGGGATAATTGCTGATGCCATTTTGAAGATGGTAAAATATAATGTGGAAAGGTTATTTTAATATTTTGCCTGGGCAGCGGTTTTATAGCTTACTCTTACATATTTCCAACTGCTAACTGAAAATCAACAAAGAAAATTGATAAGAAACTGGACAGCTTTGAGAATAAATGTCTCCGAAAATTATTAAAAGTAAAATGAAGTGATTTCATTTCTAACAACACATTGAGAGATCGAACCGCATCACATGGAGATCTAAAACCTCTGCCTTATGTGCCGCTTTTGGCACGAAAGGAACAAACTAATTGTTCTTTTACGTCCTGAACTTTATCACGTTTTATCTTCCGTCTCCGATAGAATTAGGAACTTGATCTAACCTACATTGAGGTCAGATATCTTTGGAAAAATATCCAGATCACTACACAAGGGATCGAACCAAGTACGCTTGGAACATGAAGCGAATACCTTATCTCCACGATACTGAGACCACCTACGACATGCTATATAATAATAATTACTGGAGAATCATACCTTCGTCACTGGCAATGTTGTCAACGTCCTCAAGGTAGGTCATGAGCATAGAGCAGGCGTTCTTAAGTTCACCGATTGACACACCAGAGTCTATTAGACCTCTGAAAAATAATTAAAACATGCTGAAATTATGTAACAACGATTAACAATTTCTTTATAAACAGTATTGCATTAATCAGATTTGCTATTATATTTCTTCTGTACAGTTTGTCCTATCATATCTTCGGCTTCTGGTTTTTGACTGTTCATTCGCCGTTAAAAATTGTGATTTTGTTCCATGTCGGTGTTTACGTCTAGACTGCAACATCTGCGCTTTTCTTTTTCTTCTTCACCTTTCAACTCCCAACGGAGCATAGGTCTTAACAAACCTCTTCCAGCTCTTCCTCTCTCCTGCCATCCCTTCCAATTTTCCATGTTTTACCTATCCTTTTAAATCAGCTACCAGCTTTCTTCTCCAGGTATGTCTAGGCCTTCCCTACTCCTCTTTCCCTGCGGGTTTCAAAACAGTGTCTGTCTTGCAATGCTTCCGGTCGGTCTTCTCAATGTGTGACCTATCCGTCGCCAGCGTCTCTTCCTTAGCTCTTTCTCCACTGGTATCTGCTTAGTTCTTTCACCGAGTTCCACATTTGTAATCGTATCATACCATCTCAGTCCCGGGCTTGAGAAATTCAATGTCAGCACGCTATAATTGAAACCCAGTTTGCTTGTTACGCAAGGGTTAATCCCTTCCCAAGAAAGACTAGCCGACCCAAACTCTGTTGAATGTGAGCCACAGATCGCGGTTGCTGTCCTTTAAGACACGATGATCGCTCTCACCGTCGAAGGCAACTCATCGCGTCCGATACTTACGTCAATTGAGCTTGACTTATAACCCGTAACTGTTGTCTTCCGTGTTGGTTCGATCGACAAAATCGACCACAAGTGATCTCTCCATGACTTATGCCTGGACTAACAAAATATGGATCTGGAGTCGAAGGATTGACATCAATGCACCGCGTTCCCCATATGGCCCCGTTCCTCTCGGCAGAAATGACACGGCACCTGCCGAGATTGTTGCACAGTACCAACATTCGTAGTTCCGTAGCTCCAACAACAATCCTAGGGTTCTCCAGAAAAAGTTGCACACGTGACTGGGTCAGAATTTGAACCCACAATCTTCAGAACGTATGGCAAAAGTTATAACCACATCTCCATAGAGACTCCAAACACATCTCCATAGAGACTCCAAACACATCTCCATAGAGACTCCAAACACATCTCCATAGAAACTCCAAACACATCTCCATAGAGACTACAAACACATCTCCATAGAGACTCCAAACACATCTCCATAGAGACTCCAAACACATCTCCATAGAGACTCCAAACACATCTCCATAGTGACTCCAAACACATCTCCATAGTGACTCCAAACACATCTCCATAGAGACTCCAAAACATCCTTGATGCATGGACAACTTTTATGGAGTAGATGATTTACCCAGCTGTCAAATCGTCTATCTTCTTCTGTGATCAACTTCTGCTATGTGACTACTCTGATATGTAACATAAACAGGGCGGTGCACTGATGTCTTCAACGATCTCCTATAGTTTGTTCTGAAGGGTTGTTCCTTTTGGCCAGATTTTCATGCCCTCGCTGCTCAGGCTGGGCATGACCTACTTAAACTAGGCATCGGGCTGGGTCAGTCTTGCATGATGTGCTTTGAGGACTGCTTTGGTGTTCCACCGGTGCAGGCAGCCTAGTCCTGCAACGCATTCTATGGAGGTGTGCTGTGATACCGCAGTGTCCCGTTATAAATCTGAATACTGTAGTCTGCGCTTTTTTGTTTAATGTATTTTTGTTGTCATGTTCTGAGTATGATATAATGTAAAAGACAGATTATAAATGCAATCTTCATACCAACACTGTGCTACCAGTGTCAAACATGGACACTGACAAAAGAACAAGATAGGAAAATTACCACATGTGAAATGAGATGTTTGAGGAAAGCAGTAAATAAAACAAGACTATTGTATACACCTGCTATTAGATTTATTGAAAAACAGAGACTCAAATGGTTTGGGCACTTGGTGAGAATGAATCCAAATACTCCAGTTGCAAGTACGTACAACCTGAAAATGGAGTCATCAAGAGGAAGGGACGGAACAAGATAAAGATGGAGTTACAGACATCTTAAAACTCCATAACAATACCACAGCATATCAAGCGACCGAGCGCGCACTATCTCGGAAACCGATCATCGTTTAAACCTGCTACGTCTAACGGCAAAAGTGCAGAGAAGGACAAAAGAAAGAAGAAAAAATGCTTTGAGTTGTATCCACCGTTGGATTTTTCAGGACTGTTTCATGATTACCTTCTCAACTTGGCTGATAAGAGTCCAGAGAAGTGCTAGCGCGATGACTGGTACCCTTAAACTGCAGGAACTGCCTGTAGGGCATCACATGATGTCTAACCGCCTCAGAGGCTCCGCTCGGGATGTTCTGTTTTGGATTTACTACCAAAGCCTTTGTTTCTCGAGGCCCGCAGAAGGCAGTAGTACCATTTGCACATAGCTGGAAGTTTGGTTATTGAACATCGTGGTACATTCATTCATCGGTGGGCCCCGTATCACAAATCTATGGACTAGACCTCTATCTGGATAAATATAGCATCATTGATTTATCTGACAAAAAAAGGAAAATTAATAAATTAAATATATTTGATATAATAAATAATATTTTAAAATAAATCTGAAAAAAATATTCATGTGGTACCTCTTGCCGAAAAATAGACTGTTCGTGTTAGGATTCAATCCCTACGACCAAAACGAGAGGCGTCTGTCCAATGTAATCCTTGATGTCTCGAGCATTTGTGCCAGACTCAGTTGTAAGTATGGCGACTACGATGGAAAGGAAGACGAAAAATAGGTTGAATTTCATTCTGAAAAAAAGAAAAGATACTTGTAAATTTTCTAATTTAGTGCACGTAGGCCATCAGAACGACCTACGTAGTTGGATGAAATCGCACTATCTGGCTGTCCTTTAACTTTCGCTGCAAGCACACTTGCGCTGCCAGCCATTTTTCAAACAAATCTGGCTCACTGCGACACTATTTTTTAGACGTGATCAGTTTTCAGTGTGACAATTAAAAAACATCATAAAAAATAAACTAATAAACTTACGCCTTTTAAACTATGGAATAATGTTTATATATGAATGCACTATTATAACCTATCTATATGTAGAGTATATTCTTCATAATCCACAAGTTATTATATATGAATGCACTACTATAACCTATCTATATGTAGAGTGTATTCTTCATAATCCACAAGCTATTTATGTAAATGATATGGGCGCAGTGCCGGATTAGGCCAGCGCGGGTCCTGTAGCATATTTTAGCGCGGGGCCCTGATTTTGTATGATAATAAATAATAAACTTTTACAAACAAACTTGTCTCGATTTAATGTGAGCACATTTATAGATAGAAGGCGAGGTTATGTAGACTATCTTGTCCCATTATGTTCGTTAACTCTCTTTTTATATGATTTAATGTTGAAAAAGAACGTTCTACGCTGCAGTTAATTATCATTAAAGACAAGTAAATTCGTAAGACTATTTGTATATTTGGGAAACACGACTCTAATGAATTTTCCATTATAAGTTTATAAAATTGCAGTTCAAGAGTCTCATGCTTTTCGTTGCTAATAGCAGCAGCTACATTAGTTTTAAAGTTCAACGAACTGTACAAGTTCGTCGCCTAGGCTTTCTTCCAAGAGAGGCTTTCTTCTTACCCTCTTGGTAAGAGCTGACATTATTTGGAGTTCCACCCGAGTGCTTACCGAGGCACACATTTGGGGTGTAAAGAATAGAACCACTGTTACCTGCCATGCATGTTGCAAGAGGCGACTAAGGAGGTTTGGTTGAAATCGGATGCATATGTCCTAAATGTGTAGAGGTCTATGCGTTTAGAAGCCTACCAAACCAATGTGCAACGTATACACGTTCTTGACAAAAATCAAACATATCACAAAGAATGATTTAAATTGGTTGTAAAGAACGAACGTAAAGAAGAAGAAGATTTTGAGTTATTTTCAAGGTCTCTTCTGCTGTAAGAGATTTTAACTGTCGAAGTATTCCAAATACACCAGTCACTCTATGGTACGCTCCCATGCGTTTAGCTAAGGCAGAGAGTACATTATAAATTATGACAATAAACACGTGACTTTCAAATTTTTGTTTATGTGTTTGATTTTCTACAACTTCATCGAGCATAGTAGAACCGCTGAAATCGTCGAACTTGGTATTTCGCTTGCGTCTTCTTGAAGCTTGTTGCTGATAATCTTCACAGTCAGTAAGGATTTTGGTTTGGGTCTCAATATCTGAAAATGTAGGCCGTATTGCTTGAACGTACCCATGTAACGATTCATAAAGGGCATATCCCGTGTTACGGTCTTGATCATGTTACTGTAAGGAAGCGCTTGGACGCTTGAAAGCGTTCTTGAATTATGTTCCATAAAATGGTCACTATTACCGTTTCCAACTTACTTATCTCCTAAACTAGTCCATACGCTTGATTACCACACTCTACCATTTGATCCATGTTATTTGAGAAGTCATTCACAACTTGCTTGATAGTGGTAAAACACATAAAGTGCCTTTGTCGCATCAGCTCGGACAGACCACCTGGTGTCCGACAGTCTCTTCAAAGACGGGAGTTTTGAACCTGTAATATCCAGTGCTTTTGTAAGAATTCCCATCAATAGGTAGAAGCGGAACAAAATGTATAGAGGCTTTCAACAAAATGGAAAAATTGATACTTGTACAACATTCTGCAGCACACTTAGCATCCAAATTCAGTGAATGTGCAAAGCAGAGAATGTATTCTGCCTACTTATTTATCTCCTTAATGCGTGCTTGTAAGCAGTGGTATTTCCCACTCTTGTTGCTGGCATTGTCATAGCTTTGACCACGACAGTCTTTGATATAAATGCCATTTGTCTTCAAAAAATAAAGTAACCGTTGGGCGAGTTGTTCATCAGTATGACCTTCCATATCCAAGAACTTCACAAACTGTTCCACCTGTCCAGATGGTAACAATAGCGCACTATTAGAGTGAGGTGGTCCACGTGCGAAATGTTTGGAGTATAGTCCAGTGATACGGAATAGTACTTGCATTTCTTAATTTCACAAATAATATGATCCAGTAAGCTTGATGCAATCAGTTATTAGTTATATGAGGACTATCATCATAGCACTCGGACATGTCCATAGGTGCTCCGATCTCCACCTCAGAAAATCTAGCAGCGTCATGCGACCCAACACGCCAGTTCGATGTTGATTAATCAATCTCCTTGCATATTTAGTATGTCGTTCTTTTCGGGCTTCACCAATATTGACACCCATCTCTCTCAATCTGGTCAGCGAGTGGATTCACAGCCCTGAATCTCCTCTGTTCGGAAGGACTCTCTCAATGCGTGAAGAATATCATGTAGATCCATGGTAGCTCCCTTTGATATTGTAGCCAAGCCAGCCAATTAGATGGATACATTTCTCACATGTTGTTTTTGATAATTATGATGTATGTCCGTTTCCTTTATTTGCATAGGTATTTGTATGCTGAGCCAGAAAAATGTAAAATTTGGCTATTAATTCCAACAAACCTAAATAATTTCCGTTATTAGGTGAACCAATAGTTTCATTATTACCCCGAAATGCAAAACTTCGTTCTGCTAAAAATTGGATAACTGAAGTAATTCACTCTAAAAGTGTCCGCCAATATGTTTGTTCGGTCTCAATTTGGCTTACAAGTTGAGAATCGACACGCGCATCCTTCTTTTGCAAACTAACAGCGAAATTATCGCTTGTCTATGGGAGGTGCTTTCTTCATGTCTTTTCAACAAATTATTTGTGTTTTTCCAGTCGTCAAATCCTTCTTTCGTAAACCGACCACTTGCATTTATTTTAAACTAAGTTTCGCGATGAAGGAACAGAAACTGCTGAAGGAACAGAAACTGCTGAAGGAACAGAAACTGCGTTATGAGTAAAATTTAATGGACCGTTTGTTCAAGCTTTCAAGTTTTCGTTTATTAGAAGCGTGTGCACAAAGGGGACACTCCTACACAAAAAGTAAAAACTGTAACGTTGTTAGTGAGCTCAATGTGACCGCCCACCTGTCTGAAATTGAGTAAACATGACCTCGGTCCTAACCTAAATAAGAAAAAATGAAAGGGGATATTATTACCCACCTCACAACCTTGGTTCCTTGTTTATGACCCAGAGGCGCGGGGCCCCCAGACGCGTGGGGCCCGTAGCATTTGCTACATCTGCTACTAGGCTAATCCGGCGCTGCATGACACTGGGCAACAACCCGGTAACACTGTGACGACAAAATAAGAAGACGAAGTATGATGTCTTTTTGCCCATGCAGACACCATCCAATCTACTCTTTACGCTGCCAGTAGTTCTTTTACGTGATCAACTGGAACACATTATAATTCTCCGCTTCCGATAGAACTAGATACTAGATCTAACCTACACTGAGATCAAGCATCTCTGGAATAATAACCCAATAATCGTTCCACGCAATGTAGAAAACGAACCCAATAGTTTTTAAACGAGATGGAAGTACCTTACTTCATCAACACTGTGTTTTTTTAAAAAAGAAGTTAGACGAAACACAATTAAAAATCTTGTTTCCACGATTATTGTAATGTTATATTAGAATCACTAACATTGAAGTAATGTTTAATGTGTATAAGTTACGTCCCTTATGACAAATTATGGATCTAGGCATCCAAAGATGAAGCACTAAAAATATGATACTGTCCTCGAAATTAAAAAAAACAATAACTCAGCAAATAATTCGACTTTCTACTGAAAATATATGTCAATAGTTAATAAGATATATCCATCTTATTTCTTAATAATTCAAAAATGATATCCCCTGAGTTTTATTTTGAATTGAGTACCCTTGTTGATAATTATCTTACCCTCGTCAACAAGGGAGATTAAAACGTGAACAGTGAACCGTTCAATAACAGTTATCCCAGTGTGTAGATTGCTGGTAAGCGGTATGTGGACAGATATGGTTTTATATTGTTGAAGAAGTAGATTAAATACGAAACTGATTGATGATAATGAAACATAGAAAAGACTAAAAATGTAAGATAGTAAAAATAGTAGACCCTAAGGATATAGTATAATAAACATTATCATCAGTGGCGGCTCGTCATTAAGGGCCGGTGGGGCCGAGCCCCACCAAAAATAATGTGTAACGTGTATTTATTATTTTACAAATTAAAATATAACCTAACATAAAACCATGATTTTTCCGAAAATCTGTGTCTGGTCCACCAACAAAAATGATCACGAGCCACCACTGATTATCATCATCAAATAGCTTGTCCTGAGCAGAAATTTCCTACCCTAACAATTTTCCGAATCTATCCTCTCATATGTCAATTTCGGAGATTTGTCAATGCACTCGGACATATCCATAGATCTCCTTCACAATATCTTCAACAGCATTGAGCCACTAACCGTACCAGTTCGATGTTGATTGAGGAAATACTTACAAGCAGTGGCGGCTCGTCATTGAGGGCCAGTAATAATCCCCGCCCCACCAATAATCGAAAGGGAGAATAACTTCCAGGAATAGTAAATACTCAAAAAACCATAATTTTTCCGAAAATTTGTGTCTGGCGCCAAGAAAAATGACCACGAGCCGCCACTGCTCACAAGCATTGATTGATTGATTGATAGGATCATCATCATTTCACTAAGTGAGTAACCATGTGTGCTCCGATCCCTTTCTTACACAGGAAGATCTCAGCTGCATGCACGAGCTCCGAAGCACATGCGAAGGCCCCACTCATATATGCATATTGCGCTGCTCTTTTCTGGCAAGCGAACGTTAACCAAGTGCGATCGAAATGAACTAAGCTTAATGTGTGTCCACGTGTCTATGAGATTTATGGCTGCGGTATAGTCAGTCTTTAACCCTTTAGCTGCCAAGGACGTGTATATACGTTTTCCCCATTCACTTCTAAAGACGCATTAATATGTCTGTTAATAGTTCTCCTCTATGGGCTAAAGACGTGTTAACACATTATACATTTCTACTGTCACTGCTATAGGCGTACATTCACGTTTGTGAACTAGAAACAAAGAATAGCTATTTTTAGCTTCGTCTTCAGAAAGTATGTAGCAGTGAAAA
The DNA here is from genome assembly GCA_020796225.1 of Arion vulgaris. Classification (NCBI taxonomy): domain Eukaryota; kingdom Metazoa; phylum Mollusca; class Gastropoda; order Stylommatophora; family Arionidae; genus Arion; species Arion vulgaris. The sequence continues at coordinate 13,761,114 of CM036772.1, forward strand.
GGAATTCAGAATATATGTGCAAATGAATTATCTGTCACGCGTCACACCAGAGTTCGTGAGTATAGGCAGGAATTCTTAGTGATTCATGGTATTGAAAGAGTTAACCATTTGCTGCAGATCAGCTCAACATTTTGTAGGAAGGGAAATGAAACATTCTACTTATATAACATTTGTGACCCGTTTGATACATAAGACTTCCACAAGAGATTTCCCTTGCTGTTTCTGCCGCCTTTCTACCAATTGTTTCTCACGTCAAGCCACAATCTTTCAACTCTCATTCCACAGTTTTTCTCCGTTTTTTCTTTTTTTTTCTTCAGTAATCTCTGGTCATGAGCTTAGTTTACTGTGGACTACAAACTGGACATTCAGCTCCAGGTCTGTCAGATTTCCTTCTTCAGCGATCTCTGGACATGCGCTTAGTTTACTGTGGACTGCAAACTGGACAGTCAGCTTCAGGTTTGTCAGGTTTCCTTCTTCAGCGATCTCTGGTCATGCGCTTAGTTTACTGTGGACTACAAACTGGGCATTCAGCTCCAGATTTCCACAAAGCTTAGTGTTTATGTCAACTGGATGTGACCACGTGTTGCTTCTCAGCTCACACAGGAGAGGACAATCTTGCAGGACATGCTCCGGTGTCTGTTCCACCTTTGACACTGACAGAGAGCTGTTTAACTTATTCCTAGTCTATGTAAGTGTTTGTTGAGTCTGTAGTGTCCGGTACGTAGACAAAATTCCTGGTCTGTTCTGCTTAGGTCTTTGATGAAGTCTTTTCCATTTAGCTTTCAACGTCCATGCCTTATTTTCCCACCCACTGTCCATTGAAGAGCTGTTTTAGCCAATATCCATATGTAACACTGATACAGTGTATATTCTGCCCCGAAGAAGCTGTACGGCAAACATCTGGATTCTGTTACCCTCTGCTTTCATTGTTAACGCCATTATCCTGCAAGTCTGAATTAGAATGAAGTAGAACAAGAATCCCACATACTACAAAAAATACAAATTGTAAAAAATTTCATTTAATTTCAGAATACATTTTCATCTAAAACTTTTTATTCATGTTAATAAATTTTTGATTTCTATGACTTCTTATTGAATTCCATAAATCTTCAGTTTCGATGACTAAATTCATTTAGTTTATGAGGATGGAGGTTGAGGCCGTTACTGCTGTACTTCATTGAATCTCTGAGACTTCATTTACTGGGGCCGTTGTTGTATCTGACTCTCAGTCGATGCTTCGCAAGATCCAGAAGGGCAGGTTTCGGTATGAGTGGATGTATCTATAGAAGTTTCTAACCTCCAGAGGCTTACGTGGATATACTGTCCTGGGCATGCGGGTGTGTGCGGTAATGAGAGAGCGGGCAGGCTAGCATCAACAGCATCGATTGTTGGGGAGTTGAAGATGGATAAGGGGATATTCTTCGGTCTCTTCGCGACTGTCTGTTGGATGAGGACACTAATATCGATGTTGAATCGATCCAGCGATTTAAGCAGTTCTAAATTACCCGTTGAACAAGTAGAGCTGGATGTCTGATTGGCAGAGTGAGGAGTGTGTTTAATCATCGAGCCACGGGAACCACCAGTATGCATACTCTTTGATATCTGTTGGGGGAGACTGAGCACCTATATGTCTATCTGGAGTGCAATGACCAATAACCAACAACCTTTTCAGATATTCTTTCACCTTGTATAATTATTAATGTCAGGTTGTACGACAAGATAACTAACTCTGAAGTTCTGCAACGTGGCAACTTGCCTTCCATCATGGGCATGCTCAGTAGTAGAAGGCTAAGATGGCCAGGGCATGTGTGAAGAATGGACAACAGTCTTATACCACTATAAGTGTTGCTATGTGAACTTTCGGAAAGAAGGAGGCGCCAATGCATACTACTACTTAGATATAAGGATGTCTGCAAGGCAACAATGAAGAACTTTTGAAGAACAATGAAGCACATCGCCAAGTGGGACAATCAAACGGACGTAGGCTGTGGTAAATGGTAGTTAATGTGTTGACTTATTTAACACTTTGGCTGCCACCGACGACAAAAGTCGGCGAAATACGAACTCATTTTACCTGCCGTCGTCGACTTTTGTCGACCAACATGTGGCGCCGACGATGCCTTTTTTAAACGAGGAGTATCGCTAGCCGAAACGGGGGTCCCGTGACGTACTACTTCCGTTTTGTTCCGACGAGCTCTCCAAAATGGCGGATCTAACGTGCGCGGCGTAAACGTCGGTATAAGTCCATTTTTTCGCGATTTTTCGTAAGTAAACAAAGATTTCAAAATAGGCGACGTATCTGATGAACAGTGATGTCCAAAATGACTCTTTTTCGGACTTTTTGGCCAATGATATTGTTAAAACAAACTCTGACTGTTATACGAATTTGAACTGTGATTCACGTGACGATGTTTAGAGATCGATAGCAGATATTCCCATGGGTACGGGAGTAGGTGACGGACACCCATCTCTAAAACGGCGGCATATCATACTGTGGATAGGTATGGAGCGCGACGCCCATACAGAGCCGGATTAGCATAGTAGCAGAAGTAGCAAATGCTACGGGCCCGCGCTTTGGGGGCCCGCGCCTCTGGAGCTAAGTTGTCACTAGTCATAAACAAGGAGCTAAGTTTGGGAGGTGGGTAATAATTTACTCCTTTCATTTTTTTTTTATTGAGGTTAGGGCCAAGGTCATGTTTACTCAATTTCGAACTTAATTGGGTGGTCACACTGAGCTCATTAACAACGTAACAGTTTTTTACTTTTTTGTATAGGAGTGTCTCTTGTGTGCACACGCTTCTAATAAACGAAAACTTGAAAGCTTGAACAAAAGAACAATTAAATTTGACTCATAACCCAGTTCAAGTCTCTGTTCGTTCAGTAGTTTTTGCGCGCGAAACTTAGTTTAAAATAAATGCAAGTGGGCGTATGAAATATTGTTCTAAGACATGAGCAGATCTGGGCACTCCTAAATAAATTTCATGTCATTCACGTTTTTGTGAGAAACTGTTTTGCACTCGACTAGATGTCCCAGAAAATAATGCGAGGGAGGGCCAAATGATTAAACAGAAAACTTGGACACACTTGAAGGAGCCGCAACAAGAAGCCGCAACACAGAGCTGCATAATTTTACAGAGAAGCACACAAACGGACACAGAGAGTAATTTTTTATTTGTTCTGCTAACTTTGAATGTATTTAAATCCTCCCATCTTGTTATTTTATTATTATTTTATTTTACATAGCTAATTTTATGTTTCAGTGAGAAATTAATTTTTAAAAATAGTTTCTATCATTTTTCGTTTTCAATGAATTCAAATGTTTTAAATCAGAGTTATAGTCATGTTAAGTGGTTACATTTTTTTCGATTTTGTTGAAAGTCTCTATACATTCTTTTCCGCTTCTACCTATCGATGGGGCATTCTTACAAAAGCACTGGAAGATACAGGTTCAAAACTCCGACTTTGAAGAGACTGTCGGACACCAGGTGGTCTTCCTGAGCTGATGCGACAAAAGCACTTTTATGTGGTTTTACCATTATCAAACAAGTTTTGGATGACATCTCAAATAACATGGATCAAAAGGTAGAGTGTCGTAATCAAGCGTATGGGCTAGTTTTGGAGATGAGTAAGTTGGAAACGGGAATAGTTAGCATTTTATGGAACGGAATTCTAGAACGCCTCCAAGCGTCTAGCGCTTCATTACAGTCACCTGATCAAGACCTTAACACGGGATATGCTCTTTATGAATCGTTACACGGGTACGTTCAAGCAATGCGGCCTACATTTTCAGATATTGAGGCCAAAGCCAAAATCCTGACTCACTGTCAAGAATATCAGCAACAAACTTCACGACGACGCAAGCGAAATACTAAGTACGACGATTTTAGTGGCTCTACTACGCTCGATGAAGTTGTAGAAAATCAAACACCCAAACAAAAATTTGAAAGTCAGGTGTTTATTGTCGTAATTGATAATGTACTCTCTGCCTTAGCTAAACGCATGGAAGCGTACCATAGAGTGACTGATGTATTTGGAACATTTCGGCAGTTAAAATCTCTTACAGCAGAAGAGATCTTGAAAAGAACTCCAAATATTGTCAGCTCTACCAAGAGGATTTGGAAGAAAGCCTAGGCGACGAACTTGTGCAGTTCGCTGAACTTCTTAAAACTAATATAGCTGCTGCTATTAGCAACGAAAAGAATGAGGCCCTTGAACTGCAATTTTATAAACTTATAATGGAAAATTCATTAGAGTCGTGTTTCCCAAATGTAGAAATAGTCTTACGAATTTACTTGTCTTTAATGATTACTAACTGCAGCGGAGAACGTTCTTTTCAACATTAAAGCGTATAAAAAGTGAGTTAAGAAACATGATGGGACAAGATCGTCTAAATAACCTCACCTTAATGAACATTGAATGTAATTTACTTAGAGAAATTGATTTGTCTAGTATTATCTCTAAATTTGCTCACATTAAATCGAGACAAGTTTGTTTGTAAAATTTATGTTTTATTATTTATTATCATACAAAACTTAGGGCCCCGCGCTAAAATTTGCTACGGGCCCCGCGCTGGTCTAATCCGGCTCTGTGTCTGGGACCTCGTAAGTCGTCATGTCTTCTCACCAGATCTTTCAAGGAGATATTACATAAAACTGTGGTCTTCGCCTATGATGTCTTCGAGGGTTTTCACTCAGGTATCGAAATATGTGCAGCGATGATGGATTTGGAAGACGCATACAACAGAGTGTCTTACGATCAGTGGCGGCTCGTGATCATTTTTGTTGTTGGGGCCAGACAGATATTTTCGGAAAAATCATGGTTTCGATTAGGATATATTTTAATGCATAAAATAATAAATACACGTTACAAATTATTTTTGGTGGGGCCCGACCCCACTGGCCCCTAATGACGAGCCGCCACTGCTTACGATTATCTCATGCACCAGCTTATCAAGTTCCAGATCATATCCACTATTCATAAGATGGATAGCTGCTGTGCTGTTCAAAAGGAAAGTTGTACTATGATGTGGTTATTGGTTATCTGAGCCAGTGACAGTATATTCTGGTTTGCCACAAGGCTTTCATCTTTCACCAGTCTTATTCAACATATGCACAGTGATAATCACATAATAACATCTTGATATGTCATTTGTTGACGACATTCTAGTGTATAGACAGTAAAGACAGAGTCACCAACATTAGCATAAGATAGATAGTTGGAACAGAACCGTGCTTGAATTACATTGAGAAACAAAGAATGAAGTGGTATGGTCACTTAATAAGAATGCATCCAAACTCCACAGTATACAGAGTCTTCTACAACAGAACATCGGGAAAGAAGGCAAGAGGAAGACCACGGAAAAGATGGTTAGATGGCGTAGCAGAATCCTGTGACAGAGCAAAAATAAGAATCACACAAGCCACCAGAACAGCGCAAGACAAAAACAGAAAACCACGACACTGGGCAACAACCCGGTAGCAGTGTGACGACAAAAGAAGAAGAAGAAGACAGGAAAAAATAACCAGGAATGAGATTGCCAGTGAGATACAGAAGAAACTTGCCCGAATTGCAGCCTAATTGGGTGTCTCTGGAGTTCTAGTAAATTCTACAAAGCAGCAGTAACATGGTTCTCCCCTTAATAATCCCATTGTGAACGCATGTACACCTGTTGCGAGACTGTGCGATGTTGATATATGAGGAGCTAAATCGATGCAAATGAGTGCTTTTTAGTAGGGAAAGGGGGTGGGATTTGACAGCATTTTGTGTTTCCTGGACCATGTTAAGCATGTCATTATCAAGGCATGTAAATGTCTGACGGCAAAGAGAGTCATGGCGGCTGCTAATATCAAGAAACGGCTGCTTGTCATTCTGCATCAGATATTGGGGTACTTTGTCATTAGCCGGCCGCAAAAAGACCTGAACAACGACTTCCGGGTAAACCCCGGGTATCCCGTAGGCGTGTCGGGGATTGTCCGGTGATTTCCAAAGGTCGAACAGTCTGCGCGGTTTATTCCATTTGCGTTTTTAGGGGTTTCATGTTGAAAAATCTTTCGTTTTCGGCTTAAAAAAAAAATTAAATAGTAACAAACAATCGCAAGATTTTATATTTTGTGGCAGGGTTAGGGTTAGGCAATTTCTGTGTGTTTTTTTCCTATAATATAATTGTTCCTCCTTTCCTCGCTGTATTTGTGTTGTTATCACTGTATATGTATCGACATACTAATGCTTGACCTACCTGGGTCCCAAAGTGGACTGTCAACGACTATTTACAACATGTCTAAAAATAGATGACACTTTCCGTATTGGTCCTTTCAACCGCCGAATATGCTGTGGTCACCTTTTAGTAAGACGCAAAATGAAAGACTGGAAAAAATACAGAATGGAGCTTTGCGTATTATTCTGGGTAGCACTAAGAATTCACCCTTCGTGGCTTTGAGATTTCTCCTTGATTTCCCGATGATGGGGTATAGAATCAAGATAGCTAGAACACGTACACATCTCAAAATAAGTGCTGAAAAGGAGCATCCACTGCACGAGGTGCTCACTATCAAAATTGAGAGTCGGTTAAAGTGGGACACATCGTGGGTTGTACGTGATGCAGACATTGCTCAGCTGGTATATGGATTCACGAATAACGACCCTGGGGAGGAATAGATACCGGTGCCCTCAAAATTCGGGAACACCTTTTTAACCATCATAAAATTCGACATTGGGTGGAGAAAATACATTCAGGACGGTGAACGCAGACACAAGGCCATCATTATTAAAAACTGTAGTGAGGGTGTTGTTGTGTTCTACACGGATGGATAGGTAGTTCACTACCAAAAGTCCGCTTCGGCCATCTCTGCAAGGTCATACAACAAAGAGATCAAGAAGACCAGTGGTACATTTAGAATGACAGCCCGTAGCGTCAGTGGCGGCTCGTCATTAAGGGCGAGTGGGGCCGGCCCCACCAAAAATAATGTGTAACGTGTATTTAGTATTGTATAAATTAAAATATAACAACCCCAAACCATGATTTTTCCGAAAACTTTGGTTTGGCACCACCAACAAAAATTATCACGAGCCGCCACTGCGTAGAGTGATAATGAAAGTACTGGCGGTGACCAATGCACTACTCTGGCTGAGTCACATATTTCTTGCGTTATGATCATCTTGCTCAATTTATTTTCTAATTATTTTTAGCATCAATCAGTTTTCTATGAGTTTTAACTTCTTATGGGTCTTCTTCTTTCTTTTCTCAAATCCTGTTTGCCTCACAGCGTCAGGTCAAGAAGAGATTTCTACAACGGGCCTTTGTATGCGCTTCGTAGATAGTGTCTTTCGTCGCCTCTGTTATCTCTGAGGTCCATCTTTGAGCGGCCCATCTTTGCTTTCTACCCATTGTATCGGAGCAGCATTGCTCTTTGAGGTGCACTGTCTGTTGGTAATCTGCTTACGTGACCGAACCATTTAATTTGTTGATTCTTGATGAAGTCTAGTACTGATGTTGTACCCACTTTTTCCTGATGTCTTCATTTCTCAACCGGTCTCTTCTTGTTACACCCAGCATTCTACGTAAACACTTCATCTCTGTCGTGACTAGTTTTCTTCTACTATTTGTTGTCAGTGTCCAGGTTTGGCACTGGTAACATAATGTGGGGAGAAAATTGTGTTGAACGTTGCTCTTTTTGTGTTCATGGGACATGTTTGCATTTTAAAATTGGCGCCATTTGTCCTATCATTTGATTTGGATTCTTATGGATATTATGGGTATTATAGATAGATATGTCTGTGCTCTTCTCTGTTCATGGTATACGGGGGACTCGTCTGTAACACTTATATTCAAAAAGGAAATAGGTTAAAAAGGAAATAGGTTAAAAAGAGGAAAATCTTGGATGGGTCAGGCCGAGGACTGTATTGAACAGGTGTGTACACTTGAAGACATTGATCCCGGTGAAGAATGGATACCAGTGCCAAGAGCATTCGCTACATCCTTTTCTGTATGCATCGAACTTGATAAAGAATGCAGGCAACACAACCCACTTGTTGTGGAGGCAGAGGTTCAGGCATTAATTTCTGAGAACGCATCTGAGCATGATGTAATCATTTATACGGATGGCTCGGTGATTCGACATGTGCGGAGCTCGTGGGCTTTCACTGCTCAGGTCGGAGGTGATGTTGTGAAGGAAGACAGTGGTGGTTTTGCCGTGACTACAAGCAGTCTCACTATGGAAATCATGGCGGTTACCAAAGCGATGATTTGGCTAGAATCACAGACTTTTATCCATGCATGTTTTCTCAGTGACTCAATGAGTATGCTCAGGAAGATTGAAACAGGATGGGCTAGGAGACATTGGATAGAATCGCTGGGGAGGTCTAAGCTGACAAAGATCAGTTTTATTTTTGTACCAGGGCATGCAGGTGTAAGGGGAATGAACGTGCGGATAGGCTTGCAGGTATGGCTGCTGTCCAAAGCGGACGAGCAATGGACCAGGCTGATATTATAAATTCCTTAAGGGAGAGAGGCGTGTACATGATTCACGTAATAGCGGTGCATCCACAACACTAACCAGACTGCAAGAACTCAAAGTTAAGTGTGGTGTAGCTCGACAAGAACGCTATGCTGGCAGACAAAGAAGAATTGTAAACCAACAAAGAACCGGTGTCGTTAGTCGCCACACGCTGATGGACATACTGAGGGAGAGATCGGGGCACTTATGGACTAATTTGTTCGACGTGCAGTGATGGTGATCCGACGACTAAACTAAACTTATATTCAAAAGCACATATATGCTTTTCTACTGCCATATAATGTCCATACTTCACACCCATATTTTGTCACTATGGCATAAAGAAAAATAACATAACCTGAAATGTTTCTCAGCGACTGTACTAGCCATGCAGTCATTAACTTCCACAGACTGATGTATCTCCTGTCTTACACCGTTCAAAATTGTTATTACAGGCAGTAACGACTCAAAATCAAAGAAAACTGGCTGATGCTACAAAATAAGAAAGAGAAAATTGAGATATTTTGAATATATAAACAAACACGAAGGGCTGGAGAAGATCATCATGGAAGGAGGCATACCGGCAAAGAGAAGAGGAAATACCACGGAGAAGATGGATTCAGGATGTAACTGATGGTTTGAACATAAAGGCTGCAGAGGGAGGGCATCTGACCTATGAGAGAGAGAAATTCCGAAGGACTGTTGGGGTGGCAAAGTTCTGCTCAGGACAAGCTATTTAATGATGATGATGAACGACAGTTAGTTTTCATATTTCAACGAAAGTTAACGATGTTCAAACTGGGAATATGTATGATTTCAGTATTCTGATCTTTGTTTTCATATCAGTTCCATTTGCACATGTCCTAAACGTGTAGAAGTCTTATGCGTTTAGGGGCCTACAAACCAATGTGCAACGTATACACGTTCTTGGCAAAGATCAAACATATCACAAAGAGTGATTAAAATTGGTCGTAAAGAACGAACGCAAAGAAGAAGAAGATATCAGTTCCATTTCATACGGTTTTTAGCTGTTTAAGTTTGTGTAATGTTATGTTTGTTTTAGTCAAGCGTCTGGTCGAATGGATTAGAGCGCGGATCCTATTCGGGAGACCCGGGTTTAATCCACGGTAGAGACAAGTAGTTTTTTCTGTTTGGGACATGAAGAAAAATCTTAATCTGAATAGTTTCGCGACGACTGCACTAGCCATGCAGCTATTAAATTCTACAGGCATATTACCCCACCCCTGCCCTTCTGTCCAACACCGTCCAAACGGTGGTATTACGAACAGTAACGACAGATTTTGTTATGTTTGTGTTTTCGCCTGTGTGTTGCCGGGGCTTGCAAGGGGAGCAAGGAATAGTAACACTACGACCTACAAGGCATGTCGTAAGAAGCGACTGAGGTAGGAGCCTAGGGAAGCTACTTTAGTAAAAAAAAACATCGCAGAAATCGGATGTGCGCCTACTTGTAGACGCATAACTGGTACTACGTACAATTGCTCTTATGCTCGGATCACATACAAATTACAAAGGGTGATAACAAGTGGTTGATATGGAGCGTTCTTCTTCTTCTTCTTCTGCGTTCTCACTAGATTGGGATTTCGATTCTCTAATAAAGGCAGCCATCTGTCCCAGATTATCAGCCACGTCATACAGTTTGTCTTGGACGCTGGTGTAAGTGGGCCACCTCTTTCTTCTCAAGTCTGCATACTGGGGCAGTTCTGTAGGATATAATTCCTATGATTTCTGCTTCCGTTTGTGCCAACTCTTCCAGCAGTAAGTTTTGGCCACCCTTGCGATGGTAGGTCTGACATTCTTACTGGCTAAATCTCCGAGGCAGATCGACGACCGTAGAATCCGTTATCCCATTCCTCATTGTGAGAGGTCGCTGCACCATGTTATGAGCCTTACAACCTGGTGCATCCGTTTTCTGCAAGCATTTGTTTCGGGTTAGCATTCCCTAGCGGACAAGTGCATCCGTTTTCTGCAAGCATTTGTTTCGGGTTAGCGTTCCCTAGCGGACAAGTGCATCCGTTTTCTGCAAGCATTTGTTTCGGGTTAGCATTCCCTAGCGGACAAGTGCATCCGTTTTCTGCAAGCATTTGTTTCGGGTTAGCATTCCCTAGCGGACAAGTGCATCCGTTTTCTGCAAGCATTTGTTTCGGTTAGCATTCCCTAACATGGAGAGTTCAAAGATGAAGAAGAATATTTTTGTTACAATGTTACAATGTTACAATGTTACAATGTTACAATGTTACAATGTTACAATGTTACAATGTTACAAAAGATATTATTACATATAAACCACTAAACAAATACAAATCGAACAATCAATGAACAAAACTTACCTGATATATCCTTGACCTGGTAACTTGAAGGTAAACTGAAATTAGTAACTTGTTGATCTCTCTAACTTTAAAGCTCTCTTTCGCTTGTTTGTGTCTTTTTCTCAAATCAACCAAATTTCTTAAATAAAAAAAAAGAATTGTATGCTTTAATATGATTACCGGTTGGAATAACATCATCATCATCATCAAATAGCTTGTCCTGAGCTTAACTTTGCCACCCCAACAGTCCTTCGGAATTTCTCTCTCTTATAGACCAGATGTCCTGCCTCTGCAGCCGTCATGTTTAAACCATCAGTTACATCCTGAATCCATCTTCTCCGTGGTCTTCCTCTTCTCCTTTTTGCCAGTATGCCTCCTTCCATGATAGTCTTCTCCATCCCTTCGTATCTTTTTATATGTCTTATTTTTATGATGGTGGATGAGTGCGGGAGCAGCCGACAGAGTGTCAATGGTTATGGTCAACAAACTAACGACGGTAGACAGAGAATCTCTGTAATTGAGACAATAGCTACGGTCATTGACCATTATGGTCACTACCAGAAAGGAAAGCAATGGTAGACTGCCTTCCAAGACAATGCTTTGAAAACCTTAACAGTAATAGGAATAATTTACATCAACAACAATATTTTAAAATGTTGTCACAAAAATGTCTTACTAGAATAAAAAGAAACGAAATTTATCAGTCGTTCACTTTTCAACATAAATTTTAGCTTTAAACTTAAGATTTAAACCAGAATCAAAAAGTACATTAAAGTTGTTTTTACTTTTATAAACAACAATTTATCACCATTTTCACCTCGAATATATAACAAATTGAAGACAAGTTCCAAACTAAAGCTATCTTACCTTTTCCAACATTCACTAACTTTAAAGAGAAATGTACGTGGCCGTACAGTGCTTAAATATCCACATTCTACACGGAAACGTGAGGATGTCCAGTCACGAGAGTGCATAATTTATTTATTGGGCCACTCCCCTATCTTGAAGATGTATCAGGAACGTCTAAAACAGGAGAATGGATCTCGTAACTCTGACACGTTTGAATAGAAGATTGGTGTAGACAGACTACTGACTAATAGACATTTGCAATCTTTAGTCGATGGGGGTGGGTCTCTGTGGTTAAGTGGATAAGCCCTCCCATTTCGTTACGAAGGTCGATGGTTCGAATCCGAACCGCGCTGTTCTGTTCACGATGACATTTTTTCCATAGACTCCTAGCATTGTTGCCGACGCTACGGAGTTCAGGCTTTGTGCAATACACTCGGCAGAGGGCGTCGCGTTTCTACAAATAGACTGAGCTAACATTTGTTGGGGGGAGATTAAGCACCTATGGGTCTGCTAATAGTGCAATGACACCAGTTCGATAACCATTGATTTATGATTGATAGGAACATCATCATTGCACTTCGGTGAGTAACCATGTGTGCTCAGATCTCTTTCTTACAGCTGCAGTGCACAGACTCCGTAACACAGGCGAGGGTCCCCGATGTAATTTTAAAGATGGTGACATTTTTAGGAATTTAAAGATTAATCTTTTTTCTAATGAATTTTTTCCGAGAAGTGCTTTTCCAGCCTGCACTTCTCGATTTTGTACTGCCAAGGGTTCTTTAACGTTCTCAAATTGAACACGGGACCTACTTTTATCGTCCGTCTCCGATAGGACTAGGAACTCGATCTCACCTACACTGAGATCAGGGATCTCTGGGAAAATATTCCAGATGGCTCCGCGAGGAGCGAGTCTGATACCTTTGGCACGAGAGATGAGTACCCAATCTCTACGCCACAGATAACCCAAGTTCAATAAACAATAATTATAAGGATAATAGTTTATTTATCCATTTTGCTTTTCTTTTTTTTTTTTCTTTTCGCCACATCCTGTTTTACTTCACAGCGTCAGGAAAAGAAGAGATTTCTAGAGCGGGCTTTTGTGTGCGCTAAATAGTGTCTTTCGTCGTCTCTGTTATCTCTGAAATCCATCTTTTGCGTGACAGGTCTCTTGCTTTTTATCCATTGTATCGGACCAACATCGCTCTTTGAGATAATCTGTTGGTAATCTGCTTATATGGCTGAACCATTTAATTTGTTGTTTCTTGATGAAGTCTAGTACTGATGTTGTACCCACTTTTTCCTGATGTCTTCATTTCTCAACCGGTCTCTTCTTGCTACACCCAGCATTCTCATTATCCTTAAAGCTGCTAATCTATTTTCTGTTGAAAACTTACCTTTTCTAAAGGATAATTTACTTATCATATAGACTAATATTATTATTATCAAGCGCCCGAGTGGTTACCGGGACCCAAATTTGGGGTGTAAAGAATAGAACCACTGTTACCTGCCACGTATGTCGTAAGAGGCAACTAAAGAGGTTTGGCTGAAATCGGATGCAATGTCCTAAACGTATAGAAGTCTATACGTTTAGGGCCTACCAAACCAATGTGCAACGTATACACGTTCTTCACAAAGATTAAACATATCACAAAGAGTGATTAAAATTGGTCGTAAAGAACGAACGCAAAGAAGAAGAAAATGATTATCAAGAAGGCTGATTATTCAATTCCTTTGATGTCCATAATGTACATTGTCTCATCTTATATTTTTCGCTACATTGATTTCTGTTTTCTTGACCCTTCAGTTTTGTATAATAAATAAAACTGATTTAAATCATGAACATTCGTGCGCTCGTTCGTGCAAAATTCTTGTTGGGTATCAAAGAGAAATATTGTCAAAATATTGATACAAACTTCATCAACAGATCGTCTTGGTCGGCGCGGGAATTAGTGGTAAATTATAATTTGAATTCCTGTAAATATTTTAAAATGCGAATGTTTTATGAGACGAGTTTAGGTTATGTTTTTTGTTATGTTATATGTTGTATGTTATATTTTATATGTTATTAGTTTATTATGTTCTTCTTCTTCACATGATAAAACAAGAGAGGATAGGGGTAGATCAAAGTTTAACAATGCTCTGATTTGCACACACAAAATAAGCAGGTTGACAGTGGAAAGTGAAATAGGTGGGGGAAGGGTATGAAATAAACCAGGTTATAGGGAAAGTTAGGGTCGGTGGGGGAGTAAACCACGTTGGAAAGGGGGGTAGAGAATAGAAAGATGGAGAAGGAGTGAAGTAAACCTGGTTAGTGGGGGAAAGATAAGGAAAATTATGGAGAAGGAGTGAAGTAAACCTGGTTGGTGGGGAACGATAAGGAAATGATGGAGAAGGAGTGAAGTAAACCTGGTTGGTGGGGGAAAGATAAGGGAAATGATGGAGCACGTGTGAAGTAAACCTGGTTAATGGGGGAAAGATAAGGGAAATTATGGAGCACGTGTGAAGTAAACCTGGTTGGTGGGGAAAGATAAGGAAATTATGGAGAAGGAGTGAAGTAAATCTGGTTGGTGGGAAAGATAAGGAAATTATGGAGAAGGAGTGAAGTAAACCTGGTTGGTGGGGAAAGATAAGGAAATTATGGAGAAGGAGGAAATAAACCTGGTTGGTGGGGAAAGATAAGGGAAATTATGGAGAAGGGGTGAAGTAAACCTGGTTGGTGGGGAAAGATAAGGAAATTATGGAGCACGGGTGAAGTAAACCTGGTTAATGGGGGAAAGATAAGGGAAATTATGGAGAAGGAGTGAAATAAACCTGGTTGGTGGGGGAAAGATAAGGGAAATTATGGAGAAGGGGTGAAGTAAACCTGGTTGGTGGGGAAAGATAAGGAAATTATGGAGAAGGAGTGAAATAAACCTGGTTGGTGGGGAAAGATAAGGAAATTATGGAGAAGGGTGAAGTAAACCTGGTTGGTGGGGAAAGATAAGGGAAATTATGGAGAAGAAGTGAAGTAAACCTGGTTGGTGGGGAAAGATAAGGAAATTATGGAGAAGGAGTGAAGTAAACTTGGTTAATGGGGGAAAGATAAGGGAAATTATGGAGAAGGAGTGAAATAAACCTGGTTGGTGGGGGAAAGATACGGGAAATTATGGAGAAGGGGTGAAGTAAACCTGGTTGGTGGGGAAAGATAAGGAAATTATGGAGAAGAAGTGAAGTAAACCTGGTTGGTGGGGGAACGATAAGGGAAATGATGGAGAAGGGGTGAAGTAAACCTGGTTGGTGGGAAAGATAAGAAATGATGGAGAAGGGTGAAGTAAACCTGGTTAATGGGGAAAGATAAGGAAATGATGGAGAAGGGGAAGTAAACCTGGTTGGTGGGGAAAGATAAGGAAATGATGAAGGAGTAAAGTAAACCTGGTTGGTGGGGGGAAAAGAAATGGAAAATGAGAGATGGTTGGGGAGGGGTTACCGTAAATCAGACTGATAGGAAACAGTTGGATGCAGAGGTGGAAGTAAAGTAGGCTGATAAGGATACAATTGGATGGAGGCTGATGTACAATTGGATGGAGGCTGATGTACAATTGGATGGAGGCTGATGTAAACAGGCTGATAAAGAGAAAACACGATGTGCGGATCTAGTCTGGTCAGAGCGGATCAGGTCAGATAGGGAGGAAACTGAGGTAGGCTGCGGTGATACGTAAGAAAAATTGGCGATTAAGAACAAAGACACGTATGGTATCACATAAGCAAGCAAAATGAATAGAAAAATGATAAAGCTAACAGAAAACCAACGTTTCGGTCGTAGACCTTTATCAAGGGACAAACACAGACAAGGAATACTAAATAAACTAAAGCATAGATCTAAATGAGAAGGATGATTAGAGATACGGCAAATACTCACCTGTTATCGAGCACACCAAATAAAGAGAAAACAAGGTGGAAACATTGCACAACAGGTTGTTCGAGGGTCTATGTGGATAAGCTTGAGAGAGTCTTTTCGAACAGAGTGATTTCATATGTGTGAGTCTCACTTGCTGACCAGACTGAGAGAGATGGATGTCGATATTGATACAGCCCGAAAAGAACGACATACCAAATCTGCTCCTCTATAGACTTTTACATCATAAAGTAACTTCTGAATTGCCATGTAATGCAAATGTGGTTGATTTGTTTTTCTGTCTTGTGATATCCATTTAGCTGATTACGTTCCTCTGACTCTGTGAGGCAAAAATTTATTCGAGAAATAAGTATTGTCTATTTCTTTGTTCTCTTTGATAATTTAATACAATAAAATTCTTAGTGATCTGATTTGATTAAGTGCCACTTCCCCAACGATGGTCTACAGTAGTGTATAACCACTACCCATCAACCTGTTAACTTGGTGACACCTATGCCATATTAATATTTGACAGCATCGTGACCAGTGGCGGCTCGTCATTAAGAGCCAGTGGGGCCGGGCCCCACCAAAAATAATGTATAACATGTATATATTATTTTATAAATTAAAATATAGCAACCCAAAACCATGATTTATCCGAGTAAAAAAGGTCTGGCTCCACCAATAAAAATTATCACGAGCCGCCAATGATCGTGACGTTATTTTTTTCCATGCTTGTTGGTCTACACGCCCTAATATAACCAATGAAGCCTCATTATTAAATTAAAATGGGCGTGATTCGACCTAAAGAGTTTTTAATCTCCTACATAAGAAACAAATAATTACTAATAACATTCTCATACAACCAACAGCAATCTCTCAATTCTACTATCTTATTTTCAACCAACTTAAGCAAATCTCATAAGAACGATTTTCTGGCCAACACTATGTTACCAGTGTCAAACATGGTCAATAACAGCAGCTAATGATGGCCAACACTATGTTACCAGTGTCAAACATGGTCAATAACAGCAGCTAATGAACGTAAAATCATAACGACAGAGATGAGGTGTCTTAGAAGAGCTGCAGGTGTGACAATAAGAAATGATGTGAAACCAGTCATGTAATTTATAAAAGAACAACAGATTAAATGGTTTGGACACCTGACAAGAATGCCCTGGTATCTCCTACCAGAGAGAGCCACACAGAAAAAGTATAATGAGTACAAAGCCAGAGGAAGATTACGCAAAAGATGGAGCGACGGCATCAAGAACAGCTTTACGAAAATGAATATTAGCTTACAAAGTGCCTTAAAACAAGCACACACAAGATCACTACGTCCCCCTCACTTCTATAAAGAAGTAAATGCTGGAAGAGAAGAAGAAGACTTATGCTTGTTAATAAACATAACCATACTACCACCCCAATTGATCTTCTCTTTGGTAACACTATCTAAAAGGTAGTAATAATGCAATAACACTGGCAACAACCACCATCCGTTGCCATCTTAACCTTAAATCCACAGAGATTTCCCGACATTTCACTGGCACCATTGCGGAAACAACGGGATGTAAAGACATGAGAAATGGATCACGTGACGTCGTTAATAACCGTAAATTGCCGGAGATTTTGGACAAATTTTCTCCAGTGATCACTTTCCCTTGACAAATCCTTACAGGCAGCTGGGACGTATAATCTAGCGTGCTGATATCCCTTGTTTCTGAAGTCTTCCGGTTGTAAACAAGAACACAAAACCAAATCACGTTGCTATGTTTGGAAACTGTATCCACGCAGAAACTGAATTATTGTGTTGAATTTTTTCATAATTATTCTTTTCGTTTCTGTCGACCATTTCTTAAGTAACTTGTTTGTGTCAGCATAATGAAGTTGTTAGGGTGCCCTGTCACATGTAGTAACAGAATTGATGGTTAGGGTACTCTTAACCTCCCGGTCTGGAAGGTTATGTGTAGTCTTGATGTTGTGATGAGATGATTGGATGAGAGGGATGGAGGATTGGAGAACAGGGATGACGAGGGTAGGAGAGGATAGATGAGGATGAGGAGATGGAAAGTGATATGTGGAGGGTAGAGGGTTATGGATTGGGTTGAAGATGATTTAGGAGAAGGGGAGATGGAATAGAATGAGAGGGGGAACTAGAAGGTAATGAAGATGGATATAGGTCTTCTTCTTTCTTTTGTCGTCACACTGCTACCGGGTTGTTACACAGTATCGCGGTTTTCTGTTTTTTGTCTTGCGCTGTTCTGGAGGCTTGGGTGATTGTTATTTTTGCTCTTTCACAGGATTCTGCTATGTCATCTAACCATTTTTTCGTGGTCTTCCTCTCGCCTTCTTTCCTGATGTTCTATTGTAGAAGGCTCTGTATAATGTGAAGTTTGAATGCATTCTTATTAAGTCGCCAAACCACTTTATTCTTTGTTTCTCAATGTAATTCAAGCAAGGTTCTGTGCCAACTTTCTTTCTTATGCTGATGTTGGTGATGTTTTTAGTAACTTTTGGGCAGGCACTGCATTTCTTCTTCAGCGATCTCTGATAATGCGCTTAATTTACTGTGGACCACAAACTGGGCAGTCAGCTTCAGGTCTGTCAGGTTTCCCAAAGCTTAGTTTTCAGGTCGACTGGTGTGGCCACATGTTGCTTCTCAGCTCACCCAGGAGAGGACAGTCTTGAAGGATATGCTCTGGTGTCTGTTCCGCCTGCTGACACTGGTAGAGAGCTGTTTGACTTATTCCTAGTCTATATAAGTGTTTGTTGAGTCTGCAGTGTCCGGTGCGTAGACGAAATATAATGACCTGGTCTTCTTCTTCTTCTTCTGCTAACATTCTTCACGGCCAATTTGATCATTCTTATTGTGATGTATAATTGGTCCACTGGCAAGAACGGAGTGATCTACGTCGGGACGATTGTGCGCCCATGGTGACTAGGCCCGCCCGTCCGTTTTCAGCCAGCTTTTTGATTTACTAGGTGAGCTTTCCTAGGTACGATCCTTTCGGATCTACGCCTTTTCGATCAACTTTGCCGTATATTTGGGCTTTGTGATCTACGCCAAGACAGTGAGTTACGCTGCTTTACCCGTTCTGACTGAGAAATATTTCTCGGGCTTGTCAGCTTGTCCTCGGACGGCGTCTTACTCGTATAAAACACCGTGTAAAGTATCGGCCTTCGCCAATGTTCAGGACCCGGACTTCCTGTTTGATCCGTACATTGTCGGCCTTGCTTTACCGTACATTTTTGAGTTTGATCCGCGGAAGGAACATTCTCAGCCTTTTCTAGACGCGTATCGGTGCGTGGCAATTTGCAATTTACCTCGAAAGCACTGGCATGGGGCCGAGTACAAGCAATGTAGAGGGTCGTTTCAGTGGGCACTATAAGCGTAACTGAGGATTTTGCGCTCGCCGCCATCACCCGCCCCAGTTATTCCGGGGATGTTAGTTACGACTGCAATCGAACCTTGCCCAGTTGCCCCAAGGCTGGCAGTTCCGTTAGGCATCACCAACCTCAGTTCTTCCGGGGATGTTAATTTTAATCGCACAGTACCTTGCACGGTTTTCCCAGGGCGGGTAGTTTCGTTATGCACTAAACGCAACTTGTTCTTTTGCGCTCGGCAAACCTTGCCCAGTACATGTATCTGCACCAGGCTACCAATGCGGGTCAGCTGCAATCTTCTCTCGCACCAACACGAGGGTAGACTTTCATTCGTTACGGTCTTGTCTTATTTATTTTTGCCGACGGGCTGGCAATGTTTGCCCCCTCCTCAGGGCTTCGAGCTTCGCCCTACGTGGGCATACGTTTGGTCACTGGATGCACCTCTCATCCATGTCTGAGTCGTTTCGTTGCTGTTTCTTTGCGTTCAGGGACTTGGGCAATATCTTGTTGGACATCGGTCAGGAGAATTGTGCATTTTATTTGTATGTATCTTTATCGTATTTCCGTAATTGCACTGCTACCACTACCAGTAGTTTCCTCTCCCCGATCCCTGCCCCTCTTAGCCAGACCAGAACCAGAGTCTGTTTCCAGGGTCACCGCGTGGAGGTTAGGGCAGGGTCTTGGTTAGCGCGCGCCCTCGCTAACCCTGGCTCATGTTACCACCATGACCTCATGAGCCTTTGACCCCTGACCTGGTCTGTTCTGCTTAGGTCTTTGGGAGGCTTTTCCATAATCATATAGAGTGTTTGTCTTTCAGTCTACTGCAGATGTTCTCTGTATGAGGGTTTTGACCTCCTGAAAAGACAGGGGTTGATAAATTTGCTTTTAGGCACTGTCCTCCTTAGCTAAGACATCGGCACTCTCA